>JARQOD010000002.1:566765420-566798425 GCA_033576555.1 Oophaga sylvatica | reverse complement strand
TGCTCCTGGTAGCTCTTCTCTGAACTTGCTCCAGTGTTTCAATGTCTTTTTTTTTTAAATCTGGTGCTCAGAATTGGACACAGAAGGGGATAATTACTTCACGTGATCTAGACTCTATGCTTCTCTTAAAACATCCCAGAACTGCGTTTGCCTTTTTCGTTGCTGCATCGCACTCTGTGCAGTCTGTGATCTACTAGTATACCCAGGTCTTTTTCACATGTGCTGTTGCTTAGTTCTATTCCTCCCATTCTACCGATGTAAATTTTCATTTTTCTTGTTCAGATGTGGAATCTTGCATTTCTCCGTTAAATATAATTCTATTACTTGCTGCCCATTGTTCAAGCTTATCTAGATCCTTCTGATCCTTTCTCAGTCTTCTCTAGTGTTAACTATTCCTCCTAGCTTTGTATCATCTGCAAATTTGATTAGTTTACCTTCAGTTCCCTTATCTAGATCATTTAAAAAATGTTGAACACTGGGGCCAGGACAGAGCCTTCTGGTACACCCATTTGAAACACTCTTTCAACTGGATGTGCAACCATTTATTACCACTCTTTGAGTACGATCACTGAGCCAATTATGAATTCACCGAACCGTAGCCTTGTCAATCCCATACTTGGTCATTTTTTCAATAAGTATAGTATGAGATACTTTATCAAATGCTTTGCTGAAGTCAAGATATACTATATCTACCGCATTTCTCTGATCCACCAGTTAGCCACCCATATTGTGGAGCTAAGGGCATAGTCAGACATCTGTATAAATTGGACCGAGATCGAAATGCAATGCTCGGACTGGCCGGTGGCTTTCCCGACCCATGCACGACAGCTGCATATAAATACATGAAGCGGTCATGCTCGGATCAGGAGAGCTGCCAGCCAGTCCATACACTGTGTCCTGATTTATACTTCTGTCTGTGTCCTTACAGAAGTTTACGGAGCCCTAAATTATCTCCATATGCCTCTAATTTCATAGAATTCAGAGTTTTATTCTGTAAGATCCAGTAAGAGGCAAAAGTAATGAAAACAGCAAGTCTGTCAAATTACAAAGGTCTTGAGTTCAAGGCCAACTTATAAGTCCAACCGCTGAAACTGTACATGTAACTCCAACCAGTGACAATGTATAAGTATACGGTGGCATCCATTGTCTATAGGCTCCCATTGAAAAATGTATGCCATGCAGTATATGCTTTCTTACTAGATACCTGATAACACAGGGCGAGTAACGATCGCCGTCACAGAGGGTGCGACCGCGACAGGGCTTGTGCGAGAGGGGGACCGCCAATGCCAGAGCCTATTTCAGCTGCCTGCACTGTAATGCATGCCACCAAACAATCAGAGGCTGCCAGCTGATGTCTGCTTGCCCATTACAGGCAGCGCATGACAATGACACCGTGCACCGGCCATGGCTGTCACGGTAAAGTCAGCTGTTGGCCCCTGCGATGGCTAGAGAAGATACCACACATCATGGAAGCGGGGGAAGGCAAGAATCATTTATTACATTTTTTTTTTTTAAGTGTGTTGGATAAAAATAGGGAACATAATTAAAACATTATTACAGGAAGGGGCCTATAAGGGGGACAATATACCAAGAAGGGGCATTATTACAGGACTGGGGCAGTATTACATGGGGGTAATCAAGTAGGTCTTTATAGGATCTAGAATGCTACAAAGGCCCATACTTTTGTCCAACATGCAGTTGTGGGCCCATGTCCTAATTTTGCACTCGGGCCCATCAGACTCTAGTTCGCTACTGCTGACAAAGCAGCATGAAAGTAGTCTAATGTCAATAAATTGTCAGCAGGAATCGAGAAAAATGGAAGCTAAAGTAAAGTTACCAGATGAATCTAAGGTATCACAATTTATACAAAAGGACAATATCTTCTTTGGGTCCTATACAATGCAATGGTGTACCCCAATGACATAGAGCCATGATGGGGCTTAGACATACAACAATGGAGATGGGAGGGCTTAAAATGAGATATGTAGGAGCATTGGCTATATGTGTAATGAATAGGGCACAATACTCATCTACCCTTTTTCGATAGATTGGTCACTGTGGGAGGGTTCAGATTAAATGGATTGGCTATGCATTATTCTTCTGTCATGGTAGCTTTGATAGAGGGAATATCGATGTTGACACAGGACAATTTGGGAATTAATCAATAAAGCTCTGGGCTAAATAACAGTTGCTTTTCAGCTGATCTGAATTTGAGAAACTCAATGTTCACATCTGTTGTATTAATGAGGCTTCAATGAACGTTAAGGAATCAAAATAATACCACATCCAGCCACCGGTGCAAATTATTAATAATCTTATTTAACCCCCTAATTTTTTAAGTTGATGTTTCATACAAAGTAAATGTGGGAATCTATGTAGTCACTAAATTGCAGCTATTAGTTTAATAGCAGCCATCCAGACACCCTGTCATTCAGCAGACCCATTCAGACAGCCCTGTAGGCCGTTTCTAGAAATTTGGCCAAATGTCAATGTCTGCAAAGGGAAAGAAAAAAAGGAAGAACAAGCAGGTAATGTAGCTGTTCACGGAGAATTAAAAGTAGGTTATCCAGACTTGATGGCTTCATCGTAACTACCTGGCAGTTCACATGCTTGATGTGTGTGTGGTTTATTTGGTGGTGACAGGTCTACTTTGGCTGAGGTATGTTGCTGACAGATGTAGTTAAGGGGTCGGAAAAAAGCTTCAAAACTGTAAAATAAATGTCATACAGTAAATAAAGTCAAGAGGGAAAGATTTCAGTTAATAAGTAGTATGAGTGAAATTGTCAAAAGGTCATGCGTCAGGTTCTCGGTCAGAAATCTGGTGTGAATCCAATGGTGGACACAGAACCTGGGATATTTCTTCATATTTTAATTCCATCCCTGCTGCTCTCATCCGTATCATTACGGCTATAAAACCAATTATAGGAAAGTATTACCTAACAACATAAACCATGATATGCTAATGATATATTTAATGCATTGCAAATAAATTTAGCTTGTCATCATTTTGATAAATGGCAGTGAACTCCTCCCTATAGTAAAATCTCTCTCACACAAGTCTCTTGTTACTATTAACTCTTACAGGGATTACAGAAAACAAAAGCTTTTTTTCCTCTCCAAAACATTGTCTTTATACATTGGATGTAACATTAATGGAAATGGGAATGGGACTGAGATGTGCAACACTGGGACATGAGACATAACAGTAGTACGTCAGCTGGACTGTTGCCTAAAAGCCAAGACATTCCCAACATCTACAAAAATATCGTAGGTGTTTAATTTTTATCTACTTAATTTTTTGGCCGGAGAGGTGGCAAAATAAGACATTATTCTCATTGCCATACTTTGCATGAAAAGTGAATTTTGCCACAACACCTGTTGTGCAACCAATTTTCGCTTGGTGCCACTGATACATTGCAGTGCAATACAAGTGAGTGGCAACACATTGCAAGCCTGATGGTACTGTGCAAGCAAGTGGTAAAACACTCTGAGGTTGGCCTTCTTGCAACTTGCTTATTACAGTACTCTCAGGGTCGCAATTTGATGACATTCACTTGAATTGTGCAGCGATGTATCAGTCGCACCAGCCAACCTTGGTTGTGAGACAAGTGTCGAGGCCAAACGTCTCTTAATATATATTGCAAAGTATTAGCACTTACTTAACCAACCAACTCCCAAGAAACATTCAATACAGCAGGCTGCAATTTATGCAGTTCTACAACACAATGAAGGGAGCAAGGACCAGCATCCAAAAAGTGTATCCAGGGGAAATCGTTGTTGCATTTATTTGTTGGACAAGAACATAGGAGAACGTTTGATAAAACTAGACCCCAATAACAGACAGCACTGGGTAATATATGACTGCCTCTAGTGCACATCCATGCCCAGCCATAGTTATAAACTTATCACCAATCCATTATGGATGACTGCAAATTGACCTGAATAACAAAGCGGCCTAAGTGCAACATTATATGGAGGCCATCAGAAAAAATAAATGCTTGTCCTTTTAATCCAAGAACAGGCTTGATTTACCTGAACAGCTCTCCACTATGGTTCATGGAGGGATTGTGTTTATGACAACCCCTTTAAGGCCCAGGATCCAGGCTGTACAACTACACCACATGATTAGCGATAATAATATTCTATGAGACTCCTAAAATTACATGCTTTTCTCCATTAATATACATTTATGTCCATTAATATTTGGGCAGTGGCACAAGAATTGATATTTTAACAGTTTACCAAAACATACTGAAGATACAGTTATATAATCAATGTGGGTTTAAAGTGCAGACTATCCACATTAATTTGAGGGAATTCACATCCTAATTGGAGTAAGAATTTAGGAATTATAGCTCTCTAATATGTAGCTGCCTCTTTTTAAAAGGGACCAAAAGTAATTGGACAATTATCTCAAAAGCTCTTTAATGGGCTGCATGGTTTATTCCATCAGTAATCCATCATCTATTAAGCAGGTAAAAGGTCTGGAGCTGATTTCAGGTGTGGTATTTGAATTTGGAAACTGTTGCTGTGAACCCAAAACATGCGGTCAAAGGCGCTCTAAATAGAAGAGAAACAGATCATCATTAGGCTGAACAAAAAGAAGAAGGAATCTACCAGACAGCTAGCACAAATATTAGGAATGGGCAAATCAACAGTGTGGTGCATTCTTCTAAAAAAACAAAAAAGACTCAAAAAATGCCTGGATGTCCATGGAAGACAATAGTGGTGGATAATCGAAGGATCCTTTCCATGGTTACAAAAAAAACCTTTACACCATCCACCCAAATGAAGAACACTCTCCAGTAATAGGTGTTTCCGTATTTAAGTCTACCATAAAGAGAAGACTTTATGAGAGCATATACAGAGGGTTCACCACAAATACCACCAAGGACAACAACTGCAAGGCGTTTGGATATTCTCCCCGTTTGCGTGGGTTTCCTCCGGATTCTCCGGTTTCCTCCCACACTCCAAAGACATACTGATAGGGAATTTAGATTGTGAGCCCCAATGGGGACAGCGAAGATAATGTGTGCAAACTGTAAAGCGCTGCGGAATATGTTGGCGTTATATAAAAATAAAGATTTTTATTAAATAAAGATTATTATTAGGTGCAAACCATGAATCAGCCTTAAAAATAGAAAGGCCAGATTAGGCTTTGCCAATAAAGATCTAAAAAAGCAGCCCAGTTTAAGGACGGCATTCTTTGAACAGATGAAACCAAAATCAACCTGTATCAGAACAAAGGGACAAAGAAAGTATGAAAAAAGCTTGGAACGCTTCTTGATCCAAAGCATCCCACATCCTCTGTAAAATATGGTGGAGGCAGTGTGATGGCATGAGCAGGCATGGCTTCCAGTGGCACTGGGTCACTAATGTTTATTGATGAGGTGACTGAAGACAGAAGCAGCTAGCTGAGTTCTGAAGTGTACAGGATGATACTTTGTGCTCAGACTCAACCAAGTGCAGCAAGGTTGATCTGCACTGTGTGGCGCCATCCAATGACCCAAAACACACTGGGAAAGCAACCCATGAGTTTAAGGCAGAGAAGTGGAATATTTTGCAATGGCCGAGTCATTCACCAGATCTCAACCTCATCGAGCAGCATTACACATGCTTAAAGGGAACCCGTCAGGTCCGCTGTGCCCCAGAACCACCAGCAGTTGTGTCTGCATATATAAACACCCTGCATTACATTATACACATAAAAAGATCTTTAGAATAATATTTGATATGTAAATGATGGCTTTGACCAGTCAAGGGGGCATTAGTGTCCCCAGACTAGTTGGCCCACTTCGCATGTTATCACGCTCCTGTGGGAATGATAGCACAACTTCCCGAGAACTGGCGTCATTGCAAGCGCTGTACTTACCTCGCGCATGCGCAGCTTCTTCCCCTCTCATCTCAGGCTTTGTAAATAGATAGTTGTAATTCCTAAACGTTTCACAGGATATTTTTGTTCAACACCATTAATAAAACCTGAAAGTCTCCACTTCTATTGAATCTCTGCTGTTTCATTTTAAATATAAAAAAGCGGCATGCAGAGCTGAAATCATCAAGATTCTGTCAATGTCCAAATATTGTTGCACCTAACCATAGTGTTATGTTCTATATTACCAACAAGTACACGCTCCGTTCTGCTGTTATCGAACAGAGTAATAATCCCAAAATGTATTAAATCGCCACAGAGCCTAAGACTAGACTGCCACAATGATTATTTGGTGAGTTTTTGATTTTCCAGATTTTTTAGATTTTTTTCTATTAGGTAAATTAGGTTACTTACATTTTTTCACTGTGTTCTTATTGCAGTTTTGATGCTACAGTTTTGTTTCCTTGTAGTATGTCATGATTTAAATAAAGCTGCCTTGTTTTTGATACTTCCAAATATTTGGCTTTGACTAAACTTTATTGCTGCTGTCATGTGCAGTTTACATGAGATTTCTATATATCCCATTAACTCTGCTGGAAATGTAAAGGTATGTGTATGTAAAGGAGGGACAGGACTGTAGTCGTGACCCGAGTTACTGCAACATCTATGTCCAGTCCTTCCCCTACATGAAACTGTACTCTTCTCTTTAGCGTACCTGCATCTCCAGGTTCAGCTTCCCCAGGGCACTACCCAGGCGGTGATGGTCCCTCTTTCAGGCAACCCCCAGTAATGGAGACACAGTCCAGCATAACTTGAACACTTTCTTTATTTAACTCTTCACACGTTACATCCACAGTTGGCACATTAGGTGTTTCAGACGTTTCCTTATCTCTCCCTGCTTTGCTGTCACTCCTGTGCAGTACACGCCCGGACCAGACCGTCCTAGACTGCTCCCCAATTCCTTCCAGGCCTGACCTCGCTATAATGACATTTCCTTCAGCCTGTTTCGCCGCAGAGCTGAGTTCATCAATCACTACGTTTGGTGGCCCCTGGTGAAGCATCCAACCCGTCTGTACCGATCCCGTTGAAGCTCCAGCTCCTTTCATCTCCTTAGTCCTGCCAACTTCTGCCCTAAAAGCATTGGCCCAGGCGGTAAGACACCACATCTTTCTTCTCTGTACAGGCCCCACTGATATGGTATACAGTGGCCGTGGGTAATGTGGGCTGCAACACTTAAACGTTGCGTGGCTGCCGGTTGTCGGGGCCTATAGCCCATGTGGACACTTGGGCACACTGGACCCGTTTGAGCTAACTACCTGGAAACTTCTCACTACTATCCGGCAGCCTCTCCTACACTTAACCCTCTATGGAACATCCTATAAGCTATACCTAACAAGGCCCACTAGTATGCCTCCATCTAGCGGCCCGCAACAGAACTACACTTACCCAATATATGAGAACTATATACTAAGGTGCCCTCCTCTAGTGTCCCCAGAAGACAGCACCTAACTTTCCCTAAAGTGTATAAGAGCATTAATACACATCACATACATTTTATGCAGTATTATACTGAAAGAACACAACGCATATACAATATTATACACATAATAGTAACACAAGCGAAGATGTGGCAATACAATTGCTATGTGTGGTAATACATGTTCCATGTAGCAATACCACCGAATATTTATAACAATACAGTAATTATCACATTTATACATGAGGAACACTTAAGGGGTAGGGCGAGGCAGTGATACTCCTTCACCCCCTTACATGTAGATGATCAATAATTGCTGCGGGTTGAAAGCTGCATACGTGTGCAGCAACCAACCCGCAGTGTCCAGATGTTACAGCATAGTGGAAGGCATGTCAAGAAATCCCATATCCATTATGCGCCCAGAGACACTCACGGACATTGACATGAGGCACGTCTCTCCAGACCACTGCATGTCTATTTAGCTTACGGAGACGTGAGTCTCCACAAAATAAATTTCACCCATGCAATGTATTGGATGCAGTGATTTTGCACGGTTCAGTGATCACATACGGATTCACCTGCGTTCAAAAGCCGGCAGCGCTTTGGAAGTAGTGGACATGTGCTGCGTCCAAAGTCCTGCCAATTCATGATCGAGTGCACCTACCCTGAGACCCTGCATTTTTAGGCCGGTTTCACATTTGCGTTCAGGAGGGCTGCGGATGGCTGCCTACTTCCTCCTTTCTTCCTCCCTGAAGCTCGGCCTACTTCTATATGCGTCCTGTGTTTCCCTGCGTACCTATCTTTAAGATTGGGTACGCAGGGACATGCGTTGTATTCGGATGCGTCTGCATGCGGCGATTTGACGTGTGGGCGACCACACGAAAATGTAAAATTAAGTGTTAGAAGTATATCACTAGTAGGCGCAGAGGTAGTAGTCATATTTAGGTGAGCTTAAAGAGAACCTGTCAGCAGGATTTAGTCCTATAAATTAAAGGCATGGCCATAATGGCGCTGTGGTGCTGATTAATCTGATACTTGATGTATAGGGATCTGTTCAATGGCTGCTTTATGCTCACCTTAAGAATTTTTCATAAAATTCCATTTTTAGTGTGCTTCGGGGTGGGGGTGTCTTCTTCTGGTTCTCTGCCCCTCCCCAGCCTCCTCTGCTTCTTGTACAGGTCACTGATTATTCAGTGACCTGCCTAGTTTTAAAAATTCTTCGACGCCCACACAATGTTGGTAGTGGCAGCGCAGAATTTTAGAAAGGAGTGCGAGTCAGCGTCCTGTATGCAGGATTTCAATAAAATGGCACCGGAGGAGGCGCATGCACAGATCGAGATTTCGGCTCAGTAAATTTTTCACCAAGCCAAAATTTCAATCTGTGCATCCAGCACCATTTTATTGAAGTCCTGCACACAGGACGCTGACTCACACTGCACACTTGCTGTCCACACAATGATGGCGGCGGTGCAAAATGTTAAAATAAAGTGCTTTTACACTTTTCTGTGTTTTTTTTTAAGTACATGCATTTTTCCTGTTTTTTTTCTTTTTTGTTTAATAGAGGAGATAGTTTACACTGTGTAAAATGTGTGTGGGCTTCCTGGGGGCTGTGCGGTTCCACATGGGTTACACAGGTAAAAGTCTAGTTGTAATGCTTCTATCTTCACTGAAAGCTCTTACAGCCCCGTCTCTAATACCTATTAATGTGGATATCCACTTGCATTGATACAGTATGTAAATATGTTAGGTGTGATACATTCAGTGAGGCTGCGTCTGACCATTTGTGTACTGGCACCTTATATGTTTTTTCAGCATACCATTGACATCACCCCTCCTATTAGTGGACAGCATGTCTTTAATACCTCTGTATCAGGCTACTGATTTTGACTGTAATTTTGCATACTTATTTGATTGCCTATTCTTATATATTGATTTAGTAAAATTTGATCTCATCTACTACATTTCTTGTTTATAAATATTTCAGTCCAGGAGTGTCCTTCATTAAATATTTTAGGCCCTGTGAATACACGGCATAGGGGGCTATGTACCATACTTTTTGATTATGATATCTTTTCTATTGATATTTTTTGAGAATACTGTATGTAACCTGAGTGCACAGAGAGACAAGTAATAGGTGGTGTAGTGTTAGTCAAAATTATCATCCAGCCCAAGCTGTTGTGATACATTTCCGCACATTTAAGGATATGTGCATACGTTACCGATTGGTCTGCAGAATTTTCTGCACAGAATCTGCATCTCTTGGCAGAAACTGCAGGTCAAAATCCGTGCAGTTTTTATCCTTTTTATCTGCAGATTTACTACAGTTTTTGTGCAGATTTCCCCTGCCTTTTGAGACCTGCAGATTCCTATAATGGAGCAGGTGTAAAAACCGCTGCAGTTCTGCACAAAAGAAGTGACATGCAGCAGTTTTAAATCCGCACCAAATCTGCGCGGAAAAATCCACAGCATGTGCCCTGCGTTTTTTGATTTCCATTGATTAGAATGGTACTGTGCATCACTTGCAGTTCTGCAAGGCAAAATCGGAACTGCAACAGAATCCGCAACGTGTGCACATATTCTTAAAGACAGTCTCCTTAAAGTTTACACTGTCTAAGGTCTCAATCAGACGTCTGTGCTGCACGCACGTGATCTATCTTTGTATTTCACGGATAGAACACGTACGCGTTATACTCTATGAGGCTGCTCACACGTCCAATCTTATGCAGCAGCACAAGTGTAAAGTGCCAATACAAGTCTATGGGCCTGTGAAAAAGACATACAGCACAAAGATGCAATCAGTATTTAACATTGCAAAGGATAAACTTTTTAATTTATTATTCATATGTGAGGATCACTGATATTCGAATCACTGACGACACATTTAACATCTTTTTTGCATACGTGAAAAACTGCAACGTCTGAACGAGGCCTTAAAATGAGACAACTAAAATCTCTGCTCCAATATCTTTAGCATTTACAATTTTTTGGTGTTTTTGTTGCATTTTTCACATTGCAAATCATGTGATTCATAGATTCCTCTTCGGATCACGTGATTTGTAACATTAAACTGCAGCTCTGCAAGGTCAAGTGAAAAAATTATTGAACCTTACAGCAAAAAAATAAAAAGTTAGGGCTTATGCATGCGTTCATGCAAATCGGTGTGAGCACACAATGCACGGACTGGCTGCGTCTCTTCCGACTCGAGCGTCACATCCTCCCAAATATATATGAAGCAGTCCTGCTCAGATCAGGACACCTGCAGTCAGTCCATGCAGACATCTAAATCAGCACTTTACAAATACTCCTGGGAAAAAAAAAGATGATATGCCTGTAATGTATTTATATTCCCATTGACTTACAGAAAGCATGTGACTGCATTTTTTTTAATGAAAAATAGGCAAAAACTTTGCGGTTTTCCAGAAGATGGAAAAGTGATGCAACTTTTGCAAAATTGTGCCAAAGCCATAGCATTTGACTACATTGTGTGAACATACCTTAAGGCTGTGTATATGTAGAGACTTTGGCTGCATTGGCAAAGATCATGGTATACCACAACTACACCGCAGAAAAGTCCTGGTGATGGTGAATAGGGTCATATTGTGACCACCAAGATACTGCAACCTTGGCAAAACAATTCTCAAAAAGTCAGAACCAGTTGGATTTTTTATCATCTTCCTTGTTGCAGTATATTGTGGGTCGCAACGAGACCATGTTCACTTGCACTCTGCTGTGATGTAGTAACGACATAAGAGATGTTCGCCAGCGTGTTCCGTTTTACGGTCAAAGTCGCCGTGTAGCCTCAGTCTTATTCTATTAGGTAACAGATTATTCCCCCACTCAAATACAATGACTCTCCACCTGTAGCTTACTTATTAATCAGTGAAACATTGTATACATAAAAAGTCTGCATAACATTGAAACAAATCTTAAGCTCTTCCCTGTAAGAACATCGTTACCTTACTGGTATTCCTAGTGATCTTGCCAAAAGAGTTTGGGATGACCAGCAGAATGGGCACAGTGGAGTTACTGGATGCCCTCCTCCTCCTTTGATGTTGTCCAGGTTTCACAGCCCAGTCCAGAGCCACCAGCCCCTCATCACTCATCTGTAGGTACTCCCTAACAAAGTGCACCCCAACATCCACAGGGCCCAGCACCCCAACCAAAGTCTGCAGAGTGGGGAAGGTCCTCCAGAGCCACCTGACATGAGAGTAGCTCCCAAAGCTCCTGCACTGTTTCTCCAGGTAACTGGCCAAAGCTGAAGGTTTGCAGATCAGTTTATAATCCTCCTCCACCTTCACATCCCCAACTGCTAAGAAAGTACTACAGAGGCGTTTCTTACAGGACCAGAGAAGCAGGAGCAGGAGAGTGCCTACAGAGGCAGCCCATCCTAGCATTGCACCTGGAGGAGGTGTGAGGTGCAAGGTGCCTCAGTACTTGTCCAGCTGCTAGGAGTGCAGGAGCTGAGCTAACATCTCAGAGCCCAGCCAGGGAGGCAATACTTACACTGTGTACAAGCAGAGGGAGGGGAGCAGCAGACTTCACACAACCTATTATTGTGGTCACTCCCCACTGCAGGCAGAGGAAGGCTGAATCTCTCACATACTGTAGACTAGGTGGCAAGGGGCAGTGAGGAGCTGCCAGGCACAGTGGGTGCGGTGCTTCAGAGACAAAGCAGTAAGCTAAACAGACAAGAACCTATGCAGAACCTCTAGGGCTTGTTACCCAGCTCACCTGCAGCCCAGGGCACAAATAACCAGACTTGTCATATGGCATCTTGTATAGTTTGTCCTATTGATTTCTCACGTACAAGGTCTGGCACAAAAAAAATACAATATAAATAAATTGAAAATTTACAAGTTCTCACACCCAATATTGTTGCATAAAATCGCACGTGTTCAACAAACACTAGCATGGAATTCTATTATGAAAGCATGCAATATTATGCATTACCAATGAGATTTATCCCTAAATTATTAAAAAAAAGTCATATAAAATTACATACATTATTGCATATCATAAAAATGCACTTATTGCATGTAACTTTGTGCAACCTATCCCATGTGTTAAAAAGTGTGTGTCACCCACAAATTATACCACTTATACATTCATGTAGGTAATTTAGCCCTATAAATATCATACCTGTTGTATAAATGTCACTACTCTTGCATAAAAAGAACAATAAAGCCCCCCTGCTTTATGACATATGCAAATGAGGGCTTCTCCTGCAGACTGGACCTCAACAAGTGCAGTGTCAGTGACTGTGAGGGGCATCATACTGAGTGAGGGACTGTGGGGGGCATTTTTTGCATATGTAATAAAATAATAGTGTTGTATATATGAGGCCTTCGACCCATAACCACTAACTGGATGAAAGTCAATGAGGTCCATCTGGTGCCATTTGATCCGTTTCTTGCAGGCGTTTCTTTTTTCTTTTCCTGTAACGGAACAGAAAAATGTATCATCTAATGCAAATGTGAATGTGACATCTCTCCTATCTTAGTATATTTTTGTATTCCCCATTAAATAACTATTCTGGCTCAAATAGGTTGAGCTTTTCCTCTTTTATTCTGCCTTGAACTGTATGAATGAAGTTACAACTGGGGCGTTGCCATTCCCTTATCTATGGAATCTGTCCCTACTCAGTCTGATCCTGTCAGCCCTGATTGTTCCATGTGAGATTATAGGGACACACCTCAAACTGCTAATGCTAGAGTGTATCCCACAAAGTGGCCATCTCAATGTGATACTGTATGTATAGTGTGTTCCATGTAAGTACTGTGATTTCTGTGTAAACTGTATGTTGTAACAGTGTGAGACTTGCTGACTCAGCTTTGCTTGGTACCAGAAGTTTTTGGATAGAGCTGGAACAAACTCCTCTGGCAGTCAGCCAATGACTGCAGCTGAAAAGAGTCATAGGAGAGAGAAGTCAGTAGAGGACAGCAGATTGCAACAGGTAGATGTTGTTCTCCCCTTGACTGCTGGATCTAGAAGGGACAGATGGAAAAGGAGGGTGTTGTGAACACTCTTGGTCCGGCTTCTGAGTTTGGGCTCCCTCTGGTGGTTGCTGCTGGTAATGCAGCTGCTCTGGCTAACAGAGGTCGATCACCTGAGGAGGATGATTGGCGATCAGTTGTTTCTGACTGGAGAGATATAAGTGAGCAACCTTCCTTGGGTTGTTGCGGGTGATTTGGTCTTCTTCCTCAGCCTTCTGGAAGTCAGCTTGTTCCCTGCTTTGTCCTGCACCTTTCAGATAAATTATTTGTCTGTTTTGATCTGTGGCATTTTTCGCTTTTTGCGTTTCTCTGTGCTCTGCCTTTCTGATGCAGTCCAGCCGGGCTCCCTCTGGGACCTGTGCTGGACTCTGCTTTCCTTGCCTCAGATTATGTCAGTCTGTTCAGTATTGCTGGTATCCTATTATTTCAGTATCTGTTGTTTTGCATCCAGTTCACACCAGAGTTCTGATTTAGTGGGGGAGAGGTTATGTGGCCTCAGTATTTTTGCATATCAGACGTGTTGGAATTTTTCTTAGGGTTTTTGCGGGATTGCAGACAGTATCCTTTAGTTTGGGCCCCAGCATTTGCTTGCCCTATTTTCTGCCTGTGTTTTGTACTTCATCTGCTTCACCGTCAATATATGTTTGGGTGGCTATCTATTCCTTTGGGGCTCTACTCCGGGGCAGTTTAGCTTTCCACTTTCTCTCTTAAGGCTTAGATAACTCTTTGGCTGTGTCGAGGAGTCTAGGTCATCGTAGATACGTCCCACGGCTAATTCTAGTTGTGTTGTCAGTTTAGGGGTCTACAATCCGCTAAGTTACCAACCTCTCTGGTGTTGTGCGGCCTAGCCCGTTTCTTTGTTGTCCTCCTCGGTTACCATATCATAACAGGAGGGGAGCTGACAGTCTTCAGATTGGAAGGATTCCTATTGTAACTCCAAGAGGAAAAAACCTCATCAAAGGAGAAGCACAACTCAGACAAGTATTCCACAGAAGTCTGCCTGTCTGCATTTATGGGTCAACCTTCAACAGTGAGTGTAAATCTCGCCACCAATTACCTACTTTTTTTATAAAGTTATTTTCCATGTTTCATTAGTAAAGAAACTGTTCTTTTCAAGTTAAGAAAGTTAACACAGCTTCCTCATGATTGGGGATTAGCTGCACAAACAACTACCTCCACCATCATACTCTAAAGAAACAGCTACTGTGGAAATCATCATTCTGCACATTATTCTTTCTGAGGTGTGCATAGTTGGGATTCCCCATTGTTACATTCATATATACTGTGTATATGTGTGTATATATATATATATATATATATATATATATATATATATATATATATATACACCGTATTTTTCGGACCATAAGACGCACTTTTTCCCCAAAAAATTTTGGGGGAAAATGGTGATGCGTCTTATGGTCGCAATATACCTACAAATCCGGTGGCGGCGGCGGTCCCGATGCAGCCTCCCTGATCTCTGTGGTGCGGTGGTGTCGGGGCTCTGTGATGTGGCGGCAGCGGGGCTCTGTGCTGCGTGGGGGGCTCCGCCGGCATTTCGTCATAGCCCGAAAGCCCCCCGCAGCTCCGCTGCTGCAACGCGTGGCCTCCTGAAAGATGGCCGCCAAGGGCCTCCGGAAAGATGGCCGCCGCATACTCAAATTCAAATCTTGGCAACGAGATCTCTTCCCAAGATCTCGTCTCCCGAGATCTCGGGACAAGATCTCGTTGCGGAGATCTAAATCTGAGCATGCACCGCCTCCAGCGGCCATCTTTCCAAAGGCCCCTGGCGGCCATGTTTCAGGAGACCTCCTCGTTTCAGCAACAGAGCTGCGGGGGACTTTCGGGCTATGACAAAATGCCGTCGGAGCCCCCCACGCAGCACAGAGCCCCGCTGCCGCCAAATCACAGAGCCCCGACACCACCGAACCACAGAGCACAGGAGGCTGCAACCCCACAAAGCACAGCCACCCCACAGTGCACAACCACCCCACAGAGCACAACCACCCCACAGAGCACAACCACCCCACAGAGCACAGCCACCCCACAGAGCACAACCACCCCACAGAGCACAACCACCCCACAGAGCACAACCACCCCACAGAGCACAGCCACCCCAGAGAGCACAACCACCCCACAGAGCACAGCCACCCCACAGAGCACAGCCACCTCACAGAGCACCCCTGCAACACAGAGCCCCACCACCGCACCAGCCTGTACCACCGAACGACCCTGTGACCACCCCTCTACCTGTGCTGATCCCTTCGCTGGTAAGCTGAATTCGGACTGTAGGACGGACCCCCATTTGACACATTATTTTTTCCCTATTTTTCTTCTGAAAATTTGGGGTGCGTCTTATGGTCCGGTGCGTCTTATAGTCCGAAAAATATGGTGTGTGTACATATATATATATATATATATATATATATATATATATATACACAGTACAGACCAAAAGTTTGGACACACCTTCTCATTCAAAGATTTTTCTGTATTTTCATGACTATGAAAATTGTACAGTCATGGCCAAAAGTTTTGAGAATGACACAAATATTATATTTTCACATGATCTGCTGCCCTCTGGTTTTTATGTGTGTTTGACAGATGTTTTTATCACAGACAGAAATATAATAATTGCAAACATATGAGTAACAAAAGCTTATATTGACAGTTAGAATGAGTTAATGCAGCAAGTCAATATTTGCAGTGTTGACCCTTCTTCTTCAGGACCTCTGCAATTCTCCCTTGCATGCTCTCAATCAACTTCTGGACCAAATCCTGACTGATAGCAGTCCATTCTTGCACAATCAATGCTTTCATTTTGTCAGAATTTTTAGGTTTTTGTTTGTCCACCCGTCTCTTGATGATTGACCACAAGTTCTCAATGGGATTAAGATCTGGGGAGTTTCCAGGCCATGGACCCAAAATCTCTATGTTTTGTTCCCTGAGCCATTTAGTTATCACCTTTGCTTTATGGCAAGGTGCTCCATCATGCTGGAAAAGGCATTGCTGATCGCCAAACTGCTCTTGGAGGGTTGGGAGAAGTTGCTCTTGGAGGACATTCTGGTACCATTCTTTATTCATGGCTGTGTTTTTAGGCAAGACTGTGAGAGAGCCGATTCCCTTGTCTGAGAAGCAACCCCACACATGAATGGTTTCAGGGTGCTTAACAGTTGGCATGAGACAAGACTGGTGGTAGCGCTCACCTTGTCTTCTCCGAATGAGGCGTTTTCCTGATGTCCCAAACAATCGAAAAGGGATTCATCAGAGAAAATAACTTTACCCCAGTCCTCAGCAGTCCACTGCCTGTACCTTTTGCAGAATATCAGTCTGTCCATGATGTTTTTTCTGGAGAGAAGTGGCTTCTTTGCTGCCCTCCTTGAGACCAGGCCTGGCTCCAAGAGTCTCCGCCTCACAGTGCGTGCAGATGCACTCACACCTGCCTGCTGCCATTCCTGAACAAGCTCTGCACTGCTGGTAGCCCGGTCCCGCAGCTGAAACACTTTTAAGAGACGGTCCTGGCGCTTGCTGGTCTTTCTTGGGCACCCTAAAGCCTTTTTGGCAACAATGGAACCTCTCTCCTTGAAGTTCTTGATGATGCGATAGATTGTTGACTGAGGTGCAATCTTTCTAGCTGCGATACTCTTCCCTGTTAGGCCATTTTTGTGCATTGCAATGATGACTGCACGTGTTTCTTTAGAGATAACCACGGTTTACAGAAGAGAAACAATGATGCCAAGCACCAGCCTCCTTTAAAGTGTCCAGTGGTGTCATTCTTATTTAATCATGACAGATTGATCTCCAGCCATGTCCTCATCAACACCCACGCCTGTGTTAATGGAGCAATCACTGAAAAGAGGTTAGCTGGTCCTTTTAAGGCAGGGCTGCAATGATGTTGAAATGTGTTTTGGGGGATAAAGTTAATTTTCTAGCCAAATATTGACTTTGCAAGTAATTGCTGTTAAGCTGATCACTCTTTATAACATTCTGGAGTATATGCAAATTGCCATTAGAAAAAGTGAAGCAGTAGACTTTGTAAAAATTAATATTTGTGTCATTCTCAAAACTTTTGGCCATGACTGTAGAATCACACTGAAGGCATCAAAACTATGAATTAACACATGTGGAATTATACATTACACTTTACAAAAAAGTGTGAAACAACTGAAAATATGTCTTATATTCTAGGTTCTTCAAAGTAGCCACCTTTTGCTTTGATTACTACTTTGCACGCAAAAAAGGTGAACGGCTGGACTTTACATGCCTATTTCCCACCGTGAAGCATGAAGCATGGAGGAGGTGGTGTGATGGTGTGGGGGTGCTTTTCTGGTGACACTGTTGGGGATTTAGTCAAAATTGAAGCGGTGAGCGGTCCAGCTCACCCCAAACCATCTCAATTGGGTTCAGGTCTGGTTCAAGTCATCTAAGAAGAAAAGGTAGCACACTGTAGCGCTATAGCTTGCAAACACGAAATATGAAAAATCTGAAAAATGAATTACATCATTACCTTAGAAATATGAAAAATTGAGAAGTCTTAGCGCATAAGATGGCCAAATTATGTGAGCCTGATAGCCACGTCAAGGCTCTTCTCGTATATCAGGTCCCTAACTAATGCCTATCCTCGCTTTAGAAAAGTCTGTCTGCATGGGAACCTATGAATCCTCTTTTCAGACTGAAATCTACATCTCTGTGGAGGGGTGATGAACCTGCTGTAATTAAAAGGCCTGTGACCACCAGGTGGTGTGCTCAGGCAGAAGGTAAATGAATACATATCAAAAAACTGACCGGCACATCCAAACTTAGATTCAGTTTGAACAGGTGCTAAACCTAGAGTCACCAACTCATATACATACAAGAATACAAGATTCATAGGTTCCCATGCAGACAGACTTTTCTAAAGCGAGGATAGGCATTAGTTAGGGACCTGATATACGAGAAGAGCCTTGACGTGGCTATCAGGCTCACATAATTTGGCCATCTTATGCGCTAAGACTTCTCAATTTTTCATATTTCTAAGGTAATGATGTAATTCATTTTTCATATTTTTCATATTTCGTGTTTGCAAGCTATAGCGCTACAGTGTGCTACCTTTTCTTCTTGTATGTATATGAGTTGGTGACTCTAGGTTTAGCACCTGTTCACACTGAATCTAAGTTTGGATGTGCCGGTCAGTTTTTTGATATGTATTCATTTACCTTCTGCCTGAGCACTCCACCTGGTGGTCACAGGCCTTTTAATTACAGCAGGTTCATCACCCCTCCACAGAGATGTAGATTTTAGTCTGAAAAGAGGATTCATAGGTTCCCATGCAGACAGACTTTTCTAAAGCGAGGATAGGCATTAGTTAGGGACCTGATATACGAGAAGAGCCTTGACGTGGCTATCAGGCTCACATAATTTGGCCATCTTATGCGCTAAGACTTCTCAATTTTTCATATTTCTAAGGTAATGATGTAATTAATTTTTCATATTTTTCATATTTTGTGTTTGCAAGCTATAGCGCTACAGTGTGCTACCTTTTCTTCTTGTATGTATATGAGTTGGTGACTCTAGGTTTAGCACCTGTTCACACTGAATCTAAGTTTGGATGTGCCGGTCAGTTTTTTGATATGTATTCATTTACCTTCTGCCTGAGCACTCCACCTGGTGGTCACAGGCCTTTTAATTACAGCAGGTTCATCACCCCTCCACAGAGATGTAGATTTTAGTCTGAAAAGAGGATTCATAGGTTCCCATGCAGACTTTTCTAAAGCGAGGATAGGCATTAGTTAGGGACCTGATATAAGAGAAGAGCCTTGACGTGGCTATCAGGCTCACATAATTTGGCCATCTTATGCGCTAAGACTTCTCAATTTTTCATATTTCTAAGGTAATGATGTAATTCATTTTTCATATTTTTCATATTTCGTGTTTGCAAGCTATAGCGCTACAGTGTGATACCTTTTCTTCTTGTATGTATATGAGTTGGTGACTCTAGGTTTAGCACCTGTTCACACTGAATCTAAGTTTGGATGTGCCGGTCAGTTTTTTGATATGTATTCATTTACCTTCTGCCTGAGCACTCCACCTGGTGGTCACAGGCCTTTTAATTACAGCAGGTTCATCACCCCTCCACAGAGATGTAGATTTTAGTCTGAAAAGAGGATTCATAGGTTCCCATGCAGACAGACTTTTCTAAAGCGAGGATAGGCATTAGTTAGGGACCTGATATACGAGAAGAGCCTTGACGTGGCTATCAGGCTCACATAATTTGGCCATCTTATGCGCTAAGACTTCTCAATTTTTCATATTTCTAAGGTAATGATGTAATTCATTTTTCATATTTTTCATATTTCGTGTTTGCAAGCTATAGCGCTACAGTTAGCTACCTTTTCTTCTTGTATGTATATGAGTTGGTGACTCTAGGTTTAGCACCTGTTCACACTGAATCTAAGTTTGGATGTGCCGGTCAGTTTTTTGATATGTATTCATTTACCTTCTGCCTGAGCACTCCACCTGGTGGTCACAGGCCTTTTAATTACAGCAGGTTCATCACCCCTCCACAGAGATGTAGATTTTAGTCTGAAAAGAGGATTCATAGGTTCCCATGCAGACAGACTTTTCTAAAGCGAGGATAGGCATTAGTTAGGGACCTGATATACGAGAAGAGCCTTGACGTGGCTATCAGGCTCACATAATTTGGCCATCTTATGCGCTAAGACTTCTCAATTTTTCATATTTCTAAGGTAATGATGTAATTCATTTTTCATATTTTTCATATTTCGTGTTTGCAAGCTATAGCGCTACAGTGTGCTACCTTTTCTTCTTGTATGTATATGAGTTGGTGACTCTAGGTTTAGCACCTGTTCACACTGAATCTAAGTTTGGATGTGCCGGTCAGTTTTTTGATATGGTTCAAGTCATCTGGCGTAGCATCCCAACACTTTCCTTCTTGGTCAAATAGCCCTTACACAGCCTGGAGGTGTGTTTGGGGTCATTGTGTCACGCGGTCTTATGATATGTGTACGATGTCAGTAAACTATTCTTAAAAGAACAACACTCTATACAACATATAGATTAGTAACATCAGCATGTAAATATAGAATAGATTTACCTGACACGATATCCGTTGAACTCAGGATTAATCTTGAGGACTTGATACACTGTCACAGGAAAGAAGAGGACCGGGGTCTAACCTGACCCTAAACTGGGGTCCTAACTAATCCCTCACCTTGGAGGTACTGATAATGGTTCAGAGGTCCAAGTCTCCAGCCTAAAGGGTATGCCACACTAAACAATATCGCTAACGAGATCGCTAAAAAACGTCACTATTTAGCGATCCCGTTAGCGATATTGTTCAGTGCGGCAGCTTCCAGCGACGAGCTTCCTGCTGTGATCTCGCTCGTCGCTGGAATCGTTCCGGACCCTATTTCATCGCTGGCGCTCCCGCTGGGTAAGTATTTAATCGCTGTGTGGCACCTTTTCTTAGCGATTTAGCGGTACTTTTGTACCGCTAAAGTCGTTAAGAAGATCGCTAATGGCGATAGCGTCGTTAACTATATCGCTAAATGCGGCAGCATTTAGCGATATAGAAACAATCCCGCTAGCGATCTCATTAGTATGCAACGCTAACGAGATCGCTAGCGGGATTGCTTAGTGTGGCAGTACCTTAACCCTGTCTCCTATCAGTCCCTGAACCCTGTAATCAGTCCTAAGAAGGATTCTGATTACCACCAAAGGGATATGGGCTGATCTCTGCTAAATACACAGATTAGAAATATAAGACAGACTGGAGAAAACACAGACTTGCATACACACTCAAACACAGAAGGAACATAAATAATCTGGGATATTAAACTCTAAGCAAGGTGAGCTTAGAACAACTAAGGAGCTCTTTAACTTAAGTCTATACAGATACAATCCTATCTGTGGTCTGCATGAAGAATTTCACTGGCAACTCCCAACACAGACAACCAGAGATTTAAAGGAAACCAATCAACAAATAATTAATTGCAGCCGGGAGAAACTGCACCCAGTCCCAGAACTGAGCACAGACAGAATTAACTCCCTAACTGCCAAACACAAAGAAACAGCAACTCAGCTGTGAGAAGTCAGAATGTGCAACCGCGACGATCTTCGTGGCGATGCACACATGACACATTGTCCTGTTGAAAAATAAATGATGGTCCAACTAAACGCAAACCGGATGAAATAGCATGCTGCTGCAAGATGCTGTGGTAGCCATGCTGGTTCACTATGCCTTCAATTTTGAATAAATCCCCAACAGTGTCACCAGCAAAGCACCCCCACACCATAACACCACCTCCTCCATGCTTCACGTTGGGAACCAGGCATGTAGAGTCCATCCGTTCACCTTTTCTGCGTGCAAAGCAGTAATCAAAGCAAAAGGTGGCTACTTTGAAGAACCTAGAATATAAGACATATTTTCAGTTGTTTCACACTTTTTTGTAAAGTGTAATGTATAATTCCACATGTGTTAATTCATAGTTTTGATGCCTTCAGTGTGATTCTACAATTTTCATAGTCATGAAAATACAGAAAAATCTTTGAATGAGAAGGTGTGTCCAAACTTTTGGTCTGTACTGTATATATATATATATATATATATATATATATATATATATTTTTTATTGTGGGACTTCGTGTGTGCGTAATTAACAAGGGGGAAGAGGCTCATCGTGACAGACAGCTTAGTCACCATGACGCACAATATAGATCTCCGCGAGCACTAAACCTCCCTCTGCCATACACCATATGAGTTTACCATACTAGTTATCAACTTATTTAGAAATTTCCAGGAAGCATAACATACAAAAAATGACCATGGTCCCCAAGCTTCAAATACAAAATATTTCAAATGATTTTTAGAGTCAGGCTTTAGACAAATGGGTATATTTGCACCAAAAAAACTGTTTTTCATAACTTGCACGCTATCTGTTTTAGACACTTTCTGCAACTTGTTCATTAAGGGGCTATGGCTTCACTCAATAGCGAAGGGGCTTTGACCTCTTTCAGAAGTTTGTTTTTTCTCCGTACACGAAAAGCGGACCGATTTCCATCCGAGTGTATGGGCCCATTGTATTGTGATTTTTTTTGTTGACTTAGTATCAATTTTTTTATTTCAGTGGTACATGTTTCCTGTATGCGAAAAAAAGTGGAGGGTGGTCCACATTTTGATTTAGGATTTAATTGAAGTTGTGGCCTATCTTGAAACCCTTTAATTAGTTAATTTCACAGCCAATTGTTGCTTTCTGGGATTACCAGGGTTGGAGTAAGTACATAGTTACATAGGTTGAAAAAAGACCTAGGTCCATCAAGTTCAAACTTTCTCCACCAATTGTACATTTTGTCACTAATTTAACTATAGCCCGCATTGTTATGTGTATTGAGGACTGTTCTAACTGTAAAGAATGCTTTTCTATTTAGCTGTTGGAATCGTCTTTCTTCCACCCGTAATGAGTAGCCGTGGTCCTAAGTGTCGTCCTTGGAAGGAATAAGTCATGTGCCAGTGTTTTGTACTGACCACACATATATGTATACATATAGTTGAGATCCCCTCTGAGGCGTCTTGTTTTTAAGCTAAACAAGCCCAGCTTTTCCAACCTCTCATCGTATGAGAGGCCTTCCATCCCTTATAATAATCTAGTTGCCAGCTTTTGAACTAACTCTAACTTATGAATATCCTTTTTTAAATGTGGAGCCCAAAACTGGATCCCATAGTCTAGATGTGGCCCCACCAGTGACTTATAGAGCGGTAACAATGCGTTGGGATTGTAGGATTGTATCTCTCTTTGTATACATCCTAAAATCTTGTTTGCTTTTGTGGCTGCTGCTTGACTTTGAGTTCTGCTGTTCAGCTTACTTGTGACCAGAATACCCAAGTCCTTCTCCTATTCTGTAGTCCCGAGTATACTCCCATTTAATGTATATGCAGCTATAGGATTACTCCGTCCTAGATGTATTACTCTACATTTATCTACATTAAATTTCACTCTTCAAGTGTTTGCCCACTCAGTCATTTTATTCAGATCGTTTTGCAATATTGTAATGTGAAGGTCAGATTTTAGTATCCTACATAGTTTGGTGTCGTCAGTAGTGATGAGCGAGTATACTCGTTGCTCGGGATGCTTGGGTGTCATTCGAGTATTTGGGCGTGCTTGGAGATTTTGTTTGTGTCACCGTTAGTGTCGAGCATTCCGATACCGCAAATATCGGGTATCGGCCGATATTCGTTGTATCGGAATTCCGATTCGGAGATCTGATACTTTTTGCATATCGGTTACCGGAATCGGAATTTTCCTGTAAAGTCTATGGGGAGTTCCTGTGTCACAGAACGAAGTACGTGACACAGGAACTTCCCGAAAGTGTCACTGTCAGTGTCGGTCGGGTCTGTCAGGAGTCAGGACTCAGCAGAGTCAGCACTTACCTGGCAGAAGATCCCCGGTGGTCACGTCCTCCTGGATGGCTGCCATTACCCTCTCCCTGGCGGTCACGTGCAGCTTCTCGCTGCCGGGTACTTGGTAATCTCGGCCAGCTGTACTCTCGCGACAGCTGGCCGTAAAGCAGTCCGGAAGACGTCACCACCGGGGAATCTCCTCTGGTAAGCAGCTCTGCTGTGTCTGGATGTCAGGCTCAGCCTGGCATCCAGATGTAGCAGAGCTGGACTCGTCGTGGGACACTCGGTATTTTGGACTGCGTCGGACAGGGAGTATTTGTGTTGGTTTGTTATTTTTGTTTTTTTACAGGAAGATCGATGACGTCGCAGGATGAGTGTGGAATAAAGATAATGAAAACTGTGTGGTGTTTTATTTCATTAAAAGACTTTATTCTAGCTGTGTCTTTTTTTAAAAATTTACAAACTTTATGATTAATAATGGATCGGTGTCTTATTGACCCCTCTCCATTATTAACCGGGCTTATTGTCACCATTCAATCAAAGGTGACATTAACCCCTTATTACCCCACTTGCCACCGCTACAGGGCAAGTGGGAAGAGCCGGGTAAAGTGCCACAATTGGCGCATCTTTGGATGCGCCAATTGTGGGGCTGCTGCAGCCTGGTATTTTTAGGCTGTTGAGGGCCAAAATCCATGGGCGTTGACAGTCTTTTAATACCAGGCCGCAGCAGTCTGCTTTTACTTGGCTGGTTAACAAAAATAGGGGGCCCCCACGCCATTTTTTTTTCGAGGCGATCCCCTATTTTTGTTAACCAGCCAAGCTAAGCAGACTGCTGTGGCCTGGTATTATCAGGCTTGCAAGGTTCATGGATATTGGATCCTTACCAGCCTGAAATACCAGGCCTCAGTAGTCTGCTTCATCTGGCTGGTTAACAAAAAGAAGGGGGAAACCACGCCATTTTTTTTTCGAGGGGATCCCCTATTTTTGTTAACCAGCCAAGATAAGCAGACTGCTGTGGCCTGGTATTATCAGGCTTGCAAGGTTTATGGATCTTGGATCCTTAACAGCCTTAAATACCAGGCCTCAGTAGTCTGCTTCATCAGGCTGGTTAACAAAAATAGGGGGGACCCCACACCATTTTTTTTTTCGAGGGGATCCCCTATTTTTGTTAATAGTTCACTTCAGGTCAGCCGGGATTCCCTCTGACGTCACTGATGCTGTGCGGTGTCCCTGGCTGACCTGAAGTGAAAGTGGGAAGCAATCAATTATGCTAACCACTTCCTCTCCTGTCAGCCAGGAGAGATGATTCAGTCAGGGGTTTACTGCAAGGCTGTCAGCATTAGCTGCGGTCCCTGCAGTAAACATTAACCCTTTCAGAAGGATTACATCGGGGGACCTGACTGAACATCGGATAGGTAAGAATAATGTTGGTTTATTATTTTATTTTTATTACAGGTGAACAAGGGCTTTCGCAAGGAATGGCAGTAAAATAAAAGATGGTCAAAAACTGTGTGTTTATTTCATTAAAATGGTTTTTAATTAAAGTGTGTGTGTTTTATTTTTATTTCATACAATAGGATTAATAATTGATAGTTGTCTAATTGACAGCTCTCAATTATTAACCTGGCTTAAAGTCACCTTTCAATAGCAAGGTGGCTTTAACCCATTATTAACCCATTCGCCACCGCTACAGGGCAATGGGAATAGACGGGCAAAGTGCCAGAAAGGGCGAATCTAATTATAGATTTGCCTTTTCTTGGGTGTCTGGGGGCAGATGTTAGTAGTCAGGGGGGGCCAAAAATAATGGTCCCTCTCTGGGCTATTATTATCTGCCCCCACTCGCTGTCTTTGTCTGTCTGGTTGAGAAAATAGGGCGGGAGCCCAGGCATTTTTTTTTCAACAATTTTACACCTCATATATATATATATATATATATATATATATACACATGTCATTGAATTTGTGACACATACATATTATATATACTAGCTGTTTCCAGCCAGCTAACGCTCGGCACACGCATTGCTATCTAATTAATGCTGCTGGTGATTAAACTAAAGTAAATAATGACAACATTCAATAGCGCTTATGCAGGTGGTAAATGAAATTAAAATGAAGTTAATAACAATAATAATCATCAAAAATCTGAATAATACTAATGATACATTTTATTCACAGTGTAAAATCGAAAACAAACTGGATTCAGTAAGATGCTCATGTGGTAATGTGTGGGGACGGAGCCTCGTGTGGTAATGTGTGGGGACGGAGCCTCGTGTGGTAATGTGTGGGGACAGAGCCTCGTGTGGTAATGTGTGGGGACGGAGCCTCGTGTGGTAATGTGTGGGACTGAGCCTCGTGTGGTAATGTGTGGGGACGAAGCCTCGTGTGGTAATGTGTGGGACGGAACCTCGTGTGGTAATGTGGGGGGACGGAGCCTCGTGTGTTAATGTGGGGAAACGGAGCCTCGTGTGTTAATGTGGGGAACGGAGCCTCGTGTGGTAATGTGTGGGGACGGAGCCTCGTGTGGTAATGTGTCGGGACGGAGCCTCGTGTGGTAATGTGTGGGGACGGAGCCTCGTGTGGTAATGTGGGGGACGGAGCCTCGTGTGTTAATGTGGGGGAACGGAGCCTCGTGTGGTAATGTGTGGGGATGGAGCCTCGTGTGGTAATGTGTGGGGACGGAGCCTCGTGTGGTAATGTGTGGGGACGGAGCCTCGTGTGGTCATGTGTGGGGACGGAGCCTCGTGTGGTCATGTGTGGGGACGGAGCCTCATGTGGTGGGGCGGGATTATGTGTGGTGATGTGGTGGGGGCGGGATTGTGTGTGGTAATTTGGTGTGGGGCGGGATTATGTGCAGTAATGTGGGAGGGCAGGATTATGAGCGGTAATGTGGTAGGGGTGCAGGATTATGAGAGGTAATGTGGTGGGGTGCGGGATTATGAGCGGTAATGTGGTGGGGGGGCTGGATTATGAGCAGTAATGTGGTGGGGGGGCGGGATTATGTGCGGTAATGTGGTGGGGGTGCAGGATTATGAGAGGTAATGTGGTGTGGGGCGTGGCGTAGGGGGGGATTGTATTTGAGCGGTAAAGTTGGTGGGAGGGCGGCATTATGAGCGGTAATGTTGGGGGTGTGGGGGGCGGGATTATGAGCAGTAATGTGTGGGGGGGGCAGGATTATGAGCGGTAATGTGGTGGGGGGGTGGGATTATTAGCAGTAATGTGGTGGGGGTGCGGGATTATGAGCGGTAATGTGGTGGGGGGCAGGATTATGAGCAGTAATGTGGTGGGGGGGATATGTGCGGTAATGTGGTGGGGGTGCGGATTATGAGAGGTAATGTGGTGGGGGGGGGATTATGAGCGTAATGGTGGGGGGGGCGGCATTATGAGCGGTAATGTGGTGGGGGTGGGATTATGAGCGGTAATGTGGGGGGGGGTGGGAATATGAGCAGTATATGTGGTGGGGGGCGGGATTATGAGGGTAATGTGGTGGGGGGGTGGGGTTATGAGCAGTAATGTGGTGGCGGGCGGGATTATGTGGTAATGTGGTGGCGGGCGGGATTATGTGTGGTAATGTGGTGGGGGGTGGGATTGAATGTGTGGGTAATGGTGGTATGGGGGGGGGATTATGTGGGTAATGTGGTGGGGGTGGATTATGTGGTAATGTGGTGGGGGCGGGATTATGTGTGGTGATGTGGTGGGGGGTGGGATTGTGTGTGGTAATGTGGTGGGGCGGTATTATGAGTGGTAATGTGGTGGGGGGGGATTATGAGCGGTAATGTGGTGGGGGGCTGGGATTATGTTGGTGATGTGGTTGGGGGCCGAGATTATGTGTGGTGATGTGGTGGGGGGTGGGAATGTGTGTGGTTAATGTGATGGGGGGTGGGATTATGAGTGGTAATTTGGTGGGTGGGTGGGATTATGTGTGGTATTGTGGTGGGGGCGGGATTATGAGCGGTAATGTGGTGGGGGCGGGATTATGAGCAGTAATGTGGTGGGGGGCGGGATTATGTGTGGTAATGTGGTGGTGGGCGGGATTATGAGCAGTAATGTGGTGGGGGGCGGTATTATGTGCGGTAATGTGGTGGCGGGTAGGATTGTGTTATGTGTGGTGATGTGGTGGGGGGGCGGGATTATGAGCAGTAATATGGTGGTGGGGCGGGATTATGAGCAGTAATGTGGTGGGGGGGCGGGATTGTGTGTAGTAATGTGGTGGGGGCGGGATTATGAGCGGTAATGTAGTGGGTGGCGGGATTATGTGTGGTAATGTGGTGGGGGCGGGATTATGTGTGGTAATGTGGTGGGGGTGGGATTATGAGCGGTAATGTGGTGGGGCAGGATTAAGAGCAGTAATGTGGTGGGGGGCGGAATTATGTGTGGTAATGTGGTGGCGGGCAGGATTGTGTGTGGTGATGTGGTGGGGGGGCGGGATTGTGTGTGGTGATGTGGGGGGTGGAATTGTGTGTGGTGATGTGGGGGGTGGAATTGTGTGTGGTGATGTGGTGGGGGGCGGGATTATGAGCAGTAATGTGGTGGGGGTGCGGGATTATGAGCGGTAATGTGGTGGGGGGCGGCATTATGAGCGTAATGTGGTGGGGGGGCGGGATTATGAGCAGTAATGTGGTGGGGGTGCGGGATTATGTGTGGTAATGTTGGTGGGGGCGGATTATGAGCAGTAAGTGTGGTGGGGGGGCGGGATTATGTGTGGTAATGTGGTGGGGGGCGGGATTATGAGCGGTAATGTGGTGGGAGGGCGGCATTATGAGCGGTAATGTGGTGGGGAGGCGGCATTATGAGCGGTAATGTGGTGGGGGGTGGGATTATGAGCGTAATGTGGTGGGGGGCGGATTATGAGCAGTAATATGGTGGGGGGCTGGATTATGAGGGTAATGTGGTGGGGGGTGGGATTATGAGCGGTAATGTGGTGGGGGGCGGATTATGTGTGGTAATGTGGTGGGGGGGGATTATGAGCGGTAATGTGTGTGGGGCAAGATTAAGAGCAGTAATGTGGTGGGGGCGGAATTATGTGTGGTAATGTGGTGGGGGCAGGATTGTGTGTGGTGATGTGGTGGGGGGGCGGATTGTGTGTGGTGATGTGGGGGGTGGAATTGTGTGTGGTGATGTGGGGGGGGAATTTGAGGGTGATGTGGTGGGGGCGGGATTATGAGCAGTAATGTGGTGGGGGCGGATTATGAGCGGTAATGTGGTGGGGGGCGGCATTATGAGCAGTAATGTGGTGTGAGGGCGGGATTATGAGCAGTAATGTGGTGGGGGTGCGGATTATGTGTGGTAATGTGGTGGGGGCGGATTATGAGCAGTAATGTGGTGGGGGGCGGATTATGTGTGGTAATGTGGTGGGGGGGCGGATTTGAGCGGTAATGTGGTGGAGGGCGCATTATGAGCGGTACTGTGGTGGGAGGCGGCATTATGAGCGGTAATGTGGTGGGGGGGTGGATTATGAGCGGTAATGTGGTGGGGGGGCGGGATTATGAGCAGTAATATGGTGGGGGGCTGGATTATGAGCGGTAATGTGGTGGGGGTGGGATTATGAGCGGTAATGTGGTGGCGGGCGGGATTATGTGTGGTAATGTGGTGGGGGGGATTATGTGTGGTAATGTGGTGGGGGGTGGATTATGTGTGGTAATGTGGTGGGGTGGGCAGGATTATGTGTGGTAATGTGGTGGGGGGTGGGATTATGTGTGGTAATGTGGTGGGGGCGGGATTATGTGTGGTGAATGTGGTGGGGGGTGGGATTGATGTGGTAATGTGGTGGGGCGGTATTATGAGTGGTAATGTGGTGGGGGGCGGGATTATGAGCGGTAATGTGGTGGGGGGGCGGGATTTTGGGGGGGGTGGTCCGGGGGGCGGGATTATGACGGGAAAGTGGGGGGTGTGGGATTAGAGCGGTAAAGTGGTGGGGGGAGAGGATTAGTGTGTAATGTGGTGGGGGGGCGGGGTTTGAGCGGTAAGTGGGGGGGTGCGGGGTTATGACGGTAAAGTGGTGGGGGGGGTGGATTATGGTAGTAAAAGTGGTGGGAGCGGGATAAGCGAATGTGGGAGGAGGGCGGGATTAGAGCAGTAAAAGTAGCCCCCCCCCGTAAAATAAGCATTTTAAAAAAAATGGGGGGCTCTGGCCACATAGGCCCCCCAATTTTATGTTTGTATATTTTTAAAAAGGTCTTTTGGGGGCCAGTAATGAGCGGGGTTTAAGTCCCATGAGTGGTTTAAAAATCGTTTTGACCATTTTTGGGCCCCCCCAAATTTTAAAGGTGTTTATTGGTGGACTTTGTTTCGGCGGCGTTGGTCATAAATAGCCCGCGTGTTATACGACCCAGTCAGCGCTGAGAAAAAAAGAAATCCCTCTCCTTTTTCAGTCGTAGTTAATTTGGGGGAAAATCCCCATGGATGGGATTTGGTTGTTGTTGTTTAAATTTTTTTTAAAAATATGGATTTATTTATTAAAAAAATTTATTAATTTATGTAACCCAAAAAAAAAATCACGGCCCCTTCTGCCATTTTTAAAAGGGTTTACTGTCTACGTGGTTTTTATTGTATGTGGGCCTCGTTGGCCCCTGGTGGGGGGCCGGGATTGTGTGTGGTGTTGTTTTGTGTGTTAATGGGGGGGGTGGGACTGTGCAGGGGGGGGGGGTTATTGTGTAAAGTGGTGGGGCGGATCACTGGCAGGGGGGGGGGATTTTTCGAGAAAACATGATGCCCCCAAAAATATTTATAGTTCAACACTTTTTACATAGTATAATAGGCTAATTTTAATGCCGGGTTTTGTAAATTACAGACCCGACAGAAAATTTCACATAGTTTACTAGGTTAACCATGTCATTTCAGTAGTTTTTAATATGGTTTTCACTAACAATTACAGAGTGTAGTGTGAAAATTTCCCACATGTAGGGGGTTTTTAAAAATGTAAATCGTGAAAAAAATGTGTTTTTTTTTTTCAACAAATTTTCAAAACCCTTTAAATTTAACCCCTACAGTGTGAAATTTTTCAACATACACTCATTAATTTTTATGAAAAACCCCTATTAAAAAATACATGAATTGACAGGTTAACTTATGTAAACCATGTGTCATTTCATGTTGGGGGGGTTTTTGTAAATTTTCCCAAAACCCGGGTTGCCCGCAATTGAATCGCAGCCCATTTTACTAGTAGAGTGTATGAACTAAAAAATAGTGTGTGTTAATAATATATATTTAAAAATAATTAATATATGTCACAATGACATTTTGTGTATTTTAAGCTTTTCAGGGGTTTAGCTTGGGATCGCCGTCTTGGAGACGGAGTGGCATAAAGAGACAATTCACAGACAGGGTTCTGTTAAAAACGGCCGCAACCATTTTTTTAAAAAAAAGCCCAAACACAAACGAACAAAATTAAAAAAAAATCAAACTAAGCCCAGGGGTGTCCCGCCCTAAACACTAAGATAGATTACCCTTTCTATCCGGTCCCGCTCTAAAACCGGCCCAAAACAAAAATATGTTCAGTAGTTACCCGGGCAGCTCACAGAGGGGTCCAATGGGGTTGAAGTCAGATCCGAGAGGATAGAGCCCCCTCTTAAATTCAAGCAGTACTTATGGCTGAAATTTTAAGCACTGTGTTACTCCCCGGGGTTTCACTGAAAACCTTCCCAGAAGGGAAAGGAAGAACACCGCACTGACAACCCCTTTTATGCGCCCCACTAAGAAATGGGGGGAAAAAAACCCGCCGTCCAGCACCACCCCTTTACTGTCCACAATCCCCCCCCTCTCTCCAGACCGGAGGGCTGGCAGAAAATTCCGAAAGACAGTGAACTCGACAAGGCACGATTTCCCTGTAATTTTTCCCGGTCTATGTTTAACCGAAAATTTAACTCTTGAAGGAAAGAACCACCCTTTTACCCCGGGATTCCTTTTCCTTGTTTTGCTTCATCCATGTCAGAGGAGCATGGCATTTCAATTTAAATCCCACCCAAAAAAGGTAAAAGTGGGGGTCCACGCCCCCTTTGATTGGAGGCACTCTCGCTCCACAATGGCATAATTTTTGTTCACCGTGTCATTTTTCGACTTAGAAACAGGCTGGGTGTTCTCACCCTTCACACCGTGATAAAAACCGCCCCTAACCCCACATTAGAGGCACGTTTGAACAAAAAAACTCTTCCCTGAAAAATAGGGGTGACCAGCTGGTCTTAACAAAGCAATTTTCAACAAAGAAATGTTTTTTTCGCCCCCGGGTTTCCAATTTATCATTTGGCTTCCCCCCTTTTTGTCGGTCAGTCAATGGGGCAGCAATGGAGGCATAATTTGGAACAAAAGCGATAGAAACCCCGTGAGCCCAAAATGCTTTGACCTGTCGTTTTGGAGGGTACAGGCCATTTCGAATGCCTCTACTTTATTTTGATTTTTGTGGTTGACCGCCTCGCCAATCACAAAACCCAAATACTTGGCCTCTTCTAGGCAATTGCACATTTCTCTGGTTTATGTTCAGCCAGCTCCCCCTTCGGTCTAGGACGGCTTGTACCTTTGCGAGGGGGCTCTCCCAATCAGAAATGAAAATTCCACATCATCCAGGTAGGCAGCTGCAAAGGGTTTAGGGGCGTAGGATCGGTCCATAAGCCTCTTTAATAGCGGGGCCCAGCAACCCAATGGCCCCACCCAAAATTTAAACAAACCTTCCGGGGTTTCAAAGGCCGTTTTTTTTTTTGCCTCCCTTTTGGGGTATCTGCCATACCCCTTTTTTTTTGATCGAGGGTTGTAATTAACGGGCACCCCCTAACCCTCGATTAGCTCATTTCCCCCGGGGTCGGGTGCTCAAACTTTGACACTTCGTTCAACTTTTTGAAATCATTACAAACCCCAGGTTCATTTGGGGTTTGGGCAGAACAATGGGCTACCCCCACTCCTTTGGCCCCCTGACCCCCCAGGTCTAGCATAAAAGTTTGATTTCAGTAGAGACTACTTTCTGCGGGGTTTTGGAATTCTTTCGGTTTATTTTGACCTTAGTACCGGGCTCATCCCCGACATGGGTTTTAAAAGAAGTGGCCGGGCAAGCAAAAACCCTGCCGATTTTTCGCAGAAACTCCCTACTTTTCCGTTTTTGGGGGCCGGACAATTCTCAAACCCAAAGGCACAGGAGGTAAGAGGTTTTACCCCCTTTTTACTTTACCCAGGCCAAAAATGCCTCTCTTCCCCAGGGTTGATCAATTGAAAAAATATCTGTAGGGCTTCCGTCTCCCGGGGTTTGGGGACTTTGTAAGTAAACCCGCTACTTTTTGTACGACC
>JARQOD010000002.1:566743256-566765320 GCA_033576555.1 Oophaga sylvatica | reverse complement strand
CCCCCAGCTCTTGAGAAACCTCATTACATATGGTAACATTATCAAATGCCCCTTTAAGGTAAAGTCCCTAACTTGAGCAGTCCCAAAGTTCTCTTTGTGCACTTCTAACTAAAGTTGGGCTCCTCTGTCACAGTCTTGACCCCCTCTTCAGCGAGGAGACATTGGGTAAACTCCTCCATCTTTGATTTTGATGGAGTCTCTTACTGAGGGATTTGGCTTCTGTCCGAGACACTCTGTACCGTCCTCTTTCCCACAAGGTCCAAAATAATGAAAAATCCCACCCCAGTATGATAGGATATATTAAGTCTTTCACCACCCCAACATCATGGTACTTGGTACCACAGTCTGTTCACATGGTTACTCTGGCCACAGGGTAGTCATTGGCGTCTGTGTATGCAGCGGATGCCATAAAATTATCAGGGATCAACTGGTATGGCAGTGTAGCACTGATTAGGGTCACTAGACTTCCGGAGTCCAAAAGTCCAAGAACTAGTACCCCATCGACGGACACGGTTTATGCCTGCGGCCCCTCGCCAGGTTGACATTCGACTTCAGGCAGGATAGTCATAATAGGAGCAACACCTACCTAGGCTGTAGTCCATTGGTTCAGGGGACATATGACACTGGGCGGCTACGTGTCCAGGATTGCGACATCGCCAACAGACCACATCCTTAGAAACAGCCTCAGGGGACCCCTCAGCAGGATTAGGACCCCCATTTGTGGGTCTAGACACCCTCCGTGGTGAGCCAGCCCCCCTTTGGGTATCCGAGTACAGGAAAGTGGGGATGTCTGGGTTCCCGAGAGATTTCTCAACAACCTGGTATCTCTCCACCAGGCTAACCAGGTTGTCCGCATTCTGAGGGTTGCCCTGGGTAACCCAGGTTGATATTGGCCTGGGAAGGGAGTGGATAAACCTGTCCATCACCACACGCTTGAAAATCTGTCAGGAGTGGAAGTCTCTGGTTGCAACCATGTCACGATCCATTTTTGGATTTGTGGCAGATCTGGTTCCATTGAGTTAAACCTTTTTTCCTTTTAGGCCAAAGGGGGATAAATGTCAGTTTTTCCCCACTGGCAAGCTGGTGTAATTGCATTGCTGCTGGGTCAGCTGATGTGGGTGGTAACCACTCCCACCATTCTTTGAAAGGTCATCTGATGCATCAGCTGATTGTCGTTGTTTGAGCAATCTGCAGTGACCAAGCTGGAGTAAGGAGCTCTCTGGGTGCAGTGGTATTTCTGCTGAGTTCGCTTAACTGGTGCCTTCAACTGGTGCTTTGCAGCAGAGAAAGCTAAGTGTGGTGTTTTTGTTACCTTGTCCCTTTGGTGTCTGTCTCTTCCCCCTGTGTTTATTATCTGCAGAGGTGAGGCTAGTGCTCCTTGCTGGCTAGTGCACTAGCCAGGGCAGTTATAGGGGACAACTAGGGACGAGGTATCCTGACGGCGTCGGGGAGAAGGACCTGCATAGGGCATTAGGAGAGTGCAGGGACAGGCTCAGATTGGAGCTCAGGTGGTGACCATCCCTCATTCCCTATTGGTAGGGCCTTCCTCCCCTCAATTCCATCCCCGTTGTGTGTCGTGCCATTAGCTGACTGACCATCCGTTGGGTCATGTCACACTGTGACAGTCACTCCGTGACAAACCACTTTTACACTAGGTGCAACAAATCAAATATCTGCGAGCAAGGGGGTTTGTCGCCAGCATACGCCCAGTGGTGGACTCGCTGGGCTCTAACGGACAATAGGTTCTCCTAGATGTGTCAAGATTTCGGTCTTTAATTTGGCGTATTCTTTGCCATCCTGTAGTGCTAAGTCATAATATGCCTTTTGGGGTTCGCCTGTCAAATATGGCGCCAGCACCTCCACCCACTGCTTTGGTGGAATTTTCTCCCGTTCAGCCACCCTCTTGAAAACAGTCAGAAAAGCTTCCACATCATCCTCTGGGGTCATCTTTTGCATGGCTCGTCTTGCTGCTTTTCGGATGTATGAGTCATCACCTGGAGATGGGGATGAGACTGACGGCCTCCCACAAACTGCCTCTGTGAGCACTACCATCTGCCGCATTAGTGCCTCCTGTTGCTGTTGCTGCTGTTGGAGCAGAGGTGCCAACAGTTTGTTTTCCTGTCGCGCCATTTGCTGCTGTTGACTGGTCGGTCAGCTGTTGCTGCTTTTGGACCTGGATCAGATGCTTGACAAGATCCTCCATGCTGCTGGATGTCTCGTGCTGGATGGCAGAATTTACCCATAACATGCAGTTTGTCAACAGCTGCTATGCGTGTTCCTGGATTGCTGCCAGAATTCAAAACACCACGTGTGAGGGGTTGACTCACTCAGCTGCTTTCAGAAGTGGACACAAGAACGCTTCTTAGGTAAGTTACCAGCTGGTTTATTATGGGACAGCATAAACCATAGCAGGGTTCAGCAAAATAAACATAGCCTTTCTGGCATAAGTGCAAAACAAAAGATAAATCATTGCAAGTCCTTATATCTGAGGGGTATGCCTGCTCAGACCACCATATGTCTTCAACTCCTCCTGGAGCCACTATATGGAGACTCTCCTCTCAAAACACAACACTGAGGAAAAAAAACAGTGGCTGAATATTTATCTCCCCTATCACAACCTTGAGGTGGAGATATGGTAAATAGGCGCCCTGCCTATTTCTTACCTACTCACCAAAAACCAGGGTCCCTTATTATGGCTGGTTAACCCCTCCAGCACATAGCATGCTTTTTTTTTTAACATTTGCAGCAGTTTTAAAATATTTTTAAAACATTGGATAAAACTTTTAAATGCTATCTCTACATTTATGCATTAAGAATGGAGCTGACTTCATGAGTGATTAAGAGACAATTATTCCTGTCTGCAATCGTACAGCCAGGCTCTGATTCCTTGCGCCAATGACAGCATAAATCTGCTGACAGGTTTGTTTTAAGAGCAATGAGATTTGACTAATCCACATTGCTTTATATTTAGAGATGATCAATTACATTTGTGTGCTACTGAATTCCAATATAATTTTATAAAAATGCGGATTTTTTTGAGACGCACTTCCACACAGATTCAGATTAATGGCAGCTTCTGACTGACATTTTTCTGGACCTTAATTGTCCATCAAAAAGTAAGGTGCTCACTGCTCACTTCTTCAGCCCCATCACTCCTCACCATTATGTGTCGGTCCTCACCGCATTTTCTGATCCCCCATCGCTTGCAGTAGAATCTTTGGGTCCCTCACACTGTGCCAGATTGACAGGAACTATGGCACCCAAAAAGGTTCTGCGTAGGTGTGTGGGAGATCACGGCACTCATCGTCACGTTGTGATGCCATTGATCACCAGCGTGCCTGTGCAGAACTCTCCTAAGCACAATGACACCTGGAAGCCTGGCATAGTGCGAGGGAGGCAAATCAGTGGTGTGGAATCAGAAGATGTGTCGAGGTCCTGACGGGTGTCGGAGAGTAGTGGTGAGGTAAGCGGAGGGTGGACATAACAATATTGTTTTATTTTTTACATATTATGTTTATTATGCTTTGGGGATTGAACAGACCCCAGAGCATAATAAGGGACATTAAATTCACAGGCAATAACTCCTATGCAAATCATATTTCGCAGGAAAAAATACTTGAACAAGCAAATTCAAATTTTGCCTGATTGAAAAATGCTAAGACTGAAGTGGCCACACTACAAAGGTACCAATTCATTGAATTTTTTTTGAGAAAAAATAATTATGGCTTTGGTACCAATTTCATGTTAGTTTTTCGGCCCTCAGAATTTGTTAGGTTTGGTCAACAATGTGGGCCTAGTTTTCAATATAAAGATATTTTTGACTAATTGATCATTTGACACTTCAAAATGTTGCAAGTTTGTGTGCCTCATTTTCTGTCTCTTTTTTTTCCTCTGCAGTTGAACTGTACCTTGTGACATTTTATAGCTTATTGAATGGGTTGTCTAACATGTTAAAGAAAAAAGGAACAATGCAAAAGAAAATGTGCCAGCACAAAAAAAAAGAAATTACTAAAAAAAATCACAAATGATAAACTCCCTCCTACATTTTCTCTGCCCAGCAGCACTCGCCGGCACTTACTGGAAAACAATGAAATCATCATTGCAATACTTTCAATCTCAGGCTTATGAGGAGTTAGACCCTCCACTGATCATAAAGAGGTGGCATATCCTAGTGATGTGCTCATACGTTATAAAGTGGGAATACGCTTATAAAACCCATTTGGCTGGGAATAATTAAGGAACCGTTCAGACTACAGTTCTAATGGGAATGTTCCTTTATTATGTTTCATGCCTAAGGGCTCACTCAGACATCCGGTTTTCTCATACGAGTGCTATCCTTGTTTTTCACGGATAGCACTTGTACCTGTGATAGTCTATTGGGCCATTCACATGTCCAATTTTGTCCTTGAACTGAGTGGTCCGTGGAAAATATCAGAGACATGTCCGGTTTTCATCCAAGAGTCGGATCAAAATTGGTAATGTAAGTCAGTGGGTCCATGAAAAAAATTGGACTGCCCCGGATAACATCTGAGTGTGGCACGATTTTCTCAGACTGTCAAATTGGAGATTTTTTTTTAATTTCTCTATGTAAGAGATAAATGGAAGACACTCAACTCATAGCAATCGCTGATCAAACTGATCAGAATAATCGGTTTAATTTTCTCATATGTGAAAAACAAAAATCGGACTTCTGAACGAGCCTTAAAAGTCGCTGTCTTTCAGATTTTATCTTTCATTGTCCTCATTGTACTGTCAAAGCTGCACATATTGTACATTTATACATAGATGATTTCTTGGGCAAAATAACATAAACCCTTTCTTGTAGCTGATGATCCCCCTTTTACCTGTTGTAATCTTCAACATTAGCAGCAATGATCAGATCATGGCTAATACTATAACATCCTAATGGGATGATCGCGATACGTCAGGGACTTCACGGCTCGCTGGCTTTCACAAACAATACCTGGCAATAGTGAGAAGAGAACATTTCATGGTGTATTAAGCAATGATCCGTAATACTTTTACAGCTGTCATCACTGAGCTGCAGAGACCTTGTATGGTAATATAATGACATTATTGTGTACACATATGACCACTCTTAGTATGTTATGTAATAACACGCTGTGCTTTGGATGATATTTCTATTCTATCATCATTTGAATCAATATTATCACGTTATTACTCCTTAGGGCTATTTAATTAATATTTTGGTAATATTTATAAATGAAGAATAATGGACTTGTGCGGCTAATGTTTTGTAGTTAAACATTGAAATGACAACTTCATATTACAAATGAGTGCCAGTGGAGTCTGCTTGTATTATTATTTTCTATGGCTGGAAAACATGGAGAACCAGAACTAAGGTCAGGACTCGACTTCAGGCAATTCTTGATTTTAGCTAATGCCAATTGTTTGATGCTATTGACCCTCCTTTTAAAGTATAGTTCACCATACGCATTCAGTGATTGTCAGTGGAACACGCCGATCTTGGTGGAACTGGATAATCATTTCATGGATATGGAGATGTCCTGACTTTTTTCAGATGTGGCAGAAGTCAAGAAAGAGAAGGATCAGGGTATCTGGATTTCAACTTTCCATAGCCCTGTATTTTTTAGGCTAACTTACATGATGAGTATTTGGTTTGTTTTTGATGATGTGCATTTTTGCCTACTGTGTCTTTTTTTTTTTTTTTACACTGTGTGAATTGACTTGCGATGTGTTTTTGAAATCCGTAACATGTCAATTCATCTTGCATTAAATATACATTTTATTTTCAGATTTTCTTTGCAGACTGGAATGAGATGAGGAAAAAAGTTAAAAAAAAGCATGTGCATTTTTAGCGCATTTCCGTACCAGAAACGCACTAAAAAGACATGTAGACTTTATCAATTGAGTTTTATCTAAACTATGTAACAGTAAGTTTTTAAAACAAAGAGGTTTAATTTAAAACATGATATCCTAGAAGAGGACAAAAACCGCAGCAGAAAAAGCGAGATATAACGCATATTACAAAAAGACACTCAAAAGTACAACAGAAAAATGCAAATTACTTAACTCAGTTAAGTAATGCAGAAATACAGCTGAAAATCTGCAGCATGAAAAACTCAACAAATATTCATCATGGGAATTCAGCCTTAAGTTTTTGTGTGCAAGTGCTTTCCGTTTTTTTCATGGATAGCATTCATTCCTGTGGTAGTCTACGGGGCTGTTCACATGTCAGTGATTTTTTAATGTAAATAATGCAAAATCATGGATGTAGATCTGATTGTCGGCTCAAGCTCCACAATGAAATTCTAAGCTACAGTCATGGCCAAAAGTTTTGAGAATGACATAAATATTATATTTTCACATGATCTGCTGCCCTCTGGTTTTTATGTGTGTTTGACAGATGTTTTTATCACAGACAGAAATATAATAATTGCAAACATATGAGTAACAAAAGCTTATATTGACAGTTAGAATGAGTTAATGCAGCAAGTCAATATTTGCAGTGTTGACCCTTCTTCTTCAGGACCTCTGCAATTCTCCCTGGCATGCTCTCAATCAACTTCCGGACCAAATCCTGACTGATAGCAGTCCATTCTTGCACAATCAATGCTTTCATTTTTTCAGAATTTTTAGGTTTTTGTTTGTCCACCCGTCTCTTGATGATTGACCACAAGTTCTCAATGGGATTAAGATCTGGGGAGTTTCCAGGCCATGGACCCAAAATCTCTATGTTTTGTTCCCTGAGCCATTTAGTTATCACCTTTGCTTTATGGCAAGGTGCTCCATCATGCTGGAAAAGGCATTGTTGATCGCCAAACTGCTCTTGGAGGGTTGGGAGAAGTTGCTCTTGGAGGACATTCTGATACCATTCTTTATTCATGGCTGTGTTTTTAGGCAAGACTGTGAGAGAGCCGATTCCCTTGGCTGAGAAGCAACCCCACACATGAATGGTTTCAGGATGCTTAACAGTTGGCATGAGACAAGACTGGTGGTAGCGCTCACCTTGTCTTCTCCGAATGAGGCGTTTTCCTGATGTCCCAAACAATTGAAAAGGGGATTCATCAGAGAAATTAACTTTACCCCAGTCCTCAGCAGTCCACTGCCTGTACCTTTTGCAGAATATCAGTCTGTCCATGATGTTTTTTCAGGAGAGAATTGGCTTCTTTGCTGCCCTCCTTGAGACCAGGCCTTGCTCCAAGAGTCTCCGCCTCACAGTGCGTGCAGATGCACTCACACCTGCCTGCTGCCATTCCTGAGCAAGCTCTGCACTGCTGGTAGCCCGATCCCACAGCTGAAACACTTTTAAGAGACTGTTCTGGTGCTTGCTGGTCTTTCTTGGGCGCCCTGAAGCTTTTTTGGCAACAATGGAACCTCTCTCCTTGAAGTTCTTGATGATGCAATAGATTTTTGACTGAGGTGCAATCTTTCTAGCTGCGATACTCTTCCCTGTTAGGCCATTTTTGTGCATTGCAATGATGACTGCACGTGTTTCTTTAGAGATAACCATGGTTAACAGAAGAGAAACAATGATGCCAAGCACCAGCCTCCTTTTAAAGTGTCCAGTGGTGTCATTCTTACTTAATCATGACAGATTGATCTCCAGCCATGTCCTCATCAACACCCACATCTGTGTTAATGGAGCAATCACTGAAAAGAGGTTAGCTGGTGCTTTTAAGGCAGGGCTGCAATGATGTTGAAATGTGTTTTGGGGGATAAAGTTCATTTTCTAGCCAAATATTGACTTTGCAAGTAATTGCTGTTAAGCTGATCACTCTTTATAACATTCTGGAGTATATGCAAATTGCCATTAGAAAAAGTGAAGCAGTAGACTTTGTAAAAATTAATATTTGTGTCATTCTCAAAACTTTTGGCCATGACTGTACATTCCCACAATGTTCTTTTGGTGAGTTTTTGATGCAGATTTTCTGCACCTGTAAGGCTATGTTTCCATGGTCAGGAAACATTCAGGATTTGATGCGGATTGGACGCTGCGTACAGCCGTAGCGTTCAATCCGCAGCGTCCAGATGTTACAGCATAGTGGAGGGGATTTTATGAAATCCCGTCTCCACTATGCGTGCAGGGACATGCGTATCCGGACATGCGATGTATCTTTCCAGACCGCAGCATGTCTATTTATCTTGCGGAGACGCTCCGTCTCTGCAAGATAAGTAACCCTGTCTATGGATACGATGCGGTGATTCCGCATGAACACTTGCGGTATCACGATGCGTACAAAGGGGGGCGGCGCTTTGGGCCGAGCGGGGTTTCTGCTGCGTCCAAAGCGCAGGGATTATGCCCCGTGGAAATCTACCGTTAGGGTATGTGTACACATTGCGGATTTGTTGCGGATCCGCAGCGTTTTTTCTGCGTGGAATTGCACCAAATCCGCAAATGACTGCTTAAGCAAGGTTAATCAATGGGAATCCAGAATTGGTGTGCACATGCGGCGAAAAATTTTGCACTGATTTGCAGCGTTTTATTTTCCCCAGCATGTCAATTATTTTTGCATATCTGCAGCGTTTTCCCCCCATTGACTTCCATTGAGGCACTCAAATCCGCAAAAAAACGCAGGTGTAAAAATGTTTGCGGATCTGATGCGGATAACCTGCGGATTTGGTGCGGGTTTGGTCAAAAAATGCGACGGATTTGAAAAAAGAAATTATTTCAGAAGGAGGAACAGTGTGTGGGCGGAGAATCAAGATTTGAGCCTATCTTGGTAGAATGTCATCAACAATGGAGGTTGGGCTTGAAAATTACATCATTTTTTTAAAATTTTACAATCATATATCTTTAATGAGTTAACAAATCCGCAGACATAGCCACATACAAATCCGCATGTAAATCCGCATCAAAAACGCATGAAATCCACATAAAAACCGTATGGAATTTATACTGAGTTTTCTGCCATGAGATGCAGAATCCTGGCAGAAAAATCCGCAAGCACGTCCACAATGTGCCCGAAAGTAAAATAGGATACTTGTATTTTTTTTTAAATACGCAGCATAAAAAACTCACCAAAACTCATTGTGGGAATTTAGCCTGAGGGTCCGTGAAAAAATCAGACAGCACTTGGATGCCATATGTGTGCTGTCAGTTTTTCACTGACTGATAGGAGAAGGTGATGAAACTTTTTCTCTCAGCAGAGAAAAACTGATGAAACTCTGATAAAAAAAAAACTGAAGAAACCGAGACACATTTTCTTGTACAAGAACATCACTGACATCTGAGTGAGCCCTGAGAGGTCAGCCATTGCCAGAGAACATTGAGAACATACAGAAGTGAATCTGAACCCAACGTGCTTCAGTATGGAGGGTGCTGAAATTGCGGACATTCAAACATGCATTTGGCAACAGATTCTTTGAACAGACCCACAACACAAGACTAGCTAGCAGTAAGAGTAAGTAGGTATAAGATACCATATAATGATACAAGGCATGGTATAAAATAACAAAATATTAGCATTTGCATAGCTGCAAGGCAACTGAGATAACTAAATGAAAGGCTATGCAGAGGATATAAAATGTCTACACGCCCCTCTTAAAATGTCAGATTAAACTATGATTTTTTCTGAAACACCGCAGCAGTTTAGTGTTAAACATATATGGATGAGATGATGCAGCCAGCTCCTGATATATGCTACCCATGGATTGGGCAGCATGTATCAGCTGTAACGTTCCCTTTCATAGAATCATAGAATAGTAGAGTTGGAAGGGACCTCCTGGGCCATCTGGTCCAACCCCCTGCTCAAAGCAGGATTCTCTAAATCATCCCAGACAGATGTCTGTCCAGCCTCTGTTTGAAGACTTCCATTGAAGGAGAACTTACCACCTCTCGTGGCAGCCTGTTCCACTCATTGATCACCCTAACTGTCAAAAAGTTTTTTCTAATATCTAATCTGTGTCTCCTCCCATTCAGTTTCATCCCATTGCTTCTAGTCTTTCCGTGTGCAAATGAGAATAAAGATAATCCTTCTACAATATGACATCCCTTGAGATATTTGTAGACAGCTATTAAGTCTCCTCTCAGTCTTCATTTTTGCAAGCTAAACATTCCCAAATCCTGCAACTGTTCCTCATAGGACATGGTTTGCAGACCGGTCACCATTCTGGTGGCTCTTCTCTGAACTTGCTCCAGTTTGTTGATGTCTTTTTTAAAATGTGGTGCCCAAAACTGGACACAGTATTCCAGATGAGGTCTGACCAAAGAGGAGTAGAGGGCAATAATGACCTCACGTGATCTAGACTGTATGCTTCTGTTGATACATCCTAGAATTGCATTTGCCTTTTTTGCTGCTGCATCACACTGTTGACTCATGTTCAGTCTGTGATCAATTAGTATACCCAAGTCTTTTTCACATGTGCTGTTACTTAGCCCTATTCCTCCCATTTTGTATATGCTTTTTTCATTTTTATTGCCCAGATGTAGTACTTTGCATTTTTCCCTGTTAAAATACATTCTGTTAGTTGCTGCCCACTGCTCCAGTTTATTTATATCTTTTTGAATCCTCTCTCTCTCTTCTCTAGTATTAACTACCCCTCCAAGCTTTGTGTCATCAGCAAATTTGATCAGTTTACCCTCAATTCCTTCATCTAAATCATTGATAAAGATGTTGAACAATACAGGGCCCAAAACAGAGCCTTGTGGTACCCCACTTGATACATTCTTCCAACTGGATGTGCAGCCATTTACGACCACTCTTTGGGTCCGATCACTAAGCCAGTTATGAATCCACCTAACAGTTTCCTTGTCCATTCCATACTTAGTCATTTTTTCAATAAGGATTGTGTGAGATACTTTGTCAAATGCTTTGCTGAAGTCAAGATATACTATATCTACAGTACTTCCCTGATCCACCCAGTCAGTGATTCTGTCATAGAAGGAAATTAAGTTAGTCTGACATGACTTATTAGTTACAAACCCATGCTGACTCTGTTTAATCACTTCATTCTTATCCAGGTACTTGCATACATGTTCTTTAATAATTTGTTCAAAGATCTTTCCTGGTATAGAAGTCGACTCACCTGCCTGTAGTTCCCTGGGTCCACCTTCTTACCCTTTTTGAAGATAGGAACAACATTTGCTCTTCTCCAGTCTTCTGGGACTTCTGTTCTCCAAGAATTTTCAAAGATTATGGACAGTGGTTCAAGAATTTCTTCTGCTATCTCCTTCAGTACTCTGGGTGTAATTCATCTGGACCTGGAGACTTGAATTCATTTAGGTTAGCTAAGTGTTTCCTCACTGTCTTTCTGTTTATAGATATCCTGGATTCTTCTATTCCTTTAATAGGACAATGAAGATCAGTTGATGTTACATTTCCTTTCTGAGAGAAAACAGATGCAAAATAGGAATTTAACAGTTCAGCCTTCTCAACATCCTGTCTTACCATTTCATCATTTTCATCCTGTAAAAATCCTATAGCATCTTTGACTTTTCTTTTACTTTTGACGTATCCCCAAAATCCTTTTTTGTTGCTTTTGATGTCACTTGCAAGCCTTAATTCATTGTCAGCTTTAGATAATCTGAATTGTGCCCTGCAGGTTCTGCAGACGGCATTATATTCTTCTTTAGATATGCCTCCCTCTTTCCATTTGATAAACATTTCTTTCTTCCTTTTTCAGTCCATCATGCAACATCCACATCAACTGTTGAACCTGATCCTCTAAGGCTGGTTTCACATTTGCGTTGGGCAGAGCTGCGGAGGCTGCGGACTTCCTCAGTTAAACCCCGCCCACTCCGTTCAGCTCCGCCTACGTGTGCATGTGTCCTGCGTACCTATCTTTAACATTGGGTACGCAGGCCATGCGGATGTATGCGGATGCTCAGCATGCATCGTTTTGACACTGCGCTGAACTGCGTCGAATGCAACATGTTGCATTTTGTTGCGGTCGGCGCAGCCTCAAAACGATTGCGGACGCATCCGCATACATCCGCATGGCCTGCGTACCCAATGTTAAAGATATTCTACCAGTCCGTTGTAGCAAGCGCCATCTTTTTTGCTATCATTTGCTGGGGCAGTAGTGTGTGAGTAGCTAACGCTAATAAGCTCAACAAACTTATCAAGAAGGCAAGTGCAGCTGTTGGCCTCCATCTTGAGGAAGTAGTGGAGGGTAGGATTCAAAAGAAGTGCAGGGCTATAATGAACAATAATACACACCCACTATACGAGCTGTTCTTGAAGCAGAAGAGCACATTCAGCAGCTGTCTAATCCTTCCAAGGTGCAAGAAGGAGAAATTCAGGAAATCGTTTGTGCCTACCGATATGGGGATGTATAACAATTCACTAAGGGTGAAAGATGGCTATGACCTAGGACTGGCGCACTAATGGAAATGATTAGAGATTTGTGTACCTTTGTTTGCTACGTATTGTGGTTAGTCATGTGCAAGATCTGTGTCTAGTAATTACTCTATGTAATGCTGTTTGTAATGTTTTGCTTGTAATGCTGTTGTAACGCTGCTGTGATACCATAATTTCCCTCGGGATCAATAAAGTGTATTGTATCATATCGTATCGTATAGTTACGCAGGACACATGCACACGTAGGTGGAGCTGAACGGAAGAGGTGCGGCAGTGGGCGGGGCTTAACAGAGGAAGTACACAGCCCTCCACAGCTCTGCCCAACGCAAATGTGAAACCAGCCTACGCCTTAGACCGGGGAGGGCACACAGACCTCAAGTTTCCATTCAGCAAGCAGGAGGGTACATGGGCAGCGAGGACTTGGCACACTCAGGAATCTCAGGAGCAGCAGGACAGATGAAGTGGAACCAGCAGGGATGGAAGTAAGTGCAACAAGTATGCATAGAAGGTGGAGCACATCAAATAAAAAGGTCTAGACACTAAATCTTGAGACACGTTTGAGTCTAAATGGGCCTTAAATAGTTTCTAGGGAGATGATGTCATTAATCCACACCGGGCAACTTGCAAAACCCATAGCATAACAGAGGGCAGTGGACCCAGGGGGAAATAGTGGAGACCAGGATAAATGTTGGCTGCCTCCTTCTATGAAATGGGGGTAAGAGTGTGGGACAGGACCCTGGAAAGTCAGCAGTGGTTATCATTGCTATATGAGTAAATGTGGTCGGTATGCTGAGCTACAGTAGACACTTTCGTAACTGGGATAAAAGCAAAGCCACCCATGATTATTCACTTTATAGGTAGGGTGCACAAGGGGGGGGCACATGCAGTTCACAATGCTATTGTGTGCAGATCTCCACCATCTCTGACATTTCTGTGCTCATCAGCTTTGATAAACTATGGGGATGGCTGAACACATTATATGGTCATCTTGATTCCTTTTTTTTCTGGAGCACTAAATATGGAGCAGATGACTATATTTATCTACAACTGTGGAAGTTTCAGAAATGGAACCTCACTAATTAGATTATGCTTATATAGTACTGTCGATATATAAATCATATTCGAATAAACCTTTAAATTTTAAGTGGCTCTTGGGAGTGGCATAATCACTGAATTTGGCACTCGGACCAAAAAAAAGTTTGTGCACATCTGCTTTATACCAATAATAAAACAATAACCAGTGATGGGGCGTTATGCCAACCTAACAGAATAAACTAAATTCTGCTATCTAGTAACGTCTAATCTGAAGCTCCTTCTAGTGAATAGGGTGTATGCTGATGTCACGGAGTCTGGAAAGTCCCTAAGCCATTACACTGCCCAATACAAAAAGAAAACCCAGGAAACCAAGAAAACAATATCGCTGCTGCACCACAAACCTGCATTGCAAAATGTGTATCGATACAGAATACCTGCAGAGGAAAAGTAACACTGTAAAAAAGACAATAAGGAATCAAGTGAAAAGTGACAGTACTGATTAGATCCATCAATTCTCTCCAAAGATGATGCAATTGAGGACAATTCCAGATTACAAGTAGAAAATCAGATTTTGGCTTTTTGGCCGGGATCACACATGCGACGAAAACGTCCGACGCTCACATGTGAAATCCCAGCTCTGGCGCCGGCACTTGGGAGTGGAGTGCGCGGCTGCATGTATTTCTATGCAGCCGCTCGCTCCACTCCCGAGTGCCGGTGCCAGAGCTGGGATTTCACATGCGAGCGTCGGACGTTTTCATCGCATGTGTGATCCCGGCCTTTCTTATATTGTTGCAATTGAGCAATCACCTGTCCAAAATTGTGTAATTTTCCCCTGTTGCATCAACCTGTCTACTTTTGGACTTGGATTTGAATGTGTTCTCTGGCATCTGGCACCTTAAAGCGATCTGTTACTAGATTTCACAATACAAATTACATACATTACCAAAGGGAATTTATAGGTTTTTGCCATGTAATCTGGCAGGAAAACTGTTAGGAGTTGTCACATCCCCCTGGAGACCTGGAGTTAGACAATCACGTCAGGTAATGAATTACAGGTCTTCTTTAGAGATGGTGTGATTCATGTCCTATTTTAAATAGATTTCCTTTCCTTTGGTGCAGAGAGGGTTAAGGACTCTTTCCATGCTGGCTGATACCATACAGCCTGTTTGTTCTCAGCTGCAACTGCTTATCATTTATGGTAAAAGGAAATTCTCCAGCGCAGCAGGAAACATAAAACTTCACGTTTATTCTGTACTTGTTAAAAAGACATGTTGTGTACACCAATAGAAATCCCAGGAGGCCTTATACCTCCTGGAATTTCTATTGGTGTACCCAAAATGTTTTTTTTAACAAGTACAGAATAAACGTGAAGTTTTATCTTTCCTGCTGCGAAGGAGAATTTCTTATTTTATTTCTGTTCCAAGAAATGCTCAGGACCAGGGCGGCTCCATATATGGACTTCATTCCTCTTCAGGAGCGTGGATCATGGTGAGCTGGCTACTTCCCACTCTTTATATACTTATCATCTACTCACTCCATATATACTGGCTCTGGGCATTTAGTCCCTGCTGGTGAAAGATTTGTCTTCCTGTGTTGAGTGCTAAAGCTAAATAGTTGGAGTGGAGTTGTTCTGGTAATGATCTGTAGTTTGCTGTAGTACGTGTGAGTGTTTTTCTCCTGGTCACTATTCCTATTTAGTTTATTCCTCCCTATCCCTAACCTCCTCCCTGTTGCTGGTTAGTGCTTTTGTTTGATAGAGGTTTTTTGTTATACTTGTTTTGTCTTTGTGTCTTGTTTCCCTTACATTTCTGTCCCATGCCTCAAATGGTGGGGAAGGGGACAGATTAGGGTTTAACAGGAAAATAACAAGGTTGAAGACTGGGCCTCTCTACCTTCAAGAGTACGCCCAGGACAGGGATAGTTAGGGGCCCAGTTCCAGGGACAACCGTGTCATTTTGTATGGTAATAACTCTTGAATGCTTCAACAGATCCCACTGATTCTGAGACATTTTATTGCAATATATTGTACTTCACGATAGTGGTAAAATTTGTTCAATATGACTTGCGTTTATTTGTGAAACAATCGGGAATTTGGCGAAAAGTTTGAAATTTTCAAACTTTTAATTTTTATATCCTTAAACCAGAGAGTTATGTCATACAAAATAGTTAATAAATAATATTTCCCACTTTACATTAGCACAGTTTTTGAAACATATTTTTTTTGTTGGAAAGTTAGAAGGGCTAAAAGTTGACCAGCAAGTTCTCATTTTTCCAACAAAATTTACAAAACCATATTTTTAGAGGCCACATCACATTTGAAGTGACTTTGAGGGGCTTGTATGACAGAAAATACCCAAAATTGACACCATTCTAAAAACTGCAGCCCTCAAAGTACTCAAAACCACATTCAATAAGATTATTAACCCTTCAAGCACCTGAAGCAATATGGGGAAATAAAATAACATTTAACTTTTTTAACAAAAATTTTACTTTAGACCCAAACTTTTTTTTCATCAGGGTAAAATGGACCACAATATTTGTTGAGCAATTTCTCCTGAGCATACCAATACCCATATGTGGGGGAAAACTACTGTTTGGGTACCAGGCAGAACTCAAAAGTGAAAGAGCACTATACCCGATATGTGGGTGAAAACTACTGTTTGGGTACGAGGCAGGACTCGAAAGTGAAAGAGCACTGCTTGACTTTTTGAATGCAAAATTGGCTGGAATCATGAGCCGACGCCATGTCGTGTTTGGAGAGCCACTGATATGCCTAAACAGTGGAAACTCCCCAAAGTAATGTATCAAAGATGTGTGATGAGCACCTTAAACTCCCAGGTGCTTCACAGAAGTCTATAACGTTGAACTTGCCTGCTGGAGCGCAGATTTTCCTAGACTAGTTTGCAGACTCCATATACAGAGCCCCTAAGTGCTAGAAAAGCAGAATACCCCCCTTGAGTGACTTAATTTTGGAAATCATACCCCTTTGGGAATTTATATACAACTCTAGTGATGATTGTGACGCCACAGGCGTTTTCCAGAAACAAGCAGTAGTGAATGTTGCTGAGCGAAAATTGCAAATCTGCTATTGAAGTGCCCATATATTGTAGTGCCCGTATATTGTAGTGCCTGTACACTGTAGTGCCCAGTACATTGTGGTGCCCAGTATGTTATGCACAGCTTGTGTTTCTGAAGACATGCATCATTGCTACAGAAATGCCAAATATGTGGACGCTAAATGTGGTTTAGACACACTGTGGGGCCCAGAAGGGAGGGGGCATTTGGATTTAGGAGCACAGAATTCGCTGGCTTTCTTTGAGAAGTGAGGAGCTATTTCGCTTTTCCAGAACCTTTGTACTACCAGTAACGTGAAAGCCCCCTATATTTCCATTAACAGATGACGGACCCGAGTGGGAACTTGCTTTTTTTGTGGATTGAGTTAAAGCTTTTATTAACATTTTACATAACTTTTCGGATTACATTTACCCAGTCCTCTACGCTGAGCACTTATAATCAGGATTTTGATTTAAATCTCTGAATGACATGATTCAGATGAAACCCCGAGGGATCCATTCACTATAATGAGGCAGCAGAGTTACTTTGGACTCCGTTTGGCCTCTGTTCAACGGTGTCCTTCTTTTCAGAAGTGCACAAAACTGTGGCCAACGGCACTTTTATGCATGATGGACATCGCCATACTTCGGTCATTGGGAGTCAGAATTAACAAAATCAACAACAGGTTAAGAATTGGTTTTAGACTACTTTATTCTTCATGCCGGTGTGATATACCAGATTTAAATAGTTTTTTAATGTTTGGCTGCTGTCACACACTAAGAGATGCTTTTTTCTTCCAAAAACTAGTTTTGCATTGCCATATTTTGAGAGCTATACTTTTTCCATATTTCTGTCAACAGGAAATTGTTGACAGACCTATCCATCAATGTCAATGGCTGCTCGCTTTCTCCAGTCCCGCATGCTCGGTGCCTTGGGGTGATCATCGACTCTGCCCTCTTTTCAAACCACATATCCAAGCCCTCGCCACCTCCTGCCGCCTCAAACTCAAAAATATTTCCCGGATCCGCGCATTCCTCAACCATGAAACCACAAAAACACTAGTGCACGCCCTTATCATCTCCTGCCTCGACTACTGCAACCTCCTACTGTCTGGCCTCCCCTCTAGCACTCTGGCACCACTCCAGTCCATCCTACACTCTGCTGCCCAACTAATCCACCTGTCTTCCCGCTATTCCCCAGCCTCCCCCCTATGCCAGGCCCTTCACTGGCTTCCTATTGCCCAGAGGCTCCAATTCAAAACCCTAACTATGACATACAAAGCCATCTACAACCTTTCTCCTCCATACATCTGTGACATGGTCTCCCGCTACCTGTACCTACACTGTTATGATTTGGTAGCTGAGGAGTGCAGGTAAAAAAGGCAATACACCAGAGCAGTTGGAATCTATGAGATTGCAGTACCCTGACTAACCACCACAACTAGAGGCAGCCGTGGAGCGTTCCTACGTTGGTCCTAGACGCCTCGTCACAGCCTGAGAAACTAACTATACCTAAAGATAGAAAGAGGAAAGCTATCTGCCCCGGAGCAGATCCCCAAAGAACATAGAAAGCCCCCAAACATGTAATGGCGGTTAGACAAGAAGAAATACTGACACAGACAGAAAATAGTATGAGCAAACGTTGGGGCCCAAACTATCTAAATAGAAAAGGATAGGAAGGGCACTTACTGCAATACCAAAAAACCCTGAAAAGCACCAACTCTACTAATTTCAAAAACACCTGAGATCACACACCTCTACCACCTAAATTAGTTCTCTGGTGTAACAAAATCAAAACAGCAGCCACTGAAAAAACTGGAAAAAGCAAATGTACAAAACATCAGTGGCTGAACTAAACTGAGAGGGCAAAAGCCCCCGGAGGGGACCCTGAAGGCCCCCACAGAAGTGCAGGACAAAATGCAAAAATCAAGCACAAAAACAAAAAGAAGAAAATGTCTTATCTGTTAGCAGGAGATGCAGACACGACACAGCAGGCTACAAAGGAAACAGGAATCAAGGATTGAGACCAGAACAATTGATCACCGGCAACCCTGATGGGAAGGCGACTCCCTTAAATAAGACCAGTCAGTAACACCTGATTCCCAATCCTCACAATCTTCACTGGACAGTCCAGTACCGCTTGTAACCACCAGAGGGAGCCTCTGCTCAGAACTCATTTCAAGTCCATTCACAACAGTACCCACCCCTTGAGGAGGGGTCACCGAACCCTCACTTGAGCAACCAGGTCGGTCAGGATGAGTTCTATGATACGCACGGATGAGTCTCCTAGCATGGATGTCCGAAGCAAACACCCAAGAATTGTCTTCCTGACCATAACCTCTCCACTTAACCAAATACTGGAGTTTCCGTCTAGAAAAACGAGAATTCAATATTTTCTCAACCACAAACTCCATATTGCCCTCAACCAGAACAGGGTCAGGAGGCAAAGCAGTAGGAACCACTGGCTCAACAAACCTCTTCAACAAGGACTTGTGGAACACGTTATGGATCTTAAATGTCCCTGGAAGAAGCAAACGAAAAGAAACAGGATTAAGAATCTCCATGATCTTATAAGGTCCAATGAACCTAGGCTTAAATTTAGGAGATGCCACTCTCATAGGAATATTTTTTGAGGACAACCAGACCAAGTCCCCCACTTTAAACCGAGGACCATCAGTCCTATGCCGGTTAGCAAACCGCTGGGCCCTCTCCTGAGAGAGGGACAACCTCTCCACTACCTGGTCCCAAATCTGTTGCATACGCTCCACAACAGAGTCAACACCTGGACAGGCAGAAGCCTCCGTCTGTCCTGAAGAAAATCGAGGGTGAAACCCAGAATTACAGAAAAATGGAGAAATCAAAGTGGCAGAGCTAGCTCTATTATTAAGAGCAAACTCAGCCAAAGGCAAAAAAGAGACCCAGTCATCCTGATCAGCAGACACAAAGCATCTTAGATAAGTCTCCAATGTCTGGTTTGTTCTCTCAGTTTGACCATTGGTCTGAGGATGAAACGCCGAGGAGAAAGACAACTGAACACCAAGCTTAGAACAAAAGGTCCTCCAAAATCTGGAAACAAACTGGACTCCTCTGTCAGACACAATGTTCTCAGGAATGCCGTGTAAACGAACCACGTGCTGAAGGAACAAAGGCACCAATTCAGAGGAGGAAGGCAACTTAGGTAATGGCACAAGAGGTATCATCTTGGAAAACCTATCACAAATCACCCAGATGACGGTCATTCTCTGAGAAACAGGGAGGTTGGAAATGAAATCCATAGAGATATGGGTCCATGGTCTCTTGGGCACAGGCAATGGCATCAACAAACCACTAGAGCGAGAGCAAGGCTTGGAGCGAGAGCAAGTCCCGCAGGACTGCACAAATTCCCTGACATCACGAGACAAGGTAGGCCACCAAAAGGACCGACTAACCAAGTCTCTGGTACCAAAAATTCCGGGATGACCGGCCAACGCGGAACAATGAATCTCAGACATCACACTCTTTTTCCACTGGTCCGGGACAAACAATTTCCCAACAGGGCAGCGCTCGGGCCTATCCTCCTGACACCCCTCCAGAGCCAGTCTCAAATTGGGCGAGATGGCGGAAAGAACTACACCTTCTTTCAAAATAACAGAAGGATCAGATACCTCAGGAGAGTCCGTAAGGAAACTCCTCGAGAGGGCATCCGCCTTAAAATTCTTAGTGCCAGGAAGAAAGGAAACCACAAAATTAAAACGTGTGAAAAACAAGGCCCACCTGGCCTGTCTAGGATTAAGTCGCTTGGCAGATTCCAGATAAACCAGATTCTTATGGTCAGTAAGGACCACCACCTGATGTTTGGCTCCCTCCAGCCAATGTCTCCACTCTTCAAAAGCCCACTTCATGGCCAATAACTCCCGATTACCCACGTCATAATTACGTTCAGTAGGAGAAAATTTTCGAGAGAAAAAGGCACAAGGGTTACTTTTAGAGGTCTCTGGATCTCTTTGAGACAAAACGGCACCTGCCCCAATTTCAGAGGCATCAACCTCCACCTGAAATGGCAGAGAAACATCAGGCTGCCGTAGAACAGGAGCAGAAGTGAATCTCTGCTTAAGTTCCTGAAATGCAGAGACTGCCTCAGGAGGCCAATTCACCACATCAGAACCCTTTTTGGTCAAATCAGTTAATGGTTTAACAATAACCGAGAAATTACCAATAAATTTACGATAAAAATTGGCAAAACCCAAAAATCTTTGAAGAGCCTTTAATGAAGTAGGTTGAACCCAATCACAGATGGCCTGAACCTTGACCGGGTCCATTTCAATAACAGATGGGACAAAATGAATCCCAAAAATGAGATCCTCTGTACGCCAAAAAGACACTTTGATCCCTTCACATACAGAGCATTCTCTCTCAAAATCTGGAATACAGTTCGAACATGTTTCACATGAGAGTCCCAGTCATTAGAAAAAATCAAGATATTATCCAAATAAACAATCAGAAATTTATCCACAAAATCCCTGAAAATGTCATTCATGAAGGACTGGAAGACAGAAGGAGCATTAGTGAGCCCAAAGGGCATCACAAGGTACTCAAAATGCCCCTCAGGGGTGTTAAATGCCGTCTTCCATTCATCCCCGTGCTTAATGCGAATAAGGTTATATGCCCCCCTGAGGTCAAGCTTGGTAAACCAAGTAGCATTTTTCACCCTGGAAAACAGGTCAGAAATCAAGGGTAACGGATATTGATATTTCACAGTAATATTGTTCAAAAGACGATAATCAATACACGGCCTTAATGAACCATCCTTTTTGGCCACAAAGAAAAAACCGGCACCTAAGGGTGAAGAGATGGTCTGATATGACCCTTCTCCAATGACTCCTTGATATAAGACCGCATAGCGTCATGTTCAGGTACAGACAAGTTAAAAAGGCGACCTTTAGGGAATTTGCTACCAGGCACTAATTCAATAGCGCAGTCATAGCTCCTATGGGGAGGCAAAGATGCAGAGTTACTTTCGGTAAACACATCAGAAAAATCAATCAAAAAGTCAGGAACATCCTGAGCCTGGGGGGAGGCAGAAAAAACAGGAGTGTTGGTATTAACACATTGGCAGCCCCAACTGGTTACAGACACAGATTTCCAATCCAAAACAGGATTATGAGACTGTAACCAAGGGAAACCCAGCACGATAATGTCATGCAGATTATACAGAACCAAACATTTGCAGCTCTCCTGATGATCAGGTTCAACCCTCATTATCACCTGAGTAGAGAACTGAGGTTTATTCTCAGCCAAAGGGGTAGAATCGATCCCCAGTAGGGGAATAGACTTCTGTAGGGGTATCAAGGGAAACCCGCAACGTTTAGCAAAATCAAAATCCATCAGGTTAATAGCTGCTCCCGAATCAACGAAAGCCTGAGCAGAAAATGAGGACAGAGAGCATATCAGAGTAACAGTTAATAAAAACTTAGTCTGAACACTACCCAAGACAACTGAGCGTGCAAAACGTCTTCCCCGCTTAGGGCAGACTGAAATAGCATGAGAGGCATCACCACAGTAGAAACATAACCCATTGCGCTTTCAAAACTCATGACGCTGTGCCCCAGAAACCACTCTATCACACTGCATGGGTTCAGAAGCAGGTTCACAAGGCAACACTATTCCACGCATACTTCTCCGCTCACGCAAACGTCTGTCAATTTGAATCGCT
>JARQOD010000002.1:566644004-566743156 GCA_033576555.1 Oophaga sylvatica | reverse complement strand
AAATAAAGCCCTATTTTCAAAACATTTGTGGCCGCTGTCCATGTTCCACCAGTCCCTGAGTCCCGTCAAGACTGCCGCTCTATAGTAGGCAATGAGATGGGGCATGCCATCCTCCCATGTCATATGGATAATACAGAAGTCTACTAGACACCCTCGTTCTCCTATTGTCCCAAACATAATTATTAAGCCAGTCTTTGAAGGGTATTTAATGATTTAGAAGGATTTTTAATTGGGATACACCTAAAATAGTATAACATTTTTGGAAGAACCATCATTTTAAAAATATTTATCTGGCTATCCACGATGCAACGTTTTGTAATACCGCGTCATGGAAATATATATGTATTCCACGTATTCAATGTATATTCATATATATATGTATATAAGGTAGATCTCACTTGCTAAAAGTCTGTCCTTAACACATATCTATGCAAAAGCTGATGCTAGCTATAATCAGTTGCTTAAGATATGACCCCTGCCTACATAAGTCAGGCTGCTGCAAAAGATAGCTCATAGGGACTTTTTACCAAGGACACAAAAAAGGGAAACAAAGACAGAAGGTCTGGGTAGATATCTATTATTTTTCTGATAACTGGTCACGTAGGAAAACTGGGGCAAAGAAAAATAAATCTGCTACTTCAGCCCTTTTATCATAATTATCATACTAAAACAGCCAATAATCTAGCAGCTTTTAATTGTATGTTAATTGACTAACCAGCCCCTTTTTGTAAAAGTATAAAACCTTGAATAATAATAAACTGTTGTCTTAACGAACTGTTATACTGACACTTCCGTGTGGACAGTCCTCATTTCGTTTGAGCGCTCAAAAAGACATTTTAGTCTGAGATTGGGAACAGCAGCAGCAAACACTGCAGGATAGATTTATCCTAAATTAAATTTCCATAACACCGCTAGCTCCTCCCGCACCAATTTATCAGTCTAGTAAAATTTACTTCCACCATTGTTGTGAAAGGTTAAGGTGATACCCAAAACGTCATTCCTTCCTGCACCCACTGAAAAGGAAGACCACAGAAAAAAACAGTGCAAAAAAGTCCATATTCAGAAAAATACAACTTATTAATTTAAAAATGATACTATCAATGGTAGCAAAGGAGCTGAATAAAGTGACGTGCATAAGTCACCCACCTGAATTTGAACATAGCAGGGATACCAAAGCAACGCCATATACACGTATAGGTATAATCGCGAATATAATCCAAGCATAATCAATATATGTATCACCCAAAATTACATATTTTAGATAAATTCCACATGTGAAGTATATTGATGTCATCAATTCACATAACGGGCAAGTGCCATACATAAGGTGAACACAGAAAAAAAAAAGAAAAAAAAAAAAATTAATCACATGTGTAGATATATAAAACGGTCTATATATAGGACAACATGGTGCTACCAATAATTATAATGGGGAATGCCACTCTTATAGAGAAGACACACATGTAAGCACAGATTACATATAAACACATGTGGGAGCAGACATACCCACTGGCAAATACCAGGACTTATAATGGGCACCTGAGGAAGGCATTGTATGCCGAAACGCGCGTTGGGGAGGCAGGGGTCCAAGGTCTCGTCCAGGAAATTGTCAGCTGTATGTTCGCTTCCATATGTGTCTCATTATAATCTGTGCCCATAATATCAGTCTGGTATTTGCCAGTGGGTATGTCTGCTCCCACATGGTTTTATATGTAATCTGTGCTTACATGTGTGTCTTCTCTATAAGAGTGGCATTGCCCAATTATAAATTATTGGTAGCACCATGTTGTCCTATATATAGACCGTTTATATATCTACACATGTGATGATTTTTTTTTTTTTTCTTTTTTCTTCTGTGTGTTCACCTTATGTAATGGCACTTGCCCGTTATGTGAATTGATGACATCAATATACTTCACATGTGAATTTATCTAAAATATTTAATTATGGGTGATACATATATTGACTATGCTTGGTATTATATCTGCGATTATACCTATACGTGTATATGGACGTTGCTTTGGTATCCCTGCTATGTTCAAATTCATGTGGTGACTTATGCACGTCACTTTATTCAGCTCCTTTGCTACCATTGATAGTATCATTTTTAAATTAATAAAGTTTGTATTTTCTGAATATGGACTTTTTGCACTTTTTTTTCTGTGGTCTTTCTAATGCTATGTATGCAGTGTGTCCTATATAGTCCAGTGAGATTGAGTTGTCCCTATTAGACTATATATATATACACTTGTTGTTATTATGTCATTCTGGGGTCACCTTAAGTGTCATCCTTTTCACCCACTGAAAAGGGTATGCCCTTCCAGTCTTTGCCTAAGTGACAACGGAACAAGAATCGGCAGGAAACCGTCTTAGCTGCTTCAGTTTAATAATACGAGAGGTTTGTAAACGTTTGAGATTGGACAGAATGGCAGAGAAGGACCTGTCCAGATCAGTGCACGGGATAACCACATCATCTGCATATAGACCGATTTTGCGGGAGGACCCCCCCCACCGAATGCCCGAAATCTCTGAGTTATTTCTAATCTTTTCAGCCATGGGCTCCATACATAAAGCAAATATGACTGGAGATAAGGGGCAGCCCTGCCGTGTCCGTTTGTTATAGGGAAGGATTCAGAGAGGAAACCAGACGTCAAAATCTTAGCGAACGAGTGGAGTACAATGCGTTAATCGCAGACAGAATAGGTCCTTTTAGTCCAAAATTAAGCAAAACACTTTTAAGGTATCCCCAGTGCACCTATCAAATGCTTTCTCTGCATCTACCGACAGAAGTGCAATGGGAGGCCGCTCAACTCTGCACTTTAATCAGATCCAACATCCTCCTCATACCGTCTTTAGCTTCCCTACCAGCTACAAAACCAACTTGATCCGAGGATATCAGGGAAGAACGACACAATTAAGTCTAACAGCCAAGAGCTTGGTAAAGATCTTTACATCACTATTCAAAAGTGCTATTGGTCTAAAATTACCTGGAGAATCAGGGTCTTTCAGGCTTAGGCAATGTGACGATCGTAGCCTCCAAATTCGGTACTGCTACCTTTCCCAAGTCTCTCCAGGAATTGTATAACCTAATAAGGTATGGGGTAAGAATTTTTTGGAAACTACGATAGTACTCGTTAGCTATGCTGTCTGGCCAGGGGTCTTATGACATTTGAATGAATCAATAACATCTTTCAGTTCTAGTTCTGTGAAGGGGGCATTCAATAATTGTAACTGTTCCCGGGAAACCTTCAGGAGCTTCAAATCACTCAAATATTGATCAATATCTGACTGTTGTGGCTGTGGGGTATCAACATCATCTTTTAAGTTATATAAAAATTTAATAGTATGCAGCAAAGATTGCAGCTATGTCCTTCGGACTTCTGGCTATCAACCCTTTCGAGTCCCGTATATGATCTATTCTGGATTTAGCAGCCCTTTTCTTGACCCGCCTGGCCAAAACGGCTCCCGCCTATCTCCCATGGCGAAGTGACTAAGTTGGGTACTTGCGGAGGTTATATTCATAACTGCCAGCAGATCAAGCTGATATATGGCCTCAGTAGTAGCCGGGAGGGGAGGTTTTATTTAATATTTTCTAGCTTTTTCAACTCAGTCAGGAGGTCAGTCCTGTGTTGCTCCCCCTTCTTTTCAATTGTGACGCTTGTTGTAAGAAGACTCCCAGTATCACTGCTTGTGCACAGTCCATAAAGTCTCGTCAGAAATTGTGCCATTATCGTTTAATTCAAAATAAGATTCAATTCTGCTGTTGCTTTTGTCATTATAGAGTCATTCAATAATAAAGAGGTGTTTAGTCGCCAGTGTGGTGTTGGGTTGAATTGGTGCGCAAGATGTACACGTAGATAGATCGTGCGTGGTCAGACCACGTAATCGTTCCAACCTCCGCAGATATACATCTATTTAGAGCTCTATTGTCTACTAGGAATAAGTCAATCCTACTGTAGGACCCGTGTTGGAGAGAATGAAAGGTATAGTCCCTTTCACTGGAGTGAGAGTATCTCCAAAGTCTGCAGACCAAATTCATGGATCAACTTGCCCAAATCTCTCAGAGGGTGACCCGATCTAGATGTGCAGTCTAAGGTAACATCCACTGGCAGTTGAAATCCCCACATACAATAACCTCCCCTTGTTTAAGTGATGAAATAGTAGAGAGGACTTTTCGCACAAATGGGAGCTGGGCAGAATTTGGGGCGCATAGTACTGAAATCGTATGAGGGATCCCGTTCAATGTGCACACCAACACCAAGTATCTACCCTGGAGTCTGCACACATCTGAATGTTCTGGAAGGCCACCGAATTTTTTTATCATAATACAGATTCCTGCTTTCTTAGGTGAGTTTCCACGGTCAGGAAACGCTGCGTGTTTGGCGCTGTGCGCTGGCGCAGCGCCAAACACGCAGCGTCCAGATGTTACAGCATAGTGGAGGGATTTCAAGAAATCCCGTCTCCACTATGCGTAACAATACGCAGGTGGCAAACCTGCGTAAACGGACATGCGGCGCGTCTTTTCAGACCGCAGCATGTCCTCGCGTATTGCGGCGACGGTGCGTCGCCGCAACAGAATTAACACAGGGCTATGTAGCCCTGCGCTCTTTCCGGAGGTGTTCCGGAGGTGTCCTGAACACCTCCGGAAAGATCGCGCGTCAGAAAGGGGGCGGGGCTTAGACGGAGCGGAATTTCCGCTCCGTCAAAAGCGCTATGGTTCCGGACCGTGGAACCATAGCCTAAAGGTACTGCCACACTACACGATCCCGCTAACGATCTCGTTAGCGTCGCATACTAATGAATCGCTAGCGGGATCGTTTACAATATCGCTAGTGTCGGCCACATTTAGCAATGTCGTTAAGGACGCTATCGCGGTTAGCGATCGCCTTAACGACTTTAGCGGTACAAAAGTACCGCTAAATCGCTAAGAAAAGGTGCCACACTCGGCGATAATACTTACCCAGCGGGAGCGCCGACGATAAAATAGGGTCCGGAACGATTCCAGCGACGAGCGAGATCACAGCAGGGTCTCAGCAGGAGCTCGTCGCTGACAGATGCCGCACACAACAACATCGCTAACGGGATCGCTAAATAGTGACGTTTTTTAGCGATCCCGTTAGCGATGTTGTTTAGTGTGGCATACCCTTTAGTCTGGGCATTTGCAAGGAATATATGGGGAATTGTGCCTGATGCAATCTATGATTATCGACTGCCAGTAAATGGGTCTCTTGCAGACACACAATGTCTGCCTTTGATTCCTCACCTCCCTCCACAACATAGAGTGTTTGGAGGGTGAATTTAACCCTTTCACATTCAATGAGAGAAATTCTAAACTCATATTTACATCTAAAGAAGGAAATTACTATGAGCCGCATGCAAAAATCCAATTTTTTCTCTTTTTATAACCTTCCTCTTGTGTTAGCTTTCTGTTACTCTTTCTTATGTTAACGGGTCGGTTTTGACCCGTGTCTTAAATCACCCCTAGGATACCCTAAAAACAGTTATTTATGATCCAATTTGTTTCTTACCTCTTAGTTACCTTGTTAGGGTTTCTCATCCATGGAAGGATTGATTTTAATATTTTTGTTGTGGCCCCCTGGCCTTTCATTTGAGAGCATACCCTTCATTTTCAAAATAAAAATATTGTCAAATGAACCTCAAGAGAATAATATAAACTTAAAAAAGTTTGTTATATTACCTGACTATTACTGAAGGGTTTTAGAACACATTTCTTAAATGTAAAAAAAGTATACATAATATATTTTATATTATTAACTCTAGTAACATCTATGGTGTTATGGGTCAATTTTGACCCATATGTAACTACTTTCTGAAAAAGGTAAAAAACAGATTTTTTCTTTATAGAACTTTAATAAAAATAAAAAGATGAAAATTATAATAACATTAATAGCAATAATAATAAAAAAGTAGCTTTTCTAGGTCAAACAAACAAACAACAATCAATCAAGCAAATCAACAGAAATCAAGTACTAGTTTTTAGATGCATTTCTATTTAGATGCATGTGTGGCAAAAAGTGACACTTTTTGTGTGTCTTTGCAGAGGTATTTTTTGCAGCCGAAGCACGATGTGTTTGTCTTTCTGTCCTTATTGCTAGGGCAGACCTGACACCTCTTTCTTTTAGAATCAGGTGGTCTCACTGGGGTTGTGGCTGTTGTGGTTGATGTTGAGTAAGGGCTGGTTGAGAAGGATGCTGGTGATGATGCTCTTTGTATTGCTGTGGGTGTGGATGAAGCACTTGTTGAGCTCTGGAGTTGTCGGACCAAGGCTGCAGCGGCTGTGTCTCAGGGCACTCATTCCCTTTGGTCTTCCTAGTTCCTCAAGAAACATCCTCCGCTTGTGTTTTTTCTTTGAATTCCATCCTTGGTGAATGTGGGTCCACAACACAAATGAATTGCATGCTGACACATCAAGGATGTTGTAAAATACAACCATTGGCCATGTCCTAGTCATTCGCTGGCAAGTGTAGGTGGCAGTCAACTTGTCCAGGTTGTCCACTCCTCCTTTGTAGTCCAGGATGATTCTGGGCTTTTTGTCACTTCCTGATGACACAGCTGCATCTTTGTGAAGTGTGGACATCAGTACCACATTCCGTCGTTTTTTGGGGCAGTATGAAACAGCAGTGGTGGTGTCTGTAAAAACAAACTTTGAGGCATGTGGAGCCCTATCCTTCATCTGCAACAATTCAGCGGGCAGCTCAGGTTTGTTTTTTTTTCACTGTGCCCACCATGGTGATTTTCCTCCTGAGAAGTTCTTGTCCAAGGTCATAGCTGGTAAAAAAATTGTCACAAGTAATGTTGTGACCCTGCAGTCCAGTAGTCATATCAAGGACTACACGTTTTCCTTGTTTTTTTTCAGGGATGCCGCTTGCAGACTTGCCTGTGTAAATCTGTAGATTCCATGCATAGCTAGTTTTTGCATCACAGGCTGCCCAAATTTTTATGCCGTATTTGCCTGGCTTACTTGGCATGTATTGCCGGAAGGGGCATTTTCCACGGAAAGGGAGAAAACGTTCGTCTACTGTCACCTCTGGCTCTGGGTTGAACATCAGTGGAAGGAGCTGTACCCATTTCTCCCAAACATCCCTGATGGGAGCAAGTTTAATCAGATTTTGTTCTGGTGTCTCTGTTGTCAAATCTGAAGACTCTTGATATCATTTGAAAATTCTGAAGTGACATTGTTGCCCGGAAAATATTCCTGCCTGTCGATGCGTCCCAGAGACTATCAGTGGCCTCATTTCAGGATTTGTACACTCCAGCAAGGAGAAGAACACCAATGTAGGCATCCAGGACATCATCATGAAGGTCATTCCACATGTTGCCGTGGACTTTTTTTCCTTCAAGGTTTGTCATAGCAATAATGACTTTTTTATTGACAATGGCATAAACAGATCAAAACATGACTTGATGTCACTTACTCTTGTCACAGCAAACCTTGTGATCCCAGGGGTCATTTTTATGACATTTGCAGCATCTTCCCTGCCATGTACATCTGGAGGTACTGAGCTCCAACTGATCTTGCCACTTGAACGGGGACTCTGAACATCCATTGTTTGCCACACTGTCATGTGCAGGTTTGCAACATTGACAGCGCAACAAACACCCGGTGGGGCCGAACCCGAACAGTAAGACGGACTTCCTGGTGAAGTCTGTGTTCAGTGTCCGTGTCTGAACAGTAAGTATTTGGTATGGATGCCGAAATTTACTGTTCGGGTTCACCCATCTCTAGTCAGGAGTAAAGGTGAGCGAATTTTGAAAAATTCGATTCTGATTTTGTTTTTGCAATATTCGCCGAACGTCATTGAAGTCAATGGGAGTAGAAATGAAAGAATATGCTCAAAACAGATCAAACATAAATTTGGCACGAATAGGGTACAAATATGGCACAAATATGGCAAATTCGCTCAACTCTAATCAGGAGATATTCCAAGTATATGCACTGAGCATAAACTAAGAAGAAAGTATGAACTGAGGCAAATGTCCACAGAGACCTTGCTAAACAAATTGCTCATATTCCTGTATAATTCCAATTTCTTGTACTAGTGAATTTAGGGAAGGTGGAAATATGACGAAAAGAAAGAAAAGTCCCAAACACACTGTGTAATTGGAGATCTTCTAAAATTTCTTCAAGCGAACCTGTCACTAGGTTTTCCCAACATAAATTTTGACCACCACCTTTAATGCCTCTTTTACAGTAGTCTACTAAGCAGTATATAAGTCACCCAACTTGCTTTGCATATATCTTTTATAATCCGCTCAATCCAGTACGATGGGCGTTGTTGATCTTGCTTCGGCACCTCTTCTCTCGTTGTAATAGCTGGCCTCCTGCTTGCTTCATGTGGTGGATGCATCCTACGTCATCCACACAATGTCACCCATTATGGACCTGGGCAGGAGCATTTTTCTGCCCTGCTGAGGTCAGAGAAGAGTGTCCTAATGCGCATGTGCAGGCAGATGCCAAGGAGCAACGATGATCTGGATGTAAAGCCAGCGCCTGCTAACTACAGTACTTTGCTCTGCCCTCAGCAGAACAGAGAGAAGTATGTCTGTGCAGGAGCAAGATGGAGGACACTGTGTGGATGATGTAGGATGCGTTATTCACATGGAGCAAGCAGGAGGACGGTGATTACGACAGGAGAGGAGGCACCGACGTAAGACCGGTGACACCCATTGGACCAGACCGTATGGGGAAGAAGTATAAAAGGTTTTTTTGGATATGCAGAGGGGGTTGTGGACTTATATACTACTTGCTAGACTTGCTATACTATATTGGGACAGCCTGGTGACTGCTTCTCTTTAAGTCACTAAAGGGAATATAACAGCTTCACCATAACAACAGTGGTAGCACAATCAGGCTGTGGGGACGCTTCTCGACAAATAGTCCTGGGCAGGAACAAACGAGTTACATTCTGAAAGAAAACCTGCTGTTGCCTGTCATACAACTACAAGAGAAAAAGAACCTCAAGAAGCAAACCAAGGCAGCTTAGAAATTTTTTTAAAACAAAAGCAATTTTGTGCAGAGTCTAGACCGCAGTCCTCAGAAGAATTTGTATACAAAGACTACTTCCATAGTGTAACCCATGCATGTCACAATGTTTCTATGGACCTTCACATTTCATGGGCACATACTGTGTATTACAGATAAGTACATTTTTCACACAAATTATGTGGCATTAATGCGAAAATAAAACATACGTTACCCAACAGTGGTGGAGGTTAGAAAACTCAGAACTGGTAGGAGAACATCTTGGTTGATCTTGGGTAAAATATCCATGAGGGTGGTGTCAGAAAGGTAGATGATGATCTTCTGAGTTAAGGTGACAGCAGCAAGGAGTCCAGCTTCTTTACGACTGTTAAGTCTGCACCCGCTGCTGGGGGCCACCTGAAGGAGTCCAATCAAAATACGGTGAAATGAGAAGACGTTTAGCTATGTATTCTGGAGCCCCCCTATAACTGCAGTCTGGCTCTGTAGTCTGGAGCCCCCTTTCTGTCAGTCTGGTTGTGTAGTCTGGAGCCCCCTTCTGTCAGTCTGGCTCTGTATTCTGGAGCCCCCCTTCTGTCAGTGTGGTTGTGTAGTCTGGAGCCCCCCTTCTGTCAGTCTGGTTGTGTAGTCTGGAGCCCCCCTTCTGTCAGTCTGGTTGTGTAGTCTGGAGCCCCCCTTCTGTCAGTCTGGTTGTGTAGTCTGGAGCCCCCCTTCTGTCAGTCTGGTTGTGTAGTCTGGAGCCCCCTTCTGTCAGTCTGGTTGTGTAGTCTGGAGCCCCCTTCTGTCAGTCTGGTTGTGTAGTCTGGAGCCCCTTTCTGTCAGTCTGGTTGTGTAGTCTGGAGCCCCCTTCTGTCAGTCTGGTTGTGTAGTCTGGAGCCCCCTTCTGTCAGTCTGGTTGTGTAGTCTGGAGCCCCCCTTCTGTCAGTCTGGTTGTGTAGTCTGGAGCCCCCCTTCTGTCAGTCTGGTTGTGTAGTCTGGAGCCCCCCTTCTGTCAGTCTGGTTGTGTAGTCTGGAGCCCCCTTCTGTCAGTCTGGTTGTGTAGTCTGGAGCCCCCTTCTGTCAGTCTGGTTGTGTAGTCTGGAGCCCCCTTCTGTCAGTCTGGCTCTGTATTCTGGAGCCCCCTTCTGTCAGTGTGGTTGTGTAGTCTGGAGCCCCCCTTCTGTCAGTCTGGTTGTGTAGTCTGGAGCCCCCCTTCTGTCAGTCTGGTTGTGTAGTCTGGAGCCCCCCTTCTGTCAGTCTGGTTGTGTAGTCTGGAGCCCCCCTTCTGTCAGTCTGGTTGTGTAGTCTGGAGCCCCCTTCTGTCAGTCTGGTTGTGTAGTCTGGAGCCCCCTTCTGTCAGTCTGGTTGTGTAGTCTGGAGCCCCTTTCTGTCAGTCTGGTTGTGTAGTCTGGAGCCCCCTTCTGTCAGTCTGGTTGTGTAGTCTGGAGCCCCCCTTCTGTCAGTCTGGTTGTGTAGTCTGGAGCCCCCCTTCTGTCAGTCTGGTTGTGTACAGTCATGGCCAAAAGTTTTGAGAATGACACAAATATTAATTTTTACAAAGTCTACTGCTTCACTTTTTCTAATGGCAATTTGCATATACTCCAGAATGTTATAAAGAGTGATCAGCTTAACAGCAATTACTTGCAAAGTCAATATTTGGCTAGAAAATGAACTTTATCCCCCAAAACACATTTCAACATCATTGCAGCCCTGCCTTAAAAAGACCAGCTAACCTCTTTTCAGTGATTGCTCCTGTAACACAGGTGTGGGTGTTGATGAGGACATGGCTGGAGATCAATCTGTCATGATTAAGTAAGAATGACACCACTGGACACTTTAAAAGGAGGCTGGTGTTTGGCATCATTGTTTCTCTTCTGTTAACCATGGTTATCTCTAAAGAAACACGTGCAGTCATCATTGCAATGCACAAAAATGACCTAACAGGGAAGAGTATCGCAGCTAGAAAGATTGCACCTCAGTCAACAATCTATCGCATCATCAAGAACTTCAAGGAGAGAGGTTCCATTGTTGCCAAAAAGGCTTCAGGGCGCCCAAGAAAGACCAGCAAGCGCCAGGACCGTCTCTTAAATGTGTTTCAGCTGCGGGATCGGGCTACCAGCAGTGCAGAGCTTGCTCAGGAATGGCAGCAGGCAGGTGTGAGTGCATCTGCACGCACTGTGAGGCGGAGACTCTTGGAGCAAGGCCTGGTCTCAAGGAGGGCAGCAAAGAAGCCACTTCTCTCCAGAAAAAACATCATGGACAGACTGATATTCTGCAAAAGGTACAGGCAGTGGACTGCTGAGGACTGGGGTAAAGTTATTTTCTTTGATGAATCCCCTTTTCGATTGTTTGGGACATCAGGAAAACGCCTCATTCGGAGAAGACAAGGCGAGCGCTACCACCAGTCTTGTCTCATGCCAACTGTTAAGCATCCTGAAACCATTCATGTGTGGGGTTGCTTCTCAGCCAAGGGAATCGGCTCTCTCACAGTCTTGCCTAAAAACACAGCCATGAATAAAGAATGATACCAGAATGTCCTCCAAGAGCAACTTCTCCCAACCCTCCAAGAGCAGCTTGGCGATCAACAATGCCTTTTCCAGCATGATGGAGCACCTTGCCATAAAGCAAAGGTGATAACTAAATGGCTCAGGGAACAAAACAGAGATTTTGGGTCCATGGCCTGGAAACTCCCCAGATCTTAATCCCATTGAGAACTTGTGGTCAATCATCAAGAGAAGGGTGGACAAACAAAAACCTAAAAATTCTGACAAAATGAAAGCATTGATTGTGCAAGAATGGACTGCTATCAGTCAGGATTTGGTCCAAAAGTTAATTGAGAGCATGCCAGGGAGAATTGCAGAGGTCCTGAAGAAGAAGGTCAACACTGCAAATATTGACTTGCTGCATTAACTCATTCCTGTCAATATAAGCTTTTGTTACTCATATGTTTGCAATTATTATATTTCTGTCTGTGATAAAAACATCTGTCAAACACACATAAAAACCAGAGGGCAGCAGATCATGTGAAAATATAATATTTGTGTCATTCTCAAAACTTTTGGCCATGACTGTAGTCTGGAGCCCCCTTCTGTCAGTCTGGTTGTGTAGTCTGGAGACCCCCCTTCTGTCAGTCTAGTTGTCAGTCAACTTGTTTAACTGTCACAATAAAAGTAATTTTGACACGGGGTGCACAAACTTTTACATGTCACTGCATCCCCTTTAAGAAAAAAATAAAAATCTGTCTAAAAATATTGACCCAAAGTAAAAACAACTAGATAAGTGATTGCAAACATCACAAAATATCCCAAATGTACTTAAATCGCAGGAACGCTGATAAAATGTGGCTCATTTTAATACTGTCTAGTCCATGTTTGCAGTTTCTAAAAGTAAGAGTTTTGGTAAATGTTCTCCCATTGCGTAACTTGGGATTCCCTGCTTCATGCTAATTTTGTGGTCTGGGCTTTTGCATTGATAAGTGCGAGCATCGGATTTAGGCCTGAATGGTGAATCTATTGTGATTCACACACAACTATACAAAAGGTCACAAGACAATAAATCATCTGTAGATGTTTCTGCACAAACCAGGAAGTGTAACGCCCAGGAGAAATTGTGCTGACAACAGATGGATATGTACAAGGTGACGGATTTATTTTAGCATTACTTGCATATTTCAATATTCGGAGGCATTTCCGAGTAAGTGCAAGTAAAATATGCTTGAGGAGAACCTACTGGTACGTTAAATGAGTACGGTGTACACCGTGCAGACAATGTCGCTCCAAGTAATTAAACAGTCTTGTGGGATTAGACTTGGCAACATTGTCACGGTTATTTTCAGCGATACAACACGTTACAATGAAAAATCAGCTATTAGGCGTCGCTCCAGAAATTACAAATTGATTGTAACACTAGATACTTCACACTAAAAATGCAGCATCAAATGAAGAATAAAATGCATCTGTGGCACATTCTTCCTCCATCTGGCCTATGTTCCAGCAGCGTTCATCTATTTAAGAGGAACTAAAAGCATAGCCTGCCACGCCATGGTGTCCGTCTAAGAATAAAAAAAGATGGACACCACTGGGATGGAGGCCAAAAAAAGTCCGGTAAGTAAAAAGTTACTCCCATCTGCATCATCGTAGGGAAAGGTTCTTTCAGGAGGATGTCCAAATCCCATTTTCAAGTGTTCAGGCAGAAACCTCAAAGGAGTCATGGATGTGTGACCTGGGACTCACAAACTGAAGTCCTTGCAGGCTTGAGCCACCAATGCATTATGTGGTCACTAGAGTTGGTACAAATCGATGGTAGAATCTGGTCCAGCATCCACCTCAGTAATCTGTGGCAGCTGGACAGAAGACCTGAGAACCTCCTCTTACCTGAAGGCATCCGTGGCTCTTCTTTAGACTAGTCGGGTAGTGCCAAGTAACCTGTGTCATGTTGCAATAAGGACATCACAACAAGCTGTCTCACAGAGGAGGAGCTGTGGATGCCGTTAGGGTAAGAGGAGGTTCTCAGGGATCCCATTTAGCGGCCACAAATTAACGACAATAGACAAATTACTGACACTGGACCAAGTCCTGTAAATAAATTTGGACCTACTCTAGTGGTCATCTGAGAGGCCAGATGTACAAACTAATCAACGGTACATCAGTTGTTTGCAGCCGGTTTGAGGAGACAACCGCCCAAAATGGCACTGAAAAGTTGCCTTCTCCAAGAAGATGGCAAATATTTATAAAATACATTGGCATAGAAAAATCTGTCAGAAAGTGTGGATAGGGTGAGGGTATTTTTAAAGAGCTGGTTGTTTGGGCAAGATGTCACTATATGTATACGAAAAAGTGAGCTAACAATAAGGAATATCAGTCATGTCAATCAGATTCTGTTCACATCTGATCTGCATTGTGATTTGGGATTAGGATCCATTAGGCTCCATCATAGAACCAGGAACAATAGAGCTGCAAACGGCAAATATTTTTCCTGGCAAACCTCGTAGAATCTCTAACAAATTGTCTGACCTGAGCTCCTGATGCAAATGAGAATAAAGCCTTACACTCCCTACACTTTTTATACACACCCACTAATTAACTGATCATTTACTGTGCACAGGTGAGGATGTCAACTAGGATTGGGTGCATTATATGACCAGGCGACAAAACTTTTGTCTTGCCAAAATCTGACCATTCTGTGTCCATTAAATGATCAATATTTCTGCATTGACGCCAATTTATTTTCTTAACCTAAACCACATTTCGGAGGGTTTCAGCTTTCAAAAGAATAAGTTATACAACCAATGGATGAATTTAACGTCAGGTTATAAGCTTTGATTTACATAACATGGATAAGCGACATAACTTCTGTCAGGGAGTGTAGTTAATAATCATATAAGCTCTGCTTTGAACCGATTAATATGAGACTTACCAGGTAGCTAATGTAAGGCAGATACTGATATGTTAGGAAGGGTTCTCCGTAGAGATGTGCCATATGCATCAGACAATCCAGCACTGGTTTGGATACCTGGTCTCCACACACTGGTCTCTTCACATTAAGTGGGCTATTCTCTTCCATGTTAGATAAAAACTGATGTCTCTGGTGACCTAGACAAAGAAATGTTTTTTTTTATGCACCAGTCTGACCAGCACTACAATAAGTACACACTGTATATGGGGAGTACAGAGATCTACTAACTGCACCGTGATGTCCTCAGGACGTTCATATGTTGTATGTGCGTATCTTATTGTAATTGTACTGTGCAGGAAAGGTCTCCAACTTTTGACTCCGTATGGAGACCACTGCCAGCTGGTATGATGTATAAGTAATGACACAAACTAAACTTAATGACATAGCAAATTTTATTGTGGCTCTAGGTATAACTTTTGCATTAATATGCTTCTTTCTCCACTTACAAGCCACTTCATCACCAACTCTAAAAAAAAAAAAAATACCGAAATCCACTTTGGTCAAACATAGTGAGGTGTCATGTTACCGCTCCTATTATACTCTACAGAGTGTGGAGAGAATAAGTGGGGTGAGAAGCATTCATGACAATGAAAATCAGGCAGACACAGGGGGGGATTAGGCTACATGTTTAAGTGACTGCTTAATCTCACACCAGAGCTGGATTCACAGCCATCCAGCTCAGTACTGCTGTAAGATATCCTCTGTCTTGCGGCTGTTGCTTCTGTCTGTATGATACAGATAAATAACTACAGGAATCCATCTTGCTGTGTGTACGGTGCATGGAAGACTACACAGCAGCTAGATAAAACTGATTAAAATTATAGATAGAGCCTGCAGAGGTGCAAACTGACAAACTATAACCTAAGTTATATAATGGCCTAAAATTGTGCTGTTCCCCCATCTACGTTCTCTGACAAAAAAAAAAGTTATCTGAAACAACAGTTACACTTTAATGTGCAAAATCTCCGTCTGCCATCAGTGGCTTACCGTATATACTAGTGTATGAGCCGACCCGAGTATAAGCCGACCCCCCTAATTTTGCCACAAAAAACTGGGAAAACTTATTGACTCGCATATAAGCCTAGGGTGGGAAATGCAGCCGCTACTGGTAAATTTTCAAAAATAAAAATAGATACCAATAAAAGTAAAATTAATTGAGACATCAATAGGTTAAATGTTTTTGAATATCCATATTGAATCAGAGCCCCATATAATGCTCCATACAGTTCATGATGGGCCCCATAAGATGCTCCATACAAAATACGCCCCATATAATGCTGCACAAAGGTTAATAATGGCCCCATAAGATGCTCCATAGAATAATATGCCCTAAATGCTGCTCCATAAAGGTTATGGCCCCATAAAATGCTCCATAGATTACGCCCCCCATAAAACGCTCCATATATTTTATACCCCATAAAATGCTCCATATATTTTATGCCCCATATGATTCTCCATAGATTATGCCCCCATACGATGCTCCATAGAATAGGCCCCATATGCTGCTGCAAATAAAAAAAAAAGACATACTCACCTCTCTTCGCTGGGGGCCAGGTGCCGGTGTCCTGAGCAGGCGGGGACACCGGCGCGCTATGGGGGGGACAGGTGCCGGTGTTACCGCTGACTCAGGGCCCCGCACCTGAGATATTCACCTGTCCCCGGTCCACCGCTGCAAGCCGCTCCGTCTTTCGGGTCCTCTGTCAGTGACTTGTGTTCAGGCAGAGGGCGCGGCGTGCACTAACTACGTCATCGCGCCCTCTGACCTGAATGTCACAGCCAGAGGACGCAGAGGATAGAGCGGCGCGCAGCGGTGGACCGGGGACAGGTGAATATCGCATATACATACCCCGTCCTGGAGCGTCTCTGCAGCCCCCCTGCTTCTTCCACGGTCTCCGGCAGCTATTCCTTCCTTCAGCAGTCACGTGGTACCGCACATTAAATTCATGAATATGCGCATATTCATGACTTTAATGAGCGGTACCACGTGACCGCTGAAGAAAGTAGCCTGAGAACGTGGGAGAAGCAAGTGGGCTGCAGAGACGCACGGGGGGGGGGGGGGGTAAGTATGATCTCACACCCCCGCTCCCCCTCCGACCCCCTCCGAATACAAGTATATCAATATACACATGCCAACACTTACTGGGAGCCACAAATATAGGAGCAGAATATATCTACAACTAAAACTGTCCAGTTAATGTTAAAGGACAACCAGACTGAGTGTCGATTTCATGCACATCCTTCAGAAGAACATTGCTCAGATAGAACAAGGCCAGCCATTCATTTGGTCGTCTATCATGCAGCATGTCACGCATCCATCCGAGAAGACAACAGGCAGACAATTACCAACATAACAGGACGTCAGCAACCTCAGCAAATTCCTTGCAATGCAGCGGGAAGTGACCGTAGGACCTAACTTGGCGGACAGCCATCTCACCATTTTACAGGCTGTATCTGCAAAACAAGCAAACAGTTTGATAAACATACAATAAGCAGGAAATACGCCTGACATCCACTGATAAAGCAAGAAAAAATAAAACCGTTTGTGCTGAAGCCCAGCGATAATATTGTGGAGAGCTCGTATAGTCAGACACTTTTACCCCATACTATAATAATCATGTCCTCCAACTGCAGAACAACATTAATAAACTCGACTTTAATAGCATTAAAGATGCAGGACACTTAAAATACATCTTTAGATTTGCTACAAATAACGCATGTAGCTTCGTAAAAAACTTATATTTGCAAAGCGGTCCCCATTTTCAGATACCAGCAGTGTTCTTTGTCCCAAAAGCCCTTTTGACCTGTGCATTGTGCACACGATCGTTTCATGATAATCTTACCATATAAACAGGCTGCTGACCACCCAATGAATGAGCAAAATATTTGTTCATTGGATTTGGTAAATTATTTTTTGGGCAGTGTATAAAAATCATCGTTCTACTATGGCGGCCTGTGCGCCCTACGCAATCTAATATAGATCGCTCCATGTGTCATATAGGCTATAGTGATGAGTACATGGGTTATCCAAGTATCTTGGGCATGCTTTCTTAATTATTTTCGAGTCCCTGCGGCTGCATGTTTTGTGGCGGAAGACAGCGGCAACAAATGCAGGGATTGTCTGTTTGTTAAGCAATGCCCACATGTCTACCACCGCAAAACATGCAGCCGCAGGGACTCGAAAATATTATCTGAGCACGCCAAGATACGCGGATGACACGTTATCCGAGCACGTTCGTTCATCACCAATAGGCTATTAAATGGGGACCCGTCAGGTCCCCCATGCCCTCCAACCCAGCAGCATTCACTTATTTGTGAGTAAATTCCTTGCCCAACTATCCCTATATAACATTTTACAAATGAGTTTTAAGAAGAGCATTTACATTGCCCCCGGTTGCTATGCAATGAGGGCTTTGACTAATCGATGGGGCGATAGTTGCCCACAGACTAGTCAGCCCTCTTTCCATATGATCAATCCCTGTGGCGTGATCACATACTTTGCATGAGCAGTGTCATTGCTGCTCATGTGAATGTGCGCCGCTCATTCCAGCTGCATCACTGTCTCTGAAGCCGGGTGTACGTCTCTACAGCTATCTTCTGAACTTCCGGCCATGTGCAGTGCACCTCTGAAGCTGGGTGTTCGCTTCACGGCTGCACAAGGCGCGCACTGCGCATGTCCAGCTTCAGAGATGCAGTGACGCTGTCGGAATATGCGGCAAGCATGCACTAGAATTGCATGAGCGGCGATGACCCCGCTATTTCAAATTATGTATCATGCCCACATAAGCATAGCAAACAGGGGCAATATAATTGCTTTTTTTAAACTTTGTACAGGAAAACATTATAGCAGAATAGTTAGGCAGAAAATAAACTCATAAAAAGTGAATGCTGCTGGGTTGGAGGGCATGGGGGACCTGACTGGTTCCCTTTAATCGACTGCCGATGGGTAAGGTTTACTGATCAGCGGTCGTATTAGAAAGCTAGCCATAGACATTACATGGCTGTTGGCTAAACAATGCTTTGGCCGATCGTTCGGCCGACAACCATCTCAGCCGAAACGCCCATACAAAAGGAGTGATCATTCGGCCTTCATTCATTCAGCAGAGAGTCCTCGCCTTCTCTATGAAAAAGCAGCAGACTGACGTCATCTAGCAGCTTATCGCCAGAACAGTGCAATCAGCAGGAAGAAATCGGACATGCGTGACCGACATCTTCCCTGTCCATCATTAGTCTAAGGTGTATGGGGGCCTAAGGTTCTGCCTACTGGAACTGACCAGAAGCACTCAACAGCCGCGATCAGTAAATATTTACCAATCGTTTAACAGCCTGTTTACACAGGAAGTCTGGAATTGATGGGGTTGTCCACTATTCGGATAACCCCTTCTCAATCTTTATGTTGCCTCCTCGTAAAATAACACCATATCTATACTCAATCCGGTCTTGGTCCATGTAGTGGACGACCCCTTTAACAATGAGCACTGCACAATCTATAATAGATGGTTTATTGTGCATAGACTCCCATTTTTCTCGGTAGCACAAGTTCAGTTCACAAAAGACGCTGCACTGCCGAGAAAAAATATTAAGCACCTCAAAAATAATTTCACCCGATGAACAACACTTCTGCTCATTCATCTGATGATCGGCAGCCAGTTTACGTTCCTAGTAAAGCCTGATAACAATAATGTTTCAGTGTAAATGCACCCTAACTAAACTTTAGAGCAATTAGTTTAATCCAGCACTGGTTTCCAACTCAGAACTGCGAATGCTGAACTTTAAGAAATATTCAGTAACTTGGGCAAAAGTTATTGAATAGTTCGCTTGTCTCGTCTCTGGTTGTCCTCTCTCAAATCAATATTTTACTATTGTTTCCAGATTCACACAGAATTAAGTCATAATTTCTTACCTAATAAGATCTTCTGTTCTTTTTCCTCCGTTTGGTTAGTTAAATCAGGTTCCTCGTCTTCCAGTTCTCTACTGTCATTGGCCAGCACTGTATCAGAAGAGGTATCAGTATTGACCGATAGGGTTAGCTCTGAGAGACCTGGGGAACATTCCCGTTCTTCCTCTTCTTCAGATTCCTCACTTTGCTTTAGGTCTTGGCTGCTGTCTCCAGATTTCATACTACCCTTTTCCCTAATGGAATCATTATCCATGGCTTTTTCATCTCCTAGAGAAACTTCACTTGCGCTGCTTTTGTCACTCAACCGACCAAGACTGAGAGATTCTGGTTCTTGCGGTTGAAGAGGATCACTAACATACAGGCCGGACTGAAAGTCCTCATTTTCGGTCAGGTACACTTGATCATGAAAGCTGACTCCAGATGTATAGTCCAAGAGTTCGTGGGACGAGGAACTTCGATCTACACTGTTGTGCCTACCTTCACCAAATTCACATGAGACTGGGCTTTCACCACCACTTTCTTCATCCTCAGCAGTTCCAGACAGGAGTTTTCCTTCATCACCTGAACTTTCCACACCGACAAGTATTTGCAGCACATGATTAAGTAGATTAGAAAGAAATGCTTGCAAGCCCAAACGTACTATTAGCTGGGCCACAAAGCAATCGGTGTACATGTAAAATCTTCCATGCAGATATGAAGGATTTTCATATGCACCAATGAGTGGCTTCATCAGATACTTATTTGCATTTTTAGGACCTAAAGCTTTGGCCACGGGTTCAAAGAGATACCAAGCAGCATATACAGCTGTGCTCTGATCGGTCATAAGCGAGAGGACAAATGGAAGAATGATCTCTAATCCTTCAGGGGTGATATCGCAAAGAATACCATCTATTTGCTGCCACAGTTGGAACACAAGTTCACGGCCTTGGCTGTCATCTTCTGTTCTTCTGGACTGATACATTAAAATAAAGTTTATGCAAATTTGGAAAGTATTTAGGGAAAGGAATGGTGGAACAAAAAGGACTAAGGAGTTGTGAAGGACAGGGTGGAGGAAGACCATTATAAATCTGGGGGAATTCAAACACTTTGACTTGCTCCTCGAGGTTTATTCCACCAAAAAGAAAGTCATCTGGAGTGTGTATCTGCAACAAAGACTCCAGCATCTGTAAGAGAGGAGTTGGAATCTCTTTCATGTGGTGTCTGCTCAGATTACGGACCAAATAATACCGCTCTTTCACTGAAGCTTTTGGTGCTGTGGTGTGAATTTTAGGTGCAAAAATAATCTCTGCTATCATTACACCCAGAGCCTGAATATCTCGCTGAAAAAAATCCAGAAGGCTCAGAGTAAGCTTCTTTTCAGACTCTGTTACAGGAAGAATAGTGCTATGCAAACCTCGAACTAAAAAATTGTCCAGTTTTTCTAGCTCTTCTAGAGCCTGTATAGGGTTGAAACCTTCAGGAAGCGATATCTTTCCACCATGTTCATCAGATACACCCTTGTACTGTCTGTTTGACTTTACTGGTGTAGCTCGGTTTTCGCTCGTAAAGGTACCAGCACTACTGATTTGAAGGGAGGGTACAGCAGCAGGCTCATTATTCTTTCCCGCAGATCCTAAGGCATCTAGAGCTTCAGTCCCTTGTTCCAGATCATCATCCACAGAGCTAACCTTTTCACTTGTCCAATGGCTTTCACAAGCAGTGGCCTCTAGAACCAGTCCGCTGACAGCATCCTTATCACATATAGTCATCTCAATAATATTGTGTTTAGATGGAACTATATTAGGGGCTTCATATAAGGAATATCCAGGACCCAGAAGACGCTTAGGATGTGGTTGGTCAAACAATTGGACAACTCCATAGCATGTCAAGTTGGTATGGTTATCCACCAGATGAAGACATACATTTTTTTCTTTGATGGCATTTTTCCCTGTCAACTTGTACCCAAATGTGAGATCAATCCAATGGTGAAGATCCTGAGAGACATCCCTGCTTTCTAAAAGTGCTCGGTGGACATGTATGAAGTCTTCATAGGAGCTGCACCAAGATGGAATGTCAAGATCTGGCATGTCTGCATGAATGGATTTGAAAATGGTATGATCTGTATAAAACTCTGGAATACATTCATCTGGTGTCCACCCTTGCATTCGTTCCATGCTCGCTGGATATTCATTAGGTTCCCACTGAGACCGTACGTGATTGCAGAGCACTGTTTTTGGTGTCCTTCTGGCTTTATATACATAGTATGTGATGTCAGATAGAACATCTGAAATATGATGAGGAACATGCAACTGGTCAGAACTGCCACCTCCTGCAACAAAGGCTTGCTTTGTCATCTCATAGGTGAATTCCAGTTGTTTATCCCCTTTATTAAGTCGGAATTTAGATTTCTTTAGGTCTCGAAATTTGCCATTTTTGGTAGTAAAATCAACAACCCATGGTAAGACTGGATGATAATTAGGATCGCCTTCTCTTCTTCCAGCCAGCTTATTGAGGTACATAAGGTAGTCGAAGTTGCTCACTCTTCCATGAATCCAGCCTATCACTAGCTCTTTCAGCTCACTGTTGCATGATGCACACAGTCGATTACATTTTACTAGGTCAACACCGGTTGAGGAATTGACTTTATCTTTACTGTCCAAAACGCTTTCGAACGGTGTCTCATAATCAATAAAGTTGGGTCTTAACTGACTACAAAGTTTCTCATCAAGAGCTATGTTGCATAATGAAATTGCTCCACTGGATAGGCCTGCCTGGTGACAAGCTTTCATGGCCTGCAGGACATTATACAGGATAAAGAGTACTTTGGCATGGCTGTTTGCAAGCTTGGCTGGACTGAAAGTGACTGCATCATACAAGGAATACTGCACATAAGGTAATAGAATATAGATCATGTCACCGGACTCGATCAGAGCTTCAGCTGGAACCATATTTGGACACGTAGGAGACCCAACAACAAAATTGGCACTTTCTTTAGAGGGCGAGACACTTGTTTTTGCCTTAGTTATGTTTAAGAAGGAACAACTGTAGACTTTTTGGAGAGACAATTTCAGGGCATCCAGGGCCTGCATGCTTGGCACTTTAGTTAACTTCTCATAGGGTTGCACATAAGTCCTACAAGCTTTGTTCCACATATTCTTATAGTTCTGGTTGGCAACATTGTGCATATACCCAATCAAAGACTCAGAGTCACCACTATCTCCTTGTAGGAGACCATTGTCTAAAGCTACAGAATAGCCTAGCTTTTTTTTCCGCAGTCCATGGATCTCTATCCTCGTCCAGCCAACTGGTATCTTCTGAACAGATTTCTGCAAAAAAGTCTGTATTTCCACACAAGTGAATCCCTCTGGCCTTGGGCATTGTACTGGAACTCCTCTATGCTCCTTCAGGTTCAAAAGCCATTTTTGAGACACAAGCGCGACCACATGATTCTCAGACTCACAGACAGAGAGCTGATTTTGGTCAATGCCAAGTTCTTTCTTAACGGACTTTACCAACCATTCCATTTTGGCAAAGATAATGAGTAGTGTAAAGGTGTAAATTTTTCACATTTTAGTACTGGAACCCTACAAAATTAAGCAAAGGATTAAAGTAAATATCAAGTAGATGTGCATCATTAACATATAAGGCTTAGTATTAACAGTGATGTGCTATCTGAGTCACACTGGGACTCCTGACTAAAAGGATATTTCCTGTAAGCTGGATTGCTTCCTATGTACACAATGAACATTCAGAAAGCATAGAAACAGATTTAGCATTTCTCCTAAAGCACACACTGACATAAACGTACATAATCGGTCTATATAATTCTAACATTTAGGAATGAATGCAACTAGAAAGGGGAGATTTAAGTGGTTTACAAGCAAAAGACATTTATTACCTGTACATAGGTGATCAATGTCGCCTACAATTGCTAGAAGCTGACCGGTCACTAGAACGGCCATCCACCCTTTGGAAATTTTTCAAGGGGTTGTCCACTACACTAAAAACTCCTTCCCAATCGCTATGTTTACTCCCAGCAAAACAACACCTATATTCACCTCCCAAGGAAGTGACAGCTACTGTTCTCTCACTTCTAGGAGGATACAGGCGATTTGTCCGATGCCGGAGACAGAGCGACCCCAGGGTTGATTGGCCACAGGGATCCTGCGACATGAAAATCTCTCGCGATCCTAGGGAGAGCCAGTACGGACACCACTGAAACGACACCGGCCCAGGTGGAAAGTGTAAGTGTTATTATTTTATTGGGAGGGTAACACAGGGATTGAGAAGGGGTTGTCCTAGTAGTGGACAACCCCTTTAAATTTCACATTGTAACACAGGTTTTTAAATTAAAAAAATGACCAAAAATTTCTAATAAAATTTTTTTAAAAAGAGTAACCGTCATTTTAATTTTCAATTCATAAATCAATAGTAAATGTGAAAATGATTCCTCCAATCATTCTCAAAATTCTCAATTCCCTAATAAAATCTGTAATCAGTGAAGACAGATTATTACATTACTTAGATAGGAGATGGCGGTTACTACTGAGAAAATTTTATACAGAAGAGAAAGGGAGAGAAGAGGCAGGACCTCTGCTGTTCCCTTCCCTAAATAGAAGAGGACAGTTGCTACTTCTAAGATTCTCACTCAGTAATATAAGACTGTCGTCACTGAATACAGAGTTTACCCATAAATTGAGAATGATCAGTGCTTGAGGACAAAGAAGCAGATTTCTCTATTAAGATATATGACGAAGTTTCTTATTTTCATGCGCACTACTGATTTATGAACTAAAAATTAAAAAGACGCTGGGTCAATTTCCGATTATACATTTCATTCTTAGTAGCAGCTAATAGTGTGGGTCCAAGGCATTGTAACTAGTGAAAAACATTTTCATTTACATTTTAAAGAAATGTTACATTTACCCTTTTGTACCAAACCAAATGATACAAGTCGGATAACTAAGGCTATGTTCACACAGCAGCTTTTTTTAGCTGTATTTTTTATGCAAAATTTTCAGTACCAGCAAAGTCTGAGAAGTCAGAAATCTCATGTGCACACATTGGTTTTTTTCTGACTGATTTAGAAAACTGCCGAGTTATTGCAGCGTTTTTTCAGCATATTTGCAGGGTTTTTTCACCAATAGGAAACAATGGGTAGGTGCAAAAACGCAGCAAAAAAACCGCAGGTATCAATTTTTGCGGCAAAAACCTAAGTACCGGTACGTTAAATCATGCTTTTTGTAAGCAGATTTTTTTTACCAGCGATCAAAAAAAATGTCCAGGACATTCAGCGAAGATCAGCGATACCCAGCAGGGGGGCTGATCGTCGCTGAATGTCACACACAGCGATATCGCTGGGGAGATCGCTGTTGCGTCACAAAACTAGTGACTTAGCACTGATCTCGCTAGCGAGATCGCTGTGTGAGACGGGGGCTTAACAGTTCATGCCCTAATTCAATTACCTACTTTCTACCAGATTTCACACTGCCATGAACCGGTACAACCACTGCGACCTTCACATATGAAAACCTACAATGTGCCTGACCGATGGCCCCACAGTCCTGCGCTCCATTCACAGTACTTCTCTGTTCCTTCCTTCTAGCTACTTCCTAACCCGTCTCCCAGATCTTTTCTTTCTATTCCCCTTTTCATTCTTTGACGACGAGTATTTGTTGAGTTTTTGATGTTGCAGATTTTCATTTCTACGCTGATTAGATAAAATAGGTTATTTGAGTTTTTCTTTCAAGCATTTTTTTCGGATTTTTTTCCCTGCTGCAATTTGACTCTTTTTGGCATGTCGGATTTTAAAGAAAAAGCGCGTTGTTTTTGATACTTCCCGTTACTCAGCTTTCATAAAACTTTCTTGATAAAGTCATGTGCAGATAAACGCGTTTTTAGTATGTCCCGCTGCGTTTTTTACCTGCAGAACTTCCCCATCTCATTTGAGTCTAAGGGAAGATCAGCGAGACATTTTTTACTGCAAGACAAAGTGATATTTCAAAAAACACACCACAGGTCGGTTTATGCTGTATAAAAATAAAAAGTGGGCATGAGATTTCTATAAACACCACTCACTTTACTGGAACTTTAAGAGACTGTATTTTTAGTGCAGCGAAATGCATCATCAAAAAACGCACCAAATATTCATCCTGGAAATGTAGCCTCAGGCCCCCTTCACACGTCCTGATATTTCTCACACTGCGAGCAGTGAAGTCAGTAAGGTCACCGCAGTTCATTGGCCGGCTCACACAGAGCTTACCGCGGGGCCAGCTGCCTGTGACCTGCGGTAACCTTAAATTACGCAACCGCTTGTCACTGCAGCCGTGTTCTCACGCTAGGATCAGTGTTTTTTCGGCTGGAGCGGTGAGCAGTCACATTACTGATGTCACCGCTCACCAAACCATCCGGATGTAGCAGTGTTGGGGATCATTGTGGAACCTCATCATTATGGATTAACGGCACACAGGTGAGGATTATTTTGCTTTTTTATCTGTGGGTTACTAAATAGGTAAAAAAGGGAGGGGAGTGTTTATTTCAATTAAAGGACTTTTGTTGTGGTGGGTGCAGTGTTATCCGCATGACCAGTGTACCCAATGTTAAAGATAGGGTATGCAGGATGTATGCAGACGTAGGCGGAGCTTAACGGAAGAGGTGGGGCAGTGGGTGGGCTTACAGGAGGAAGTAAGCAGCCCTCTGCAGCCCTGCCGAACGCTAGCCTTAGTAATGGGGGTGTCTGATAGACACCTCTCCATTACTAACTGCTGGGCTTGATGCCATCGGACATAAAACAGCTGACATCAACCCCAAAACTGTTAGGGTATGTTTCCACGATCAGGAAACATTCTGGATTAGCTGCGTGTTTGATGCTGTGCGTTGGCGCAGCGTCAAACACGCAGCGTCCAGATGTTACAGCATAGTGGAGGGGATTTCAAGAAATCCCATCTCCACTATGCGTAAAAATACGCAGGCGGAAGACCTGCGTTTCGGACATGCGGCGCGTCTTTTTAGACCGCAGCATGTCCTAGCGTCTTGCGGCGACACTGCATCGCCGCAACGGAAATAACACAGGGCTATGCAGCCCTGAGTTCTTTCCGGATGTGTTCAAAAAGGGGGCGGGGCTTTGGGCGGTACGGAATTTCCGCTCCGTCCAAAGCGCTGTGGTTCCGGACCGTGGAACCACAGCCTTACTCCACTTGCCAACGCACCAGGCAAAGTGGTAGCCGCGGCTAAACAGCAGAATTGGAGCATCTAACGGATGCACCATTTCTGGGGGTCTTAGACTGCGAGGGGGCCAACATTCATAATACCTTCCCAGCCTATTAATATCAACCAGCAGCTATCTGTTTAGCCTTTGCTGTCTTGTAATTTTTTTTTTTGTTTTTGTTTGGTAGGGGGGGCTTTTTACTAATTAGTAAATGCTAAGGCAAAGCAAACAGCTGCAAGCTATTTTTAATAGCCAGGGAACCTTTATGGCCATTGGCCCCTTTCCAGAATATTAACAACAGCCCCCAGCTGGTTAGGAAAATTAAGGCAAATCCCGCTTTTTTTTTTTAATTTAATACTCGCAATACACAGAAAGCAGGTGCCGACTCCTACTCTCATCAGTGTCGCCTAGGAGATGAGGAGAGAATAATGAGAGTTGGATTCAGCACCTGGTGCCTGGGAACATTGCTAACTGTATTGCTTTTCACAGATGCCAACACGTGTCACACTGATAACACACAGTTGGCATCCGACTGTGATCAGTGTGCGGGACGTATTGTTGACCGTGCTGCCAGCAAAAAAACGGACACGTCAACGTGCTTTGCACACAGTCTGTGGAATCACACTGACATGTGCGAAGTCCCATAGATTTGAATGGCTCTACCTGTGTAAGTGTCTCTGGCACGTGTGAAAACTGTCACCACAGTTCGTGTGAAGGAGGCCTTATAGAGATTTTCTCATCACAGAAAAATCAGAAAGGAACACAAAAGCGAAGCTACGAAGCTGTCACGCTGAAAATATCTGGCCTGCAGTTAGCTCTTCCTGCTCTATTATATTTTATACAGCGCCATTGATGAGATTTGGTCAAATCTCACCCACTTTGCTGCTACTGTAAGATGCTGCTAATTTTCCACCTGCAAATCCAAAAGGAAAATCCACAAAATAAAGGAACCTGCACACTTAGTAGGTTAATGGCAGTGTGTCCCCAGCAAAACACATACAGATTTTATCACAGACTTGCCATGGACTTCATCTTATGCATCAGAAAGGGCGAAATCCTCAATAAAAATCTTCATAAAGAATTCAGATTCCAAAATCCTTATTGACAGGTAGATGAGAATTTTAAATGATCATCTACTTCTCTGATATTGTGATAGGCAGGGGCGGACCTACAGCACCGCATGGCTAATTATTTACCTATTCAAATTAGCCATGTGGTGCACTACGCAGCCGAGGCACAAGGAGAAGAGCAGCGCTGCGGGAGGCAGGGCCGGCGTCAGCACCCGGCACACCCGGGCAAGTGCTGGGGCCCTGAGCAGGCGGGGGGGCCCACTGGCAGTCTGGCACCCCCGCGCCCGTTAGCGGTGTCAGCGCCGCCACTGGGCCCCCCCCCCGCTTGCTCAGGGCCCCGGCATCAGCTGGCACAATACTTACCTCTCCCGTGCCTCCGCTGCCGCAGCTCCGGGCTCCAGGGGGCGCCGGCGCTTCCTCTCACAGCAGCGCTGCTGAATGACGTCATCATTCAGCGGCCGGCTGTGGCAGAGAGCGCGGACGCTGGACAGGTAAGACGTGTGTGTGTGTCTCTGTGTGTGTCTGTGTGTATGTAGTGCGGTGCTTTGTGTGTGTGTGTGTGTGTGTGTATGTGTATGTCTGTATGTGAGAGAGTGCTTGTGTGCTGTGGTGCTGTCTGTGTGTGATGATGGGCAGGCATTGCTGATAATGGGGAGGCATTGATGATGATGATGATGGGGAGAAGATGATGATAATGGGCAGGCATTGATGATAATGGGCAGGCATTGATGATGGGGAGAAGATGATGGGGAGGCGATAATGATGATGGGGAGGCGATGATGATGGGCAGGCATTGATGATGGGGAGGAGATGATGATGGGCAGGCATTGCTGATAATGGGGAGGCATTGATGATGATGAGGAGATGATGATAATGGGCAGGCATTGATGATAATGGGCAGGCATTGATGATGGGGAGAAGATGATGATGGGCAGGCATTGCTGATAATGGGGAGGCATTGATGATGATGAGGAGAAGATGATGATAATGGGCAGGCATGATGATAATGGGCAGGCATTGATGATGGGGAGAAGATGATGATGGGCAGGCATTGATGATGATGGGGAGGAGATGATGATGGGCAGGCATTGCTGATAATGGGGAGGCATTGATGATGATGGGGAGAAGATGATGATAATGGGCAGGCATTGATGATGGGGAGAAGATGATGATGGGCAGGCATTGCTGAAAATGGAGAGGCATTGATGATGATGAGGAGAAGATGATGATAATGGGCAGGCATTGATGATAATGGGCAGGCATTGATGATGGGGAGAAGATGATGATGGGCAGGCATTGATGATGATGGGGAGGAGATGATGATGGGCAGGCATTGCTGATAATGGGGAGGCATTGATGATGATGGGGAGAAGATGATGATAATGGGCAGGCATTGATGATAATGGGCAGAAGATGATGATGGGCAGGCATTGATGATGATGGGGAGGAGATGATGATGATGATGGGCAGGCATTGATGATAATGGAGAGGCCATGATGATGATGGGGAGGCAATGATGATGATAAGGAGGCAATGATGATGGGGAGGCAATGATGATGATAAGGAGGCAATGATGATGGGGAGGCAATCATGATGATAATGGGGAGTCTTTCCACAGCGCCCTTTCCTGAGCCGTAACAGTGCAGAACGCAGTACAGCGCAGAGGAGAGCTCCATATTTTGTATGGAGCATTATATTGGGTCCAGTATTCTGTATGGAGCATTATATGGGGACCAGTATCCTGTATGGAGCATTATATTGGGTCCAGTATTCTGTATGGAGCATTATTTTGGGTCCAGTATTCTGTATGGAGCATTATATGGGGGGTGACATCCTGCATGGGGTATTATATGGGTGATGAGGGGGAGACTATGTGGTGCCCATAATATTGTATGGAGGACTGTACTGTCCAGTCTGTTCTGTGCGCTGTGAGGATTTGGCGGTTTTTGAGCTATTGTAGAATTTACAATAGATATCACTCATGTAATGGAAGAAGTGAAGTATTTGGCATTGTACTGTACCCATATTTCTCTGCTGTATCTGTGCATCATGAATCGTGGTCTGTGTTAAAGGGGCCCACTGAGGTTTGTGACTGACCTATGCAAGTGGTAGGTAGAACGGGCAGGTAGGTATCATCTATCTCCCTATTAGTTTTTATGATCATATTAAACAACTTTACTATTTAGATTTGATAGTTGCGTTCTAAATAAATATTACAATCTATATGATTACATAGCTTTGTTGCCCTATAAAGTGCGGGGGGGGGGGGGAGCCCGAAAAATTTCTTGCACAGGGGCCCACTACAGTCTGTGTCTGCCCCTGGTGATAGGCTAAGTGCATATGGAAAGTCCGCAGCTTAAAGTTCCATTATGGAGATGACTGGTCCCATAAAAACCATGACCATTTTTCTATCATCCGAGAAAATGTGTCTGATTATGCTAATCACACTGATCAGTATTAGTGGTGAGCGAGCATGCTTGTATAACAGAGTCACAACACATGCAGCTATGGGGTCAAACATATTCTTCAAGCACGCGGAAGATACTGTATTAGCACCTGAGCTCGGACAATCTTACAGACAAAAATGACTGATTGCGATTTGATATGAGAGACAACTCCTGTGTTACGTTTCCTCAGGCCACACCATCTGAGGAAAAGACAAAAAAATCTGACATGTGCACAGCCCCATAGAATAACACAGGACAAGTGCTGTCTGTCAGAACGAAGAATAGCACTCATCCGATAGCACTCATCCGATATTTATGGTCACGTGCACGAGCCCTGATAAAAAAAAAAATTCTATGGCTAAAGAACCCATCTACATACACTGGGGAGAACGGAACTGATAAGGAAACATTACAGTCATTTATGGGTTTACACAAGTGTTCTGTTATCGGGACAGAAAAAGGGACCTTGAGCAGGAAAAGTGTCAGGACTCTCAGCGCCGGACGCATCCCATATAATAGAGTCCTTGGGGTTTCTGACTGTTTCCTAGGGAAAAGAAAATTACACTTTTTTTTCCAGTGAAGATGATAATGCCTGCAATGTGGCTAAAGCCGGCGGACACAGAAGTACATTACTCCATAAGATCTGGATACAAGCCGTCTACATAAAGGACGAACATCAGCAGCGGTCAAAAACAGCAAAAATAATTAAATGTCATAAAATCATGTTCATACAATTATTATATAGGATGGAATTACAGAGGATGAAGTGCTGCAATAAACATTATATATATTATATATATAACCTTCTGAGAGAGGGAGCTGCTATTAGGAAGCGGATGATGGGACACAGACCATGCTCCATGGCACACATTACATAGCACACAGCAGACGATGATGTGCTGCTCACCTGCTCCTGACACACACCCGCTGCTGCCGATCACTGCTGCCTCTGCACAGGACATGCAGCCTGGATATGAGCGCCTAGCTGCAGGCACACAGTACATGACAATGTGGCACTGAGCACACGATGCGGTTGCACGGCGCACAGTTGCCGATGCCCCTGATATGGGTCATGCACAGCGGCGCGGACAGCTCCAGAACCGAGAGCAGGCAGCTCCGGGCGGAGGGGACGTGCTCGGCTCTCCCCGCTGCCCGCTAGTCCCGCACTATCCTCCCTGCACCGCCCGCATCAGCGCTGCCAAACTGGGTCAGCTGAGATCAGGGAAGTCTGGGCTCAGCCATGTTGGATCAGCTGACACCGGTCATGTGACCCAGAGCGTCGCTACAAGCTGAGCAGCGGCACGTGGGGGTGTGTGGCGGCATGGCACGTGATCAGCGGGTAGGGAAAAAGATTCAGACTGCAGGGAAATAAGATCACAGCGGAGAATGGAGCTAACCACTGACTGGTACAAAACCAGGCTGGTACAAGATGTCCAGGCAGATTATATGTCCGGGCACCGTACACACAGACGTGCAGATATATGTCCGGCACCGACACACGACTGTGCAATTAGTCCTGGCACGCACAAGTTCGTGCAGATATATGTCCTGGGCACCGTACACACGGACTGGCAGATTAATAGATGTCCGGCACCGTACACACGACTGTGCAATTATCTGTCCTGGGCACCGTACACACAGGAACTGTGCAGATTATATGTCCGGGCACCGTACACACAGACTGTCAGATTAATGTCCGGGCAACCGTACACACGGACTGTACAGATTATATGTCCCGGGGCACCGTACACACGGACTGGCAGATATATATAGTCCGGGCACCGACACACAGACTGTGCAGAATTATAATGTCCTGTGGTCACCGTGCACAAGATCTGTGCAGATTATATGTCCGGGGCACCGTACACACAGGACTGTGCAGATTATATGTCCGGGGCACCGTACACACAGACTGTGCAGATTATATGTCCGGGCACCGTACACACGACTGTGCAGATTATATGTCCTGGGCACCGTACACACAGACTGTGCAGATTATATGTCCGGGGCACCGTACACACGACTGTAGCAGATTATATGTCCGGGCACCGTACACACAGACTGTGCAGATTATATGTCCGGGCACCGTACACACAGACTGTGCAGATTATATGTCCTGGGCACCGTCACACAGACTGTGCAGATTATATGTCCGGGGCACCGTACACAAGGACTGTGCAGATTATATGTCCGGGCACCGTACACAAGACTGTGCAGATTATATGTCCGGGCACCGTACACACAGACTGTGCAGATTATATGTCCGGGGCACCGTACACACGGACTGTGCAGATTATATGTCCGGGGCACCGTACACACAGACTGTGCAGATTATATGTCCGGGGCACCGTACACACAGACTGTGCAGATTATATGTCCTTGGCACCGTGCACAAGTACTGTGCAGATTATATGTCCGGGGCACCGTACACACGGACTGTGCAGATTATATGTCCGGGTCACCGTACACACAGACTGTGCAGATTATATGTCCGGGGCACCGTACACACGGACTGTGCAGATTATATGTCCGGGGCACCGTACACACGGACTGTGCAGATTATATGTCCGGGGCACCGTACACAAGAACTGTGCAGATTATATGTCCGGGGCACCGTACACACAGAACTGTGCAGATTATATGTCCGGGGCACCGTACACACGGACTGTGCAGATTATATGTCCGGGGCACCGTACACACGACTGTGCAGATTATATGTCCGGGCACCGTACACACGGACTGTCGGATTATATGTCCGGGCACCGTACACACGGACTGTGCGGATTATATGTCCGGGGCACCGTACACACGGACTGTGCGGATTATATGTCCGGGGCACCGTACACACGGACTGTGCGGATTATATGTCCGGGCACCGTACACACGGACTGTGCGGATTATATGTCCGGGGCACCGTACACACGGACTGTGCGGATTATATGTCCGGGGCACCGTGTACACACGGACTGTGCGGATATATGTCCTGGGCACCGTACACACGGACTGTGCGGATTATATGTCCGGGGCACCGTACACACGGACTGTGCGGATTATATGTCCTGGGCACCGTACACACGGACTGTGCGGATTATATGTCCTGGGCACCGTACACACGGACTGTGCGGATTATATGTCCGGGGCACCGTACACACGGACTGTGCGGATTATATGTCCTGGGCACCGTACACACGGACTGTGCGGATTATATGTCCTGGGCACCGTACACACGGACTGTGCGGATTATATGTCCTGGGCACCGTACACACGGACTGTGCATATTATATGTCCGGGGCACCGTACACACGGACTGTGCGGATTATATGTCCGGGGCACCGTACACACGGACTGTGCGGATTATATGTCCGGGGCACCGTACACACGGACTGTGCGGATTATATGTCCGGGGCACCGTACACACGGACTGTGCATATTATATGTCCGGGGCAGAGTACACACGGACTGTGCAGATTATATGTCCGGGGCAGAGTACACAGGGACTGTGCAGATTATATGTCCGGGGCAGAGTACACAGGGACTGTACAGATTATATGTCCGGGGCAGAGTACACACGGACTGTGCAGATTACAGTGCCTTGCGAACCTATTCGGCCCCCTTGAACTTTTCAACCTTTTCCCACATATCATGCTTCAAACATAAAGATATCAAATGTAACTTTTTGGAGAAGAATCAACAAGTGGGACACAATTGTGAAGTTGGACGAAATTTATTGGTTATTTTAAATTTTTGTGGAAATGCAAAAACTGAAAAGAGGGGCGTGCAATATTAATCGGCCCCTTTTCTTTCAGTGCAGCAAACTTATTCCAGAAGTTCATTGTGGATCTCTGAATGATCCAATGTTGTCCTAAATGACTACAGATGATAAATATAATCCACCTGTGTGTAATCAAGTCTCCGTATAAATGCACCTAATAATAATAATCTTTATTTTTATATAGCGCTAACATATTCCGCAGCGCTTTACAGTTTGCACACATTATCGTCGCTGTCCCCGATGGGGCTCACATTCTAGATTCCCTATCAGTATGTTTTTTGGAGTGTGGGAGGAAACCGGAGGAAACCCACGCAAACACAGGGAGAACATACAAACTCCTTGCAGATGTTGTCCTAGGTGGGATTCGAACCAGGACCCCAGCGCTGCAAGGCTGTAGTGCTATCCACTGAGCCACCATGCTCTGTGATAGTCTCAGGGTTCTGTAGGAAGCACAGAGAGCATCATGAAGACCAAGGAACACAACAGGCAGGTACTTGATACTGTTGTGGAGAGGTTTAAAGCCGGATTTGGATACAAAATGATTTCCAAAACTTTAAACATCCCAAGGAGCACTGTGCAAGCGATCATATTGAAATGGAAGGAGTATCATACCACTGCAAATCTACCAAGACCCGGCCGTCCCTCTAAACTTTCATCTAAAACAAGGAGAAGACTGATCAGAGATGCAGCCAAGAGGCCCATGGTCACTCTGGATGAACTGCAGAGATCTACAGCTGAGGTGGGACAGTCTGTCCATAGGACAACAATCAGTCGTACACTGCACAAATCTGGCCTTTACGGAAGAGTGGCAAGAAGAAAGCCATTTCTCAAAGATATCCATAAAGTGTCGTTTAAAGTTTGCAACAAGCCACCTGGGAGACACACCAAACATGTGGAAGAAGGTGCTCTGGTCAGATGAAACCAAAATCAAACTTTTTGGCAACAATGCCAAACAATATGTTTGGCATAAAGGCAACACAGCTCATCACCCTGAACACACCATCACCACTGTCAAACATGGTGGTGGCAGCATCATGGTTTGGGCCTGCTTTTCTTCAGAAGGGACATGGAAGATGGTTAAAATTGATGGGAAGATGGATGGAGCCAAATACAGGACCATTCTTGAAGAAAACCTGTTGGAGTCTGCAAAAGACCTGAGACTGGGACGGAGATTTGTCTTCCAACAAGACAATGATCCCAAACATAAAGCAAAATCTACAATGGATGGTTCACAAATAAACGTATCCAGGTGTTAGAATGGCCAAGTCAAAGTCCAGACCTGAATCCAATCGAGAATCTGTGGAAAGAGCTGAAAACTGCTGTTCACAAACGATCTCCATCCAACCTCACTGAGCTCGAGCTGTTTGCCAAGGAAGAATGGGCAAGAATTTCAGTCTCTCGATGTACAAAACTGATAGAGACATACCCCAAGCGACTTGCAGCTGTAATCGCAGAAAAAGGTGGCGCAACAAAGTATTAACTAAAAGGGGCCGAATAATATTGGACCCCCCATTTTTCAGTTTTTGTATTTCCACAAAAATTTAAAATAACCAATAAATTTCGTTCAACTTCACAATTGTGTCCCACTTATTGTTGATTCTTCACCAAAAATTTACATTTGGTATCTTTATGTTTGAAGCATGATATGTGGAAAAAGGTTGAAAAGTTCCAGGGGCCGAATACTTTCGCAAGGCACTGTGTATGTCCGGGACACCGTGCACACGAACTGTGCAGATTAAACGTCCGAGGCAGAGAACACATGGACTGTGCAGATTGTATGTCCGGAGCACCGTACACACGGACTGTGCAGATTAAACGTCCAGGGCACCGTACACACGGACTGTGCAGATTAAACGTCCTGGCACCGTACCATGGACTGCAGATTGTAATGTCCGAGGCACTGTACACACGGACTGTGCAGATTATATGTCCGGGGCACCATACACTCGGACTGTGCAGATTATATGTCCGGCGCAGAGTACACACGGACTGTGCAGATTATATGTCCGGGGCACCGTATACTCGGACTGTGCAGATTGTATGTCCGGAGCACCGTACGCATGGACTGCAGATTGTATATCCGGGGCACTGTACACATGGACTGTGCAGATTATATGTCTGGGGCACCGTACACTCGGACTGTGCAGATTGTATGTCCTGGGCATCGTACGCATGGACTGCAGATTGTACGTCCGGGGCACCGTACACATGGACTGTGCAGATTATATGTCCGGGCACCGTACACTCGGACTGTGCAGATTAAACGTCCAGGGCACCGTACGCATGGACTGCAGATTGTATATCCGGGGCACTGTACACATGGACTGTGCAGATTGTATGTCCAAGGCACCATACACACGAACTGTGCAGATTATATGTCCGGGGCACCGTACACTCGGACTGTGCAGATTGTATGTCCAGGGCACCGTACACACGGACTGTGCAGATTATATGTCCGGGGCACCGTACACTCGGACTGTGCAGATTGTATGTCCAGGGCACCGTACACACGAACTGTGCAGATTATATGTCCTAGGCACCGTACACAAGTACTGTGAAGATTATATGTCCAGGGCACCGTACACACGGACTGTGCAGATTATATGTCCTGGGCACCGTGCACAAGTACTGTGTAGATTATATGTCCTGGGCACCGTACACACGGACTGTGCAGATTATATGTCCGGGCACCGTACACAAGGACTGTGCAGATTATATGTCCGGGGCACCGTACACATGGACTGTACAGATTATATGTCCTGGGCACCGTACACAAGGACTGTGCAGATTATATGTCCACGGCACCGTACACAAGGACTGTACAGATTATATGTCCTGGGCACCATACACAAGGACTGTGCAGATATGTCCTGGGCACCGTACACACGGACTGTACAGATTATATGTCCAGGGCACCGTACACACGGACTGTGCAGATTATATGTCCGGGGCACCGTACACACGGACTGTGCAGATTATATGTCCAGGGCACCGTACACACGGACTGTGCGGATTATATGTCCGGGGCACCGTACACACGGACTGTGCGGATTATATGTCCGGGGCACCGTGTACACACGGACTGTGCGGATTATATGTCCGGGGCACCGTACACACGGACTGTGCGGATTATATGTCCGGGCACCTGTACACACGGACTGTGCGGTTATATATGTCCGGGGCACCGTACACACGGACTGTGCGGATTATATGTCCGGGGCACCGTACACACGGACTGTGCGGTTATATGTCCGGGGCACCGTACACACGGACTGTGCGGTTTATATGTCCGGGGCACCGTACACACGGACTGTGCGGATTATATGTCCGGGGCACCGTACACAGAACTGTGCGGTTATATGTCGGGCACCGTACACACGGACTGTGCGGATTATATGTCCGGGGCACCGTACACAGAACTGTGCGGATTATATGTCCGGGGCACCGTACACACGGACTGTGCGGATTATATGTCCGGGGCACCGTACACACGGACTGTGCGGATTATATGTCCGGGGCACCGTACACACGGACTGTGCGGATTATATGTCCGGGGCACCGTACACACGGACTGTGCGGATTATATGTCCGGGCACCGTACACACGGACTGATGCGGATTATATGTCCTGGGCACCGTACACACGGACTGTGCGGATTATATGTCCAGGGCACCGTACACACGGACTGTGCGGATTATATGTCCAGGGCACGTACACACGGACTGTGCGGATTATATGTCCAGGGCACCGTACACACGGACTGTGCGGATTATATGTCCAGGGCAACGTACACACGGACTGTGCGGATTATATGTCCAGGGCACCGTACACACGGACTGTGCGGATTATATGTCCTGGGCACCGTACACACGGACTGTGCGGATTATATGTCCAGGGCACCGTACACACGGACTGTGCGGATTATATTCCGGGGCACCGTACACACGGACTGTGCGGATTATATGTCCGGGGCACCGTGTACACACGGACTGTGCGGATTATATGTCCTGGGCACCGTACACACGGACTGTGCGGATTATATGTCCGGGCACCATGTACACACGGACTGTGCGGATTATATGTCCTGGGCACCGTACACACGGACTGTGCGGATTATATGTCCGGGGCACCGTACACACGGACTGTGCGGATTATATGTCCTGGGCACCGTACACACGGACTGTGCGGATTATATGTCCTGGGCACCGTACACACGGACTGTGCGGATTATATGTCCTGGGCACCGTACACACGGACTGTGCGGATTATATGTCCTGGGCACCGTACACACGGACTGTGCGATTATATGTCCTGGGCACCGTACACACGGACTGTGCGGATTATATGTCCGGGGCACCGTACACACGGACTGTGCGGATTATATGTCCGGGGCACCGTACACACGGACTGTGCATATTATATGTCCGGGGCAGAGTACACACGGACTGTGCAGATTATATGTTCGGGGCAGAGTACACAGGACTGTGCAGATTATATGTCCGGGCAGAGTACACAGGGACTGTACAGATTATATGTCCGGGCAGAGTACACACGGACTGTGCAGATTACAGTGCCTTGCGAACCTATTCGGCCCCCTTGAACTTTTCAACCTTTTCCCACATATCATGCTTCAAACATAAAGATATCAAATGTAACTTTTTGGAGAAGAATCAGCAACTAATGGGACACAATTGTGAAGTTGGACGAAATTTATTGGTTATTTTAAATTTCTGTGGAAATGCAAAAACTGAAAAGGGGCGTGCAATATTAATCGGCCCCTTTTCTTTCAGTGCAGCAAACTTATTCCAGAAGTTCATTGTGGATCTCTGAATGATCCAATGTTGTCCTAAATGACTACAGATGATAAATATAATCCACCTGTGTGTAATCAAGTCTCCGTATAAATGCAGATATGTCCTGGGCACCGTACACAAGGACTGTACAGATTATATGTCCTGGGCACCATACACAAGGACTGTGCAGATATGTCCTGGGCACCGTACACACGGACTGTACAGATTATATGTCCAGGGCACCGTACACACGGACTGTGCAGATTATATGTCCGGGGCACCGTACACACGGACTGTGCAGATTATATGTCCGGGGCACCGTACACACGGACTGTGCAGATTATATGTCCGGGGCACCGTACACACGGACTGTGCAGATTATATGTCCGGGGCACCGTACACACGGACTGCGCAGATTATATGTCCGGGGCACCGTACACACGGACTGTACAGATTATGTGTCGGCACCGTACACACGGACTGTACAGATTATGTGTCGGCACCGTACACACGGACTGCGCAGATTATATGTCCGGGGCACCGTACACACGGACTGTACAGATTATATGTCCAGGGCACCGTACACGGACTGTACAGATTATATGTCCGTACACACGGACTGTGCAGATTATATGTCCGGGCACCGTACACACGACTGTGCAGATTATATGTCCAGGGCACCGTACACAAGGACTGTGCAGATTATATGTCCAGGGCACCGTACACAAGGACTGTACAGATTATATGTCCTGGGCACCGTACACAAGGACTGTGCAGATTATATGTCCTGGGCACCGTACACACGGACTGTACAGATTATATGTCCAGGGCACCGTACACACGGACTGTGCAGATTATATGTCCGGGGCACCGTACACACGGACTGTGCAGATTATATGTCCGGGGCACCGTACACAAGGACTGTGCAGATTATATTTCGGCACCGTACACATGGACTGTACAGATTATATGTCCGGGGCACCGTACACTAGGACTGTGCAGATTATATGTCCTGGGCATATGTCCGGGCGCCGTACACACGGACTATGCAGATTATATGTCCTGGGCACCTTACACATGGACTGTACAGATTATATGTCCAGGGCACCGTACACATGGACTGTACAGATGATATGTCCGGGGCACCGTACAAAAGGACTGTGCAGATTATATGTACGGGGCAACGTACACAAGGACTGTGCAGATTATATGTCCTGGGCACCGTACACACGGACTGTGCAGATTATATGTCCTGGGCACCGTACACAAGTACTGTGCAGATTATATGTCCGGGGCACCGTACAAAATGACTGTGCAGATTATATGTACGGGGCACCGTACACAAGGACTGTACAGATTATATGTCCTGGGCACCGTACACACGGACTGTGCAGATTATATGTCCAGGGCACCGTACACAAGGACTGTGCAGATTATATATCCGGGCACCATACAAAAGGACTGTGCAGATTATATGTCCTGGGCACCGTACACAAGGACTGTGCAGATTATATGTCCGGGGCACCGTACACAAGGACTGTGCAGATTATATGTCGGCACCGTACACATGGACTGTACAGATTATATGTCCTGGGCACCGTACACACGGACTGTACAGATTATATGTCCAGGGCACCGTACACACGGACTGTACAGATTATATGTCCAGGGCACCGTACACACGGACTGTACAGATTATATGTCCGGGGCGCCGTACACACGGACTGTGCAGATTATATGTCCTGGGCACCGTACACATGGACTGTACAGATTATATGTCCAGGGCACCGTACACATGGACTGTACAGATGATATGTCCGGGGCACCGTAGAAAAGGACTGTGCAGATTATATGTACGGGGCAACGTACACAAGGACTGTGCAGATTATATGTCCGTGCACCGTACACATGGACTGTGCAGATTATATGTCTGGGGCACCGTACAAAAGGACTGTGCAGATTATATGTACGGGGCACCGTACACAAGGACTGTACAGATTATATGTCCTGGGCACCATACACACGAACTGTGCAGATTATATGTCCAGGGCACCGTACACAAGGACTGTGCAGATTATATGTCCGGGGCACTGTACAAAAGGACTGTGCAGATTATATGTACGGGAACCGTACACAAGACTGTACATGTAGTCCATGTGCAGATTATATGTCCGGGCACGACACAGACTGTGCAGATTATATGTCCGGGGCACCGAACACAAGGACTGTGCAGATTATATGTCCTGGGCACCATACAAAAGGACTGTGCAGATTATATGTCCTGGGCACCGTACACAAGGACTGTACAGATTATATGTCCTGGGCACCGTACACACGGACTGTACAGATTATATGTCCGGGCACCGTACACAGGACTGTACAGATTATATGTCCTGGGCACCGTACACAGGACTGTACAGATTATATGTCCGGGCACCGTACACACGGACTGTCAGATTATATGTCCGGGGCACCGTACACAGAACTGTCAGATTATATGTCCGGGGCACCGTACACACGGACTGTACAGATTATATGTCGGGCACTGTCACACGGACTGTACAGATTATATGTCCGGGGCGCCGTACACACGGACTGTGCAGATTATATGTCCTGGGCACCGTACACATGGACTGTACAGATTATATGTCCTGGGCACCGTACACATGTACTGTGCAGATTATAGGTACCGCTGCCCCTTATCGTTTTTACTGCTCAGTAATTGCTGTGATGTCTTGTGTATTAGTGGATTACTGCACTAATAGGATATTCTGCAATTCTGCACATCCACAATACCTCCTGGAGTGTTATTTATTTGACTCATTTATATAATTTCACAGCGCTGTACAGACATTATCTCTGTCCCCATTGGGGCACAAAGTAGCTTCCCTATCAGTATGTGGAGCGTGAGAGGAAACCAAAGATACAGACACGGCGAGAACATACAAACACCTTGCAGATGTTCTCCTTAGTGAGCTTTAAACCCAGGACCTCAGGGCTGCAAGGCGATAGACCTAACCACTGAGCGGCACCACTTTTACATCAGGCACACATGTAGCTGCTGTGCATCGGACAGGACGGTACAGAGGCAACCATCTGATAGGAATGACACTTGTCATATTATTCTCCCGTCCGCACTATAGCAACATTTTTCAGCACCCGATGTCAGATCAGACAGGAGTAAGGAGCAGTGGAAGCTCTGAATTACCCATTAGTGCTATAAGCAGGGCTGTTGAGTCGGTAAGCCAAACCTCCAACTCCTCATTTTCCCTGACACCCGACCCCACAGCACTGGTCTGTGGTCACTACTGAGCATGTACATAAAGTGCAGCACAGATTCATCTCATCTATGACCCCACAGCACTGATCACTACTGAGCATGTACATAAAGTGCAGCACAGATTCATCTCATCTATGACCCCACAGCACTGGTCACTACTGAGCATGTACATAAAGTGCAGCACAGATTCATCTCATCTATGACCCCACAGCAGTGATCACTACTGAGCATGTACATAAAGTGCAGCACAGATTCATCTCATCTATGACCCCACAGCACTGATCACTACTGAGCATGTACATAAAGTGCAGCACAGATTCATCTTATCTACGACCCCACAGCACTGGTCACTACTGAGCATGTATATAAAGTGCAGCACAGATTCATCTCATCTACGACCCCACAGCACTGGTCACTACTGAGCATGTACATAAAGTGCAGCACAGATTCATCTCATCTACGACCCCACATCACTGGTCACTACTGAGCATGTATATAAAGTGCAGCACAGATTCATCTCATCTACTACCCCACAGCACTGGTCACTACTGAGCATGTACATAAAGTGCAGCACAGATTCATATAATCTATAACTCCACAGCACTGATCACTACTGAGCATGTACAGTCATGGCCAAAAGTTTTGAGAATGACACAAATATTATATTTTCACATGATCTGCTGCCCTCTAGGGTTTTTATGTGTGTGTTTGACAGATGTTTTTATCACAGACAGAAATATAATTACAAACATATGAGGAACAAAAGCTTATATTGACAGTTAGAATGAGTTAATGCAGCAAGTCAATATTTGCAGTGTTGACCCTTCTTCTTCAGGACCTCTGCAATTCTCCCTGGCATGCTCTCAATCAACTTCTGGACCAAATCCTGACTGATAGCAGTCCATTCTTGCACAATCAATGCTTTCATTTTGTCAGAATTTTTAGGTTTTTGTTTGTCCACCCGTCTCTTGATGATTGACCACAAGTTCTCAATGAGATTAAGATCTGGGGAGTTTCCAGGCCATGGACCCAAAATCTCTATGTTTTGTTCCCTGAGCCATTTAGTTATCACCTTTGCTTTATGGCAAGGTGCTCCATCATGCTGGAAAAGGCATTGTTGATCGCCAAACTGCTCTTGGAGGGTTGGGAGAAGTTGCTCTTGGAGGACATTCTGGTACCATTCTTTATTCATGGCTGTGTTTTTAGGCAAGACTGTGAGAGAGCCGATTCCCTTGGCTGAGAAGCAACCCCAGACATGAATGGTTTCAGGATGCTTAACAGTTGGCATGAGACAAGACTGGTGGTAGCGCTCACCTTGTCTTCTCCGAATGAGGCGTTTTCCTGATGTCCCAAACAATCGAAAAGGGGATTCATCAGAGAAAATAACTTTACCCCAGTCCTCAGCAGTCCACTGCCTGTACCTTTTGCAGAATATCAGTCTGTCCATGATGTTTTTTCTGGAGAGAAGTGGCTTCTTTGCTACCCTCCTTGAGACCAGGCCTTGCTCCAAGAGTCTCCGCCTCACAATGCGTGCAGATGCACTCACACCTGCCTGCTGCCATTCCTGATCAAGCTCTGCATTGCTGGTAGCCCGATCCCGCAGCTGAAACACTTTTAAGAGACGGTCCTGGCGCTTGCTGGTCTTTCTTGGGTGCCCTGGAGCCTTTTTGGCAACAATGGAACCTCTCTCCTTGAAGTTCTTGATGATGCGATAGATTGTTGACTGAGGTGCAATCTTTCTAGCTGTGATACTCTTCCCTGTTAGGCCATTTTTGTGCATTGCAATGATGACTGCACGTGTTTCTTTAGAGAAAACCATGGTTAACAGAAGAGAAACAATGATACCAAGCACCAGCCTCCTTTTAAAGTGTCCAGTGGTGTCATTCTTACTTAATCATGACAGATTGATCTCCAGCCATGTCCTCATCAACACCCACACCTGTGTTAATGGAGCAATCACTGAAAAGAGGTTACCTGGTCCTTTTAAGGCAGGGCTGCAATGATGTTGAAATGTGTTTTGGGGGATAAAGTTCATTTTCTAGCCAAATATTGACTTTGCAAGTAATTGCTGTTAAGCTGATCACTCTTTATAACATTCTGGAGTATATGCAAATTGCCATTAGAAAAAGTGAAGCAGTAGACTTTGTAAAAATTAATATTTGTGTCATTCTCAAAACTTTTGGCCATGACTGCACATAAAGTGCAGCACAGATTCATCTCATCTACGACCCCACAGCATTGATCACTACTGAGCATGTACATAAAGTGCAGCACAGATTCATCTCATCTTCAACCCTCAGCACTGATCACTACTGAGCATGTACATAAAGTGCAGTACAGATTCATCTCATCTATGACTCCACAGCACTGATCACTACTGAGCATGTACATAAAGTGCAGCACAGATTCATCTCATCTATGACCCCACAGCACTGATCACTACTGAGCATGTACATAAAGTGCAGCACAGATTCATCTCATCTATGACTCCACAGCACTGATCACTACTGAGCATGTACATAAAGTGCAGCACAGATTCATCTCATCTACGACCCCACATCACTAGTCACTACTGAGCATGTACATAAAGTGCAGCACAGATTCATCTCATCTATGACCCCACAGCACTGGTCACTACTGAGCATGTACATAAAGTGCAGCACAGATTTATCTCATCTACGTTCCCACAGCACTGATCACTACTGAGCATGTACATAAAGTGCAGCACAGATTCATCTCCTCTATGACCCCACAGCACTGGTCACTACTGAGCATGTACATAAAGTGCAGCACAGATTTATCTCATCTACGTTCCCACAGCACTGATCACTACTGAGCATGTACATAAAGTGCAGCACAGATTCATCTCTTTATGACCCACAGCACTGGTCACTACTGAGCATGTACATAAAGTGCAGCACAGATTTATCTCATCTACGTTCCCACAGCACTGATCACTACTGAGCATGTACATATAGTGCAGCACAGATTCATCTCCTCTATGACACCACAGCACTGATCACTACTGAGCATGGATATAAAGTGCAGCACAGATTCATCTCATCTACGACCCACAGCACTGGTCACTACTGAGCATGTACAAAAAGTGCAGCACAGATTCATCTCCTCTATGACACCACAGCACTGGTCACTACTGAGCATGTACATAAAGTGCAGCACAGATTTATCTCATCTACGATCCCACAGCACTGATCACTACTGAGCATGTACATATAGTGCAGCACAGATTCATCTCCTCTATGACACCACAGCACTGATCACTACTGAGCATGTATATAAAGTGCAGCACAGATTCATCTCATCTACGACCCACAGCACTGGTCACTACTGAGCATGTACAAAAAGTGCAGCACAGATTCATCTCCTCTATGACACCACAGCACTGGTCACTACTGAGCATGTACAAAAAGTGCAGCACAGATTCATCTCTATGACACCACAGCACTGGTCACTACTGAGCATGTACATAAAGTGCAGCACAGATTCATCTCATCTACGACCCCACAGCACTGGTCCTCTACTGAGCATGTACATAAAGTGCAGCACAGATTCATCTCCTCTATGACACCACAGCACTGATCACTACTGAGCATGTACATAAAGTGCAGCACAGATTCATCTCATCTATGACCCCACAGCACTGATCACTACTGAGCATGTACATAAAGTGCAGCACAGATTCATCTCATCTACGACCCCACATCACTGGTCACTACTGAGCATGTACATAAAGTGCAGCACAGATTCATCTCATCTATGACCCCACAGCACTGGTCACTACTGAGCATGTACATAAAGTGCAGCACAGATTCATCTCATCTATGACTCCACAGCACTGGTCACTTCTGAGCATGTACATAAAGTGCAGCACACATTCATCTCAGCTAAATTGCCCAGATGGATCAGGAACAGAACAGACATTTTTAGGACATTTCATAACTGTCCCAAATTCTCATGAAAACATTTACATCACATCCTGCATTGTACTGTACCCAATGTAATATATATTTTAGCAGTCAAACCATTCATCTAACTTTTCACCGGTATATGGGATATACAGAATGTTCATTCCCCATGTCACACATGTATCGCAGAGAATTCAGGATACATCTGATTATATGGGCTGTGTGCTCTTTCCTCTATAACCTGCACATTCTCTGTGTTCATTCCCTGTGTACAGTGCCAAGGTAGCCAAAAGTACCTCTCTATATTTTTGTAGCAATAGTTTATGTTCTCTCTTTCAAAACATCTCTCCAGCATCTTACCGCTGGAGTGGTGCCACTTACGTAAGTTACTTGCCCCCCAGTACTGTACATCCAGAGGGCACGACCTCACTCCCTACAGTTGTTTTGAGTAAAGCCTCGCCCCGACTAGTGACACGGCTGAACGGGCCCTGGCCGGGGAATTTAAAATGCATAGATTCCCTGTGGTCCCGGCTCAGAAGCCGGTGAATCTCCACAGAGTACAGTACGTGTGCTGGGGGGATTCATAGGTCGGCAGTCTCACAGAGTGACTGCAGGCTTATCGATTTGCACTGGACAACCACTTTAAATTCCATTGGGCCATAGGGCAACATCTAGGCCCACACACACCAGTTACTGACTTAGAGGCCATAGTACTATGATAAATATACAGTCGTGGCCAAATGTTTTGAGACAGATACAAATTTTGGTTTTCACAAAATTTTCTGCTTCAGTGTTTTTAGATCTTCTCCGATGTTTCTATCATTACTGAAGTACAATTATAAGTATTTGATAAGTTTTTATACTTTTATTAATAAATATATCAAGTTTATACAAAGACTCAACAATTTGTATATTATTTATGTAACGAAGAAGGAAAAGTCATGGAATTCTGTAAATCACAGGATGAATAGACATGTTAATGATATGCACAGGATGAAAAAATGTAAACAAAATTTTAGAATGATTTAGTCAGTATAGTATTAAGTATGAGCACCACATGCAAAAATACATGCACTTACACGCCTTGTCTGCTTTCGATGAGGTTATTAATGGTTGTGTGAGGAATGTTCTGCCTTGCTTAATGCAATTTGGGTGAAATCATCAAGATCAGCTGCTGGCAGCTACCTTTGCTAAGGCCAACTTATGATGCCCCGAATGTTCTCAGTGTGAGACAAGGTTGCAGTTGCTACAAGGAATGGGATTAGGATTAGGTCATGCAGGCTTCTCATAGTAGCAAGAGCAACATGCATTGTCATGTTGTAAAAAACATCTCCTGGGACACTTTCTGGTTCTCCAGACCAATATCCGAATATCATTAAAGACAAGACAAAGTGACTTATCGCTGAAGAGTACACACCACCATTCCAGCCTTCATTGCTGTCTTGCTCTGCTCCATGGTCGCCTTTGAGAGTGGTGGCACGAGGTCAATGGAACACCTATAGCTGGATACCTGGCTCATAGCCCACTTTTGTGCAAACTCCTCCTAATGGTTTATGTAGCCACTGTTTGACATGTTAAGCTTATGTAACAGCTAATTTCACTTTCAGTGCATTTGGCAAGGCCTCGTTGGACACATCACACTGGTACTACTATTATGGTGGCGTAATGAATGGTAGATGGTCCCCTCTAGTCTTCATCCAGGTACAGTAACAGCTTGATGTTACATTGATTTGGTGGTGGAATCGGTGATATGGCCGTTTCTTTAAAATGTCTCAGGAGACGTTTTTCAACATGACTACGCCTGGCGGCATGATGCTTGTGCTATTGTGAGAAGCCTGCTTGGCCTAAATATGCTACCATGGCCTGCAGCATCTCTGAACTTGTCTGTCTATTGAGCACATCTAGGACATCGTTCAATAGTAATCGAAAAAGGAGCTGCCAGAAGTGGATCTTGATGATTTGTGTGCTCAAATGCATTAAGCGTGGCAGAACATTCCTCAGACATTGTTAACCTCATTGATATCATTCCAAGGTAGGTAAATATGGGGATTTCTGCTTGTGGCGCTCATATTCGATAATGAATATACTGATATTTTTTAAAAAATATGTTTCCATTTTTTGTATCATTTGCATATCATTAACATGTCTATCCATTCTAAAAATCCAAAGCACTAGGTTTCTGCCTTCCTCAAAAATGTATACCTGGATGGGGACAGATATATGCCCCCCATCCTGATTGATATATATATATACCAGGATGGGGGATATTACCCCTATAGCAGTATCAACAGCAGCTACCCCCATAAGTGTGTCATGACCATGTGTTATGACCATATTTTTTACTTCAATTTTTTTTTAATTTTCCTCCTCTAAAACCTATGTGTGTCTTAGGCCGGGGTCACACTGGCGACAGAATCGGACGACTGCAATACGATGAAATATCGTATTGCAGTCTGCCCTATGTTGATCTATGGAGCAGCTCCCAGTATCAGATTTTTTGTGGTCCGTTTTAATCGTCCGAGTGCAATCGCAGCATGCTGCGATTGTCACCGATTGTGGGTCGACTATCGCCAATGCAAGTCTATGGGAGCCATGAAAAATCGGATTACAAACGGACCGCATGTGTGACTTGCGATTAAATCGCATCGGTGTCCTTTAGAAAAGCCGGCAATTCATCCCCGGCTATACTGTAAATCACACTGACAGCTTTAATAAAGAATAGAAAGAATAGATATACACACATAGAATACATATATAATATATATATATATATATATATGTCATTGTGACATATATATATACATATATTTATAGTTCTTACACTTCTACATACTGTAATAGCCGCTAATTCAATTGCCGGCTTTTGTGAAATCACAGAAGCCGACATGAAATGATACATTGTTTAGACACAGTTAACCATGTCATTTCCTTTATTTTGATATATGGTTTGAACTTAAAATTACATAAGTGTATGTGTGCAAAATTTCAGACATGTAGGGGTTAATTAAAGGTGTAAATTCGTTGAAAAAAAATGTGTGGGCTCCCGCTGTATTTTCTCCACCAGACAGACAAAGCAAGCGAGTGGGGGCAGATAATAATAGCCTAGGGAGGGTAAATTTTTTTGGTGCCCCCCCTGGCTACTAACATCTGCCCCCAGACACCCCAGAAAGGGCAAATCTCTAATTAGATTTGCCCTTTCTGGCACTTTGCCCGTCTATTCCCATTGCCCTGTAGCGGTGGCGAATGGGTTAATAAGGGGTTACAGCCACCTTGCAATTGAAAGGTGACTGTAAGCCAGGTTAATAATTGAGAGCTGTCAATTAGACAACTATCAATTATTAATCCTATTGAAGTAAATAAAAAAACACACACACTTTAAGAATAAATAATTTTAATGAAATAAAAACAAATTTTTTTGACCATCTTTTATTTTACTCTTAATCCGTGCGAAGCCCTTGATCTCCTAAAATAAATATAAAATAATAAAACAACATTATTCTTACCTATCTGGCGATCTGTCACGTCCCACGATGTAATCCTTCACAAAGGGTTAACTAGCAATCAGCTAAGCAGCGCATCTAATGCTGCGTGCTCAGCTGATAGCTCCAGAATGAATGAGCTTATCTCCTGCCGACAGGAGAGGATGTGATTAATGAATGAAGCTTAATTGATTATGTCCCACTTTCACCTTAGGTCAGGTCACTTAAGTGAAAGTGGCAATAAATCAATTAAGCTCCATTCATTCATCTCTTCCTCTCCTTTCGCTGGGAGAGGAAGTTATTCATTCAGGGGGTTACAGCTAGCAGACAGCATTTAGCTCTCTGCTCGCTGTAACCTGTTAACCCTTTCTGATGGATTACACCGTGGGACCTGACTGTACATAGGATTGGTAAGAATAATTTTGCTTTTTTATTTTATTTTTATTACAGGAAATTGTTTTAGCAGGAAAATAAAATATGGTCAAAAACTGATTATTTCATTAAACTTCTTTTTTATTAAACTGTGTGTGTTTGATTTTTCTTTCATACAATAGGATTAATAATTGATAGTTGTCTAATTGACAGCTCTCAATTATTAACCTGGCTTACAGTCACCTTTCAATTGCAAGGTGGCTGTAACCCAGACCCGGGCAAGGGGCGGCCCGCGGGCCGCATCCGGCCCGCCGGCTGTCAGTGACCGGCCCGCGGAGGCGCTCCGGCAGTCTCAGGGCCCCGGCATCAGCTGGCACAATACTTACCTCTCCCGTGCCTCCGCTGCTGCAGCTCCGGACTCCACCGGCGCTTCCTCTCACAGCCGGCCGCTGAATGACGTCATCATTCAGCGGCCGGCTGTGTCAGAGAGCGGGGACGCTGGACAGGTAAGACGTGTCTCTGTGTGTGTCTGTGTCTATGTAGTGTGGTGCTTTGTGTGTGTGTGTGTGTGTGTGTGTGTATGTATGTGAGAGAGTGCTTATGTGCTGTCTGTGTGTGATGATGGGCAGGCATTGCTGATAATGGGGAGGCATTGATGATGATGGGGAGAAGATGATGATAATGGGCAGGCATTGATGATAATGGGCAGGCATTGATGATGGGGAGAAGATGATGATGGGCAGGCATTGATGATGATGGGGAGAAGATGATGATAATGGGCAGGTATTGATGATAATGGGCAGGCATTGATGATGGGGAGAAGATGATGGGCAGGCATTGCTGATAATGGGGAGGCATTGATGATGATGGGGAGAAGATGATGATAATGGGCAGGCATTGATGATAATGGGCAGGCATTGATGATGGGGAGAAGATGATGATAATGGGCAGGTATTGATGATAATGGGCAGGCATTGATGATGGGGAGAAGATGATGATGGGCAGGCATTGCTGATAATGGGGAGGCATTGATGATGATGGGAGATGATGATAATGGGCAGGTATTGATGATAATGGGCAGGCATTGATGATGGGGAGAAGATGATGATGGGCAGGCATTGCTGATAATGGGCAGGCATTGATGATGGGGAGAAGATGATGATGGGCAGGCATTGCTGATAATGGGGAGGCATTGATGATGATGGGGAGAAGATGATGATAATGGGCAGGTATTGATGATAATGGGCAGGCATTGATGATGGGGAGAAGATGATGATGATGATGATGGGCAGGCATTGATGATGATGGGGAGAAGATGATGATAATGGGCAGGTATTGATGATAATGGGCAGGCATTGATGATGGGGAGAAGATGATGATGATGAGGGCAGGCATGATGATGAGGGGAGAAGATGATGATAATGGGCAGGTATTGATGATAATGGGCAGGCATTGATGATGGGGAGAAGATGATGATGGGCAGGCATTGCTGATAATGGGGAGGCATTGATGATGATGGGGAGAAGATGATGATAATGGGCAGGCATTGATGATAATGGGCAGGCATTGATGATGGGGAGAAGATGATGATGGGCAGGCATTGCTGATAATGGGGAGGCATTGATGATGATGGGGAGAAGATGATGATAATGGGCAGGTATGTATATATACAGTATACAGTATATATATATTATATATATATGTATATATACAGTATTGGGTAGAACGGAGTTAATTATATTAGTCCGGCCCTCTAAAACCATCCCAATTTCTCATGCGGCCCCCTGGCAAAATCAATTGCCCACCCCTGCTGTAACCCCTTATTAACCCATTCGCCACCGCTACAGGGCAATGGGAATAGACGGGCAAAGTGCCAGAAAGGGCAAATCTAATTAGAGATTTGCCCTTTCTGGGGTGTCTGGGGGCAGATGTTAGTAGCCAGGGGGGGCACCAAAAAATGTACCCTCCCTAGGCTATTATTATCTGCCCCCACTCGCTTGCTTTGTCTGTCTGGTGGAGAAAATACAGCGGGAGCCCACGCATTTTTTTTCAACGAATTTACACGTTTAATTAACCCCTACATGTCTGAAATTTTGCACACATACACTTATGTAATTGTAAGTTCAAACCATATATCAAAATACAGGAAATGACATGGTTAACTGTGTCTAAACAATGTATCATTTCATGTCGGCTTCTGTGATTTCATAAAAGCCGGCAATTGAATTAGCGGCTATTACAGTATGTAGAAGTCTAGGAACTATAAAATATATATATATATAAATGTCACAATTACATGTATATATATATATATGTGTTCTATGTGTATATATCTATTCTTTCTTTTGTGATTTAAATACTATTCTTTTGGATCCATTATATGTCAGTTTTGCAAGCCTGCGAGAAATTCTCGCAAGTCGGATGAAAATCGGATGTTACAAGGTACACACACATGCGACTAAATCGCATCTTTGAAGGAAAATCGGATGCCAGGCGGATGTGTGATGTTTTCATTTTGTTCCGATAATCGACCGACTAAAACGGTCCGTTTTTTTGTAGTTGTGTCTGACCCCGGCCTTATAGTCCGAAAAGCAAATGATTAAAATATCTTAACCGCCTCCAGACAGGGTCAGTTATTTTTGCTTTTTAGTTTTGTTCCAGCCTTTCTTAATCTAGCCATGTCCACAAAGCTGAGTTAGGCCTTGGTTTTATGGTGTAGTTTTAAATAATACCATTCATTTTACAATATGATGCACCAAAAATGGGTAGCTGGCCTGGCCCATCATCACATGTGCATCACCTTCAACAATAACCTCACGCCAGGCCAGCTAATCAAAAGAAGGGGCGCGGATGCCATCATGTAAGAGGGGCACGTCCGCTCCCGTGCAATGGCCACAAACCACTGTTGTGGCCGATCTAATGGGATGAGCCGTTCACACCAACTATACTTACAACCAACAACTGGTTACTTTGTATTTTGCCACTAAAAGTGCAAGGAAACATGCTGCAAAAACTCCAATTTGTTTAGTGAGGGGGGGAGGTTGTGCAAAAAAAAAAAACCTGCCATTTTGGGGAAAAAAAACTAGTTTCTTTCTGAAATATTTCCCTTTAGTTACTTTTCAGTACATTAGCACAAAGCTCAACGAAAAATGTGCTGCTCATGTGTGTTTATTTTTATCATCCGCCTGCATTAAAAGTGTTCTAATGAGCGTGACCAAAATCTATTACTGACTAGATGAGTCTAATGCAATCTGCTCATAGCCCATCAGGAGATCGTCTGACTGATAAGAAACCTTTCTTTCTGCTAAGCACCATCTGCTGTTGTGGTCAGCAATTCGGTTGAAGCCTATTCTCAGCAGGGCGTGTTTCCGGTGCGTATGGCCTTATTACATGTAATTAGGAGAAGCCACACTCAAGTGCATCAAGAAGCAACCAAACGTGCAAGAGTGTGTTTACCCCTTGTTTACAGTACGAAGAGATGAAACCTCCCAATCTGTCAATATACCATGTTAGTCTTGGTTTTCAAGATGTTTCTTCTTATGTAGGAGACCTGGTTCATCATTGATCAGTTTTTTTTCTGTTCCGAGTGAACATGGTCCTCAAAAATACAAACTATTTGTTGTAAAAAGAAGCAAATCTTATTAAAACTTTGTTGTTTTGCATGTATATAATCTGCATAAATCATATATGTTATTATTATTAACGAAAAAAATACATCCATATCTATCCATAAATAGTTTTCATTTAGGGACAGTTCAGATAAGTATAATTTTAGTAACTTTATTGTCAGTGTGCACAAAAAAAAACGCACATAGCACACTGACAATGGTGAGTCACTGCAAGTGCAATGAGCAATTTCAAAGCAGATTATAACAACTGTAGAATTCACTAGTCTGATTAGTTTTACAAGTCTCCTGTGCTTTGTAATATATTGCATGCCTGTAGCTTTAGGGTTTGCCACTAGATGGCTTTGCAGTATTATAGAATTTAAAGGGGTTGTCCACTACTAGGACAACCCTCTTCTTAATCTAAATGTTTGGCCTCGATAAAATTAAATAAAAACTATACTTGCTTCTCTTCCTGGTGCCGTTTCAGCGGTGTCAGCACTCGCGGTCCCAAGGCTATCGTGCGGTTGTTGTGACATGTGACTCCGAGGCCCAATCAGCGCTGGCGTCGCTGTTCTTGCCTTCAGACAAATTGAACATGAAGAGGAAGCCCGGGCTGCAGCTGCTCTCTCATTTTCTCCATGTTCAATTCGACAGAAGGCGGGGACTGTGACACCAGCACTGATTGGTCACAACAACTGCACGGGAGCTCCGGGGAGAGCGAGTGCCAACACAGCGAGACCAGCGCCAGCACAGGATGTGAGTATAGGCTTTTTTATTTTATCAGGCCGAGCATGGGGTATGAAAAGAAGTTGTCTAAGTAGTGGACAACTTCTTTAAGTAGATGTTCTAAGCAGGAAGTGAGTCAGTGTGTGGCTGAGACCACATGGTGTGTTTGGGAAATCTGTGTAGCTGTAAGGTTCTTTGTCTCTGTTGACATGTTCCTTGAAACTCAGTTTTCCGTCGGCCATTTTGCTTTCTGTCTTTCTGCAGCTCTTGCCCTCAGTTAATATGGAGTTTCCAGTTTTCATGTTCCCGCCCTGATTCTTCCCTCTTGCTTCTTAAGCAGCCTCAGCTGAACAATCAGTGCTCCTGAATCAAGCCTCAGTCAGTCTGTGACCTGACTCCTGAAACCTTGGACTTGTACTCCAGCTATTCCCTACTGAGGAACCTTGGAACACTTTTGGACTCTGGAAACCTGCTGTTTGGTGAATCCATGTTTGCAGAGGAATTATGGTACAGAGAAGAGATCCTGAACCCGCTTTGGAGATTTATTGTAGTGCTTGAAGTTACTCTGGCCTGCTGTGTCTCCTGTCGCTGTTCCTGCAAACTGTGTGAACTTTTCAGCATGCTTGTATGAAGTAATACAAGTCATTTCATATCAACCTGTGTCTCCTGTGTTTTCCTCGCACCCAAGCACAAGACGCTATAGGAACTGTACACTATACATGACAAGATTCAGGAGCCAATGTTTAGTGTCTGCTGGGTCTGGGAAAGCCGTGTCTGCTGTGACTGTGGATATCAGATGTCCGTTTAATACCTTCTGTGATGACAGTGGTTGTGACTTCTCACAACCATTCCAGGTGAGCGCATTCCCTTAAAATTTTACTCTGGAGTGTTACCACAGGTAAACACTATTGTTTTTTTTTTTTTTTTTTCCTTTCCTCTTCTCCTTCCAGCACTTCTGCCTTAAAAGATCTGGAAGATGGAGGCCCGCATAAAGGAACTTTGCGGAGTGACTCATACAATCCTTTCAGATGTACAGACTTTAAAAACCCGTTTTGCAAGCCTACAGGACCTCACTAATCATAATTTGCAAGTGTTTGGACAGACTACCCAGGAATTGCGAGCCAGGATTGAGGCTCTAGAGGAACGAGCCCAGGCTCCTGCCATAACCCCGAGTTCTGGGATCCCCAAATTACCTCCTTTTCGTTTTGGCGGTGAACGTGAGAAATTCAGGGGATTTATTAATCAATGCAATTTATTTTTCTCTGCACATGCTTCACAATTTCCCACTGAACGATCCAAAGTGCTTACTATAATCATGTTGCTTACCAATAAGGCTTTGATGTGGGCAAACCCTCTGATTGAGACTGAGGATGATTGTTTGAATCACCTTGATGCTTTTATTTCAGCCATGGGGCAGGTGTTTGATGACCCCAATCGAGGTGCAACAGCTGAAGCAGCCATGTTAACTTTGCGCCAAGGTAAGCGTTCAGTAGCCGAATATGCCCTGGATTTCAGGAGATGGGCTCTTGATACCACTTGGGACACTTCCGCTAAAAAATCTATTTTTCGGAAAGGGTTGTCTCCACTGATTAAGGATGAACTTGCTCGTGCCGACCCTCCCACTGCGTTAGGTGACTTTATTAACTATTGTATCCGTATTGATGCTCGTCTGACTGAACGCAGACAAGAGAGATGGTTCGAAAATAATCGCACTAACCTTTTACTACCTCCCTCCTCAGCTAAGGAACCTTTGAGTAGGATCACAAGGAACCAGAACCTGAACCCATGCAGGTGGACTCTTTACAAAGACGGGTTAGTGATGCACGCAAAGAACATCGTATAAAGGAAAATCTATGCTTCTACTGTGGTAAGTCAGGGCACTTCATTATAAACTGCCCCAGCCGTTCTCGTAAGACTACTGCAGCAGTCATTCACTGTGAGTGTTGCGAGAGGAGCTCTGTCATGTCCAAGCCTCAGGCTCCAGAGAGATCTGCTGCAAGAGATCTTGATTTCTCGGACTTAAACTCTGTTAGTTCTGGGGACGATGACGGTATAAACGCTGCAATTTTTCAAGTTTCCTCAGCGGTGTCCCAGCTGAGTTATAAAAGAAACAGTTCTCATTGCTTCCTTTCCATCAAACTCTGGGTTGACTCAGTCTGGGTGTCTAGCTTTGCTATGATCGACTCAGGAGCAAGTGGAAATTTTATGGATATCTCCTTTGCTCTGAAACAGGGGATACGTTCAGTGAAGAAGGCTACTCCAGTACAGATGGAGACTGTGGATGGCTCTCTACTGACTTATGGACCAGTGGATCAAGAAACAGAGCCTTTGAGGGTCCTTATGGGTAAAGATCATCAGGAGAAAATGTCTTTTTTGCTTATCTCTTCTCCCCACTTTCCCATTATTCTAGGGCTACCATGGCTGCAGGCGCAGAATCCTACGATTAACTGGGAGACCAAGGAATTACACTTTCCGGAGAAACAGATGAGTCAAGGAGTTTCAGCTTGCTCTGTTCCTAAAGGAACCATGTCAGTCCCTGAACTACCAGCTGTATACCAGGACTATGTGGATTTATGTGACAAGAAGAACGCTGATCAGCTTCCTCCTCACCGTCCATATGATTGTCCAATTGAATTATTGCCTGGAGCCGAGATACCTTTTGGTAAGATTTACCTCCTAGCGGGGCCCGAGCTAAAAGCTTTGAAGGATTATATAATGAAAATTTAGCCAAGGGCTTCATACGCCCCTCTTCATCTCCCGCAGGTGCACCCATCTTTTTTGTGAAGAAGAAAGATGGATCTCTGAGACCCTGCATAGACTATAGGGAACTCAATAAGGTGTAAGGTTCTGTGTACATGTTCCTGGGGCTCGGTTTGTTCGTCGGCCATTTTGCTTTCTGTCTTGCTGCGGCTGTCTTGCCCTCGGTCAAAATGGAGTTTCCAGCTTGCATGTTCCCCCCTGATTCTCTCCTTTTGCTTCTTGAGCAGCCACAGCTGAGCAATCAGTGCTTCAGAATCTAGCCTGCAGTGAACCTGTGACCTGACTCCTAAAGCCTTGGACCTTGTACTCCAGCTATTCCTACTGAGGAACTCTGAAGCACTTGTGGACTCTGAACCCTGCTCTTTGAAAGACCCACGTTTGCATGGACTTACGGTAACAGAGAAGAAGATCCTGAACCTGTTGTGGAGAGTGATTGCTGAGCTTAGATTACTCTGGCCTGCTGTGTCTCCTGCTTCTGTGTCTGCAAACTGTGTGACTATTTTTGCCAACTTGTATGAAGTAATACAAGACTTTCTATATCAAACCTGTGTCTCATGTATTTTCATCGCACCCAAGCACAAGACGCTATATGAACTGTACCACATACATTACAAGATTCTGAAGCCAAAACGTTAGTGTCTGCTGGGTCTGGAAAGGCTGTGTCTGCTGTAACTGTGGATATCGGATGTCCGGTTGTACTTTCTGTGATGACAGTGGTTGTGACTTCTCACAACCATTCCAGGTGAGCAATTCCCTTAAGTGTTTTTTTTTCTGCAGTGTTACCACAGGTAAACACTATTGTTTTTTTTTTTTTTCTTTTCTCTTTTTTGTCTGCTGTAACTGTGGATATCAGATGTCCGGGTGAACTTTCTATGATGATAGTGGTTGTGACTTCTCACAACCATTCCAGGTGAGCAGTTCCCTTAATTTTTTTTTCTCTCTGCAGTGTTACCACAGGTAAACACTATTGTTTTTTTTTTCACCTCTCCTCTTCTTCCAGTACTCCTGTCTTAAAAGATCTGGAAAATGGAGGCCCGCATAAAGGAACTTTGCGGAGTGACTGATAATATCCTTGCAGATTTGCAGAATATAAAGACCCGTTTTTCAAGCCTACAGGACCTCACTAATCACAATTTGCAAGTGTTTGGACAGACTGCCCAGGATTTGCGAGCCAGGATTGAGGTTCTAGAAGAGCGAGTCCAGGCTCCTGCCGTAGCCCCGAGTTCTGGGATTCCCAAGTTGCCCCTTTTCGTTTTGGCGGTGAACGTGAGAAATTCAGGGGATTTATTAATCAATGCAATCTTTTTTTTTCTGCACATGCTTCACAATTTCCCATTGAACGATCTAAGGTGCTTACTATAATTATGTTGCTTACCAACAAGGCTTTGATGTGGGCAAACCCTCTGATTGAGACTGAGGATGATTGTTTGAATCACCTTGATGCTTTTATTTCAGCCATGGGGCAGGTGTTTGATGACCCCAATCGAGGTGCAACAGCTGAAGCAGCCATGTTAGCTTTGCGCCAAGGTAAGCACTCGGTAGCTGAATATGCCTTGGAGTTCAGGAGATGGGCCCTTGATACCACCTGGGACAGTTCCGCCAAAAAATCTATTTTTCGAAAGGGGTTATCTCCACTGATTAAGGATGAACTTGCTCGTGCCGACCCTCCCACTGCGTTAGGTGACTTTATTAACTACTGCATCCGTATTGATACTCGTCTGACTGAACGCAGGCAAGAGAGATGGTTCGAAAGCAATCGCACTAACCTTTTCCTACCTTCCTCTCCAGCTAAGGAACCTTTGAGTAGGATTACACGGGAACCTGAACCTGAACCCATGCAGGTAGACTCTTTACAACGACGGGTTAGTGATGCACGCAAGGAACATCGTTTTAAGGAGAATCTATGTTTCTATTGTGGTAAGTCAGGGCACTTCATTATAAACTGCCCCAGCCGTTCTCGTAAGACTACTGCAGCACTCATTCATTGTGAGTGTTGCGAGAGGGGATCTGTCAGGTCCGAGCGTCAGGCTCCAGAGAGATCTGCAGCAACAGATCTTGATTTCTCGGACTTAAACTCCGTTACCTCTGAGGAGTTGACTGTGTAAACGCTGCCATTTTTCAAGTTTCCTCAGCGGTGTCCCAGCTGAGTTGTAAGAAAAACAATTCTCATTGCTTTCTTTCCATCAAACTCTGGGTTGACTCAGCTTGGGTGTCTAGCTCTGCTATGATCGACTCAGGGGTAAGTGGAAATTTTATGGATGTCTCCTTTGCTCTGAAACAGGGGATACGTTCAGTGAAGAAGGCTACTCCAGTACAGATGGAAACTGTGGATGGCTCCCTGCTGACCTCTGGACCAGTGGATCAGGAAACAGAGCCTTTGAGGGTTCTTATGGGTAAAGATCATCAAGGGAAACTGTCCTTTATGCTTATCTCTTCTCCCCACTTTCCCATTATTCTAGGGCTACCATGGCTGCAGGCTCAGAATCCTACCATTAACTGGGAGACCAAGGAATTACACTTTCCAGAGAAACAGATGAGTCCAAAAGTTTCAGCTTGCTCTGTTCCTAAAGGAACCATGTCAGTCCCTGAACTACCAGCTGTATACCAGGACTATGTGGATTTATGTGACAAGAAGAACGCTGACCAGCTTCCTCCTCACCGTCCATATGATTGTCCAATTGAATTATTGCCTGGAGCAGAGATACCTTTTGGTAAGATCTACCCTCTGGCGGGGCCCGAGCTAAAGGCTTTAAAGGATTACATAGACGAAAATCTAGCCAAGGGCTTCATACGCCCCTGTTCATCTCCTGCAGGTGCACCCATCTTCTTTGTAAAGAAGAAAGATGGATCTCTGAGACCATGCGTAGACTATAGGGAACTCAATAAGGTTACTATTAGAAACCGTTATCCATTGCCTTTAATCCCTGAGTTATTGGAGAGAGTGCGACATGCCAAAATTTTCTCTAAACTAGATCTTCGTGGGGCCTATAACTTAGTCCGTATTAGACCTGGGGATGAATGGAAGACTGCATTCAGGTCACGCTATGGACACTTTGAATATCTAGTTATGCCTTTTGGTCTGAGTACCGCCCCAGCCACTTTCCAACACTTCGTGAATGACATCTTCAGGGATCTCCTAGATACATTCGTGGTAATTTATTTGGATGATATTCTAATTTTTTCTAACTCCACAGAGGAACATCATGGACATGTGAGAATGGTCTTGGAACGTCTAAGACAAAATCATCTTTACATCAAACTTGAAAAGTGTGAATTCCATAGGACCGAAATTCAATTTCTGGGGTATGTACTGTCTACACAAGGAATTAGTATGGATGGAAGCAAAACCCAAGCCATCAAGGATTGGCCAAGTCCTAGAAATGTGAAGGAGGTACAGCGCTTCATCGGGTTTGCCAACTTCTATAGACGTTTCATTAGAAATTTCTCTGAGGTAGTGTCACCTATCACCCAACTTACCCGGAAAGAGTCTAGGTTCTCCTGGACTCCCCAAGCCCAGAAAGCATTTTCCCGTCTAAAAGATAAATTTACCACTGCACCTATCCTAGTACATCCCAACCCCGAGCTTGCCTTCATAATAGAGGTGGATGCTTCAGACTGTGCCGTTGGAGCTATACTCTCTCAGAGAACAGGTGAGAAGAATGTCTTGCATCCCTGTGCCTTCTTTTCCCAGCAGTTGTCTTCGGCTGAGAGGAACTATGATGTGGGCAATAGAGAGTTGTTGGCCATTATTGCCGCCTTCAAGGAATGGAGACACCTTCTTCAGGGTGCTGCACAGCAAATAGTCGTCCTGACAGACCATCGTAACCTTGAGTTTATCAGGTCGGCTAAGTGCCTGACTCCTCGCCAGGCTCGCTGGAATCTTTTCTTAAACCAATTTAATTTTATCATTTCTTATAGACCAGGATCGCGCAATGGAAAGGCTGATGCACTCTCTAGGATTTACTCAGCAGAGACACGTCCAATTACTCCTCCTAAGACTATTCTTCCTGACTCTAGATTCCTAGGAGTAATTCATAATCAAGACCTACTTAAGGACATCAAGGAAGCATACCATGCAGATTCCTTTTTGGCACAACCCCCAAGGGACGTAAGTCTTGTCTTTAAGAATGGTGTGTGGATTCAGGGACAACGCCTGTATATTCCTGAAACAGTCAGATTGAGAGTATTGCAACTCATTCACGATTCCAAGATAGCTGGGCATAGAGGAATTCTAAAGACACAGGAATTTCTCGTTTCTTTTGGTGGCCCACTTGCAGGAAGGATGTTTTAAACTATGTCACTTCATGTGAAGTCTGTGAAAGATGCAAAACACCTCGCTCCTCACCAACTGGTCTGTTACAGCCTCTTCCCACCCCGTCCCGCCCGTGGGGATCCATTTCTATGGACTTCATTGTGGAGTTACCAACCTCTCAAGGGAAGAACACCATTCTAGTGGTGGTTGACCGTCTAACAAAGGCAGCTCATTTTATCCCTTATGTCGGCTTACCCACTGCAAAACAGACATCAGATTTGATGATTAAAGATGTGTTTCGCTTACATGGAGTACCGGATGAGGTTATTTCGGATCGAGGGGTGCAATTCACTTCTAGGTTTTGGCAAAATTTCTGTGCAGCATTGGACATTAAAGTAAACCTTTCTTCTGCTTTTCATCCTCAGACTAATGGACAGACCGAACGAACCAATCAAACCCTGGAGCAGTATCTCCGCTGCTTTATCTGCCACCTACAGGATGATTGGGTGGATCTACTTCCATTAGCTGAGTTCTCGTATAACAACTCTCAGAGTGCCTCCACTAAGCAGTCTCCTTTTTACTCTAATCTAGGTAATCATCCTAACATTCTACCACGATTTCCCATAGAAACGCCTTTACCAGCAGTGGCTGAAAGAATCACGTCTTTACAGAAGAATATGGATCTTCTAAAGGAGAATCTGGAATCGGCTCAGGAAAGGTACAAGAAAGCAGCAGATAAATTTCGTAAACCTGCACCAGCTTTCAAGGTAGGAGACTTGGTCTGGCTGTCAACCAGAAATCTTAAGTTAAGGATTCCATCGTCTAAGTTGGGACATAAGTACATTGGACCCTATAAAATCAGTAAAATTATAAGTGCCGTTGCTTGTCGTCTTCAACTGCCCAGAACTATGAGAATTCACCCTGTCTTTCATGTATCCCTACTAAAGGCTGCGACACCCAATACGTTTCCTGGACGTTCTTCTCCTTGCCCTGACCCAGTGCTAGTCGATGGTCAGGAAGAATTTGTGGTGGAAAGGATTTTAGATTCCAGGTTGTATAGAAATCAGTTACAATATCTGATTAAATGGCAGGGCTACCCAGTGGAGGACAACTCATGGGAACCAGTCAATAACGTTAATGCTCCTCGCTTGCTCCGTCAGTTTCATCAGAGGTACCCACACAAGCCTGGCCTGAGGTCATCCGGAGGTTGTCCCTAAGGGGGAGTAATGTAAGGTTCTGTGTACATGTTCCTGGGGCTCGGTTTGTTCGTCGGCCATTTTGCTTTCTGTCTTGCTGCGGCTGTCTTGCCCTCGGTCAAAATGGAGTTTCCAGCTTGCATGTTCCCGCCCTGATTCTCTCCTTTTGCTTCTTGAGCAGCCACAGCTGAGCAATCAGTGCTTCAGAATCTAGCCTGCAGTGAACCTGTGACCTGACTCCTAAAGCCTTGGACCTTGTACTCCAGCTATTCCTACTGAGGAACTCTGAAGCACTTGTGGACTCTGAACCCTGCTCTTTGAAAGACCCACGTTTGCATGGACTTACGGTAACAGAGAAGAAGATCCTGAACCTGTTGTGGAGAGTGATTGCTGAGCTTAGATTACTCTGGCCTGCTGTGTCTCCTGCTCTGTGTCTGCAAACTGTGTGACTATTTTTGCCAACTTGTATGAAGTAATACAAGACTTTCTATATCAAACCTGTGTCTCATGTATTTTCATCGCACCCAAGCACAAGACGCTATATGAACTGTACCACATACATTACATAAGGTTACTATTAGAAACCGTTATCCATTGCCTTTAATCCCTGAGTTGTTGGAGAGAGTGCGGCATGCCAAAATTTTCTCTAAACTGGATCTCCGTGTGGCCTATAACTTGGTCCGTATTAGACCTGGGGATGAATGGAAGACTGCTTTCAGGTCACGCTATGGACACTTTGAATATCTAGTTATGCCTTTTGGTCTGAGTATCGCCCCAGCCACTTTCCAACACTTCGTGAATCATATCTTCAGGGATCTCCTAGATACATTTGTGGTGATTTATCTGGATGATATTCTAATTTTTTCTAACTCCACAGAGGAACATCATGGACATGTGAGAATGGTCTTAGAACGCCTAAGACAAAACCATCTCTACATCAAACTTGAAAAATGTGAATTCCATAGGACCGAAATTCAATTTCTGGGGTATGTACTATCTACGCAAGGGATTAGTATGGATGGAAGCAAGACCCAAGCCATCAAGGATTGGCCAATTCCTAGAAATGTGAAGGAGGTGCAGCGTTTCATCGGGTTTGCCAACTTCTATAGACGTTTCATTAAGAATTTTTCTGAGGTAGTGTCACCTATCACCCACCTTACCCGGAAACAGTCTAGGTTCTCCTGGATCCCGCAAGCTCAGGAAGCATTTTCCTGTTTAAAGGATAAATTTACCACCGCACCTATCTTAGTACATCCCAACCCCGAGCTTGCCTTCATAATAGAGGTGGATGCTTCAGACTGTGCCGTTGGAGCTATACTCTCTCAGAGAACAGGTGAAAAGAATGTCTTGCATCCCTGTGCCTTCTGTTCCCAGCAGTTGTCTTCGGCTGAGAGGAACTACGATGTGGGCAATAGAGAATTGTTGGCCATTATTGCCGCCTTCAAGGAATGAGAGACACCTTCTTCAGGGAGCTGCACAGCAAATAGTCGTCCTGACAGACCATCGTAACCTTGAATTTATCAGGTCGGCTAAGTGCCTGACTCCTCGCCAGGCTCGCTGGAATCTTTTCCTAAACCAATTTAATTTTGTCATTTCTTATAGACCAGGATCGCGCAATGGAAAGGCTGATGCACTCTCTAGGATTCATTCAGCAGAGACACGTCCACTTACTCCTCCTAAGACTATTCTTCCTGACTCTAGATTCCTGGGAGTGATTCATAATCAAGACCTACTTAAGGACATCAAGGAAGCATACCATGCGGATTCTTTGTTGGCTCACCCAAACCCCCAAGGGACGTAAGTCTTGTCTTTAAGAATGGTGTGTGGATTCAGGGACAACGTCTGTATATACCTGAAACAGTCAGATTGAGAGTATTGCAACTCATCCACGATTCCAAGATAGCCGGGCATAGGGGAATTCTAAAGACACAAGAATTTCTTTCTCGTTTCTTTTGGTGGCCCACTTACAGGAAAGATGTCTTAAACTATGTCACTTCATGTGAAGTCTGTGCAAGATGCAAAACACCTCGCTCCTCACCAACTGGTCTGTTGCAACCTCTTCCCATCCCGTCCCGCCCGTGGGGATCCATTTCTATGGACTTCATTGTGGAGTTACCAACCTCTCAAGGGAAGAACACCATTCTAGTGGTGGTTGACCGTCTAACAAAGGCAGCTCATTTTATCCCTTGTGTCGGCTTACCCACTGCAAAACAGACATCAGACTTGATGATTAAGAATGTGTTTCGCTTACATGGAGTACCGGATGAGGTCATTTCGGATCGAGGGGTGCAATTCACTTCAAGGTTTTGGCAAAATTTCTGTGCAGCATTGGACATTAAAGTAAACCTTTCTTCTGCTTTTCATCCCCAGACTAATGGACAGACAGAACGAACCAATCAGACCCTGGAGCAGTATCTCTGCTGTTTTATCTGCCACCTACAGGATGATTGGGTGGATCTACTTCCACTGGCTGAGTTCTCTTATAACAACTCTCAGAGCGCCTCCACTAAGCAGTCTCCTTTTTACTCCAATCTAGGTTATCATCCTAACATTCTTCCTCGATTTCCCATAGATACGCCCTTGCCGGCAGTGGCTGAAAGAATCACTTCTTTACAAAAGAATATGGATCTTCTAAAGGAAAATCTAGAATTGGCTCAGGAAAGGTACAAGAAAGCAGCAGATAAATTTCGTAAACCTGCACCAGCTTTCAAGGTAGGAGATTTGGTCTGGCTGTCAACCAGAAATCTTAAATTAAAGATTCCATCGTCTAAATTGGGACATAAGTACATTGGACCTTATAAGATCAATAAGATTATAAGTGCTGTTGCTTGTCGTCTTCAACTGCCCAGAACTATGAGAATCCACCCTGTCTTTCATGTATCCCTACTAAAGGCTGCAACACCCAATACGTTTCCTGGACGTTCTTCTCCTTGCCCTGATCCAGTGCTGGTCGATGGTCAGGAAGAATTTATGGTGGAAAGGATTCTAGATTCCAGGTTGTACAGAAATCAGTTGCAATATTTGATTAAATGGCAAGGCTACCCAGTGGAGGACAACTCATGGGAACCAGTGAATAATGTAAATGCTCCTCGCCTGCTCCGCCAGTTTCATCAGAGGTACCCTGACAAGCCTGGTCTGAGGTCATCCGGAGGTTGTCCCTAAGGGGGAGTAATGTAAGGTTCTTTGTCTCTGTTGACATGTTCCTTGAAACTCAGTTTTCCGTCGGCCATTTTGCTTTCTGTCTTTCTGCAGCTCTTGCCTTCAGTTAATATGGAGTTTCCAGTTTTCATGTTCCCGCCCTGATTCTTCCCTCTTGCTTCTTAAGCAGCCTCAGCTGAACAATCAGTGCTCCTGAATCAAGCCTCAGTCAGTCTGTGACCTGACTCCTGAAACCTTGGACTTGTACTCCAGCTATTCCCTACTGAGGAACCTTGGAACACTTTTGGACTCTGGAAACCTGCTGTTTGGTGAATCCATGTTTGCAGAGGAATTATGGTACAGAGAAGAGATCCTGAACCTGCTTTGGAGATTTATTGTAGTGCTTGAAGTTACTCTGGCCTGCTGTGTCTCCTGTCGCTGTTCCTGCAAACTGTGTGAACTTTTCAGCATGCTTGTATGAAGTAATACAAGTCATTTCATATCAACCTGTGTCTCCTGTGTTTTCCTCGCACCCAAGCACAAGACGCTATAGGAACTGTACACTATACATGACAGTAGCTCAAATTATTGAGCCAGTTTTAATAAGGGAAAGTTAGAGTCTGGAGTAGAGATGAGTATATGCACCACAAGTGCACATGAGACTATAAGGTTAAGAATATGTTGGATCCTACAGGGAACCTGACAGCTGATCCATGCTGCCCAATCTACGGACAGCATGTATCAGACACTGGCTGCATTATTTCAGCCAGGTATGTTTAAATCTGAAACTGCGGCGGAGCAAGTCACATGGGAAAGGTGGGTCCACGCCGGCTTCTCCACGTCCGCTGCCCTTGAGTGACAGGTCTCTCCCTGCGTTTGTGTATATCAGACTGTAAAGGAAGTTAGTGGATAAATTCCGTGCTGCCAATAGAATTGAGACGTATATCCCGGTATGATACAGTAAGATGGTGGTTTATTTCAGCGTGTTTCGAAGTATATTGTTACTTCTTCTTCAGGAAAAATCACATGGATGACGATACAGCTGGAGTATCATTTAAATAGGTAAACGCTTTGAATGTGGGCCCCAAAAAACTGAACCACGTGACATGTTCAGTCCGGTACCACATGGTATGACACATGATATATAAAAATGCTAGTAAATTTCAATGCAATACAATAATATCATTTTTAAAAATGAACTATATCAAAATCTGTTTTAATAGGATTCGCAAGTGGAAACTTGAGAGAAGAGACAAAAAAATTGATGAGGTGAATTCACCAGGAAGAAAAATTTTTCCAAAGGAGCCCATGTGTGACGAACCCTGAGGCCAACTGTATAACTAAAAGAGCGTCCCTGATCAATGAGCTCTCTTCGCAAGAAGAAAGGACTATGTATTCAGTATCAATTGTTTAGCCGTTCACGTAGTGCAGCAATTAAATTGAAAAAAGAAAGAAAATAAAACCTTACTTTTTGTTTTTATAAATTAAAATAAATTTAAAAATGTGTGTTTTTGGTTCATCTTTATTAATTTATTTAGAACACAGAGTAAATTAATTGAAAACTAGAATTGGCAGTACTATAGATTAATCACCAGGGGTTTTAAAGTATAGTGTTTATAGGGTGTTTGTGTATAGGGAGAGACCTGTCACTCCAGGGGAGAGGGGAGAAGTGGCCGGGACCCACATTTCTGACTAGTCTCCCGTGCAGCTCAGTCCTCGACGGATTTTAAAGTATGTTTTTCTCTGAAACGCTGCAGCATTTCAAACTCTGACATACCTGGCTAAAATCATAAATCATGTATCTGACAGATGCTTACATGTATCAGATGTCAGGTGACATTACATTGGTTTATAACAGTGATCAGACTTGTGAAAATGAAAGTCACATAGTGGGACAATGTAAAAAAGTAATAAAAAAAAATGTAAAAAATATTTTTTTTACAAAGAAATCAGAAAATAATAAAATATACATATATTGTACCAATACATTTCTATTTTTATGTAAAACAAAAAAAAGGTCACGTTTGGAATCTGTTTCCTTAATGACCTGTCCTATAAAATTGTCACACTAGTTAACGCCTTCAGTGAACACCGTCAAAAAAAAAAAAAAAAAAAACCTATGCTTTTTCATCATACCACAACAGAAGTGGATCAAAAAGACGAAAGTAAACAAAAATGGTTTAGCTGAAAACATCATCTTATACAGCAGAAAACAACCCATCATACAGCTCCATTAGCAGAAAAATAAAAAAGTTATAGCTCTCAGAATGAAGCAATGTGAAAATCATTTTTTCTATAAAATAGTTTTTATTGTATAAAAGCACCAAAACATAAAAAAATTATATAAATGTGATATCACTGTAATCGTACTGACCAGAAGAACAAAGCTACCGGTAACTTGTCAATATTACCATACACGGAACGGCATAAAAAAAACCTTTGAATTGCTGGGTCTTTTTTTCATTCATGTGTCATGTGCCTGAAAATAGTACCAATAAAAACTTCAACTCGTCCCACAAAAAACAAGTCCTCACATGACTCTGTCAGATGAAATATGGAAGAATTATAGCTCTCAAAATATGATATGATAGTTTTTTGCAATAAAAATAAAAAGTGTGTGACAGCAGCCAAGCATAAAAAAAGATACAAATCTGGTATTACTGCAATCGCACCTACGCAAAGAATAAAGTCAACTAATCACTTATACCGCACGAGGAACGGCGTAAAACAAATTCTTCATCTGCTGTTGGCTTTCATTTTGTCTCCCAAAAATCACAGTATTGCCGGGGTCACACTTGCTAGTGTGATGTGAGTCTCTCGCATCAATACCCGGCACTCGGGCCGGAGTGCCCAGCTGCATAGAAATACATGCAGCCGCACACTCCGGTCCTGAGTGCCGGGTATTGATGCAAGAGACTCGCGCAAGTTTCTCACATCACTTTCACAAGTGTGACCCCGGCCTAAGGCTCGATGCTCATCTATCCTGCGCTCTATGCTGAGCACTTACACCGAGGTTTCCGAGTAAATCTTAGAAAAACGTAATTTAGACGGAACTCCCGGAATAAGATTCAGTATAATGAGGCAGACGGAGACATTGTGGACACTGTCTGGCCTGAGATTCAGTGGTGTCTGTCTTTTTAGGCATGGATAAAAGCACGTAGAACAACAGTTTTGCGCACTTCTGAAAAGAAGGACATCACAAAAACAGAGGCCAGACGGAATCCAGAGTAACTCTGCTGCCTCATTATAGTGAATGGATCCTTAGGGGGTTTCATCTGAATCACGTCACTTGGAGATTTAGATGGAAACTGAGATGTAAGTGCTCAGTGTAGAGCGTCGGATAAATGTGTTCCAAGATGGTTACCGTGGCTCCGGGAAACTTGTTCCAGATTTCTTTAGGGAAGACTTTAGTGTTGGAATCGGATAATAGGCAAGTTCTGCTATGTAGACACTCCTCAAAGGTAGATGTCCAGTCTGAGCAAAGAAAGACTTTACAGCTCATTTCACGTCACTATTGATGGCCTACCATGCATAAGACTATAATGGAATTAGTTTCTGCTTGTCCTTCCTGTGCGCACAACAAGACTCCCAGGCAATTCCCGTCCAGGCGACTTCTACCACTTCCTGTGCCTTCGGCGCTTTGGCAGCACATTGCGTTAGACTTTATTATGGACCACCCTGTGTCCTCTAGATGCTCCGTTATCTAGGTAGTGGTGTATCGTTTATCGAAGATGGCTCACATTACCCCATTTCCAGGCCTTCAGTCAGCTCCTGAGCTTGGGGAGAAGTTTATTCAGCACATCTTCCGCCTTCACGGATTTCCTCTTAACATCAGGTTCCAAACAGGTGTCCAATTCACATTCAGATTCTGGAGAACTATGTGCAAACTTCCGAACATGGTGCTGGACTTTTCTTTTGCTTACAACCCTCAATCCAACGTACAAGTGGAGAGATTCAACCAGGTTCTGGCCAACTCCTGCGGTATTTCACAAACGTGCACCATGACGACTGGCTCAAGCTCTTAACCTAGCTGAAGTTCTCCTGTAATAATCACGTAATTGAGTATTCCACAAGGTCTCCATTCTTCATTGCCTTTGGTCAACAGCCAGGAATCCCTGTTCTGGTGTCAGACTCTTCTGTCTTACCAGCAGTCAATGCTTTCACAAAGGATTTCTCTAAGATCTGCGAGGACACCAAAGTCACTCTAGAGAAATCATCTGCATGTATGAAGAGGCATGCTAACAAAGACGTTTCAATCCGCCATGTTATAAGGATAAGTGGAGATAAGGTGGGCTGTCTTCTAAGTACATCTATCTCAAAATCCCATAGTTGGGTCTTCGCTTCATCAGTCCCTTTGAAGTCATTAAGCAAATGAATGCCGTATTGTATAAATTGAAGCTACCAACTTCATTATGCATACCCAATTCTTTCCACATATCTCTCAAACCAGTCATCTTGAGTTCCTTCAAGAATCCTGGTGCCATGCCTGCTACCATCAGCTCCAAAGATGTCTTTGAGATGAAAAGTATCCTTGTAATGAAGAAAGAGACAAAACCTTTTTCCTAGCAGATTGGAAAGGATTTGGTCCTGAAGAAAGATTGGGGGAACGTAAGGAAAATATTGATGCTCCTCTTCTTCCACTGAGTTTCCTTGGGGGTTTGAAGAAGGGGTGGGGGGGATTGAAGTATTGTTATGTCAATGCTGGCATTCCTGCACAATCCCTTTTCTCCTCCGCAAGGAATCCGACATGTTCACCCACTCTCCCGCTCTGCTCCGGTTCCTGCCGTGTCTGCTTCCCAGGATCTGCGTACAGTGGGCAGGTGTCCTGGAAGAGTACTTAGGGAATGCACGCCTGCTCTCCGCTTCACTTCTGTGATGTCCCCCAGCCAATATCTGGGAAAGATCAGATATTTAAGGCACCCTCCCCTATAGGGATGTGCCTGAGCAGCTTTAGTGTTTAGTGTGTTTACTACTTAGTTAAAAGGTGGTCCCCGCATTTGTGCTCCCTGAACCTGATGCTGACTGTCCTATCTGGACCGCATCCTAAACCCATCCTGCTAATACCTAGTCATGATCTTGATCTGCCTAGTCCACTCTTGTACCGCTACCCTCTCCTGTCCAGTCTGAACCTGCACCCGTGATCCCATACCTTAGTCTGTCCTGCATTTTTTAACCTGTCTATACCTATTCCGGTATCTTCCTATTAACCAGTATCTGGCTGGCCTGACTCTCCGAATCCATCCCTGCTTCCATGCCGCTCTGGGGTCAGCTGCTCAGGTTTCAGGGTCTGTCCTGGAGTGGCACCTGACATCCACCTGCGACTCAAGTCTAACAACACCATCAGGGGCTTTAGTGAAGAACCAGGTAGCTGCTTACGGTAATTATGCCCCTCCACTCTTCCTGGTCCATGGCACAAGTAGTTCCACAACCACCAGTCGTGACAGAAATATAGCCAGATACCAATACAAAGTGTTTTTATAGTATATTTTCATTTTCTGTTGGTAGACTTTCTAAATTCTATTTTGAGTATGTAATTACAGGGCAGAAGATCTTGAAAGAACTGTTAATATAATTCAGATATACTTTACAGCAACAACATTAGTCATAGGAAACAATATACTAGAGATGTTCATTGACTTCTATTGGAGAGTGAGTTTTCCAATCATGCTACTTGATTTGTGCAGAGGTCATTGAACAGGAAAGGGGAGGAGTGGACCATTACATTTTGTGTTATCTATATATACAGGTGCTTCTTGCAAAATTAGAATATCATCAAAAAGTAAATTTATATCAGTTCTTCAATACAAAAAGTGAAACTCATATTATATAGAGTAATTACAAACAGAGTGATCTATTTTAAGTGTTTATTTCTGTTAATGTTGATGATCATGGCTTACAGCCAATGAAAACCCAAAAGTCATTATCTCAGTAAATTAGAATACTTTATAACACCAGCTTGAAAAATGATTTTAAAATTCAAAATATTGGACTGAAATGTATGTTCAGTAAATGCACTCAATACTTGGTTGGGGCTCATTTTGCATCAATTACTGCATCAATGCGGTGTGGCATGGAGGCGATCAGCCTTTGGCACTGCTGAGGTGTTATGGAGGCCCAGGTTACTTTGATAGCAGCCTTCAGCTCGTCTGCATTGTTGGGTCTGGTGTCTCTCATCTTCCTCTTGACAATAACCCTTGGATTATCTATGGGGTTAAGGTCAGGAGAGTTTACTGGCAATCAAGCACAGTGATACTGTTGTTTTTAAACCAGGTAATGGTACTTTTGATAACTTTTTGATGATATTCTAGTTTTGTGAGAAGCACCTGTAAGTGTTGCTTTCCATTGCTGTCTACAGAAAAATGATAAACCATAAAGATAATATATTTGTATATTCTAACAGAACGACTGAAACGTATCTTCTAAGTACTCACAAATATGTTATTAATGCATTTGCAATAAACTCCAAAAATATTTATGTGTTATAAGTGCAAATTTGAAAACTTTTTTTGCTAAACGTAAGCGTAGGTTCACATTCCATAAAAATGCTAGATAAAATCCCAACAGACTTCTCCTCTCACAACAGAATGGGACAAATCAGCTCCTAAAATGTTATGTGAAGTTGAGTAATAAGGAAAGAAAGTTATTAGAAAACCGTGCAATTACAGCAGCCACAAGACATTAACATGTTCATCTCTAGGAGAAGATAGAAAAAAACAGGCATTTGAAAAATAGTGATTTTCTTGCTATGATTAACTATTACGATAATAAAAAAGTGAGAAACAAGAAAAGTAGAAACAAAAAATATTGAAAACTACCAAGAAACATGAAAGGGGAAATTTTAATTCTGACAGCCAGTGAGTATCCAAAGAAAATGGAAATTAAAGAACCTTTTTAAGAGGTGCTACACCTGGTTTTGATGGTGGTAAAAAACCTTCAAAGCATCAAAAAGAAATTATTTAACAAGAGAAGCAAGATCAAAAGGACAGTGTCAGACAAGTAATGACAATTTATACCCAGCAGCAAACTTGTTCAGTATTTGAATGAACATATAAGTGGTGAAAAATATAATAAAGGATAATTAGGCAACTAGGGCCAACATCAGAAATTCGTAGACCCTATAGAGATAAAATATCAGGGCCCTTTGGACACTCACATATGTCAGTAAATGTGATAAAGATACTTTGAGCCTACACCTTTTGGCTTATTTATAGCCAGCTTACAGGGGTGTGCAGTGAAAATAAGTTATCACTTGTCTCCGGGAATTTAATGATCGCTGGAGGTCTGACATCTGGGAGCCTGGGACCTACAACATTCGGCAGCACCAGAAATTTGTAGATGGATGGGCAGGTAAGGTTAACATGCACCTCTTCATAAATCAGATATGTCTGACTGAACCACGCCCTCTCAGAGAAAATCACCGATCTTGAACTGAGAACTAAATTTCAGAAAGTAGTGAAGTGTTCTTTCAAAACCACAGTTCAATTGGAATCAGCTGCATTGGGTCAAATTGGATTCCCTGGTACTCACCCTTTAAAGAAGCGCTCCCATCAAAATTTTTATCCTCAATATATTGCAATCATCATATTATATAGCATTTTGTACTTATTGCTATTTTTGCCCTTCTACCCAATAAATTCTTCAGTTTTCCTGGCACATGTGGATTTGTGGACTCACTGTGCCACAGGGCCGGGCCTACCCAGGGAGGGGCATAACTAAGCAGCTACCTTGGTGCTCACTGGGACATCTGGAGAGCAAACTGTTCAGACATGAATTTTTTTGAGTAGGGCTTATCCTTCACTTGATAACACCTTCACTAGATTCTGGAGCTGTTGGACAGGACTCAGACACTGACTTTTCACGGCTTGCAACACGAACGCTCCTGCAAAACCAAAGCCTCCACTTGCCACAGATACGGTCACATACATCTGTGGATAGGTAACACTTCCGCCAAAGGGAGCCTCTCCCACTGCCCAAGGTTTTTGAGGTTAAGCTTCACTGGACAAAGACCATCATGTTCTGCAGTACTGCAGCGATACCGCAATACCATCTCATGACTGAGTTCCGGCTTCTGGTTAGCCTGCCAAACACAGTCTACCTTCTTGGATTCTTCATGAGTAGCTGCCTCAACAGGCTGGCGAACGGGTGGTCTTTGAAAGTACAGGGCCAGACGTGACAGTTTCCTCACGCTGTCACCTGTCTGGTCTGTTACTGGAAGCTGGGAAGGGAAGTTTTTTCAGGAGATTCTAGGTTCGGTTTGCCGAAGACCTTTCAGAAGGCCACCAGGAAGGCCTGCAGGTTCGAGGTGATATGAGGCCCTTTCTCCCATGAATGAATGAGCAATGCCAGGGCATCTACTGATGGGACATTAGGAATCCCACCTTGGCCCAATCTGAGAAAAATTGCTGGCTGAAAACTTCAATGTGCACGATGCACTGCTCCAGGAACCTAGAGGTCAGGTATGCTGATACTAATCAGGACTAGCTCTCCATTTAGACTAGTAAGTCTTGGCACCTCTACAGAACGGTTACTGACATGGATACGGACTTGATTCAGACATGCCGGTCTAAGATACTGCATCAGTATATGGCCGCACACAGACCGGGGACAATGTTCAGGCCCTGGCCACTCCACGACCAGGGGACGAGGTTCAGGCCCTGGCTGGTCCTGGACCAGGGGATGAGGTTCGGGCGCTGGCCACTCCGGGACCATGGATGAGGTTCAGGCACTGGCTGCTATGGGACCAGGGCATGCGGATCAGGCATTGGCTGCTATGGGACCAGGGGACGGTGTTCAGTCACTGGCCGCTCTGGGACCAGGGGACTACGAATACAAGACTGGCCAAATCGGGACCAGTGGACTATGAATACAGAACTGGCCACACCGGGATCAGGGGACTACGGATACAAGACTGGCCACATCGAGACCAGGGATACAGATTCAGGACACTGGCCGCACCAGGTCCAGGGGACCTTACAACTCGCTAGTACACTTTACTAATGATTCTACACATTGTTTAGCAACTCCCTAGGGAAGAGGGAGTCTTTTATACAAGATGCCTTCTAGCTATTGTCTGGGAACCATCTTGCAGGTACACTACATTATACTAAATGCCTACCAGCGACAAGCTGAGAGCAGTTAGTATATGCACGCTGATCCTTTAAGAACAGGGGAGCGTGCGCATGTGCGTACTAGGCATGCCGCCGGGAACTGCAGAACACACACCAAGAAGCAGAAGGGACACGCCATAGGGCTGGGGCGATGAGTAAGCCAGTGTCCCTGCATGCAGGGAGAAGGGGAACACAAAACAGCGGAGCCAGCAACAGTGCTACAGGTCTATGACATTACATGATTGAAAACTGACTAAATGAATCCTTCTACTCTCTATGTAGAAATAGGAGGTCACTTGTCACTGTATGACTTAAGTCAATGCAAAAGTGCCTGGCAGGAGGGAGTAGCTGGGTTAGGAGTTGAAGAGGGGAATAATAAATGCAGAGACAAGAGACTTCCTGTTTCCTAAAGAGCAAAGAAAAGAGAAGAAGTAGCTCTACAACAGGAGCACAATCACCTGCAAGACTCTTGCGCTGAAGCTAGAAGCAATGAATACTAGTCAGGGAGTGATGAGTAATATTACAGTTTTTACAGTACTTGTGTTACAAAATTTGATCACTACTAGTGAGTGAACGTGCTCCATTAACGTCTTATAGGTGCATGCTTTGGTGGTGTCCGAGCACCTGTGAGTGCTCGTATATTATGTTTGAGTCCCCACGCCTGCATGATTTGCGGCTTTTAGACAGCCTGAACACGTGGGGATTCCCTAACAAACAGGCAATCCCCACATGTGTTGAGGCTGTAACAGCCACAAATCATGCAGCCACAGGGACTCGAACATAATGTTCCCAGATATGATCCCCAAATTCCCTTCTAATAAAACATTGACATAAGAATTTCTTCATAAAAATGGATTGTGCATAAATATTGTAATATATAAAGGATCTGAATCTGGAAATATTATTTTGTAAATCTTAGTGACCAGATATGCTTTCATTTGCCTGCTCTGTGTTTAAAGACAGGCTTATCATCATGGATAGCGTGAGATAGCCTGGGAACCAGCACACAGATGAAACACTAGAAAGGTTACTATGTAACCAAGTCTGAAGTAAACTTAAAAACTGGAACAGTAACATCTGATCCACATCCAAGATTATTAAGATCTTGACGTCAGTGTTTGTAGACATAGCAAACCCAAACACCTCTCCTGCTTACATACACAAGGGACTTATTTTTGTATTGCTTGGCTGGGAAATTTTAGCAAAAGAAAAAAATAACATACCACAAAACAGGGCAAGTGGGGGAGGAGAAGTTTAAAGTGATGTACGAAGGTACATGGTAATCTCGACCTATTCTCAGCAGTCTAGTCAGAAAGCATGCACAGATTGACTGGATTTGAAAGAAATGCCAAGCACTGTTTGTCTAAAAGGGATTCATTTTTCACATATCTCACGGACACCGTTCTGTGGGACGGGGAGAGGCATAAAATCCAGGTTAAAAGCAATTTTTTTTTAACCAAATCCAACCTCAAAACTGAAATCAAATCTTGTTGTATGATTGTGTGATGCCTCTTATTCATGCCAGCTATCACTACTTGTCACAAACTGAGAGGGACAGAATCCTTAAAGTGACAGATCTTGATTCATCACTCGAACAGATAGCAACACATGTAGGCAGAGGTGTCACTGTTCAATGTTGGAGGTCTCAGTTGGTGGGATCGCTGGGACATTGAAGAGTGTGACGGGACCCTTACCTTGTACATGCTAAACAGTCAAACATCACTGGAATTATAGCCACAACTTTATGCTTCGCTCAGAGGAGCATAAACTTGGTGACTGAATCTTGGTTTCTTACCAAAATCGATTGTCAAAAAAGGGTCTTGACACTTCTAAAATCCTCTGCCCCAAATACCTATTGTTTTGTGCCATTCACCATCAGATCCTGTGTTTACAACCGCCATGTTTGGCCACGTCAGCTTCCTGTTCCATCTTCTTAGCCGGAGCTAACCTGGGTCGCTTAGTGGCCGATGCATAGATCTGTGATTAAACAGTATATAATGTACAAAACAAAAACAGGAATACGTTTTTTTGCTCAACTGTGTGTGAGGAAGGTGCACATAAGTATGACATAAGTCTCTCATAAGTCTCTAAAAATGTTTAAAACAATATTTCGGCACTCAAAAATGCAGGCTGAAAAATTATTTATTCAAAGACCCATCGAAGACAGATAATCACAGGAAGCCAACGTTTTGACCTGTATGGCCTTTGTCAAGGTATATCTGTATAGTAAAAGGAAACAAATGATAAATCATATATAGATCATAATATCAAAAATTTGTACAGTCTTTACTATAAAGCGAACCTGGGATATATGAGCTAAACAGGAGTAGAGTCATCACACATAATGAAAAAGCAGGTCCATGAAGTTTATTCATATGATCAAAGCAGCATATTTAAGGAGCTACCAATGGTATCATGCTTTAGTAGATGGAACAGCAGTCAGACAAAATGGAGGAGTTGATCAAGCACCTGATCATAAGCCAGCAGCAGCAAAACCAACAGGAGACAGCTAAATTGATCCAGCAAAGGCAGATGGAACTCCTGGCAGGGAATGTCCGCAGCAGAGAAGTTGTCCCTCCCCCAAGTCCAGGTGATGGCTCATATGTCTGGAAGGTAGTAAGACAAGCGATGCAAAAGATGATGCCAGGCAATGATGTTGAGGCATTTTTGACTGTATTAGAGCAGCAGGTGGAGGTACTGGCCCCTTATCTAACTGGCGAGCCCCAAAAGGCTTATCATGACCTGGCCTTACAGAATGCACAGGAGTATGCCAAGCTAAAAACTGAAATATTGGCACCCTCAGGAGTGACTATGTCTGTCAGGCACAAAGGGTACACCACTGGGCATATTGCGGTGACAAATGTTTTACCTGCTACACTTTGTACAGAAATGGTTGCAGCTGAAGTCCTCCTCCCCAGCCCAGATGGTTGAGTGTTTTGTTATGGACAGTTTTATCCACACTGGTGCCAAAGCATCCATGAGAATGGCGTTTCTCTAACGATTACTGGAAGCTAAATGAGGTATCACAATTCTACACATATCCGAAGCCCGACGTCGATTAACTCATTGAGAGGTTTGGGTCAGCCAGATACATCACCACCCTAGACCTAACAAAAAGGTAATGGCAAATCCTCTTGTCCCAAAGTGCTAAGGAGAAGACAGCCTTCCCTACATCTGATGGTTGCTTCCAGTATATCAGAATTTCAAATCGACTGCAATGGGCCCCAGCTACTTTCTAGAGGTCCGTGGACAGGATCCTAGCCCCCACAAAAAATATGCTGGAGCATAAACGGGCGATATTGTGATTTTCTACCCAGACTGGGGAAGTTATCTGTAGAAGATACTGGTGGTGCAGAGGAAGGCAGGGTTTACCATAAACCCAAAGAAGTGCACCATGAAGAAAGAAGAGGCAAAATACTTGGGTTATATCATCAGAAGGTGAAAAATAAAGTCACAAGTGAATAAGGTAGAAGCGATTCAAAATTGGCCGCAATCAATCTCCAAGAAACAGGTTAGGCATTTCTGGGAATTGTGGGATACTATCGGCAATTTATTCCAAATTTCACCATGATACCAGCACCCCTAACTGACCTTCTTAATGGCACAAAGACGTCGATGGTGAAGTGGTCTTCTGAAGTGGAGATTGCATTCCAGGAGTTGAAGCTCGGCCTATGCAAACAGCCAGTCTTGGACGCACCTGACTTCAGTAAAGGGTATGCCACACTGAACAATATCGCTAACGGGATCGCTAAAAAACGTCACTATTTAGCGATCCCGTTAGCGATGTTGTTCAGTGCGGCATCTGCCAGCGACGAGCTTCCTGCTGTGATCTCGCTCGTCGCTGGAATAGTTCCGGACCCTATTTTCTCGTCGGCGCTCCCGCTGGATAAGTATATATCGCTAGTGTGGCACCTTTTCTTAGCGATTTAGCGGTACTTTTGTACCGCTAAAGTCGTTAAGAAGATCGCTAACGGCGATAGCGTCGTTAACTATATCGCTAAATGTGGCCGCACTTAGCGATATAGAAACAATCCCGCTAGCGATCGCATTAGTATGCGTCGTTATCGTGATCGCTAGCGGGATTGTTTAGTGTGGCAGTACCTTAAGGAGTTTATTGTTCAGGCATATCACTGAGGTTGTTTGCTTCAGCACAACTTACTGAAAAAACCTCATCTAAAAATTAACTTTTATTAAGTGCATAGAACAACAAATACCCCCTATTAATAAAGCCTAACCAAACTGGGCTCCTTATATATCTGGGAAGACATAATGCATTGTAGATGAGGCACAGCCTCAGTGACGTCAGAGGGAGTCCCCGGCTGACCTGAAGTTAACTGAATACCGTGGGAAACAATCAATTAAGCTTCCCGCACTAATCAGCTCATCTCCTGTCAGCCAGGGAGATGAACTCATTCATTCGGGGGTTTACAGCCGGGCTGCCAGCAATAGCAGCGTCCCTGCTGTAAATCTGTTAACCCTTTCAGATAGTTTGCAGCGTGGGACCTGACTGAGCGCCGGAGAGGTAAGAATATGGTTGTTTTATTATTTTATTTTTATTACAGGAGAACAAGGGATTCGGAAGGATTACCAGTACAATAAAATATGGTCTAAAACTATGTGTATTTATTTCATTAAAATAATTTTTAATTAATGTGTGTGTTGTTTTTTAACCCTTTAATACAATAGGATTAATAATGGAGAGTTGTCTAATTGACAACTCTCCATTATTAACCGGCTTATTGTCACCTTCCAATAGCAAGGTGGCATTAACCCATTATTAACCCATTAGCTACCACTACAGGGCAATGGGAATAGACGGGTTAAGTGCCAGAAAAGGCGCATCTAATAATAGATGTGCCTTTTCTGGGGTGGCTGGGGGCAAATGTTAATAGCCGGGGGGGCACAAAAAAAATGCTCCCTCCCTAGGCTAATAATATCTGTTCTTCGTCACTGACTTTCCCTGTCTGGTGGAGAAAATACCGCGGGAGCCCACGCATTTTTTTCAACGAATAAACACATTTAATTACCACCTACATGTATGAAATTTTGCACACATACACTCATATAATTGTTAGTGAAAATCATATATCAAACTACATGAAATGAAATGGTTTACTGTATGTAAACCATGTGTCATTTCATGTCGGGTTCTGTAATGATTTTACAGAAGCCAGCAATTCAATTAGCAGCTATTATACTATGTAGAAGTGTATGACCTATAAATAAATATATATATATGTCACAATGACATGTATATACAGGGGTTGGACAAAATAATGGAAACACCTGGAAACATCAACAAAAGTTAGTTTAATATGGTGTAGGTCCACCTTTTGCGGCGATTACAGCCTCAATTCTCCGAGGTATGGATTCATACAAGGTGTGAATTGTTTCCAAAGGAATTTTAGCCCATTCTTCAGTTAAAACACCCTCCAGATCTTTGAGCGACAATGGCGGCGGAAATCGACGTCTTACTTGAATCTCTAAAATTGACCATAAATGCTCAATAATGTTGAGGTCTGGGATTTTGGGGGCCAGATGAGATGCTCAACTTCATTAGAATGTTCCTCGTGCCATGCTTTAAAGATCCTAGCTGTATGAATTGGTGCATTATCATCATGAAAGATGGCATTCCCCTCCAGGAACAGTGATTGAACCATAGGATGCACTTGGTCGCCCAAAATGCCTAAATAATCGCGGCTGTTAATTCTTCCATGAAGGGATATCATTGGCCCGGCGGATCTCCACGAAATAGCACCCCAGATCATCACAGAACCTCCGCCATGTTTTACGGTTGGGAGAAGGCAGTCTGGATGGAATGCTTCTTTCGGCTGTCTCCAAACGTACACGCGGCCGGAGGTCGGAAATAGGGTAAACGATGATTCGTCTGAGAATATCACATGTTTCCACGGCTCGAGGGACCAATTTTGGAGGTTTCTTCACCACTCTAAACGCTTAGAAACATTTGTCATTGAGAGCAGCGGTTTTCAAATTGCAGCTCTTCTGTGGAATCCAGATTTGTTCAGCTCCCGACGAACAGTTTTTGTGGAAACTGGGTTCTGTAGGTGTTCATTGAGCTCAGCAGTGATTTTCGGAGCCGTGGTCTTGCGATCCTCTCTCACAATTTCCTTTAGAGGCCGACGGTCTCTCTCAGTCAACTTCGACTTTTGACCGGACCTGTGCTTTGCTGCGGACGTATTTCCTTCTCTTTCAAATGCAGTCATTACTTTGGAGACAGTACCTCTTGACACGCCAAGCATTCGGGCACTTTCGGTTACACTAGCGCCTGCCATACCAGCACCAACAATTTGGCCTCTTTGAAAATCCGAGAGGTCTGCCATTGGTATCAGGTTCTCATCAATGTTCTTACAATTATGCAAAACAAACAGTTAATTTACATACACATATCACATAACACAATTAATCAACTACAAAACATTACCATATGTCACGGATTGCATGTTTATAACATGATCGAAGATTATGATGACAAAACGTTAGGTGTTTCCATTATTTTGTTCAACCCCTGTATATATATATATATATATATATATATATATGTATTCTATGTGTATCTATCTAGTGTTTTGTGAGCTGTCAGTGTGATTTTACAGTAGCCAGGGCTTTTCAAAGGACACCGGTGCTTATAAATCGTACAGCACTCGCATGGTGCCAGTGCTGTCCGATTCTTTCTCGCACCCATTGACTTGTATTGGCGAGTCTCATTCGAGAATCGCAGGCATGCAGCGCGATTTTTTTCTCAGTCCGATTTCGGCTGAGAAAAAAATCGCAAATCAGATGTCACCTATTAAATAACATTGGTCCGAGTACAATCCGATTTTTAATCTAATTGCACTCGTCCGTTTTTCTCTCCAGTGAGTATGTACCCTGACACAGGGTCCGCATCCACCAGCATTACATTCAGCCACCAACATTAGTAAATGTGGTACCAATATTCAAGAAGGGGACAACATCGGAGCCTGGAATTTATAGACTGATAAGTTTAACCTTTACTGTGGGCACCATCTTTGTAGGTTTTCTAAGAGATGTTATCCTGGAGTATCTCAATAAGAATAATCTAATTTCCTAATATCAACTTATGTTTATGAGGGATCTGTCTTGCAAACTATCTGATCTATGAGGAGGTAAGCTCTAGATCGGGAAACACTGTTGGGAAACACAGTGGATTTTGTCTATCTGGACTTTTCAAAGGCATTTCATACAGTGACACACAAAAGGTTTGGTCTATAAAATGAGAGCAATGGGACCAGGGGAAAATATATGTAACTGGGCTAACTGGCTCAGTGATAGGAAACAGAAAGTGGTTATTAATGGAACACACTCAGATTGGGTCCGCCTGACTGGGGGAACATGGCAGTGAAGTCATGCGCCATGGCTCGCACGCTGAAGATCATGTATAGCAAGATGGCAGCAGCAGATCAGAGGTAGGAGCTCCTGGATGCTGGACAGAACAGAGGACAAGCGTTTTGCCTAACACGTCCTCTGTTACACCGGGAAAAAGTCCTTCTCACATCTGAATTGCTGCTGCTCTTCAGTGTGTGGATGCTATGTACCTAAGCCGGCTCCTGCAAAGCTGGCTATCCGTAGTTAAAAATCATGCTGACTGGCTGAGGTGTCATCTCCTCTTTCATGCTTCATGTGCATAATGTCAGTGTAAAGAAAAGGAGGTCACGTGGGACTCGTGGGAGAAGGAGTGCAGTGTTGATCTCTGTGCAGCGGAAGGTACCTGGAGACACTAAGTGACAGAGCAGCCCAGTGCAGGTACCAGCCCATCTGGCAATTGCCAGAATTGCCAGATGGCCAGTCCAGCCCCGACTGCAGGTCGTTGGCTTGTTGGAAGAGGTGGGTCTTCAGGTTCCTTTTGAAGGTTTCCCCGTTAGGCAAGATTCTGATATGTTGGATTAAAGAGTAGGGGGTATGCACGGTAGAAATCTTCTATGCGATTGTGGGAAAAAAATCAAGGTTGTGTTGTGCTGCTCCAAGTTCTGTGTGGGGAAAAAAATTAAACATTATTAAAAAGGAAAAAAAAAATATATATATTACTTATGTTCACTGAGCAAGCGCAGGCCTCAGAAAGGCAAGGTTCCGGTGGTACTTGTATTTCCGGAATCTTGCAGCAGAACCACTTCGAACCCGAACCTCCTCTCTCATGTCCTTGTTGAAGCAGTCCTTCATCGAGCACCAACGAATTTTGATTTGCTTCACTGTGAAGAGAAAAAAAAAATAAGAAAACAATGCACATCCATTCACAGGTTCACTGCCGTTTCAGACCACAGTGCAATACTTATCAAAATCTGTTCTGGCACGCTCGATGGCATGGTCCCAACCGTCAGCATTGTCGGAGTGCTGACGGTCACGGGTGTCCCATAACGGTACTCGCTCTTGCACAAGGTGAATAAGTTGCTCCTTGTCAATGTCGACTGTGGCTTCTTCCCGTTGTGAAACCTATAGATAAAATAGAAAAAAAGAATTTTAAGTAAAACTGAAAAAAATTGTATTACAACTCTGATGAAAAGAATACTTACACCCCGTCTTTCCTCCTGAGACACATGAGCCCGACGACCCTGGGAAGAATCATCTCCACTCGACCACTCCTGCTCTTCATCACTGCCAGGTACCTGTAAAGAAATTAAATGATTTAACACATATGGAGTATTGCCAGTCAATACATACACATCAGTATAGCAAATGTGATTACATAATCTTTGTCAGGTCCACCCTGGGAAGACGTCAGTTCTTCGCTTCAGGACATTTTGAACAGCAGGCAGCAGTCAAGTGAAACACTACAGAAAGGAACAGAGAAGAAAATTAAACTTGTAAAGATCCAAAAACAATGTAGACAAAAAAAAAAATGGACACAAATACTTACATTACAGGCAGTAGACCAACAGCACAGCTGTCACCGAAGGCCAGGGAAAGACGGCAGCAACAGGAGACAACCACTGAACCAGTAGACGACCAGGTGAAAACCGCTGCACCAGAAGACAACCAGGAGACACCCACAGCACCAGAGAGTCGGCCAGTCTACAAGGAATAGAAAAAGCATTCAGAGAGACAGACATTTACAAAGCTTCTATACTTACATAGACAGTGTTGTCTTCACCACGACAGAAAGCAGCACCAGCAGACGTACAGGAGAAACCCGCTGCACCAGGAGCCAAACACTGCACCAGGACAGTCGACACGTCTAAAAGTAAACAAAAAAATATTAGTACAAAGTACAAACAGCAGTGAGAGAGACAGACATTTTCTAAGTTTCTATACTTACATAGCCAGTGTTGTGGTATCGTCCAGAGTCTAGAGAGTTATAGCCTTGCAGTGTGCACACTTCCTTTTAAATTAGCAGGTGGTTGAATCACTTCCTGGAACAACTCATTAAAAAAACACACGCTTATAGAACGCATGTGCATATGCATGTCCTTGCATACGCATGCGTTCCCATAGACAGTAATGCCTTTATTTGATGCACTCATCCGCATGAGCATTGAATGCGCATATTTGACAGATTTTTGCATCTTCCAAAAATCCAACAAGTTGCGTTCGCCAGACCCCGCCGCACACCGAAAAACAACGCATGCATATGCTGACGCTTGTGAACTGATGCAAACACATGCCCCTGCGTACACCATGTTAAAGATAGGTAAACATGACGCATTCGGATTGCTGTGGATGAAATGCTGCGCAAACAGACGCAAATGTGAAACCAGCCTTAACTGAGCAGCAGTACTCAATGTCAGGAAACAGCCGTAAAAGCAAACAATATTTTAGGGTGCATAAAAAGTGAGAGAAAATCCTGTGACTCAAATGTATTATTACCCCTCTATAAATCACTTGTAAGGCCACATCTTGGATATGGGATCCAATTTGGGCTCCACATTTTAAAAATATATTTGAAATTAAGAGTCAGTTCAAAGGCGGAAACTAGATTATTACATTATTACAAGATCTCATTTATATGTACAGTATAAATACAAATGTGATGAATGCATAGTACTGGCACATAACTTATCACTTTCCAGGACCTTACAAAGGGTAATGGAACACTTGTAACATGTGGAAGAAAGTCAGTTCTGGCAGCTAAATAGGAAAGGGTTCTTTACAGTTAGAGCGGTCAGACTGCGGATACCCGACCACAAGAGGTAGTAATGGCCGACACTATAGCAGCATTTAGAAAAGGGCTGGATACTTTTTTAATAAGACATGACATTGTGAGTTATAAATAATCTAGCAATACAAAATGTATAATGGTGACGATAGTTTACACTTTATGGCCCTGGGTCTTTTTTCAACCTTTATAACTATGTAACTATGTAGAATGTACATTAGGAAAATGCTTGAAATGCAATTCCCTATAATATTTTACAAGTAATATTCTCTTATTTTTTTCTGTGTAAAATGCTAGTTATCTGTCCAGTCTCTGCATCTATAAAGTGCACAGCCCTCCTGAAACACTCGCAGGTTTAATTTCTAATCTGTATTTCTTATGGAGCCTAAGAGAAGCCATAATGATAGGCGCCTGCTGGTAACAAGTGCAGTAATTTGCCTCTATAATGAAAGCGAATTTCCAATGATGAAAGGGTTAATACTTGGCCCGGCATCAGTAATAGCCCCTGTAGTAACCATGACAACTGTTGTGAGGTCATAGACACGTGTGATAAAGAAGATTCCATAATAGAAGGCCGCGCTGCCACGATCAGCGCCATTACTGATGCGCCTGAGGACGTTGAGCTTGACCACCCCACGTAATGAGCCGACCGTGGTGAAATTTGGAGGTTCTAGCAGGGAAAGGGTTGTCTGCTGTAGACACCCCCGGGGCATGGGAAGGTAACACAGGGGGGTCCCCGGGACAGGATCTCCTTCTGTTACCCTCTACAAAGAGCTGCTCTCCTTTGGGAGTTCGTGGATGGATCTGTGACTTTAATGGGTGATAAATTGGGAGGGGGAGGGGATATTTATCCTATTAGGGGTCTTCCATAACAAACAATCCTTTTTACTAAGTGTCCAACTTCTTGAGTCTTGGACCTGGATCTGTAAGGGAAAATGGTTCATCTACCTGGGAACCAGATCAGCCAAATTGGGTCTAGCGACCAATGTGGTGACAGATATCGCAGCCAGATCTCTCCCACATCCGGTTATCACATTTATAGTCTAGATTTGTTATGTCGTTCTCTGTAAATCTGGTAAAATGTATAAATTGTAAAATTCTGCAGTTCCATCTGTTATATATCGGCACTAACTCTCTAAGCCCAAGGGAAGGGCGATCCTCCAGCCATGGTTCTCTAGAGGTTTCCACCATGGGGTTTTTCCTCTCCTGAGTGCTGGGGGGTGACTCTTCGTGAGTCGGGGGTTGTGCCATTTTCGGTGTCATGTTTATTTAAATAAACTTGAGAACGTTTGACACCTAATTGTGATGCTTCGTGTATTTATTTCCTGGGCTTCTACCTGATTCATTTTATTTGGGAGTCGGGGTCCGTCACAAATTACTGAGTCACACATCTGGACATTTGCCGGCCGCAGTTTTGGCCCGAGTGTTGCCCCTGATCTGGTGATGAAGATGGAGAAGAAGAGACAACCATTACAGCACAGCACCTGCGAGTGTGCGCTCATCCTCGGAGTAAGGACTCACAGTATCACAGGATTACACGCAGCTTCCTCGCCTCATTCACACAGTGAGTTTTTGGGGCCGTAATTTACATCAGTATTTGTAAGATAAAAACCAGAGGGAACAAACACAGAGAAAAATAACAGAATCACTGTCACCTCTTCTGTGTTTTGGATCCTCTCCGGGCGTCTCATAACAGATACTGATGTAAAATGTCGCCTTACAAGAGACGCCCTAAATCCTCACTAACTGACCTGACGGTGTGAGCTGCAGTGAAGCAGCAGAGGTTGGAAGTGTTAAGGAGGTTTCAAAAACAAACTGTCCTTTCCTCACCCTCCCCAGGACAGACATATGGTCACTTCTAAACCGCCCCCCTATCCGCACCTCACTCATTTAGGTGAAGTTCTGCTGCATATTTTCATGCAAAAAAACACATTACAGTTCCAGCCAAGTGGATGACATGTATATAATCAAAGAGGCAAAAAAAAGTCATCTCACCCATAAGAAGATCCACGCACGGAGACTTGCAATGGGCGAGAGGTCGGCAGAAGCAAAAAAATTGAATCCTCTGGTGAGCCCACTGTTCTCCAGTCTGACACTGGGTACGCATCCACCAGCATTACATTCACCCACCAACATTAGCAAATGTGGTACCAATATTCAAGAAGGGGACAACATCGGAGCCTGGAATTTATAGACTGATAAGTTTAACCTTTACTGTGGGCACCATCTTTGTAGGTTTTCTAAGAGATGTTATCCTGGATTATCTCAATAAGAATAATCTAATTCCCTAATATCAACATATGTTTATGAGGGATCTGTCTTGCAAACTATTCTGATCTATGAGGAGGTAAGCTCTAGATCGGGAAACACTGTTGGGAAACAGTGGATTTTGTCTATCTGGACTTTTCAAAGGCATTTCATACAGTAACACACAAAAGGTTTGGTCTATAAAATGAGAGCAATGGGACCAGGGGAAAATATATGTAACTGGGCTAACTGGCTCAGTGATAGGAAACAGAAAGTGGTTATTAATGGAACACACTCAGATTGGGTCACAGTCAACAGTGGGTGCCAGAGAGATCAGTAATGGCAGGGTAGCACATATCGCTGGTGCAGCTACACCGGGGCCCAGAGTTGGAGGGGTCCTGCAACATACAGCTGAAATGTATTGTGACGCAGGGAACCCGCCAGCTCCCTACGTTGCTATATACGCTGATGGCCAATCAGAAGCTGGCAGATAAGGTTCGTGCGCCCCTGACTGGGGGAACATGGCAGTGAAGTCATGCGCCATGGCTCGCACGCTGAAGATCATGTATAGCAAGATGGCAGCAGCAGATCAGAGGTAGGAGCTGCTGGATGCTGGACAGAACAGAGGACAAGCATTTTGCCTAACGTCCTCTGTTACACCGGGAAAAAGTCCTTCTCACCAGCTGAACTGCTGCTGCTCTTCAGTGTGGATGCTACGTACCTCAGCCGGCTCCTGCGAGGCTGGCTATCCATAGTTAAAAATCATGCTGACTGGCTGAGGTGTCATCTCCTCTTTCATGCTTCATGTGCATAATGTCAGTGTAAAGAAAAGGAGGTTACGTGGGACTCATGGGAGGAGTGCAGTGTTGATCTCTGTGCAGCGGAAGGTACCTGGAGACACTAAGTGACAGGGCAGCCCAGTGCAGGTACCAGCCCATCTGGCAATTGCCAGTCCAGCCCTGACTGCAGGTCGTTGGCTTGTTGGAAGAGGTGGGTCTTCAGGTTCCTTTTGAAGGTTTCCCCGTTGGGCAAGATTCTGATATGTTGGATTAAAGAGTAGGGGGTATGCACGGTAGAAATCTTGTATGCGATTGTGGGAAAAAAATCAAGGTTGTGTTGTGCTGCTCCAGGTTCTGTGTGGGGAAAAAAAATTAAACATTATTAAAAAGGAAAAAAAAAATATATATATACTTATGTTCGCTGAGCAAGCGCAGGCCTCAGAAAGCAAGGTCCCGTGGTACTTGTATTTCCGGAATCTTGCCGCAGAACCACTTCGAACCTGAACCTCCTCTCTCATGTCCTTGTTGAAGCAGTCCTTCATCGAGCGAAAACGGATTTTGATTTGCTTCACTGTGAAAGAAAAAAAAAAAAATTAGAAAACAATGCACATCCATTCATAGGTTCACTGCCGTTTCAGACCACATTGCAAATCTGTTCTGGCACGCTGCGTACCACGGTCCCAACCGTCAGCATTGTCGGAGTGCTGACGGTCACAAGTGTCCCACAACGGTACTCGCTCTTGCACAAGGTGAATAAGTTGCTCCTTGTCAATGTCGATTGTGGCTTCTTCCCGTTGTGAAACCTATAGATAAAATAGAAGAAAAGAATTTTAAGTAAAACTGAAAAAAAATTGTATTACAACTCTGATGAAAAGAATACTTACACCCCGTCTTTCCTCCTGAGACACATGAGCCCGACGACCCTGGGAAGAATCATCTCCACCCGACTGCTCCTGCTCTTCATCACTGCCAGGTACCTGTAAAGAAATTAAATGATTTAACACATATGGAGTATTGCCAGTCAATACATACTAATCAGTATAGCAAATGTGATTACATAATCTTTGTCGGGTCCACCCTGGGAAGACGTCAGTTTTTCGCTTCAGGACATTTTGAACAGCAGGCAGCAGTCAAGTGAAACACTGCAGAAAGGTACAGAGAAGAAAAATTAAACTTATAAAGATCCAAAAACAATGTAGACAACAAAAAAAAAATGGACACAAATACTTACATTACAGGCAGTCATACAACAGCACAGCTGTCAGCGCAAGCCAGGGACAGACGGCAACAACAGGAGACAACCACTGCACCAGTAGACGACCAGGTGAAAACCGCTGCACCAGAAGACAACCGGGAGACACCCACAGCACCAGAGAGTCGGCCAGTCTACAAGGAATAGAAAAAGCATTCAGAGAGACAGACATTTACAAAGCTTCTATACTTACATAGACAGTGTTGTCCTCACCACGACAGAAAGCAGCACCAGCAGACGTACAGGAGAAACCCGCTGCACCAGGAGCCAAACACTGCACCAGGACAGTCGACACGTCTAAAAGTAAACAGAAAAAATATTAGTACAAAGTCATACCTCCCAACAGTCCCGGATCCAGTGGGACAGTCCCGATTTTGAGAGACTGTCCCGCTGTCCCGGCCGGGATCTTACTTGTCCCGCACTGCACTGAAAATGTGCCGGCCACGCCCCCTCCTTGAGGCATCCGTGCAGCTCTCCTGCTGGCCACGCTCCCTTTTTTCCGGCCACGCCCCCTCTTCATGCTGGCCACACATGGCGCTGTGCCCACTGGGATACTGCCCTAACAGCTAACACCCAGCTGTGTCCCCGTCCCCACATACAGAGGCAGGAGCCGGACCGGCCTCAGCTGCCATTGGAGGGAGGATAAACAGGAAGTAAGAGAGCATCATAGGAGCCATGTGTGCGGGGAGGAGACGCTGGATCCAGCAGTGTCTTGGTTGAGCACATGTGTAGCCCTGGTGTGAAGGCACACGCAGTACCCTGGAGGATGTGTGGAGAGGTAACAGTTTAATGCTCAATAAACATTCACTCCAACACACACTTAGACACACCCATAGGGTATAAAAGGCTAGTGAGATGTAGCCAGTTAGTTAGTTCAGTCAGGAGTCTGTTTCCTGTCCTCGGACAGAGGAGATCATTCAGTGTGCAGTCTGTGCAGGAAGAGAGAGGAGTTAGCAGCAGGACCTTGAGTCTCCTGTCCCAAGGACAGTGGAGTTCAGAGACGTGCTCCTGAACTAGAAGATTACTGAGCACCTGTTAGCAAACTCTGGGAAGAAGAAAGAAGGGACTAGCCTGCATAACCTTTGGAAGTGTGGAGTGCTTATGCTACAAGCGCGGACAGGGCGAAAGGCGCAGTGGAAGGAATTTAGAAGTGCCTTAGGATTGGATTATCCTGCACATTGTCACCGGTCACTGGGGACCGAAGCGTCACTATAGCTCCAGGCATAGTGATAGAAAAACCAGAGGCTTACTGGACCTTAGGTAGCAGAAAGCAGCCCTTGGAGTGTCGGTACGTAACTGGGGTCAGGGAGAGTGGGAACTTGGAGTCACTGCAGGACCATATTAGGAACCCAGCTCTCTCAACGGAAGACTCCGACCACAAAACTGACCGGGCAGTACAGCTTGGAGAAGCTGGAGATTCTGGAGTGAACTATGCTTTATGCTGGTTGTACTCATCATTTTGAAAGTCAAGGAGGCCCATAACCTGTTCAGCTGTTGCCTCAAAGCATATCCTCCACCCGATCAGCCTCCCTGGGACCTGCCTTATCATCTGACAAGTAAAAGGTATGGGAAGAAGCTCCTATGTGTGAGACTGAGTTATTTGATTGCATCCCTGCACAACCCCACCATAACTATCGACCTGAGGGAAGAGTCCCACCTGTAGGGGACCCGACATCTAGCTGCCTCACCATCCCCTCAGAGATCTACAGCAGCGCTGGTCTTAGTGATCAGAGAACTACAGGTGGCGTCACGAACTGTATATATACCTATCCCCTGTAAATATTCCCCCCAACATACGCCTGACCGCCAGGGCCACAGACCGAGCCAGCGCTACCTGTGACAACCCCATAGACTTCCATGGGCTCGGCTCTGAGTACCCCATTGCTCTGGTAAACCACAATTGTGGTGCGGGTCAAAACAAATATTGGCGTCACGAACAGGATGCGAAACTCGCAAAATTGCGAGCCCTGTGTGCCTGTGGAGGTGTTTTTGTGAAAAAGGACTGTTTGCTATTTTTGGCGCTAAAATCCGCCATTTTGCCGCCAAATTCGCGCCCTCAGGCGCTAGAGAAGAAGGTGGGCGTGGATTCGTGGGCGTGTGCCCCCCCTGTGGCGCGAAGAGAATGCCTGCCCTCTCAAAGTGCTATTACAATATGCGATCCTGCCCTACAGCAAAGGAGGTCCGCCTCCTCTTCACCTTCCCTGCGAAGAGGAGGAGACGCAAACCCCGCCTCCACGGAAGAGACGGGACTGTTCTAAAAGAAGAAGAGAGACTGTTCTGGAACATCATGGAAGCAGGACGTGTGCAGCCGAGCAGGGAAGCGGAGGAAGGCAGGCCCCGTTCCCCAGCCAAGCTGCCACTGGAACCGGAACCATCCGTGGTCCTGCACCTGCAGCAAGCATTGCTGGAGATTAAAGAGGAAAATGCAAGATTGAAGAAGATGGTTTTGCAACAACCTGGCGAAGAAGAGATCGAGAGACGCCGGCGTACCCAGATGCAGCGGCGGCTGTGGGACGCGGTGTTCTCTCCCCTCGACGACCCCCCACGATTTGAGTTACCGAAACTTCTGCTGCCAAAGGCTAAGGAGCAACCGGAGGCTACCCCCAAAAGGACCGACCTTGAACCTACCGAGGAAGCGGTGGAAGCGAAGGAGGTTGAGGAGGTACCGCCAGTTCCGGAACGCCCGCCCGGCCAGGAGGCCGCAGCAGATGATCGATCCCCGGCAGGGACACCGGAGGGGTCTTGTCCATCATTACCAGACGTCGACTGGGAGGAGATGGCGCGCCTGGATGACGTCGCCTACGCCGCCCAGTGGGAACGTGAGTGGCAGCGTTGCGAAGAGGAACAGCGACGCCGGCAGGAGGAAGAGCGGGAAGCGCAGCGGAACCGGCAGCGGCAGTACGAGCAGCTGATCGCGGATAAGGAAAGTGTCCGCCGGGAAAAAGGTACTCTAAGGGAACCGCGGCGGCAGGGGTGTGTGACAGAGTTCCAGCTCCGGAAGGGCTGGGGCTTCATCAGAGAACCGGGCCTCTACCCAGGGGTCTTTGTCAGTCGCAGGGAAGTAGAATCCCACCTACCGCAAGGCCATCCCGGGAGGGACCTAATTAATGGGGACATAGTAACCTATACACGGCACTGGGGTATGAAGGGATGGTATGCCCTTAATGTCACAATCGTCCGTGACCCCGTCCCTGACGCAGGTAACGTCACCATTGCCAGCGCATCCCAGTCCCAATCTTCCGCTGCATCAGGCCGTGCCCCGGCATCGCCCCAGGAAAGTATATCACAGTTGGACGCGCCCTCTGCATACTCTTCACTGCCTTGTCCTCCTACTACATCGCAACCTGCGATCCATTCCACATCGCAATCAGCAGTCTACACCACGTCGCGCACGACGACTATTTCTGCATCGCGAGAGAAAGTGGCTATTACAGTGACGCAATCGGCGTCTCACAAGGAGAAAGCACCCGTTGCGCCCCTAGTGGTTCGCACAAGGACTGTAGCGACCCAAACTCTGATAGCAGGTCACGACTTGTTGGTCATGGGATCTAAGGATCATCGTATTGTTCCAGCCCCCGGGATGGAAAGTATAATGGAAGCCTGCAAGAAAATGTGAAGAACGGTAGGACCCAGACAGGGTTTACCGCAACAAAGAAAATGTAGAAAGTTTTGATAAAAGGAATATTTGCTGTTTTGCACTTTATGGTTATGCATAATGTTTACATAGTTTTACTATAATGAGTAGAATACCCGGCTGGGTACAAGATGAAAATTTGAAAAAGTTAAAGAATTTTGAGTAAATAGAATTTGATATAATGTGTCTTATAATGGACTGCGTGGCTGAGGACTGAGCCAGCCCAAAAACTGTATTCTGTAAATAGTTGCACTAAGGTGCATTATATTGGTTTTACATGAAACCACCTCAACTACCTCTGAATATAAAACCCGTGTGGTGTGGCACTGAGTGAGGTCTGCATTCAGATGTCCTGCAGCCCACCCAGGACCCACGTTGAAGGTTTGGTGCGGGTCCTTCACAAGAATATTGTCATTTATTTATATGAAAATGTCTATTTAGTATTTTGTATTTTTCTATATGTTTTAATGCAACGTTCAAGAAATCCGTACCTCCCGGATGGAAGAGTTAATGTTTATGGTTAATGCAAAAACAAAATGTCTTCTTGTATTTCACAGCCCGGGAGTGCTGTATTTTACCATGGGGGAATGTGTAGCCCTGGTGTGAAGGCACACGCAGTACCCTGGAGGATGTGTGGAGAGGTAACAGTTTAATGCTCAATAAACATTCACTCCAACACACACTTAGACACACCCATAGGGTATAAAGGCTAGTGAGATGTAGCCAGTTAGTTAGTTCAGTCAGGAGTCTGTTTCCTGTCCTCGGACAGAGGAGATCATTCAGTGTGCAGTCTGTGCAGGAAGAGAGAGGAGTTAGCAGCAGGACCTTCAGTCTCCTGTCCCAAGGACAGTGGAGTTCAGAGACGTGCTCCTGAACTAGAAGATTACTGAGCACCTGTTAGCAAACTCTGGGAAGAAGAAAGAAGGACTAGCCTGCATAACCTTTGGAAGTGTGGAGTGCTTATGCTACAAGCGCGGACAGGGCGAAAGGCGCAGTGGAAGGAATTTAGAAGTGCCTTAGGATTGGATTATCCTGCACATTGTCACCGATCACTGGGGACCGAAGCGTCACTATAGCTCCAGGCATAGTGATAGAAAAACCAGAGGCTTACTGGACCTTAGGTAGCAGAAAGCAGCCCTTGGAGTGTCGGTACGTAACTGGGGTCAGGGAGAGTGGGAACTTGGAGTCACTGCAGGACCATATTAGGAACCCAGCTCTCTCAACGGAAGACTCCGACCACAAAACTGACCGGGCAGTACAGCTTGGAGAAGCTGGAGATTCTGGAGTGAACTACGCTTTATGCTGGTTGTACTCATCATTTTGAAAGTCAAGGAGGCCCATAACCTGTTCAGCTGTTGCCTCAAAGCATATCCTCCACCCGATCAGCCTCCCTGGGACCTGCCTTATCATCTGACAAGTAAAAGGTATGGGAAGAAGCTCCTATGTGTGAGACTGAGTTATTTGATTGCATCCCTGCACAACCCCACCATAACTATCGACCTGAGGGAAGAGTCCCACCTGTAGGGGACCCGACATCTAGCTGCCTCACCATCCCCTCAGAGATCTACAGCAGCGCTGGTCTTAGTGATCAGAGAACTACAGGTGGCGTCACGAACTGTATATATACCTATCCCCTGTAAATATTCCCCCCAACATACGCCTGACCGCCAGGGCCACAGACCGAGCCAGCGCTACCTGTGACAACCCCATAGACTTCCATGGGCTCGGCTCTGAGTACCCCATTGCTCTGGTAAACCACAATTGTGGTGCGGGTCAAAACACACATAATGATGAGCGCTGTGTGCGGTAAGTGTGTGTGTGCCTGACACTGAGTGCCACAGGGGACTGCACCACTATGTGCTGAGCTCTGCTCGGGCCAGCCTGCTGTAACACAACTGCGTGCACACAGCTCCGCTGCAACACGACTGCACGCACACAGCTCTGCTGCAACACAACTGCACGCACACAGCTCTGCTGCAACATGACTGCGCGCACACAGCTCTGCTGCCAGATGACTGCCCACACACAGCTTTGCTGCAACATGGCTGCACACACAGCCCTGCTGCCAGACGACTGCGCACACACAGCTCTGCTGCAACATGACTGCGCGCACACAGCTCTGCTGCCAGACGACTGCGCGCACACAGCTCTGCTGCAACACGACTGCACACACACAGCTCTGCTGCAACACGACTGCACACACAGCCTGCGGCAGCACGACTGCGCGCACACAGCTCTGCTGCCAGACAACTGCGCACACACAGCTCTGCTGCAACATGACCGCGCGCACACAGCTCTGCTGCCAGACGACTGCCCGCACACAGTTCTGCTGCCAGATGACTGCGCGCACACAGCTCTGCTGCAACACGACTGCGCGCACACAGCTCTGCTGCAACATGACTGCGCGCACACAGCTCTGCTGCCAGACGACTGCGCGCACACAGCTCTGCTGCCAGACGACTGCCCGCACACAGCACTGCTGCCAGACGACTGCGCACACACAGCCCTGCTGCCAGACGACTGCGCGCACACAGCTCTGCTGCAACATGACTGCGCGCACGCAGCTCTGTTGCCAGACAACTGACCGCACACAGCTCTGCTGCCAGACGACTGCGTGCACACAGCTCTGCTGCAACATGACTGCGCGCACACAGCTCTGCTGCCAACGACTGCCCGCACACAGCTCTGCTGCCAGAAGACTGCGCGCACACAGGTCTCCTGCAACATGACTGCCTGCACACAGCTCTGCTGCCAGACGACTGCGCGCACACAGCTCTGCTGCCAGACGACTGCACGCACACAGCTCTGTAACTAGACAGCTGTGCACACACAGCTCTGCTGCAACATGACTGCGTGCACACATCTCTGCTGCCATATATCGGATGCTGTAGGTTAGGACAGGCAGTGGAGCAGTTGTGTAGAGCCCAGCTGCGCTTGGAATCTCATTTCCCAGAGGGATGCACCAAAGGTAATGACCACTAGAGGACCCAATATGCATACATACAGCTTCACCAATCCCTAGAGCCACCAGAGGGAGCCTTTTTAGAGTATATAAGGATGGTAAAGCCACAGGAAGTTGGTTAGTCTGAGGGCTGCAGTCAGTAGTCACCTCAGAGAGCACACAGAGAGCAAATCAATTTAGTCTGAGTCTACGTGGAGAGTAGTTCAGTCTGAGCTTAGACTAGTCACCTCAGAGAGGAGTTGAGAGTTGTTAGTTCTCTTGGAGAGAGAGAGAGAACAGCAGTTGTTGAAAGAACCTGAAATCTGCAGCTCCAAGCTTAGTTCAAACTTGTGGAGGCTAGTACAAGTGGAAAGATAGCCACTCCAGCCTAGTCAGAACTGAGTCAACCGAGTGCAGTTCAGTGAGCAAGCGTGCCGACGCTTTGAGAGTGGTGAAAAAAGGAGAAGAAGCAGTCCACCATCTGCTAGTGTGTTAGTGTGAGGGTCGAGTAGGACGAACGGCGAGTGGAAGATAAGAAGAGAGTGACAGAGGTTGAAACAGCATTAATAGCTTACCTCTACTCTGATTAATCGGACGCCGGGTCCGAGCTTGCTGGATCCTTCACGCCTAGCAGGAGATACCGGAGACCCTGCCGGACTACAAGTCGCAGGAGCCCAAAGGTGATGATACATGGCTGGGTTAGGAAGACAGGAGTCTGGCAGGTACCACCATTAGAGACTGTGTCCTTCCAATAGAAAGCCCTATACAAAGTCAGCCGGGTGCAAAGTTGAAGACAGAGTTAGGCCTCGTTTCATACAGGTCAGAGACTCACATTACAGGAGTAAGGAGCCCTACACCTACTCAGTGGGAAGAACTGGACGTGCATCCTTCACCCTGCCAGCACCCCAGGACGTGTGTTATGTTTTGGTAGCTGAGGAGAGCAGGCAAAAACGGCAATACACCAGAGAGGTTGGAATCTACTGGATTGCAGTACCCTGACTAACCACCACAACTAAAGGTAGCCGTGGAGCGTTCCTACGTTGGTCCTAGACGCCTCGTCACAGCCTGAGAGGTTAACTACACCTAAAGATAGAAAGAGGAAAGCTATCTGCCCCGGAGCAGATCCCCAAAGAACATAGGAAGCCCCCAAACATGTAATAGCGGTTAGACAAGAGGAAATACAGACACAGACAGAAAATAGTATGAGTAAACGCTGGGGCCCAATCTGCCTAGACAGAAAAGGATAGGAAGGATACTTACTGCAATCCAAAAAAAAACCCTAAAAAAAACCCAACGCTACTAGTTGCAAAAACACCTGAGATCACACGACCTCTACCACCTAAATTAGTTCTCTGGTGTAACAAAACTAAGCCGCAGTCCACTGAAAAAACTGGAAAAGACAAATGAACAAACAACAGTGGCTCCAGGGGAACTGAGAGGACCCCAAGCCCCCCGGGAGGGGAACCTGGCCAACCTCACAGAAATGCAGAGAAATATGCAAATGGAAAGCACAAAAACAAAAAACAGAAAATGTCTTATCTGAGAGCAGGAGAAGAGGCAAGACTCAGCAAGCTTCCAAGTGAACCAGGAAACAACGTTGAGACAAGAACAATTGATCACCGGCAACCATGATGGAGGGGGACCTCCCTTATATCCAGCCAGTCCGTGATTCCTGATTGCCAATCCTCATTGAATGGTTCAGTACTGTTTGTAACCACCAGAGGGAGCTTCTGCTCAGAATTCATTTCTAGAACATTCACAACAGACGTGCCTGCAACACCATCAGTAAAGGTACAGAAAGAGACTTCCATGTGTGTGTCTGCCTTATTACTCCTGCGGCTGAACTCCCCTTCTCCATCCTGCACCCCCACACTCCGTTACCCTGAAGGACCCCAGCCTTGCCTGTGGAAGGCTTAACACCTTGCTGCCCAACACCAACCCTTCAGCGGATCTGTATAGCAGCGCTGGTCACCCTGACCAGGTCCCACAGGTGGCGTCACGACATTTCTACAAATACTTTAATCCCCTGTAAATATCCCCCTTTTCAGTGAGCGCCCAGAGCCACGGACCGAGCTGTGTCGCCGTGACATCCCCCATAGAAGTTAACGGGCTCGGTGCCGAGTACCCCACAGGCCCTGGCATGCGACTCATCTTTTGGCATCACGAACAGGATTTCGTGCCCTGCAGCAACGGAGGATTCGTGCCCGTTGCCACCGGGTACTGTGTGCCTTAGTAAAAGACTGTGTTTTGCTTGTGGTGATTTCCCGCCATTTGCCCGCCATTTACAGCGCCACGGCGCAAAAAAATAGTGGGCGTACCTGTAGAAAGCGCGCTGAGTCCCGACGCGCCCCCAACGCTGACGCGCGGCAGGTCCTGTGGAGAGTTGCAGTGAACGCTTTACGTCAGAGCGCCGGCGACGCAGGTCCTTCTCACTACTAGAACCGGAGGAAGCTGCGGCCTACAGGAGAAGGTAGGCGCAGGCATGTCGCAGCAGCAAGCTGACAGCGCGGCCCAGGCTGACCGCCCCAATGACTTACCCCTCGGCGCTGTTGCGCAGGATGGAAACGCTGGCCCCCTCACCAGGACTTGTGGCCCCGATAGTACCGCTGACGCTGCCATACATGCCTGGAGCAAAGTGGCTCCCTCAGTACAGCGGCAAGCCAGACACCCTGTCAGGGTTCAAGCGCAAAATATGCAGCATAATGGACATGTACCCTATGACAGAAAAGCAGAGAGCTGCAGTGGTAGTGGGACAACTGACTGATGCTGCAGAGAGGGAAGTAGAGACTTGGACAGCTGCAGACCAGGAATCAGTGCTTGCAATTTTCTTAAAGCTACAGACCATCTTTGAGGATTGCACTGAAACAGATCTCCGGATGAGGTTTTACCAATGCTCCCAGAAACCAGATGATAGCATTAGGGACTACGCCTGCAGACTACAGGGGGCCCTGCGAGCTCTCAAACAGGTTAACCCCATAAGTGTCATCAATGAAAATAAAATGTTAAAGGAACAATTTGTACGGGGACTGAGGTCTCAAGCTGAAAGCAGAACTGTGCATTGGTGGTCCTTGGATCATCCTGACGCTACCTTTGATGCCCTTAAGGATATGGCTATAAAAGGACTGCGACCCCTGGAGACGCCCGAGATGGCAACCCAGTGTCACCCGGGTGAAGCCACCCTAAAGCCAGCAGCATCCACCTTTTCCCCGCTGGTTGCAGAAGCCAAAACGCAGGTGGCGCCACCTACTGAGCTGGACTATCTGCGCTCAGAAGTGCGCCAGCTTACCAAAAACCTGGCCACTGTAATGAGTGCCCTGCAACTGCGGAAGGAGGAAGACGGAAAGATCCTGCTAGCTGACTGCCCAGAGGATGTCCCTTGGATGAGCCGGAGAAAAGGAGGACATCGTCCCATCAGAGGAGGACAACGCCACCCCCAGGAGCGACCCCCGACCAGCACCATCCTCGCCGAGAGATCATCTGCTACCGTTGCCACAGAGAAGGTCATCTAGCCCATCACTGTCCTTTAAACGAGCAAATCCTGGGTCCGAGGGCCAATACCCAGGAATAGACTCTTCAGGCCCCTCAGACTGGAACTGCAGGTTTGTGGGAGGAAGACCATACCTGTCCATCATACTAGACGGGATCGCAATCCCTGCCCTGCTGGACACTGGATCTCAGGTAGCCATCATACCTGATGTCCTGTATAATAGATTTTGGTCCACGGACAGTC
>JARQOD010000002.1:566612735-566643904 GCA_033576555.1 Oophaga sylvatica | reverse complement strand
AACACATCAGAAAAATCAATCAAAAAGTCAGGAACATCCTGAGCCTGGGGGGAGGCAGAAAAAACAGGAGTGTTGGTATTAACACATTGGCAGCCCCAACTGGTTACAGACACAAATTTCCAATCCAAAACAGGATTATGAGACTGTAACCAAGGGAAACCCAGTACAATAATGTCATGCAGATTATACAGAACCAAAAATTTGCAGCACTCCTGGTGATCAGGTTCAACCCTCATTATCACCTGAGTAGAAAACTGGGGTTTATTCTCAGCCAAAGGGGTAGAATCGATCCCCAGTAGGGGAATAGACTTCTGTAGGGGTATCAAGGGAAATCCACAACGTTTAGCAAAATCATAATCCATCAGATTAATAGCTGCTCCAGAATCAACGAAAGCCTGAGCAGAAAATGAGGACAGAGAGCATATCAGAGTGACAGTTAATAAAAACTTAGTCTGAACACTACCCAAGACAACTGAGCGTGCAAAACGTCTTCCCCGCTTAGGGCAGACTGAAATAGCATGAGAGGCATCACCACAGTAGAAACACAACCCATTGCGCTTTCGAAACTCATGACGCTGTGCCCCAGACACCACTCTATCACACTGCATGGGTTCAGAAGCTGGTTCACAAGGCAACACCATTCCACGCATACTTCTCCGCTCACGCAAACGTCTGTCAATTTGAATCGCTAATGACATAGAATCATTGAGACCAGAGGGGACAGGGAATCCCACCATAACATCCTTTACATTATCTGACAGACCCTTCCGGAAAAGGGCTGCCAAAGCTTCGTCATTCCATTTGGTCAGGACTGCCCACCTACGGAATCTCTGACAGTATAACTCAGCGTCATCAAGCCCCTGATTTAATGCCAACAAGGCTTTTTCAGCTTGATCAGTGACATTAGGCTCATCGTACAATAACCCCAAGGCCTGAAAAAATGCATCAACATCACTCAAAACAGGATCCCCAGGTATCAGGGAAAAAGCCCAATCCTGAGGATCGCCGCGCAGGAGAGAGATGATAATTTGAACCTGCTGCGCTGCGTTCCCTGAGGACTTAGATTTTAAGGCAAAAAACAATTTACAATTATTTTTGAAATTCTGAAACTTAGCTTGATCCCCTAAAAACAAATCTGGCATGGGAATCCTAGTGTAAGGTTCTATGTATATATTCCTGAAACTCAGTTTGTTCGTCAGCCATTTTACTTTCTGTTTTGCTGCAGCTATCTTGCCCTCAGTCAAAATGGAGTTCAGCTTGCATGTTCCCGCCCTGATTCTCTCCTTTGCTTCTTAAGCAGCCACAGCTGAGCAATCAGTGCTTCAGAATCTAGCCTGCAGTGAACCTGTGACTTGACTCCTGTAAGCCTTGGACCTTGTACTCCAGCTATTCCTACTGAGGAACTCTGAAGCACTTGTGGACTCTGAACCCTGCTCTTTGAAAGACCCACGTTTGCATGGACTTACGGTAACAGAGAAGAAGATCCTGAATCTGTATTGGAGAGTGATTGCTGAGCTTGGATTACTCTGGCCTGCTGTGTCTCCTGTTTCTGTGTCTGCAAACTGTGTGACTATTTCTGCCAACTTGTATGAAGTAATACAGGACTTTTCTATATCAAACCTGTGACTCCTGTGTTTTCATCGCACCCAAGCACAAGACGCTATATGAACTGTACTACATACATTACACCTAGGTTCCACAACAGGCAACCCAGCAAGATAGATAGCAATACTCCGAACCTCAGTGGCAAGCTGATCCACACGGCCAGACAACTGTGCAAACTCCATTGAGAGAAAAGTCCTCCCCAGCACCCAGAGAACAGAGGGAAAAAAAAAATGCAACAAACAGAAAAATATCTCTGACAACTCTGACAACCTTTTTTCTTTCACAATATTTTTTCCCTTCTGTGAGTACCATACAATTTTCAATTTTTAGGCCGGTGATACTGTTATGTTTCGGTAGCTGAGGAGTGCAGGTAAAAAAGGCAATACACCAGAGCAGATGGAATCTATGAGATTGCAGTACCCTGACTAACCACCACAACTAGAGGCAGCCGTGGAGCGTTCTACGTTGGTCCTAGACGCCTCGTCACAGCCTGAGAAACTAACTACACCTAAAGATAGAAATAGGAAAGCTATCTGCCCCGGAGCAGAACCCCAAAGATAATAGAAAGCCCCCAAACATGTAATGGCGGTTAGACAAGATGAAATACTGACACAGAAAGAAAATAGTATGAGCAAACGTGGGGCCCAATCTCCTAAAGAAAAGGATAGGAAGGGACTTACTGCAATCCCAGAAAACCCTGAAAGGCACCAACTCTACTAATTTCAAAAACACCTGAGATCACACGACCTCTTCCACCTAAATTAGTTCTCTGGTGTAACAAAATCAAAACAGCAGCCACTGAAAAAACTGGAAAAAGCAAAAGTACAAACATCAGTGGCTGAACAAAACTGAGAGGGCAGAAGCCCCCGGAGGGGACCCTGAAGGCCCCCACAGAAGTGCAGGACAAAATGCAAAAATATAGCACAAACACAAAAGAAGAAAATGTCTTATCTGTTAGCAGGAGATGCAGACACGACACAGCAGAGACTTTCTTGTGTGTGTCTGCCTTATTGATCCTGCACCCCTACACCGCCATATACCCTGAGGGATCAATCTTGCCTGTGGAAGACTTAACACCTTGCTGCCCAGTAACAACCCCTCAGAGGATCTACCCTGCAGCGCTGGTCACCCTGACCAGGAACCACAGGTGGCGTCACGAACATTTCTACAAACCTATAATCCCCTGTAAATATTCCCCTTTATTGAGGTGAGCCCCCAGGGCAACGGACCGAGCTGCGCTACCCGTGACATCCCCCATTGAAGTGAACGGGCTCGGTGCCGAGTACCCCACAGGCCCTGGCTACGGGCGACTCACGTGCATGTGCGTGTTTGTGCGTGTGTGCATGTGTGTGTGTGTGCATGTGTTTGTGCGTGTGCATGTGTGTGCATGTGCGTGCATGTGTGTGCGTGTGTTTGTGTCAAGGCATGTGTATTTTGTTTCTTTTAATGTAATGTAACTCTATTTTAAATAAAGAGCAGTGTAGCTCTTACTTGACCCAAAAAAATAAGTAAAAAAAAAACAATTACAATAAAAACTGTCTACAAAAACTGTCCGTAGTATTAATTTCAAATAAAGGTTATTTGTGTTTTATTGGTATAACCACACAGGGTATACATAGGTGTATTGTTTTCAAAATGTGGATATAAAAATTTATGGGTCTATACAAAGGTTTTATACAAAAGGTTATGGGTATATACAAAGGTTATGGGGTGTATACAAAGGTTATGGGTGTATACAAAAGTGTATACAAAGGTTATGGGTGTATACAAAGGTGTATACAAAGGTTATGGGTGTATACAAAGGTTATGAGGTGTATACAAAAGTGTATACAAAGGTTATGAGGTGTATACAAAGGTTATGGGGTGTATACAAAAGTTATGGGGTGTATACAAAAGTGATACAAAGGTTATGAGGTGTATACAAAGGTTATGGGTGTATACAAAGTTATGGGGTGTATACAAAAGTGTATACAAAGGTTATGGGGTGTATAAAAGGTTATGGGGTGTATACAAAGGTTATGGGGGTAGGTATCTAAAGTTGGAAGGAGGGTTGATGTTTAGAAATGTTTTATTTTTTGGGTGGGGGTGAAACAGGAGGTGGAGGGTTCTGTAGCTTGTGCATTGCGTATCAAGAGGATGTAAAAGACGGCATTGGAAAACCACGCAAGCAATCTTTTTATTATTTTTGGGTATCATAGGTTTAAGTGTCTTTATACTTGCAGATTACTTTGAGGACCCAGTCAGGCCCCAAGAGCACCCAGTCAGGCCCAAGAGGACCCAGTCAGGCCCAAGTTTAGAGTTGTTATGTAAGTATATTGGCCAGAAAGCGGTTACATCCTTTGTATAATAGCTTATCAAGTGTCTTTATACTTGCAGATTACTTTGAGGAACCTGTCAGGCCCAAGAGGACCCAGTCAGGCCCCAAGAGGACCCAGTCAGGCCCCAAGAGGACCCAGTCAGGCCCAAGAGTTTTTTTTCTGATGTAAGTATATTGGCCAGAAAGCTTTTCTATCTTTTGTATAGTAGCTTAACAAGTGTCCTTATACTTGCAGATTATTGTAAGGACCCAGTCAGGCCCCAAGAGGACCCAGTCAGGCCCCAAGAGGACCCAGTCAGGACCAAGAGGACCCAGTCAGGCCCAAGTTTAGAGTTGTTATGTAAGTATATTGGCCAGAAAGCTGTTACATCCTTTGTATAGTACCGTGTTTCCCCGAAAGTAAGACAGTGTCTTACTTTCTTTTTATCCCCAAAAACCCCACTATGTCTTACTTTCGGGGTATGTCTTATATTGAAAAAAAATTACCTGTATCTAACCCAGTGTGATACAGTACCACCTGCTGTATTTAATCCAGTGTGACACCTGCTGATACCCACTGGGTTACATACAGCAGATGATACCCCAGTATGCCAGTGTATATGTTTTACTGATGTATGATTACTGTGTATACGTCGCCGCGTCTGCCATCTACCACCAGAAAAACTCACCGCCGCCTTCCGCCACGGGCTCCGGCTCCCTGCAGCCGCTGGTCCCGCCGTCCTCCGTCGCACCGTTCGCCCGCAGTCCCGGGCTGAAGTTCTCGCGCGCTCTATTTAAATTTCTTCTTCGGTCCCGAAACGTCATCACGTGGTCACTCACGTGACCGGAGGCTGCAGTGATAGACAGTTCTCTCCAGCCTCCGGTCACGTGAGTGACCAACGTGATGACGTTTCGGGACCGAAGAAGAAATTTAAATAGAGCGCGCGAGAACTTCAGCCCGGGACTGCGGGCGAACGGAGCGACGGAGGACGGCGGGACCAGCGGCTGCAGGGAGCCGGAGCCCGTGGCGGAAGGCGGCAGTGGTAGATGACAGACGCGGTGACGTATGGAGAGGGGGACGGTGCGGACGTGGGCAGGAAGCGGCACGCAGCTAGATGAGAGGGAGGCGGTAATACCCCCGTGTTTCCCCGAAAGTAAGACATATGTCTTACTTTCGGGGTACGGCTTATATTAGCCGACCCCTCTGAAACTCCCGATACGTCTTACAATCGGGGGTGTCTTACTATCGGGGAAACACGGTAGCTTAACAAGTGTCTTTATACTTGCAGATTATTTTAAGGACCCAGTCAGGCCGCAAGAGGATCCAGTCAGTCCCCAAGAGGACCCAGTCAGGCCCAAGAGGACCCAGTCAGGCTCAAGTTTAGAGTTGTTATGTAAGTATATTGGCCAGAAAGCTGTTATATCCTTTGTATAGTAGCTTAACAAGTGTCTTTATACTTGCAGATTATTGTAAGGACCCAGTCAGGCCCCAAAAGGACCCAGTCAGGCCCCAGAGGACCCAGTCAGGCCCCAAGAGGACCTAGTCAGGCCCAAAAGTTTTGTTCTGATGTAAGTATATTGGCCAGAAAGCTTTTCTATCTTTTGTATAGTAGCTTAACAAGTGTCTTTATACTTTCAGATTATTTTAAGGACCCAGTCAGACCCCAAGAGGACCCAGTCAGGCCCCAAGAGGACCCAGTCAGGCCCAAGTTTAGAGTTGTTATGTAAGTATATTGGCCAGAAAGCTGTTACATCCTTTGTATAGTAGCTTAACAAGTGTCTTTATACTTGCAGATTACTTTGAGGACCCAGTCAGGACTCAAGCCAGTAATGTCTTTTTCTGGGAGCCCCCCGCCACAGCGTAGGCGAAGTGAGGTAATTTATTTTTTTGTTTTTTAAAATTTTTTTGATTTTTTGCTGATGTTAACAATAATAGTAAACCGATATGCATGTATTCTGCTTGCACAGGAAGCTGAAGCAGAGGGGCTTCCAGAAGAAGAAGGGCAGGGTGGAGAAATACTAGGAGTGGGCACGCAGAGTGTAAGTTTTGCACAGACAAATCCTCACATACATCACATTATTACCCAACACAAACATTGATCACAGCACACACAAAACATATACCTCCATTCCATGCACATAATTTTTTTTTCTGTTTTATAGTCTTCACAATCCAGGTCTCGTCGTAGAGTTCCTCCAAGGACCTCCCATGGTCGTCGGCATGATCGTCGCGGCGGTCAGCAAGTAAATAGTTTTTTAGTTTTGTGTTTGATACACCAAGGTTACTTACCGGTAGCCGGTTTTTCCGGAGCCCATGACGGCACACATGAGAGAGGGGATCCGCCCAGTCAGGACAGGAAACCTTCTGAAATAAAAGGGCGGTACCTCTCCCTCGCTTCAGTTGGTTTACAGAGCATGAGAGGCTCCCTTGGTTAGTACACATGGTAAAACTATCACCACATTTTATTAACTAAAAAGACACCCAACTATAGTGCACACCAAAGAAGTGATAAGGGGGGGAATATACAGGTGTCGTCATGGGCTCCGGAAAAACCAGCTACCGGTAAGTAACCTTGGTGTTTTCCCGTCTCCCATGACGGCACACATGAGAGACTTTTGTAGCATGAAATACCTTAGGGAGGGACCACCGCTTGTAGCACCCTTCCTCCAAAGGTTAGGTCAGTAGAGGAAGATAGATCTAGCCGGTAGTGCTTGAAAAAGGCAGAAGGTGAGGACCAAGTAGCGGCTTTACAGATTTGCTCGATTCATACCTCAGCCTTCTCTGCCCAGGAGGTAGCCACGGCTCTGGTGGAGTGAGCCTTGATGCCTTCAGGAACCGGAGCGCCACTCGCAGAGTTGGATAACATGATGGCCTCCCTGATCCTTCAGGCAATGGTACTTTTGACTACTCCATACCCTTTTCTACTACTCTGAAAGGCTACAAATAGGGCCTCATCCTTCCTCCACTGACTGGTTACTGACATGTATTGAAGTATAGCTCTTCTTACATCTAACGTATGGAATCTTTGCTCCCCAAGGTTTCTAGGATTATTGCAGAATGATGGCAAGATGATTTCCTGAGTCATATGGAACTTGAGTACCACCTTGGGGAGATAGGCCGGGTCTGGTCTTAAAACCACTCTATCATCAAAAATTTGGGTATATGGGGAGCGTACCGACAGAGCCTGTAGGTCGCTTACTCTACGTGCCGATGTTAGGGCTACCAGTAATACTGTCTTAAGTGTGAGGATTTTTGGTGATAGTTCCTGCAATGGCTCAAAGGGACCTGTGGTTAATGCGTCTAAGACTAGATTTAGGTCCCAGGGTGGTATCTTGAGGTTAATAACCGGCCTAGACCTGTCACAAGCTTTTATGAACCTGGAAATCCACCTATTAGATGCTAGATTGCAGTTATATAGGGCTCCTAGAGCCGAAACCTGGACTTTGAGGGTGCTAGTTGCTAACCGAGTTGTAGCCCTGCTTATAAGAATTCTAAGATAGGCCCCACCGGAGCTACATCTCCCAAAGGTTCTCCCAGGAAGTCTAGGAAATTTTTCCATGTTCTACCGTAAATTCTGGATGTGATAGGTTTCCTACTCTTCAACAGGGTGGAGATTAACCCTGGTGAGAACCCTTGGCGATTCAGTAACACCCTCTCAAATTCCAGGCTGCCAGATGGAAGCCCTTCACTTGAGAGTGGATCACTGGTCCCTGGGTGAGCAAATCTGGAATTTCTGGTAAGATCCATGGATCTGTAAGTGACATATGCCTTAGAAGGGAGAACCAAGGCCTCCGTGGCCAAAATGGAGCTATGAGAACTATTCTCGCTTGATCTTCCCTGATTTTCCGGACTACTATTGGAATCATTGTCATCGGGGGGAACGCGTAGGCCAGGGAGAACTTCCAGGGTATGTGTAAGGCATCTACAGCGAATGGATGTTCCCTTGGATTTAGTGAGCAGAATTTCCTGACTTTTCTGTTGCGTGAGGTGGCGAACAAGTCTACTTCTGGTTTGCCCCAGGCTTGAACTATTTGTTGAAAAACTTGGGGGTTTAGAGACCATTCCCCCTGCCTCAGGTGTCTGCGACTCATGAACTATTTGTTGAAAAACTTGGGGGTTTAGAGACCATTCCCCCTGCCTCAGGTGTCTGCGACTCAGGAAGTCTGCTTGTATGTTCTCGACACCCCTTATGTGCAGTGCTGTGATGGATAACAGATGTTGTTCCGCTAACTGGAACAATAGTTTTGATATTTTCATGAGTCCCCCGAGACTTTTTCCCCCCCTGGTGATTATTGTAGGCTACTACTGCACAATTGTCCGTCATTACTCGGCCATGGCGGCCTTGAAGCAAGGGTAGAAAATATCTCACGGCCTTCTCCACGGCCCACAGTTCCTTTGTATTTGAGCTGTAACTCTTTTCGTGCGAGGACCAAGTTACTTGCACTGAACGATATTTCAGGTGTGATCCCCACCCTGTAGCACTTGCGTCTGTTGTAATGATGTAGTTGACGGGTTTCTGCCACGGGACACCGGCTGTTAGATGCTTCTCCACAGTCCACCAGACCAGAGAGTCTCTCACGTCTGAACAAAGACATAGCTCCCCTTCTAAACGATTTTTTAATTGTTTTTGTGCTGACAGAATTTCCCACTGCAGCTGTCTTAGGTGGAACTGTGCCCATTCTACTGCAGGTATGCACAATGTTAATGAGCCTAAGAGAGACATTGCATTTCTCAGTGTCATAGCTGGTTGTTGAATTGCTGAAAGGGCGAGGCTTTTTACCTTGGCCACTTTGTTCTCCGGTAGAAGGCAGAGCTGTAGTTCGGAGTCTAGCATTAACCCACTTTTACCGGTGTTAATTTTGATTTGGGAATGTTCACTATCCATCCCAGTTCCGTCAGTGTAGATGTGACATCTTCTACTTGCTGAATGCAGTGGTCCTCTGACCTCCCTACTACCAGAAGATCGTCCAGGTAAGGAACAATCATTATATTCCTGGTGCGAAGATATGACATCACTTCTGCCATTACCTTGGTGAAGACTCTGGGAGCTGTAGACAGGCCGAAGGGTAGGGCTGTATACTGATAGTGTCTGATCTGACCCTGGACCTCGAGTGCTACCCTCAGGTATTTCTGATACTCCTGATGGATTGGGATATGATAGTACGCTTCTTTCAGGTCTATCACTGCCATGAAGCAGTGCTGGAACAGGATTTTTATAGCCGTATTGATTGACTCCATCTTGAAGGAGCAATTGTCTACCCACTGATTGAGTCTCTTTAGATTGATTATGGTTCTTAGAGAACCATCTGGCTTTTGTATCAAGAAGAGGGGTGAGTAAAACCCTCTTCCTTCCTCCTGAACTGGGACTTTCTGCAGGACTTTTTTCCCTATCAGACTTAAGACCTCCGTCTCCAGGGCCCGTTGTTGATCCTGGGACCTCCTTCGGGGTGTTATAATAAAGGATTCCTTGGGTGGACGGATGAATTGTATTCTTAATCCGTCTTTGATTATATTTAACACCCAAGTACTGGGGGAAATATTTGCCCAGGCAGGAAGGAAGAGAGAAAGTCTCCACCCTACTTCTGACCTGATGTCATTGGGGAGATTTTTTGGAGGATGTGGAGGGCCCCTTGAACATGTAGCCCGATCCTCTTTTTTCTCTAAAGTCCCAATTTTTCCTATCTCTTGGAGGACGAGCTCAGTTAAACCTTCTCTTCCGAAAGGGCTGCTTCTTGGATTCTCCGGGAAATCGAGGAAAGGTATTCTTTTTGTCCCCCGCATATTCTAAAATTTCCTCTAGTTTTTTGCCAAAGAGAAGTTGACCATCACATGGAATGGAACACAGTCTATGTTTTGATGGTAAATCTCCCGGACACCCTTTAAGCCATAAGGCTCGTCTTGCCGCATTGGACAAGCCTGCTGCTCTGGCTGTTAGTCTTGCCGAATCCGTCGAGGCGTCCGCTAAAAAGGCTGCTGTTCCATGTATTAGTGACATATCTTTTACGATCTCACCCCTTGGGACTTTGTTTCTTATTTGCTCTTCTAGCTGCTGTAGCCAAATCATGAGGGCACGGGCAGTACAGGTGCCGGCTATTGCTGGTTTTAAACCTTCTGCCGACACTTCCCAGATGTGTTTCAGGAAGCGTCTGCTTTTTTGTCAAGCCGATCTTTTAACATGCCCGAGTCCTCTAGCGGCAGGGATGACTTTTTTGATGATTTGGCCACAGCGGCATCAATTTTTGGGATTTTTTCCCAATTTTCAGAGCCTTCTCCTCAAATGGGTACCTCCTCTTTGATGTAGAAGGTAAGGTACCTGACCTTTCTGGCTTCCTCCACTCTTTGTCAATTAAAGATCTTATTTTGTTATTGACCGGGAAGGTGCATTTCCTTTTTTCCTCCAACCCTCCAAACATAATGTCCTCTAGTGATCTATGTGTCTTTTCTTCCTTAAGGCCGGGGTCACACTGGTGACAAAATCGGACGACTGCAATGCGATGAAATATCGCATTGCAGTCGGACCAATGTTAATCTATGGAGCAGCTCCCAGTATCAGATTTTTTGTGGTCCGTTTTAAACGTGCGACATGCTGCGATTGTCACCGATTGTGGGTCGACTATCGCCAATGCAAGTCTATGGGTGCGATGAAAAATCGGATTACAAACGGACCGCACATGTGACTTGCGATTAAATCGCACCGGTGTCCTTTAGAAAAGCCGGCAATTCATCCCCTGCTATACTGTAAAATCACACTGACAGCTTTAATAAAGAATAGAATCAATACATATACACCCATAGAATATATATATATATATATATATATATATATAAAATATATATATATATGTCATTGTGACTATATATATACATATATTTATAGTTCATGCACTTCTACATACTGTAATAGCCGCTAATTCAATTGCCGGCTTTTGTGAAATTACAGAACCCGACATGAAATGACACATGGTTTACATACAGTTAACCATGTCATTTCATCTATTTTGATATATGGTTTTCACTAACAATTACATGAGTGTATGTGTGTGAAATTTCACACATGTAGGGGTTAATTAAAGGTGTAAATTCGTTGAAAAAAAATGCGTGGGCTCCCGCTGTATTTTCTCCACAAGACAGACAAAGCAAGCGAGTGGGGGCAAATAATAATAGCCCAGGGAGGGTGCATTTATTTTGTGCCCCCCCTGGCTACTAACATCTGCCCCCAGCCACCCCAGAAAAGGCAAATCTATAATCAGATTTGCCCTTTCTGGCACTTTGCCCATCTATTCCCATTGCCCTGTAGCGGTGGCGAATGGGTTAATAATGGGTTAAAGCCATCTTGCAATTGAAAGGTGACTTTAAGCCAGGTTAATAATTGAGAGTTGTCAATTTGACAACTCTCAATTATTAATCCTATTGTATGAAAGGAAAAAAAACCACACACATTAATTATTAATCCTTTTAATGAAAAAAAGACACAGTTTTGGACCATATTTTATTGCTCAGCTGTAATCCCCTGAATGAATCAGTTCCTCTCCCGGCGACAGGAGAGGAAGTGATTAGTGTGTGAAGCTTAATTGATTGCTTCCCACTTTCACTTCAGGTCAGGTAAGGATGACCTGACCTGAAGTGAAAGTGGGAAGAAATCAATTAAGCTTCACACATTAATCACTTCCTCTCCTTTCGCCGGGAGAGGAACTGATTCATTCAGGTGGTAACAGCTCAGCAGGCAGCATTAGCTGCCTGCTAGCTGTAACCTGTTAACCCTTTCTGATGGATTACAGCGTGGGACCTGACTGTGCATGGGATAGGTAAGAATCATTTTGCTTTTTTATTTTATTTTTATTACAGGAAATGGTTTCAGCAGGAAAATAAAAGATGGTCAAAAACTGTTTGCTTATTTCATTAAAATGATTTTTTATTAAAGTGTGTGTGTTTGATTTTTCTTTCATATAATAGGATTAATAATTGATAGTTGTCTAATTGACAGCTCTCAATCATTAACCTGGCTTAAAGTCACCTTTCAATTGCAAGGTGGCTTTAACCCCTTATTAACCCATTCGCCACCGCTACAGGGCAATGGGAATAGACGGGCAAAGTGCCAGAAAGGGCTAATCTAATTATAGATTTGCCTTTTCTGGGGTGGCTGGGGGCAGATGTTAGTAGCCGGGGGGCACAAAATAAATGCACCCTCCCTGGGCTATTATTATTTGCCCCCACTCGCTTGCTTGGTCTGTCTGGTGGAGAAAATACAGCGGGAGCCCATGTATTTTTTTTCAACGAATTTACACCTTTAATTAACTCCTACATGTTTGCAATTTTGCACACATACACTCATGTAATTGTAAGTGAAAACCATATATCAAACTACATGAAATGACATGGTTAACTGTATGTAAACCATGTGTCATTTCATGTCGGGTCTGTAGTTTCACAAAAGCCGGCAATTGAATTAGCGGCTATTACAGTATGTAGAAGTGTATGAACTATAAATATATGTATTATATATATTATATATATGTCACAATGACTTGTGTATATATATATATATTTATATATATGTGTTCTATGTGTATATATCTATTCTTTCTTTTGTGATTTAAATACTATTCATTTGGATCCATTATATGTCGGTTTTGCAAGCCTGCGAGAAAATCTCGCAAGTCGGATGTAAATCGGATGTTACAACTACGGTCAGATGCGACTAAATCGCATCTTTCCAGGAAAATCGGATGCCAGACGGATGACTGTTCATGACATTTTGCTGCGATAATCGACCGACTAAAACGGTCCGATTTTTTGTCGGTGTGTGTGACTCCAGCCTAAGGCCCATTGTAGATCTGACCGCTTTCACTACTCTTTCTATATCTTCTGTTGGGAAGCATGGCCGACCCCCTATATCGCTGTCTGAGGAGGAATCTGAGGGTTGAGGAGTAGATGAAGCTGTGGAGCGAGTTCGGGATCTTTCCAGACTTCTCTGTTCTAGAGAGGTCTCTGAATCAGAGTCCCTTTTATGGCTTCTTTTACCTGTTTTTTTAAGGGTTGCCTTTAAGGCGCCTTTGACTTCCTCCTGTATCATAGCCTTAAGGCCAGTGACTAAATCCGGGGTTTCATCCCGTATGGTCTTGGTAATACAATCGGCACAGAGATCTTTCTTCCACTGAGTTGCCAGCGGATTTTTGCATATGGCACATTCCCTGTTCTTTGTTTTGCCGCTAGATTTCTTCCCCTAGTGATGAAGCAGAAAATATAGACCTTGTTATCATAGGGCGACATTCACGTAGATCATTCACCACTTCTGACCATTACGGGTACCGGTTTCGGAGGCTGGACAGATGCACGTTTGGAGTCCCTCCTGGACGTCAAAGTTTCTTGCCGGTCAGAGCGACGACCGCCCTTACCACTGGAGCGACTCCTGGTATGCTGGCGGGCATCTGATGAGAGTTCCTGCAGAAAGCGATGCTGCTGCTGCTGCGGCTCCTCTTGCCCTACTTCCATCTTGAAGCATCGGACATGAGTGCCTCTTCTGTGGATATCCCTCCTTTATGAAGGATCCACTGCACTCCCACCTCCTCCGGTGCCCCTGTGACTCCCTCCCCCTCCCCTCCTCGCTGCCGAGATAGGCTTTCATTGGTGGCGTTTTTCCCCCCTGGGTGCCGCCATCTTGGATCCGGCGCCGTCCTTTGACGTCACACGGGAACGCCCATACCCAGCGTGCCTTGCGTGTGACGTCCGGCACACGTGACCCGGAATCAGCGCCCAGGACCTGTACAGAGGGGAGGAGGAGCAGCGCGGCCGCTATGGAGAAGTCCCTGGACCCCTCCACGCCGCCTGAACGCCCGCTCGGACGCTGAGCCCCGGAGGACCCGCGGACGGCGCTTCCAGCCCCTGACATCTGGCGCACAGGCACTGCCAGTTCTTCCATGCCGGCACAGGAATGGGTGAGTGAACCGCCGTGTTCAGCACAAGGGTCCCTGTCAGGACAGGAAACCCAACTGAAGCGAGGGAGAGGTACCGCCCTTTTATTTCAGAAGGTTTCCTCTCCTGACTGGGCGGATCCCCTCTCTCATGTGTGCCGTCATGGGAGACGGGAAAAAATTATTTTTACTTCATGTTGCTGAAAATTTCTTTTTTTTTTTCTCCACAGGCTTCACAGCGTGCTCCCGATACAGATGTTGAGGATGGAGGGATTGACGTGGACACCCTCATCAAAGAGGTACAAGATCGGGAGGCACTGTGGAATATGGCTGACCGCCGCCATGCTGACCAAGTCATCAGTATGCAGAGTGGTGATGGAGAACTGGGAGGAACTCGATGCTCGGGACCAGGATCATGCGCGTAAGTATTCACAGTTCAGTAATGAATGTTGCAGAATGTAATGTGTTGTATACTAAAACCAATTTTTTTCTTTTACTTTCCAGGTGACAGGGTTATCACACGGTGGCGGTCACTCAGGAATCGCTTCTAGAGGGAATTCAACAAAGAGATGCAGGCCCCGAGTGGATCAGCAGGACGCAGGAGCAGGTACAAATACGCCAGAGCCCTGTTGTTCCTGCGGTCAATGATGGTCAGCAGAAGGTAAATATTTCACACCCCATTTATGTATCAAAAATTTTTACATGTCTAACCTTCTTATTATTTCAGCAAGGGCAATGTAATATCAATATATTAAAAAAAATTTTTGTTTGTTTTTCTTTGACAGCACTGTCTGCAGCACTCGGGAGCCTGCTTCTGAGTTGGTTCCCTCTGGAGCGGTCCCTCAGGAGTCCGCCACCGGGGAACACGTCGATAGATCCGACCCCTCTGCACCTTCCCTTCTGTGTGATCCCTCCGCCCCATCCACCAGCGCTGGAGTAGAAGGGCAGACTTCGTCACATGAAGCTGCAGGTGATGTGTTGGAGTTCCCTTTACACTACCCTGCTGACACTGCCGCCACATCTAGACCATCTTTTTGGTCTGGACGGCAGCGCCACAGAGGTCAGGAAAGGAGCTATGCATCTGATTTTTTGCATCTGAATGCATCCTTTCAAAACACTGTCAAGCTTTTAAATGATCAAGTTACTGCTGGGTTCAGTCTGTTGAGCAAAAACATACTTGAACTCAGCAGTAAAATTGATAGGATGCAGTCAGATGCAAACTTGTCACCGAGACACTGCTTTTTTCAGTCAGTACTCAGGCACATGGAAAATCTAACTCCTGACCTGCAGATGCATGTGATGCAAGGCTGCCACACTGCTCTAGCGCAGGCAATGTCCCAATCCCATCCACTTACCCACCAAATTCCAACACCTTCTCCACCTCAACCTGCCGTCCTTCCAGCTGCCACCCATCCACCTGCTGGCCATCCAGCTGCCGCCCATCCTCCTACCACTCCTTCCCCATTCCATTATTCCCATTATTTTAGTTCACCCTTCCAGTTTTCACCCTTAACTTCACCGTACCCCATCCCACCAACACTTCCACCGCTCCTCCCACAAACCACCTCTGCCCCTCAACTCCCTGCCCAACCTCATGTTTTTACCTCCACTTCTGATCCTACCCAACCTGCTGTTCTGTCCCCCACTATCGACGTGGTCCGTCCTGTCAGCCCCTCCACTACTATCTCCACCCAACACTACACAAATCTGTAAATATATGTACTGTATATACTGCTGTTAATTTCTGTATATATTGTATATAGTGCTGTTTATGTATATATTGTATATAGTGCTGTGAATGTATGTATATATTGCATATAGTGCTGTGAACTTATGTATATATTGTATATTGTGCTGTGAATTTTATGTATATATTGTATATAGTGCTGTGAATTTATGTATATATAGTATATAGTGCTGTGAATTTATGTATATATAGTATATAGTGCTGTGAATTTATGTATATATTGTATATTGTGCTGTGAATTTATGTATATATAGTATATAGTGCTGTGAATTTATGTATATATTGTATATAGTGCTGTGAATTTATGTATATATTGTGCTGTGAATTTATGTATATATTGTATATAGTGCTGTGAATTTATGTATATATAGTATATAGTGCTGTGAATTTATGTATATATTGTATATAGTGCTGTGAATTTATGTATATATTGTGCTGTGAATTTATGTATATATTGTATATAGTGCTGTGAATTTATGTATATATAGTATATAGTGCTGTGAATTTATGTATATATAAATTTTTCAAAACGTCTATGATCAAATAAAAAGGATACAAGTTTTTTGTATAATAAAATTTATTTTGGTTGAAAACATTTATTGTCTTTTTATTTTTTTTTAAGTGATAAAGTGCAAAAACAAAGGGTAACACACACAACTTGGTGTAAAGGTACCAAGATTATGGTACAGATAATACAGAAATAGTGGTAAAGGTACAAATGGTACAGATACTGAACATTACAGATTTGTGGTAAAAAACAAAAAGCATGGTATAGTAGAAAAAATGTTTTAAAAATTAAACCATGTCATACTGCCAGTCATCTCTTCCTTCAGGTGACATAAAGTAGTCCGCAAACTTGTCCCGCATTCTGGAAGCTGAGCCTGTACCTAAAACTTATGTTGTTGTAATCCTGAAAGGTGGTCTCGGACATATTTTCATCCATGGAAACATGTTCTTTGGATATTACAAAATTGTGGAGGACCACACAAGCTTTAACGACATCGTCAACAGTCTCAGTTTGTAGTTTTATTGCGGTAAGCAGCACTCTCCATTTAGCAGTTGAAATACCAAACGCACATTCAACGACTCTTCGGGCCCTTGTCAAACGATAGTTGAAGATTCGTTTCTTTTGTGTCAAGCCATGACTTCCATAGTGTTTAAGCAAATGCGGTGAGAGCTGAAAGGCCTCATCTCCCACACACACAAATGGCAATACAGGGCCAGAGGTTCCAGGGAGTGGTCTTGGAGGTGGAAAGTCAAAAGTATCTCCATACAACCGACGTCCCATCGGCGACATCTTGAAGACCTGGGAGTCATTTGAACGCCCATAGGCACCGATATCCACTGCGATAAATTTACATTTGGCGTCAGCAATGCCCATGAGTACAATTGAGAAAATTTCTTATAATTAAAGAATTGAGATCCGGATCCAGCTGGTTTCACAATTCGAATATGCTTGCCATCCACGGCACCAACACAGTTTGGGAACTGGCATATTTCCATGAAATTTGCAGCAATCTCCAGCTATCTCTCCTGTGTTGGCTGTGGGATGTATTCCTCCTGCAAAGAATCCCACAATGCCCGGCAGGTCTTTCACAATCCCAGAGATTGTGGAAATCCCAAGCCGGTATTGGTAATGCAGAGAGGAAAAGGATTCCCCAGTTGCAAGAAATCTGCAAAAAAGGAAAAGACAATAATTAATTAAAAACACCAGCAACAACATACAGTTGTAAGTTTGCAAAATGAAGAAGAATTTTTAAAAAAAAAAAAACTTACCGAATTGTGACAATCAGACGCTCTGCTGGTGATATTGCAAAACGTAAATAAGTGTCTTGTCTCCTTATTCAATCTTCAATCCGTTCCACCAAACACTCAAAATTGCCAGCTGTCATTCTCACGTAGTTAAAGAATTTGTTTGGGTTCTGCCTCAATTCCATGTATAATGTGGAATACACCCCACGGGTCATACACCTAGCATTTATCGGATGTATCCACATACGACTCTGCCGCCGACGCAGGATCCGCTGTCTGGCTTCCTCCTTCTCCCGAACAATTCTTGCCAACCGATTAGCCTCCAATGAAAAATCCGCACATATCTTCGCCATATTTTCCAAAATCCCCTCCATCTCTGCCACTTGCTCTACAACCTTTCAAATAATATGGTGTAAAAACACACTATTTATAGTTTCCATATAGTTCCCAGTAGCCAATCACGGTACAGCATAGTATCCAGTAGCCAATCATGTTGGAGATCCTCCCATGTGAATAACGGATCCGTCCAAAAATGGATGAAACGGATGAAAAAACGGATGAAAAAACGGATGTGACAAAGTGAATGGATCCGTTAGTTTGGCGGATCCGATAACGGATCCGCCAAACTAACGGATCCGTTCACTCCTTTATTCACTATTTTTGGCGGATCCGCCAATCCGCCACGATGTCGGATTCTGACTGACGCCAAACGACTGAAGTGTGAAAGAGGCCTTACTGACAGCAAACACAAATCTTTAAAATGATGTACAAAGTACACTGAAAAGTTCCATAAGTTTTGTAATGCATCAAGCTTTCTTTACGTCACACGGATTTAATGTCTGTTATTCATTGTGCTAGACGATAACGGTACTGCAACATATAATATAAATAATAATGATGGGAAGACGTAAAAAATGATTTTCTATTTCGTTTTTGCTCCAGAGTTAAACTCCGCGGCAATATATCATAGTGACAGTAATTGAGATTATTAAACATTCCTTACTAGTACAGTAAAATTCACAACCGCTAACATTATTCAATTCTGCCAGCAGCCCATTAGCCATGCCGTCCTGTCTAAATGCGCTACGCACAATGGGAACTTACTTCTCCATTAATAGCTCCTCTACCCGGCGCTCACCTATCAGATTTAATTCAGACAGTATTTAAAAGGCGATTCATCCACTTCATAGAAGTATAGCATCAATTCACTGGGCACTAGCCTGTCATATCCCAAGTGCAAGCACAAGATATGAACTCTAATAAGGAAATGTCAGGACACATAATGGAAAAAAATCCACATCGAGTGGAGGGGACATCTTCACCTTTTAAGGGAATCTGCACAGGACAGGCCAAATGCACTAGCCAGGGACTTGCAACCTCATTTCCAAGAAAACAGATTTTCTTACCGATAGAAAATCCATTTCCAGCTGTCCATTGCAAGGTATAATTGAATTTTTCTTTACTATTTTACACAGCAAGTAATCGACCCTGTAGTAGTTGACCCAAAGGCTCCAGACAGGTTCCCTTTAAATACTATATTTGACATATTTTACATAAACACTTTCCTCAGCTTGAAAATACTTTGCATTATATGGGTTCTCTAACTTTATGTCCTTTCCCTGTTTTTTTTACCTTTCCCTCCCTTCCCCATCCTCCTTATTTTCTAAAAATTCTTAATAAAACTATTTGAAAAGAAAATACTTTGCATTATTTAATGTTTCCAGACCCCAGGTTACATCGTTGTCACGTGGCAGTTGTAGGAATAGAGGGGACGAGGAACCTGGGCCCCTGAACTGCCCCTAAAGCTAAGGGAGGGCCCTGTCTTTCCTTAACTTGCGGGTACACTTGAAGGTACTGAGGCCCAAGCCACCGACCTGTCCCTGTCTCCTGATTAGCCCTGAACTAAACCCCCCCAACACCCTCCCCAGGAGGTGAGACAGGGAATAAAGGGAACTACCCAAAAACAACAAAAGGAAGGAAAGACAGAACTTTAGGGGTTAACCCCTTCACCCCCAAGGGTGGTTTGCACGTTAATGACCGGGCCAATTTTTACAATTCTGACCACTGTCTCTTTATGAGGTTATAACTCTGGAACGCTTCAATGGATCTTCGCGATTCTGAGATTGTTTTCTCGTGACATATTGTACTTCACGTTAGTGGTAAAATTGCTTCGATATACCTTGCGTTTATTTTTGAAAAAATATGGCGAAAATTTTGAAAATTTTGCAATTTTCAAACTTTGAATTTTTTTTCCCTTAAAACAGAGAAATATGTCACACAAAATAGTTAAGAAATAACATTTCCCACATGTCTACTTTACATCAGCACAATTTTGGAACCAAAATTTTTTTTTGTTAGGAAATTATAAGGGTTAAAAGTTGACCAGTGATTTCTCATTTTTACAACAAAATTTACAAAGCCATTTTTTTAGGGACCACCTCACATTTGAAGTCACTTTGACGGGTCTATATAGCAGAAAATACCCAAAAGTGACACCATTCTAAAAACTGCACCCCTCAAGGTACTCAAAACCACATTCAAGAAGTTTAATAACCCTTCAGGTGCTTCACAGGAGCTGAAGCAACGTGGAAGGAAAAAATTAATATTTAACTTTTTAGCCACAAAAATGATCTTTTACAAACTTTTTTATTTTCACAAGGGTAAAAGGAGAAATTGGACCCCAAAAGTTGTTGTCCAATTTTTACTGAGTACGCTGATACCCAATATGTGGGAGTAAACTACTGTATGGGCGCACGTCGGGGCTCGGAAGGGAAGTAGTGACGTTTTGGATTGCAGACTTTGATGGAATGGTCTAGGGGCGTCATGTTGCATTTGGAGAGCCCTGATGCGCCTAAACAGTGGAAACCCCCCACAAGTCACCCCATTTTGGAAAATAGACCCCACAAGGAACTTATCTAGATGTGTGGTGAGCACTTTCAACCCCAAAGTGCTTCACAGAAGTTTATAACGTATAGCCATAAAAATAAAAAATCCTTTTTTTTTTTACAAAAATGATTTTTTCGCCCCCCAATGTTTTATTTTCACAAGGGTAACAGGAGAAATTGGACCCCAAAAGTTGTTGTCCAATTTGTCCTGAGTACGCTGATACCCAATATGTGGGAGAGAAAACTACTGTATGGGTGCACGTCTGGGCTCGGAAGGGAAGTAGTGACGTTTTGGATTGCAGACTTTGATGGAATGGTCTGGGGGCGTCATGTCGCATTTGGAGAGCCCCTGATGCGCCTAAACAGTGGAAACCCCCACAAGTGACCCATTTTGGAAAATAGACCCCACAAGGAACTTATCTAGAAGTGTGTTGAGCACTTTGAATCCCGAAGTGCTTCACAGAAGTTTATAAAGTACAGCTGTAAAAATAAAAAATCTTTTTTTTTTTACAAAAATGATTTTTTCGCCCCCAATATTTTATTTTCACAAGGGTAACAGGAGAAATTGGACCCCAAAAGTTGTTGTCCAATTTGTCCTGAGTACGCTGATACCCAATATGTGGGAGTAAACTACTGTATGGGCACACGTTGGGGCTAGGAAGGGAAGTAGTGACGTTTTGGATTGCAGACTTTGATGGAATGGTCTGGGGGCATCATGTCGCATTTGGAGAGCCCCTGATGCGCCTAAACAGTGGAAATCCCCCACAAGTGACCCCATTTTGGAAAATAGACCCCACAAGGAACTTATCTAGAAGTGTGTTGAGCACTTTGAACCCCGAAGTGCTTCACAGAAGTTTATAAAGTACAGCTGTAAAAATAAAAAATCCTTTTTTTTTTTACAAAAATGATTTTTTCGCCCCCAATATTTTATTTTCACAAGGGTAACAGGAGAAATTGGACCCCAAAAGTTGTTGTCCAATTTGTACTGAGTACGCTGATACCCAATATGTGGGAGTAAAACTACTTTATGGGCGCACGTCGGGGCTCGGAAGGGAAGTAGTGACGTTTTGGATTGCAGACTTTGATGGAATGGTCTGGGGGCGTCATGTCGCATTTGGAGAGCCCCTGATGCGCCTAAACAGTGGAAACCCCCCACAAGTGACCCCATTTTGGAAAATAGACCCCACAAGGAACTTATCTAGAAGTGTGTTGAGCACTTTGAACCCGAAGTGCTTCACAGAAGTTTATAAAGTACAGCTGTAAAAATAAAAAATCTTTTTTTTTTTTTACAAAAATGATTTTTTCGCCCCCAATATTTTATTTTCACAAGGGTAACAGGAGAAATTGGACCCCAAAAGTTGTTGTCCAATTTGTCCTGAGTACGCTGATACCCAATATGTGGGAGTAAACTACTGTATGGGCACACGTTGGGGCTAGGAAGGGAAGTAGTGACGTTTTGGATTGCAGACTTTGATGGAATGGTCTGGGGGCATCATGTCGCATTTGGAGAGCCCTGATGCGCCTAAACAGTGGAAATCCCCCACAAGTGACCCCATTTTGGAAAATAGACCCCACAAGGAACTTATCTAGAAGTGTGGTGAGCGCTATGAAGCCCCAAGTGCTTCACAGAAAATTTATAACATACAGCCGTAAAAACAAAAAAATCATTTTTTTTTTTTACAAAAATGATTTTGTCGCCCCCAGTTTTTTATTTCCCAAGGGTAACAGAAGAAATAGGACAAATTGCACAATAACTCTTGTGGTCCAGAGTACGCTGATACCCCATATGCGGGGGTAAACTACTGTTTGGGCGCATGGCAGAGCTCAGAACTGAAGGAGCACCGTTTGACTTTTTCAACGCAGAATTGGCTGGAATTGAGATCAGACGCCATGTCACATTTGGAGAGCCCCTGATGTGCCTAAACAGCAGAAACCCCCCAATTCTAACTCCAACCCTAACCCCAACACACCCCTAACCCTAGGCCCAACCCTAACCACAAACCTAACCCTAACACACCCCTAATCCCAACCCTAACCCTAATCCTAACGTTAGCGCCAACCCTAACCCTAACTTTAGCCGCAACCCTAACCCTAATGGGAAAATGGAAATAAATACATTTTTTTAATTTTATTATTTTTCCCTAACTAAGGGGGTGATAAAGGGGGGTTTGATTTACTATTTATAGCAGGTTTTTGTGATTGGCAGCTATCACGCTAAAAGACGCTTTTTATTGCAAAAAGTAGTTTTTTGCATCACCACATTTTGAGAGCTATAATTTTTGCATATTTTGGCCCACAGAGTCATGTGAGGTCTTATTTTTTGCGGGACGAGGTGATGTTTTTATTGGTACCATTTATAACCACGTGACATTTTTTGATCGCTTTTTATTTCGATTTTTGGGAGGTTAGAATGAACAAAAATCAGCAATTCATGAATTTCTTTTGGGGGAGGCGTTTATACCGTCCTGCGTGTGGTAAAATTGATAAAGCAGTTTTATTCTTCGGGTCAGTACGATTATGGTGATACCTCATTTATATAATTTTTTTATGTTTTGGTGCTTTTATAGAATAAAAACAATTTTATATAAAAAATTATTATTTTTGCATCGCTGTATGATGGCTCGTTTTTTGCGGGACAAGATGATGTTTTCAGCGGTACCATGTTTATTTATATCGGTCTTTTTGATCACGTGTTATTCCACTTTTTGTTCGGCGGTATGATGATAAAGCATTGATTTTTTGCTTAGTTTTTTTTTTTTTTTTTTAAGGGGTTCACTAAAGGGGTTAACTAGTGGGACAGTTTTATAGGGGGGGTCGTTACGGATGCGGCGATACCAAAAATGTGTACTTTTATTGTTTTGTTTTTTTTATTTACAGGAAGAAATGAATTTATTGGGGAATATTTTTTTTATGATTTTTTTTACCACTTTTTATTTTATTTTTTTTACTTTGTCCCAGGGTGGGACATCACAGTATTTTAGCAGATCGCTGGTGTGACAGTGTGCACAGCACTCTGTCACACCAGCGATCGCTCTGGCATCGCTGCAGGCTTCCTGCAGGACCCCGGCGCCATCTTGGATCCGGGGACCTGGAGGGAGGACGGACCCTCGGAACAGCGCGACACATCGCGCTGCTCTGAGGGTCTCAGGGGAGCGCGCAGGGAGCCCCCTCCCTGGGCGATCCTCCCCTGTGCCCCCGGTACACCGCGATCATGTTTGATCGCGGTGTGCCAGGGGTTAATGTGCCGGGAGCGGTCCGTGACCGCTCCTGACACATAGTGCTGGGTGTCAGCTGTGATAAACAGCTGACACCCGGCCGCGATCAGCTGCGCTCCCCCGGGAGCGCAGCTGATCGCAAATGATGTACTATTCCGTCCATGGGAATTAGGTCCAGGGTCACATGGACGGAATAGTACGTCTGATGGAATAAAGGGGTTAACTAAACGAAACAACTAAAACTTAGCTTTCTCCGCTGCAATGCACCGCACAGCAGAGTAAGGCACCAGATCAGGGAAATAGCAGAAGTACCACTGTGCTCAGCAAGCTCCTGATTCCAGCTTGGTTGGTCTCCAAAAAGCAGAAATATCACCAACAGTCAGCTGAAGTCTCAGGTGCCCTTTTAAAGGATGACGGGAGTGGTCAACGCCTTGTCCTGAAAAGTCAGAAGCAATGCAATTACACCAGCGGACACCAGGGGAAAAGACTGACATTAACCCCCGATGGCTTGAAAGGAAAAAGGTTTTAACATGGAAAGCATAATCTGCCACAGATCCAAAAGTGGATCGTGACAATCGTGGGCTGTAGACAAACCTTATTACATGTACAGTTGTGCATGCTACTAAGCTCACATCTCCCTGCATTATCTACTGGTTCAGTCCGTGACCGCTCCTGGCACATAGTGCCGGGTGTGAGCTGCGATAATCAGCTGACACCCGGCCGCGATCAGCTGCGATCCCCCGAGTGCGCAGCTGATCGCCTATGACGTACTATCCCGTCCCTGGGAATTAAGTCCAGGTCACATGGACGGGATAGTACGTCTGATGACAGAAAGGGGTTAATAGTAGACAATGGGTCATAAATATCAAATGTGTCTAATTTCTTAGGTATTGCAAACTTAGACTAGACACTCTTAGACTCTGTTCACATGAGTTTTGTTTGTCTGTTTTATTTTAGGAACAGACAAATGGAAATCGTGCTGAAAATGGACCCGTTCACCACAAGATGCAAACAGAAGTAGAGGGGCCCTGATGATTATTATGAGGTCTCTCCCGTTTCCGTTTATTGCTTTTATAATCAATGGAGTCCCTCTGCTTCTCTTTGTCTCAGTTATCAAATAGGTTCATTTTGGGCATGAATTCCTTTTTTCAGTTCCTAAAACAAACAAATGAAACTTCCAAATAAATATGTGAACAGAGCTTTAAAATGTGCCAGATTGAAATACTATTGTATGCATATTTAAAGAATGTCTAGTGTGGTAGACTCGTTCACTCAGCTGCTCACAGAGGTAGACACAGGAACCTTTCTAGTTTGAATCTTATGCTAGTTTACTAAAGTACAGCATAAACCAATGCAAATCATCATCAAAATAAATAGCACAGTCCATGTAGTTGTGGGTATCCGCCCGCTCAGGAACAACAGCAGAGTTCAGCTCAATTTAGCATAAACAAAACTCTGGAGCTCGCGCCTCCAGGCACACCAAAAACTGAATTATTCTGAAGGCTGACTATTTACTTCTAAATCCCACCCTGTGGTGGAGATATGGTAAACAGCCTCCCACCCACTCTTCAGCTGTTCACAAAAAAGAGCCCTTAAAATGGCCGATTAACCCCTTTCAGCACTTAGTGTGCTGAAGCATTTTCCCTCAATTCATATAACTGAAGTTAACAACCTCAGTGATACATATTTCCCATCCAGTACTTTACCAGTGACTTTGTCACACCAGTCTAAATTCACACCACCTTTTTTGATGAATTCATTGGCACACTGTCTCTCATGTTATGCCACTCCCATATCCCACAGAGGCCTCATTCAAATGTCCGTTTTTTGAGTATGAGTGCTTTACAGGATTTTCACACATAGCTCGTGTACCTTTGTTAGTCAACTCACATGTCTGTGATTTTTCACGGACTGAGAGATCAGCCCCAAATCACAAGACGTGTACCATAATCTAAATCGGCAAAGCAAGTCAATGGGTCAGAGAAATAAAAATCGCAGAGCACTCAGATGTCATCCTCACCTCATTTGGTCCAATTTTTGAGTTTAGTTACTAGGAGATGTCAATCTGACATTATCCAACCCACTTGATGTATCTTTTTGAAATTAGTGTCTGGCTTTTTTTTTGTGAGCTAAGAAAAAGACAAGAAAGACATCTCAAAAAGCAACATGCCATCCCTTGATGCCAAAAATATGATTAGGCTGGTGTAAACACATTCCGAACTGTGGAACAATCTCACAGAACAATATTATGACTGCAGCATAATTGAACGTCCTGGGGAAACTAGTTAGAAGGAGTTATTTTGTTGGTCCACTCCAAGGCAGTATCCAGAACAGTAGACGCTGACTCCAAAAGGTCTTAGACATTGTTCGGATAAAGTGTCCCAGACAGAATAGGATGGCCACTGGTGTGTGTTGAGACTGTGCGACTCTGGATAAAGGACAGGACTCCTATAAGTACAGGTACGAACTCTGCAGCTCTGGATAGCAGACAGAGTGGCCACTGGTACAGGCTGTGCAGTTCTGGGTAGCAGACAGGTCAGGTATGAAAGTAGGTTACAGGTTAGACAACATTTGATTAAGGTCAGACAAAGAGGTCAAGGGACCTAATAACAGGCAGGAAATTAACAAATTAACACAATAGTTACTCAGGCACCTTCCAACAGATGGAGATGCCTTAAGTAGTAAGTGCCTCCCAGCTATTGGCTGGGGACACTTTAGGAGCGTGCGCACTGTCTTTTCAAGAGACAAGAAGTACGCACCCTAAGAGTGTTGCCGGGGATCTTCTAGGTGTGAGTAAACCCTGGGGAGTGGGAGCACAGGCAGGAGACACGGCCGAGGAAGCGGGGTCGGTAAGTCGGAGTCCTTGCCAGAGGTGGGAGCAGAGGCACGCAAGGACATCAATACTACTGTACCCCCCCTTTATGGCCCCTCTTCAGCCAACTTAGAATAGTGCCTCGACAGCAGAACTCACTTCTTATCCCATTCTGTTGCTAAACTCTTACCGGGAGGAATCTGAGACAGGTTCACAGGAGCCACAGTCACCATTCTGGAGAGTTCAATATTATGTTGGTGTTCTTCATTTTGATCATGGGGTAGAAAGGACCTAGAGTGTGTGTCTGCCTTGACGTTCTTGTCGGCTAGATGAAAATGTAGGACAAAGTCAAAGTGGGCAAACAACAGTGACCACCTAGCATGGAGCAGATTCAGCCTTCATACAGACTGTAGGTTGGCCAGGTTCTTATGGTCAGTGTATATGAAGACCAGATTGACTGCTACTTTCCACTAAATAGCACCTCCAGAGCCACAGAGCCATCTTGATTGATAACAACGCTCAGTCGCCAATTGAGTAGTTTCTTTCAGGGGTGTAGAAGGTCTTGGAGAAGAAACCACAGGTTACCATATGACGGAAAGATTTTTGTAAGATAACTGCCTTTTCTCCAGATGAAGATGCATCCACCTCCAGGAAGAATTGTTTGCCGATTTCGGGTCTGTGAAGCACAGGAGCAGAAGAGAAGGCCTGCTTCAGAGAGATAAAGGCCTTTTCAGCCTCTGGAGTCCAAACCTTTGTATTGGCACCATTGTGAATCATTGCAGTGATGGGAGTAGTCTGGAACGAGAAATGCAGAAAAAACTGGCGGTAGTAGTTGGCAAATCCCAAGAAGTGATGGATTGCCTTAACACCAGTTGGACGTGGCCATTTAAGGATGGAAGACAACTTCTCAAGATCCATCTTCAGGCCCATGGCAAGAATAATATAGCCTAGGAAAGTTAGGGTGGCATGTTCAAAGACGCACTTCTCCTATTTGGCATAAAGACGATTCTCTCTAAGTCTCTGTAGAACCTGGCGGACGTTCCTTCTATGAGAAGACAGATGTGGACAGAAGACCAGGATATCATCCAGATAAACCACTGCACACAAGTAGAGGAGATCTCTGAAGATGTTGTTCATGAACTCTTGGACTACAGCTGGTTCATTACTGAGCCCAAACGGCATAACATGGTATTCGTAGTGACTGTCTCGGATGTTGGAAGTGGTTTTCCACTCATCTCCTTGACATATGCGGATCCGATTATACGCTCCTCTCAGATCAAACTTATTGGCACCTCTAAGGCGATAGTTCTCTTTTTTTGCTGTTTAGTGTTAGTATTAGAGATAGGACTCGCAAGTGTGGGGAACCTTGACGTGGGTTGCGAGCTTGCATATTTTGGACGTAATATCAACTAATATGTCACATATTTTTGTATGTGTTTTTTGCACCTTATTTTTCAGGGTGCAGATGAACCCATTTGGCTCTGTAAACTGTGGTGTCTGTTCACACGGAATGCATTTTGGATAGCACTGGGCAGCCCACCTGATCTAATAGTATGGGCGTCACCATAGGCTGTAAGCCAGATGATCTGCATAACCTGTATGTGAACAGCGCCACATGCAGACTATTTTTGTACATTAATATGCCAAGCAACCAACCCCTCCATGGATTGGCAGGCTGTGAGTGGTTGCCTCTTGGGCATTCTTGCACCTGTGTTAAGTGAGTCCACTGCATCCTGTTAGTGCATTTGTTTGGAGGCCTGGGCAGGTAAACATCTCTGCCTTTTTTCTGCTGGTTTTTCGAATTTTTGGAGGATTTTTAAGTCCTTTTTTTTTTGCTGTTCGGTGACCTCTAAGGCAATCAAACAAATATGGAATCAGTGGAAATGGATACTTGTTTTTGATCGTGATCTGGTTGCGACCCCTATAATAGATACAAGGTCAAAGAGTTCCATCTTCTTGTTAACAAAGAAGAAACCAGTTCCTGCCGGAGAGGATGATTTCTGGATGAAACCACTTGCAAGGTTCTCCTTGATATACTCTGACATGGCTTGGATCTCAGCCTGAGGCAGGGGGCAGATGTGGCCACGAGGAGGTGAATATCCCGGGAACAGGTCAATGGGACAATGGTACGGCCTTTGAGGAGATAACGTCTCTGTTTTCTTCATGTTAAAGATGTCGACGTACGAGCAGTAAGCTGGTGAACATCGAGCATGACTCACAGGAAAAAGGCACCTCTCATCGCAGGACTGTCCCCATCAATGGACCTCACAAGATTTCCAGTATAGAACAGGTACATGGAGACAAAGCCAAGGCAGGCCCAGCAAGACAGAATGTGACAAGTTGAAAAGTACATAGAATGCAAACAATCTTTTCAGAATGTAGAATTCCTACCAGAAATTCCATCTGCTCTATAACAAAGTGCAAGACTTCAGAAACTGCTTTTCCATCAACAGATGACACCATCAAGGGACTCTGAAAGGAGATGACAGGAATCTGGAACCGTTTTATTACGGCCTGTTGCATGAAGTTTCTAGCTGCACCGGAATCAAGGTAGGCCATCTCGGAGAACTGACTGTCACCACTTATCACAGACACAAATACGGTCAAAGGTGGAGAAGAGTTACTTTCGCCCAGTAAAAAAACCCGCTTTCAGACAAATCGGACATGAAGAGGAAGTCCTAGTTGCAGCTGCTCTCTCATTTCCTCTTCTTGTTCAATTCAAAAGGAGATGGTGAAAGTGACGCCGGTGCTGATTGGGTGCCAAGGTCACGTGTCACAACAACAGCATGTGAGCTCCAGGACAGCGAGTGCCAACACCGCAGGAACGGCGCCAGCTTGGGAGGTGACAATATTTTTTTTTATTTTATCGGGGCCAAGTGTGGGACTTGAGAAGAACTTGTTCAAGTAGTGGACAACTTCTTTTAAGTTTTCTGCTCGCAGTGATGGAGCTCAAGTCGTAAGTGTATTTGTGACTGGTATTGGGTGTTTAGTGTTATATTATGTACAATTGTTTTAAAGGGCCTCTGTCAGCACAGTGTGACTGTACCCAACAAATGAAGGTTTGTTTCATCATTGCATGGATCAACATGTTATGAGCACCTTCACACCTGCTTGCCTGACCTTTGTGGCTACTTGGCCCTCTTTATATTGTTTTGACATTTTTAACATAGTGCCAAACACATCTCACCTATTGTAGTTGTGAACAGTCATTGTTTAGTGACAGAGTCCCTTTATAAACACCACACTGTGTATGTCTTCCAAAACAATGTTGCAAGTACTTTTATCACAAGAAACCTAGAAAGTTCCGTGTCACAAAATATATCGCCAGCCAGCTCCACTGACATATCTGTATATCCATGTTTGTGTTCTAATGTAATTTGAATCACATTTACATCTCCTAGAATGCAGGGTTGGAGCAGGGCAGTGTCGGCCGCGGGTGGCAGCGTAGAGGCCACAGCCGCGGGCGGCAGCATACAGGCCGCAGCCGCGGGATTGAGCGGGGCAGTGGCGGCCGCGGGTGGCAGCGTACAGGCCGCAGCCACAGGACGTAGCGGGGCAGTGGCGGCCACGGGTGGCAGCGTACTGGCCGCAGCCACGGGATGGAGTGGGGCAGTGGCGGCCGCGGGTGGCAGCGCTGTGTCTTCTCCTCGCTTCGCTCGGTACCGTCCTCTCCCTGAGTTTAGTGAGCCCCGGTCCTTTCTCTCTCAAAGCTTCTGGCTTTTTCCTGTTCTCCAGTGCCGCCCAGACTCCTCCTTCCTGCCTCTTGTCTCCCTCCGTGTCACGTGCCCCCTGTTGGTCTCCTGTGCTCCTCATATAGTCGCCCCGACCCCCTACCTTTCAGAATAGTCTCTGTGTCGTCCTGTAGCTACCTTCTCCGGGAACATACCCCTGGGAACCTAAATGACAGCCCCCTTGGTTCCGGCCCGGTTACACAGCGGGGACTCTCTCCTTCACATTTTCTACATACCCAGTATAAAAATAGATTGCCACAAAAAAAATTATTGACCAGTGTGGCTTTAGACTTTTATGGCAACGAAAATATACCGTATTTTCCGGCGTATAAGACGACCGGGCGTATAAGACGACCCCCCAACTTTTCCAGTCAAAATATGAAATCTTCTTAAAAGTGGGGGAGTCTTCTTATACGCCGGGTGTCATCTTATATGCCGGGAGTGGTCCCGATTATGAATGGAGGGGGCGTCTCAGAGGGAAGGTGTTGTTACCTCATCGTATTACTGCTGCTTTCTGCGGGTCTAGGCGCTCTGGGCGGCGTCGGCGGCTACTCTTTCAGCAGCCTGGGGGGCTCTGTGCTGGGGGACGGCGGCGGTGGCTGTTTGCGCAGAATCGGTGCTCTGCAGGCATTTCCTCAATCCCCGGAGGCCCCGGCAGCTCAATTGCTGCGATGCGGTGGCCTCCGGGAAAATGGCCGCTGAGGGCGGCGCATGCTCAATTTCAAATCTCGTCTCCCGAGATCTAGAGACGAGATCTGAAGCTAGCATGCAGCGGCCATTTTCCCGGAGGCCAATGGAGCTGTTGAGGCCTCCGGGGATTGAGGAAATACCTGCAGAGCGCCGACTCTGCACTAAGAGCCACCACTGCCGTCCCCCAGCACAGAGCCCACCAGGATGCTGAAAGAGGAGCCGCCAACGCCGCCCCCCAGCGCCTAGACCCGCAGAAAGCCGCACTAATACGATGAGGTAACAACACCTTCCCTCTGAGACGCCCCCTCCATTCATCATCGGGACCACTCCCCCCACTCCCTAGTCCGTACCCGGCATATAAGACGACCCCCGACTTTTAAGATGATTTTCAGGGGTTAAAAAGTCGTCTTATGCGCCGGAAAATACGGTGTATACACACTGCTCAAAAAAACAAAGGGAACACTCAAATACATCCTAGATCTAAATGAATGAAATATTCTCATTGAATACTTTGTTCTGCACAA
>JARQOD010000002.1:566592464-566612635 GCA_033576555.1 Oophaga sylvatica | reverse complement strand
ACCTGCCTGTCAATCCAGAGACTGCCCCGGTCACTTGCCGTGATCCTTTCCCGTATAACCAGAGACTGCCCCGTCACTTGCCGTGACTTCCTGTCCGTCTCCCTGGGCGCCACCCGCTCTCTTACAAGTATAACCTTCTTGTGATAAATAAAGCTCAGAGGTTCCACCTACCTGACCCGTTACACAGGGTACTGAAATCCCATAGATTCCAACCTCTCTGGTGTATTTCCTTTTTTGCTTGCTCTCCTCAGCTACCAAATCATAACAGTCTGACTGCTGTCCCCCCAGTCACAGAGGATGAAGAGGCCGCGGTCGCGGATGCACAAGATGGGGCAGATGGTGGTTGGGCCAGCCCGCTAGGCCGCATTGTAGCACAGTGAGCTTGCCACTGCAACTTATGCTTCATATCCATGTGACGGTTCATGCATGAAGTACTCAAACTATGGATTTTTTGGCCTCTACTTAGCTTTTGGTCACAAATGTTACAGATAACACAAGTTGGGTCATCCTTATCGATGTTAAAAAATGCCCAGGCTATGCAAGGCTTAGAGCCCATGCGACCTAAAGAGCCACCTTGACTTGTGGTCAGAGGCAGAGTTGTGGTTGATGATGCAGTTGGTGACGTGCTTCCAGTACTACGTCTCAGTCCAGGAAGGCGCACCCTGTCCTCGTCATCACTCGAATCCTCCTCCACCTCCTCTGCTGACCTCATCGACTGTCTGACTGTGGGTTGACAGTAAGTGGGATCTACAACCTCGTCATCATCACCCTGTGTGTTCTCACCCCCGTCGTCCTCAGAGCCAACCTCTTCCTGGCCTGACACAAAACTCAAGTTGTCGCTCACATCTGGTATTTGAGTCTCATCATCGTCTTCCTCATTGTCTCCACCAACAGGAGTTACAGTTTGGGAACGAGGGTCTACATTATGCTCAGAACCTTCTTCATCTGGTCCTGGATCAGACTCATAAACATTCTGGGCATCAGTACAGATCATTTCCTCGTCTGGATTCACAGAAGCTGTGGAGACGACCTCTGATTCCCAGGCTATAGTATGAGTAAACAGCTCTGCAGACTCAACCATCTTTTCTACCCCATACTCAGACGGCAGTTGGAGACTTGGGAGCTGTGAGGAAGCAAGTGCGATTGGGGTGACACCTCTGAGGACTGGAGTTTTTGTGTTGTTGAAGTTGAGGTGGAAAGCCGACTTAAAGGAGCACTTGATATCTGTTGAAGCACCTTTTTTTGTTGTGCCTCATCTGGAATTTGTAGCGATGGGCGTGCCCGTAAGAAAGGGATCGTACCACATTGTCCACTAAAAGAAGTAGACATCTTAGTTTGGCTGGAAGATGGTCTTTCTTCTGCAGATGTTACTGTTGCTTTAACACCTTCCCCACGGGCACAACATTTATTTCCCTTTCCACCAGCAGCAGGCCTTTTGCCACTCATTTTGGTGGTTACCTAATTGACAACTGTGGAGTTGTTTGCACAAAAAAACAATAGCTGCAAAAAAATCTTAGTATTTGAACGCTGGTGGAGCTTTGTGTAGATGGGCTAATACAATGAGTACCACAGACTGCTACTTTGCCCAAAATTATTGTCCAGGTAACATGCAGATAGAAAATCTTTTTTTTATAAGGCTGGTGGAACTTTGTATAGATGGCCTAATACAATGAGTACCACAGACTGCTACTATGCCCAAAATTATTGTCCAGGCAACATGCAGATAGTTTTTTTTTATTTTAAAAGGCTGGTGGAACTTTGTATAGATGGGCTAATACAATGAGTACCACAGACTGCTACTATGCCCAAAATTATTGTCCAGGCAACATGCAGATAGAAATTCTTTTTTTTTATAAGGCTGGTGGAACTTTGTATAGATGGGCTAATACAATGAGTACCACAGACTGCTACTGTGCCCAAAATTATTGTCCAGGCAACATGCAGATAGTTTTTTTTTTATTTTAAAAGGCTGGTGGAACTTTGTATAGATGGGCTAATACAATGAGTACCACAGACTGCTACTATGCCCAAAATTATTGTCCAGGCAACATGCAGATAGAAATTTCTTTTTTTATAAGGCTGGTGGAACTTTGTATACATGGCCTAATACAATGAGTACCACAGACTGCTACTATGCCCAAAATTATTGTCCAGGCAACATGCAGATAGTCTTTTTTTTATTTTAAAAGGCTGGTGGAGCTTTGTATAGATGGGCTAATACAATGAGTACCACAGACTGCTACTATGCCCAAAATTATTGTCCAGGCAACATGCAGATAGAAATTCTTTTTTTTTATAAGGCTAGTGGAACTTTGTATAAATGGCCTAATACAATGAGTACCACAGATTGCTACTATGCCCAAAATTATTGTCCAGGCAACATGCAGATAGTTTTTTTTTTAAAAGGCTGGTGGAGCTTTGTATAGATGGGCTAATACAATGAGTACTACAGACTGCAACTATGCCCAAATTATTGTCCAAGCAACATGCAGATAGATTTTTTGTTTTTGTTTTTTAAGGCTGGTGGAGCTTTGTATAGATGCCCTAATAGAATGAGTAGCACACACTGCTACTATGCACACAATTATTGAACAGGATAGATGCAGCGAATAATTAGGAGTGATTTGAACGCTGGTGTAGGTGACAAAAAGTGATAGCAGCTGCTGTAACCTAGCCCTGAAAAGGGCTGCAATTACAAATAGTCACTGTCCCAAGTTGACCTATCTGTCTATTTAAGAGTGAGCACAGACCTGCCTGCTAAAACTGCTAGGAACTGATGTAACATAGCCCTCAAAAGGGCTGCAATTACGAACTAGTCCCTACTCCCTAAACCTTCCTCTCTATTTCTCAGCTATTTCGATTGCAAGTTGCTGTTGCACAATGCACACACAATATAGCGCTAACAGCAGCAGTGCCGTCTAACACTGAGCTGCAGCAGTGAGAAAATGGTGGCGAGGGGGAAATGGCTGGGTCTTATAGGGTAAGGACATGTGACATACACAGCCAATGACACATGCCTTAGCTTGTGTGAAAAAAAAACACCTCGATCCGTGTGTGCGCTGCTGATAGGCTGACAGACTGCATCGCCCACTGGAAATGGGGGAAAGAGAAAAATAATGGAGATCTTCATTATCTCTGCAGAGATCCATGCCATGCCCCTCCCCCCGCCACGCTGGACACTCAAAATGTGTATTAACAGTGATTCTCAGCATAAATTCGAAAAAATCCAGTGACGATTTAGGTGCACGAACAGTTATCGAACATAACCTCGAACAGCCAAATTTTTTCAAAATCGTTCGGGTTCGTCGAACGGCTCGAACACCGCCCAAAACAGCTCGAATTTGAGATTGGCGAACAGTTCGCTTCAAACACCGCCAATCTCTACTGATGACTCTCAAGGAATATTTTGTGAGTAAACCTATCCCTAGAGGAGTACGGTCTAATATATGTCTGAATCTTTTTTCTAATGATATTCTTTTTTGTGAGTGTTTTTTGCTCTATCAAATAAATATGCTTTTGATATAATTGTATTAAGTATGGAATTTTTACAAAAAAAGATCTCTATTTTCAATGTCACATCATCTGAAGTGGAATGTAAATTGAAAGATTTTTGGGGATCTGAAGAGTTTGAAAAATATATAGAGACGGTCATGAACGGTTTGAGAAAAAATAAAGAGGAATTGGAGGACAATAAAAGACGCAAGTGGTATAGGGATGCTGATGATTACCGCTTGGGCAATGTGCATAGCTGGCAAAGAGAGGGGAATAAAATGGTTAAAAAATCTTCTTTAAACACAGGTGGTTATGGAGATCCTTTAAAGGTTGAAAATGTTTTGGATAAAACTTTTTATTATTATAATCTTTCTAGTAGGATTACCCAAGTTAATGAATCAAGATTTAAAAGCAATAGAAGAGGGAAAAAAACACCACCGTGAGCAAAAAAGAAAAAAAACTCAAGGGCAAAATGAACTCAACGAGACAAACAACACAGAAAAAAAGGACCAAGTTTACAGTAGTGGTAAATCTTTCTAAAAAATTTTTATCTGTTGATGAAACTGATGTTTTGGAGAAGGGACTCTTCTTTAGTGGGAGTAATCATGTCAATTGGTTCAAGTTAGAAACAGAATTGTTTAAGTTTTTTCGATCTATTAAAGTGAAATATTTGTTTTCACAAAATTATGTATTTATCAAGCTTCTGTAATTTCTGAGAAATCTGTTTAAATTACAGGATTTTTCATTGAGTAATCCAAGTGATTTTATACCTATGGTTGATGCACCTGTTATAGAAGCATATGTTACAGCTGTGAATAATGATATTGAGGTTTTGAAAAAGTCTTTGGACCTGGGTTGTTTATCACACCCTAATTTTAAAAAATCTGAAAGCCAGGCCCTAGATTCCTTGTTCCATCACGGCAACATCACCATCAAACCGGCTAATAAGGGTGGTGCTGTCGTCGTCATGGATACAACTAAATATGTGGCTGAGATTAGACGTCAGTTGAGTGATACTGAAGTTTATCTTAAAATTGCTGGTGATCCTAAATTTAAGATCAGTAAAATGCTAAAAAATATATTGGATGCTGCTTTATCTCAGAATGTAATTGATGAGAACCTTTACAAATATTTATTCATTGATAATCCTGTAACGCCGGTTATATATGTCCTTCCAAAAATACACAAGGATTTACATAATCCACCTGGACGCCCAATTGTTGCAGGTAGTAATTCAATCTTTAGCCATTTGGGAATTTTTTTTAGATAGAGTCCTGGGTTCATTGGCAAAACAGACATCCTCATTTATATTGGATACTACTGATTTTTTGTGCAAACTTGACAATGTAAAAATAGAGGGAAATTTCATTTTGGCATCATTTTATGTTATTTCTCTCTATACTTCTATTAATCATGAAGTAGGACTTAGAGCAGTACGAAGAAGTTTGTAAAAAAAACATCATATACTTCTGCAATGATTTCATTAATTTTGGATCTTTTAAGTTTAATTTTGAATAATAATTATTTTTTGTTTGGAGATGAATTTTTTATACAATGCAGAGGTACTGCAATGGGCGCTAATATGGCTCCCGCTTATGCAAATTTAACTATGGCAGCCATGGAGGAGGACCTCGTCTATGTCCCACCATTTTCGGCATGTGCTGAGGTGGTGGAGATACATAGACGATGTCTTCCTCCTATGGACAGGTTCTTCCACTGAACTGGATGAGTTCCATATTTTTCTTATTGGCCTAAATAGGGATATTCAGTTTACATTGACTTCTGCCACGGAATTGCAGTTTTTGGATGTTTTGGTTAGAGTGGAGAATAATCGTTTTTTAACAGAGGTTTTTGTAAAAAAAAACAGACAAAAATAATTTACTGAGATATGATAGTCATCACCCTCGTAGAATGGTGGAATCATTACCCTATAGCAATTCCTTCATGTTATAAGGATAGTTATTGATGGAAAAAATCTTGATGTCTCATTGGAGAATATGTCACAGAAATTTTTGGAGAGAAGATATCCTAAAAATCTTTTGAATAAAATGAAGGTAAAAGTCAGGAATCAGGGACGAGATAGTCTTTTACATAAAAAAGGGGTACAACAAAAAAAGATGTTTGATAGGATCCCTATGATAACAACTTTTTACAATGAAAGTAAATTTATTGTAGATATAGTGAGGAAGCATTGGCCAATGTTAGGTAAGTGTTTACCTCAGGTTAAGGAAGTTTTGCTACCTCCATTAATCTCATATAGAAGAGCAAAAAGTATAAGTGATAAACTTATTCGTGCGGATATAGGCACATTAAAAACCTCTATACAGACTTCTCTGACAGGTGCAGTAAAAATGGGTTGTTTTCCTTGTCTTAGCTGTATTAACTGTTCCCATGATTAAGGGTGATATGTTATGAATGTGCTAGAGATGGTTTCTGAGCAGAGGCTCCCTCTGGTGGTTACAGACAGTACTGAACCTTTCAGCGAGGAGTGGCAATCTGGGTTCACTATTAAATTAATCCCAATACAACCTGAATATAAATAATATATTACAAAATATCATCCAAATAATTAGAATCTAAAATATCCAGGACTATAACAGGATGTTAACTTTGTATACTCCAAAATTATACACCAAAAAAACAAACCAAAAACGGAGTTCCATACAATATAAAGATTAAAAAATTATAATTTTATTGTACATACAAAAATATACATAAATATTTATGTTCAACAAAATGATGAATAATAACCCTATCAGTTAAAAATATATAGGCCCAGGGCACAAAGGGACCATCACAAAATCGCAATAATCATTTCCAAATGCATATAGAAACCACAGTGCAAAGATCAAATTAAAATAATACAAAAAATCTCTACCAATAATGAATCCGTGCACAAAAGGAAAATATAAGCGAAATTAACAGTGGTGATAACCAAAAAATATAAATTAGAGCTTGGTGCTCATTAACCCCCACAAAAAAGAAAAGAAATCGCGATGGAAGTGAATTGAAATAAAATGCCTCAGTGCTTACCAATAATATACAGGTGCCAAAGTGCCCGGGTGCCTCTTGCCGCCCCTAGGGCGTCATCTCTCTCCTGCGCGGCGATCCTCAGGATTGGGCTTTTTCCCTGACACCTGGGGATCCTGTTTTGAATGATATTGATGCATTTTTTCTGGCTCTGGGGTTATTGTACAATGAACCTAATGTCACTGATCAAGCTGAAAAAACCTTGTTGGCATTAAATCAGGGTCTTGAAGACGTTGAGTTGTACTGTCAGAAATTCCGAAAGTGGGCAGTCCTGACCAAATGGAATGATGATGCTTTGGCAGCCCTTTTTCGGAAGGGGCTGTCAGAGAATGTAAAGGATGTTATGGTGGGATTCCCTGCTCCCTCTGGTCTCAATGATTCTATGTCATTGGCTATTCAAATTGACAGACGTTTGCGTGAGCGCAGAGGTATGCGTGAGATAGTGTTGCCTTGTGAGCCAGCTTCTGAGCCCATGCAGTGTGATAGAGTGACTTCTGGGGCTCAGCGTCATAAGTTTCGAAAGCGCAATGGGTTATGTTTCTACTGTGGTGATGCCTCTCATGCTATTTCAGTCTGCCCTAAGCGGGGAAGACGTTTTGCATGCTAAGTTGTCTTGGGTAGTGTTCAGACTAAATTTCTGTTGACTGTTACCCTGATTTTGCTCCCTGTCCACATTTTCTGCTCAGGCTTTTGTAGATTCAGGAGCAGCTATTAACCTGATGGATTTTGACTTTGCCAAACGTTGTGGGTTTCCCATGATACCCCTGCGGAAGTCTATTCCCTACTGGGCATTGATTCCACCCCTTTGGCGGAGAATAAACCCCAGGTTTCTACTCAGGTGATAATGAGGGTTGAACCAGATCATCAGGAGAGTTGCAAATTTCTGGTGCTGTATAATTTGCATGACATTATTGTACTAGGTTTCCCTTGGTTACAGTCTCATAATCCTGTTTTGGATTGGAAATCTGTGTCTGTGACCAGTTGGGGCTGCCAATGTGTTAATGCCGACACTCCTGTTTTTTCTGCCTCTCCCAAGTCCCAGGATGTTCCTGACTTTTTGACTGATTTTTCGGATGTATTTAGTGAAAGTAAATCTGCATCTTTGCCCCCTCACAGGAGCTACGATTGCGCTATTGAATTAGTGCATGGTGGTAAATTTCCTAAAGGTCGCCTTTTTAACTTGTCTGTACCTGAACACGATGCTATGCGATCTTATATCAAGGAGTCATTGGAGAAGGGTCATATCAGACCATCCTCTTCACCCTTGGGTGCCGGTTTTTTCTTTGTGGCCAAAAAGGATGGTTCATTGAGGCCGTGTATTGATTATCGTCTCTTGAATAAGATCACTGTGAAGTATCAATATTTGTTACCCTTGATTTCTGACCTGTTTTCCAGGGTGAAAAGTGCTAGTTGGTTTACCAAGCTTGACTTCAGGGGGACGTATAACCTTATTCGCATTAAGCACGGGGATGAATGGAAGACGGCGTTTAATACCCCAGAGGGGCATTTTGAGTACCTAGTGATGCCCTTTGGGCTCACTAATGCTCCTTCCCTCTTCCAATCCTTCATGAATTATATTTTCAGGGATTTTGTGGATAAATTTCTGATTGTTTATTTGGATGATATCTTGATTTTTTCCAATGACTGGGACTCTCATGTGAAACATGTTTGGACTGTGTTCCAGATTTTGAGAGAGAATGCACTGTATGTGAAGGGATAAAAGTGTCTTTTTGGCGTACAGAAGGTCTCATTTCTGGGATTCATTTTGTCTCCGTCTGTTATTGAAATGGACCCGGTCAAGGTTCAAGCCATCTGTGATTGGGTCCAACCTACTTCATTAAAGGCTCTTCAGAGATTTTTAGGTTTTGCCAATTTTTATCGTAAATTTATTGGTAATTTCTCCGGTATTGTTAAACCATTGACTGATTTGACCAAAAAGGGGTTCTGATGTGGTGAATTGGCCTCCTGAGGCAATCTCTGCGTTTCAGGAACTTAAGCAGAGATTCACTTCTGCTCCTGTTCTACGGCAGCCTGATGTTTCTCTACCGTTTCAGGTGGAGGTTGATGCCTCTGAAATTGGGGCAGGTGCCGTTTTGTCCCAAAGAGATCCAGAGACCTCTAAGCATAACCCTTGTGCCTTTTCTCTCGAAAATTTTCTCCAACTGAACGTAATTATGACGTGGGTAATCGGGAGTTATTGGCCATGAAGTGGGACTTTGAAGAGTGGAGACATTGGCTGGAAGGAGCCAAACATCAGGTGGTGGTCCTCACGGACCATAAGAATCGGGTTTATCTCGAATCAGCCAAGTGACTTAATCCTAGACAGGCCAGGTGGGCCTTGTTTTTCACACGCTTTAATTTTGTGGTTTCTTTTCTTCCTGGCACTAAAAATGTTAAGGCGGATGCCCTCTCGAGGAGTTTCTTTGCGGACTCTCCTGAGTTATCTGATCCTACTGTTATTTTGAAAGAGGGTGTAGTTCTTTCCGCCATCTCGTCCAATTTGAGACTGGCTCTGGAAGGGTGTCAGGAGGATAAACCTGAGCGCTGCCCTATTGGGAAATTGTTTGTCCCAGACCAGTGGAAAAAGAGTGTGATGTCTGAGGTTCATTGTTCCGCGTTGGCTGGTCATCCCGGGATTTTTGGTACCAGAGACTTGGTGAGTCGGTCCTTTTGGTGGCCTACTTTGTCTCGTGACATCAGGGAATTTGTGCAGTCCTGTGGGACTTGCTCTCGCTCCAAGCCTTGCTCTCGCTCTAGTGGTTTGTTAATGCCATTACCTGTGCCCAAGAGGCCATGGACCCATATCTCTATGGATTTTATTTCCGACCTCCCTGTTTCTCAGAGAATGACCGTTATCTGGGTAATCTGTGATTGGTTTTCCAAGATGATACATCTTGTGCCATTACCTAAGTTGCCTTCCACCTTCGAATTGGTGCCTTTGTTCCTTCAGCACGTGGTTTGGTTACATGGCATTCCGGAGAACATTGTGTCTGACAGAGGAGTCCAGTTTGTTTCCAGATTTTGGAGGACATTTTGTTCTAAACTTGGTGTTCAATTATCTTTCTCCTCTGCTTTTCATCCTCAGACCAATGGACAAACCGAGAGAACAAACCAGACCTTGGAGACTTATTTGAGATGTTTTGTGTCTGCTGATCAAGATGACTGGGTCTCTTTTTTGCCTTTGGCTGAGTTTGCGCTTAATAATAGGGCTAGCTCTGCCACCTTGATGTCTCCATTTTTCTGTAATTTTGGGTTCACCCTCAATTTTCTTCGGACAGGCGGAGGCTTCTGTCTGTCCGGGTGTTGACTCTGTTGTGGAGCGTATGCAGCAGATTTGGGACCAGGTAGTGGAGAGGTTGTCTCTCTCTCAGGAGAAGGCCCAACAGTTTGCCAACCAGCATAGGACTGATGGTCCTCAGTTTAAAGTGGGGGACTTGGTTTGGTTGTCTTCAAGAAATATCCCTATGAGGGTTGCATCTCCAAAGTTTAAGCCCAGGTTCATTGGACCTTATAAGATCATGGAGATTCTTAATCCTGTTTCCTTCCGTTTGCTTCTTCCAGGGACATTTAAGATCCATAACGTGTTCCTGTCAGGGACACCGCACTGCACTTGCTCACTGAGCCAGTGCGTGTGTCCTGAGTGAACAAACTGTGCCCAAAGATACCTATATAGCAGAGCCGCAGCAGGGAAGACGTGTGTTTCTGAGGAACAGGACCTTCCGCATGTGACTGCCAAGGGGCGGAGTCGGCCACACGTCTCTCAGAGGCAGCAGTAGCAGATAGAGAATGCTTCAGGCCGGAGGACCTGCAGGCACGTGACTGTCTAGGGGCGTGGCCTAAGCTCCAGAGATCTAGGAAGGTAAAGGAAAACTCCTAGAAGGGTAACTACGAAATAAAGTTACCAAGGGGCATAGACAGAATGGATAGTCAGGATAGCCAGGTCATACACAGAGGGAGCAACGCAGTACAAAAGGAGCAGGCAGAGAATAATCAGAACACAGCCAAGGGATCATACACAGAGGGAGCAACGCAGTACAAAAGGGACAGGCAAAACTCGTAACAGGGACACAGCCAAATCAGAACCAGACAGACAAAACGTAGCACAGGCACAACGCACTGGCACAAGCACAGGGTCAGCCAAAGGTCAGAGTATAAACGACAAAGATTGGCCTCACAGTGAGGCTATAAAAAGCCTCCCAGGACCCAGAAAGAGGCCAACCAAGTTAACCCCGCGACTACCTGATCCAAGAACCCAGTAAACCATGACAGTACCCCCTTCTTAATGGGGGGCCTCTGGACCCCCAGGTTTCCCAGGATTCCGAGCATGGAATGCCCGAACCAGACGGTCAGCGTGTACCGATCTGGCCGGCACCCAAGACCGGTCCTCTGGACCGTACCCCCTCCAATGCAGCAGGTACTGTAAGGACCCCCGAGACCGCCGGGAGTCTACAATATGTTGTACCTCAAATTCCATGTGCCCATCAACCAAGACTGGGGAGGGAACAGCAGCTGGTTCTTCTACTACCGATCCCAAGGGTTTTAGCAAGGATCTATGGAATACGTTATGGAGTTTCAAAGCAGGGGGGAGGCGAAGACAATACACCACAGGGTTAATTACCTCAATGATCTCATAGGGACCTATGAACTTGGGCCCCAGTTTGGCAGAGGGCAGACGAAGACTTATGTTTCGCGTGGAGAGCCACACCTTGTCCCCACACTGCAACACCTGAGCAGGGTTCCTTTTTTTATCTGCAAAACGCTTATAAGTCTCCTGAGCCCTGAACATATTTAACCGAACTTTTGACCACAGATCCCTGATTCGGCTAACACAGTCCTCAGCTCCTGGACAGCCCGAATCTAAACGTGAGAATTCACCAAAATGAGGGTTCAAACCATAATTAATAAAAAACGGTGACCTACCGGTAGATTGATTGGTACGGTTGTTGAAGGCGAACTCCGCTAACGGTAGGGCATCACACCAGTCGCTTTGCAGAGCAGAAATCAAACATCGAAGAATTTGTTCAAGCGACTGGTTGGTGCGCTCCGTCTGCCCGTTACTCTCTGGGTGGTAGGCTGAGGAAAAGGACAAAGATATCCCCAACCTTTTGCAAAAAGCCCGCCAAAACTTGGCCACAAATTGTGCCCCTTTGTCAGATACAATATTCATAGGTACCCCATGTAACCGTACAATCTGTGCGAGGAAATGCTTAGCGAGAGTCTCTGCAGAAGGTATACTTGCCATAGGTACAAAATGCGCTAACTTAGAAAACCTGTCCACAACTACCCAGATAACCGAGTTACCCCGAGAAGAAGGAAGGTTGGTAATGAAGTCCATGGACAAGTGGGTCCATGGCCTTCCTGGAATTGGCAAAGGCACCAATTCCCCGGCCGGCCGGAAATGAGAGCTCTTAGAACGAGCGCATACCCCATACGCAGCGACATGCTTCTTAATATCTGAAGCCATCAAAGGCCACCAAAAAACTCTAGCCACTGCCTCTCGTGTGGCAGAAATGCCTGGGTGAGCACTCAGTTTTGAATCATGGAACTCACGCAGGAGCCTGGTGCGTAACTGCTGAGGAACAAACAATTTGTTTTTGGGTTTGGACCTTGGAGCTAAAGATTGAGCCCCCACAATCTCCCGCTCCAATTCCGACGACACTTCAGCTATAACGATATTGGGTTGAAGAATGGGGGACGGCGGGTCAGGGTCGGAAAGCGGCTCAAAACTACGTGATAAAGCATCAGCTTTCACGTTTTTAGACCCTGGGCGAAAAGTTATAGAAAATTGAAATCTGGAAAAAAAAGTGACCAATATACTCTAGGTTTTTGTGGTCGGTGATGACTGTGATGGGGTGAGCCGCCCCCTCCAAAAAATGCCTCCATTCCTCGAACGCCAACTTGATTGCTAAGAGTTCTCTATTACCAACGTCATAATTTCTCTCAGCCTGAGAAAATTTTTTCGAGAAATAGGCACAAGGTTTGAGGTTAGTCAGAGAAGTAGGTCCCTGTGACAACACTGCCCCCACCCCAACCTCCGAAGCATCAACTTCAACCACAAACGGCTTGGATGAGTCAGGTTGAACCAGAACAGGAGCGGATGTGAAACAATTTTTTAAAGTTAAAAAAGATTGTTTGGCCGACGGGGACCAGTTCCTAACATCTGCCCCTTTACGTGTGAGATCCGTGAGGGGTTTCACAATCTGAGAAAAACCTTGATAAACCTGCGATAGTAATTTGTGAATCCCAAGAAGCGCTGGAGTCCTCTAAGGTCCTGAGGTTGGACCCAATCCATAATGGCTTTGCACCTTCTTGGGATCCATACGAAACCCCTGTGGAGAGATTATGAGACCCAAAAATGATAGCTCCTGAACAAAGAAAGAACATTTCTCCAGCTTAACAAATAATTGATTTTCCCTGAGTCTTTGAAACACAGTTTTAACATGTGATAAATGAGAATGTCTGTCAGAGGTATATATCAGTATATTATCCAAGTAGATCACAACAAAATGGCCAATGAGGTCCGAAAAAAACTACATTAATGAAATTTTGAAACACAGCTGGAGCATTGGTGAGACCGAAAGGCATGACGAGATTCTCAAATAACCCCTCAGTAGTAAGAAAAGCAATTTTCCACTCATCCCCTTCCCGTACTCTTATCAAATTATAAGCCCCCCTGAGGTCCAATTTTGAAAACCACTTGACCCCAGAGAGCTGGTTACAGAGATCAGGAATCAGAGGCAGGGGGTATGTATTCCTGACAATGATTTTATTAAGTTCTCGAAAGTCGAGGCAGGGACGTAGACCGCCATCCTTCTTTTTAACAAAGAAGAACCCCGCAGCTACTGGAGACACTGAGGGCCTTATATGCCCTTTGCGAAGACTTTCAGCAATGTATTGCTTCATAGCCAGGCGCTCCGGGCCTGACAAATTAAACAGACGGGCCTTGGGCAATTTGGCTCCAGGGACAAGATCAATAGCACAGTCAAATGATCTATTCGGGGGCAGAGCTTCAGCCTCACTTTCAGAGAACACGTCCTCAAAGTCTTTCAGGTACTCCGGAATACCCTCCAGACCAACAGAAGACACTGAGACACGTTTTGCACGTTTCAGACAATCAACAGGTTTATGGCAACAGTCGACACATTGGGATCCCCATTTAATAATCTCCCCTGATTCCCAGTCAATCACTGGGTTGTGGCGTTGAAGCCAAGGCATACCCAGCACTAGCCCTGTGGGCAATTTGTCCATGACAAAACATTCCATGTCTTCCTTGTGGGAAGAACCGACCTGCAAAGAAAACCTTTTGGAAGCATAAAGAATCCCAGTTCGGGTAAGAGAGGAAGAGTCGATAGCAACAATTTTAAGGGGTGCCTCCAGCCTGACTGTCCCTATCTTATGTTGGGAGACGACACAGGAACTGACCAGATTGAGAGATGAACCACTGTCCACCAATGCTGTCGAGAAAAAACGATAGTTGTCTACCAACAGTTCCACCTTTAACACGACTTTAGAACATGAGGAAAAAAGTACCTGAAGGTCTGGGCAGCCTCCTCGACTGCTACCCAGACCTAGTAGTTTTCCGCCGTCTTAGATGACGGACAGGTGGGGCAATCTTTTCTCCAATGTCCGGACTCTCCACAATAGAAACAGAGTTGTTTCTCCCGGCGATGTCTTCTTTCCTTCTCTTTTAGCGAGGTGGTGCCAATGTCCATGACCTCAGTAGTGGCTCCAGTCTCTTTGCTGCCAGCAAACAGTAAGGTTTCACACTGCATGACACCCCTGGCGCAAAGCCTGCGGTCCATTCGTACGGCCTGGGTTATGGCGTCCTCCAAAGTATCAGATGGAGGATGAAGGGCCAGGACGTCCTGGAGACGTTCAGACAGGCCTCTGCGGAATAGCCCTCGAAGGGCGGCATCATTCCAGGAGACCTCTGCTGCCCAACGTCGGAACTCCGAACAGAACCACTTGGCTGAATGTTTACCCTGACGTACACTCATTACCATGTCCTCAGCCATACGGACCCTGTCAGGCTCATCATAGATGCGGCCCAAGGCATGAAAAAACGTATCAACAGTCATCCTCTCAGGAGCAGAAGGAGAGAGAGAAAAAGCCCAGGCTTGTGGGGCCCCCCGAAGTAGGGAAATAATGACCCCCACCCTCTGGAACTCATCCCCAGAAGAGCGAGGCCTCAGGGAGAAAAAAAAAAGTTTACACCCGTCCCTGAAGGCTCTGAACTCACTTTTATCCCCTGAGAAGTAGTCAGGCAGTTTAACTGGAGATTCAGGAGAAACTAATGACACATCCCTACCACCAGTACCCAGAGACCCCGCAGCGACAGCCTCCTGTACGGTATCTACCAGCTGCTGCTGGGTCTGAGCCATCATGCGCTGCTCCACATTCAACTCCTGGAACCCTTGCGTCAGATGTTTCACCTGACCTGCTAACACCTGCATGGGATCCATGGGGATAACACTCCTAAATCTCCCCCTAAGAAAAAAAAAAATGTAACGGTCGTTTATAATGTCAGGGACACCGTACTGCACTTGCTCACTGAGCCAGTGCATGTGTCCTGAGTGAACAAACTGTGCCCAGAGATACCTGTATAGCAGAGCCGCAGCAGGGAAGACGTGTGTTTCTGAGGCACAGGACCTTCCGCATGTGACTGCCAAGGGGCGGAGCCGGCCACACGTCTCTCAGAGGCAGCAGTAGCAGATAGAGAATGCTTCAGGCCGGAGGACCTGCAGCACCTGACTGCCTAGGGGCGTGGCCTAAGCTCCAGAGATCTAGGAAGGTAAAGGAAAATTCCTAGAAGGGTAACTACGAAATAAAGTTACCAAGGGGCATAGACAGAATGGATAGTCAGGATAGCCAGGTCATACACATAGGGAGCAACGCAGTACAAAAGGAGCAGGCAGAGAATAATCAGAACACAGCCAAGGGATCATACACAGAGGGAGCAACGCAGTACAAAAGGGACAGGCAAAACTCGTAACAGGGACACAGCCAAATCAGAACCAGACAGACAAAACGTAGCACAGGCACAACGCACTGGTACAAGCACAGGGTCAGACACACTCAGCCAAAGGTCAGAGTATAAATGACAAAGATTGGCCTCACAGTGAGGCTATAAAAAGCCTCCCAGGACCCAGAAAGAGGCCAACCAAGTTAACCCCGCGACTACCTGATCCAAGAACCCAGTAAACCATGACAGTTGCACAAGTCCTTATTGAAGAGGTTTGTCGAGCCAGTGGTTCCTATGGCTGCGCCTCCTGACCCTGTTTTGGTTGAGGGCAATCTGGAGTATGTGGTTGAGAAAATATTGGATTCTCGTTTTTCTAGACAGAGACTCCAGTATTTGGTTAAGTGGAGAGGTTATGGTCAGGAGGACAATTCTTGGGTGTTTGCTTCGGACATCCATGCTAGGAGACTGATCCGTGCCTATCACCGAGCTCATCCTGATCGGCCTGGTTGCACAAGTGAGGGTTCGGTGACCCCTCCTCAAGGGGGTGGTACTGTTGTGAATGTGTTAGAGATGGTTTCTGTGCAGAGGCTCCCTCTGGTGGTTACAGACAGTACTGAACCTTTCAGCGAGGAGTGGCAATCTGGGTTCACTGACTGGTCTGATATAAGGGAGGTTTCCCCCATGATGGTTGCCGGTGAGCAATTGTTCTTGTCTCAATTGTGGTTCCTGGTTCATTTGGAAGTTTGCTGGAGTCTTGCCTGCATCTCCTGCTTTCAGTTAAGATATTTTTTGCTTTTTTTTTTGTGCTTGCTTTTTGCATTGTTTTCTGCACTTTTGTGGAGGTCAGCCAGGTCCCCTCCTGGGGCCGGAGCTCCTCACAGTTTATCTGCAGCCACTGTTATTTGCTCATTTGCTCTTTCCTGTTTTTTCAGCGGCTGTGGCTTGGTTTTTGTTCACACTGAGACCTGATTAGAGGTGGCGAGATCGGTGATTCAGTATTTTTGTAATCAGAATTGTTGGATTTTTGTAGGGTTTTCTGGGTTGCAGAAAGTAATCTCTCCTGTCCTATCCTATTTAGTCAGCTTGTGGCCCCAGCGTTTGCTCAGTCTATTTTCTGCCTATGTTTGTATTTTCATCTTGTCTAACCGCCATTATATGTTTGGGGGCTTCCGATTTTCTTTGGGGATCTGCTCCGGGGCAGATAGCTTTCATCTTTCTGCCTTTAGGTGTAGTTATCTCTCAGGCTGTGAGGAGGCGTCTAGGATCAACGTAGGAACGCTCCACGGCTACCTCTAGTTGTGTCGTTAGTTTATGAATCTGCAACCCATCAGTTACCAACATCTCTGGTGTTCGGCTACCTGTTGTTCCTGTCCTCCTCAGCTACCAAAACATAACAGTAAAGTCGCTGTTGTTCAAAATTAAAGCCACTTTTGGATGATATCTTCAGTGTTCCATGGTCTATCTAATGCCTTGGATGGTTTTTCCTGGCTGATATCCTGGCTGATATCTTTCAATAATGTGATCCCTTTGCTGTGTTGTAAGCTGGATACAAACCATGGCTAAATTGTAAAATGCAACTCAGAAAATGTCAGGAAAATCCTAACAGAACAGTGAAATTGTATATGGGGTTCTTCGGAATCTCTATAAATGATGGCAGCTGTGTACAGACTACCATTACATGAGTGTACAGTCAACTTGACAGCAGATATCTGCAGCATAATCTGTGGGCAGCATGTGTCAGACGAGGTCTGTATGCTCTCAGTCCGGCATGCTTGACTCTGAAATGCTGCATTTCAGAGAAAAAAAATACTATACACACACTATATAGCTACAGTATGTGATTTAAACTTTTCCTTTGTTCATTCACTTTGCATTTTGTTAATTGATAAAAACAAACTATTAACACATTTATTTTGAAAAGCATTCTTACTTTACAGCATTTTTCCACACCTGCCTACAACTTTTGCACAGTACTGTATCTCAAATTGTTGAAATGGGTATCCTGTGCTAGCCTGGCTACTGCTGTACTTTTAATTATTCCCATAGTCCTATATAAAGAAGGCGGGGGACACTTCAAAATACCATTTTAACACCAAATCTATAGTGGAAGATGCCACCCATAGACAAGAAGTGAAAGAAAAGATGGTTGTATAAAATTTAATTATTTATTAATACTTAATATTTAAAACATTGAACAATAAAAGAAATATGATAGAGTAAGGGAGACTCCACAAGAAGGGAGAAACAAGACGCCACGTGATACACCATAAACAATATATATGCTTGAATAACAATTTATTATTTATGATCCACTTGTAATCACCTATAGCGCTATAAACATAGCTGAGCACATATAATTCAATACAGGGGCGATATGCTTCCTATGTACTAAAAGTGCATTAATAGTGCCAATATTGTGGTAGAAATCCTTGAAATGCTTATATCTCCCCCATGAAAATATGCGGAAAAGTGCTAAGGCAGTGAATGGGGTATATCCCAGAATTGGATTGTAATAAAGCAAATTAGCTTAAAGAGATTAAAGTATCACATACTCCATATCACGTACCTATGCACCCAAGATGAAATTTGCTGGTGGGGGAAAGCGCATTAATGGCGATGCAGTGGCGTCCTGTCTCCCGCGCCCGACGGGCACCGTTTTGTGTAGTCACTTCTTCCGGGGCGTGGATATCCATCGCCATTAATGCGCTTTCCCCCACCAGCAAATTTCATCTTGGGTGCATAGGTACGTGATATGGAGTATGTGATACTTTAATCTCTTTAAGCTAATTTGCTTTATTACAATCCAATTCTGGGATATACCCCATTCACTGCCTTAGCACTTTTCCACATATTTTCATGGGGGAATATAAGCATTTCAAGGATTTCTACCACAATATTGGCACTATTAATGCACTTTTAGTACATAGGAAGCATATTGCCCCTGTATTGAATTATATGTGCTCAGCTATGTTTATAGCGCTATAGGTGATTACAAGTGGATCATAAATCCTAAATTGTTATTCAAGCATATATATTGTTTATGGTGTATCACGTGGCGTCTTGTTTCTCCCTTTTGTGGAGTCTCCCTTACTCTATCATATTTCTTTTATTGTTCAATGTTTTAAATATTAAGTATTAATAAAGAATTAAATTTTATACAACCATCTTTTCTTTCACTTCTTGTCTATGGGTGGCACCTTCCACTATAGATTTGGTGTTAAAATGCTGTACTTTTAGACTAGTATGAAGTCGTGATATATGCATAAAAAACTCATCTACAACTTGCATGCTTGTTTTTTTTCTTTTCTGTAAGGCCACGTGCACACATTGAGTATTTGGTGAGTAGGTAAAAAATATACAGAAGTGGTGATGTGTTTCTATAGGTGAGTTTCCACGGTCAGGAAACGCTGCGTGTTTGGCGCTGTGCGCTGGCGCAGCGCCAAACACGCAGCGTCCAGATGTTACAGCATAGTGAGGGATTTCAAGAAATCCGTCTCCCTATCGTAAAATACGCAGGTGGCAAACCGCGTAAACGACATGCGCGCGTCTTTTCAGACCGCAGCATGTCCTCGCGTATGCGGCGACGGTGCGTCGCCGCAACATAATTAACACAGGGCTAGTAGCCGCGCTCTTTCCGGAGGTGTTCCGGAGGTGTCCTGAACACCTCCGAAGATCGCGCGTCAGAAAGGGGCGGGCTTAGACGAGCGGAATTTCCGTCCGTCAAAAGCGCTATGGTTCCGACCGTGAACCATAGCCTTATACTTTTCTCTGATCCTCTCTTGGAAGGTGTGCACACGCCTAGGCTACGTTTCCATGATGAGTGTTCGCTGCTGCATTCGTGCAGCTATAGTAAATTAGGTTACTTGCATTTCTTTTCATTGTTTTTGATTCTGTGGTTTTTGACTCTGTGGTTTTTGTCCCTTGTATTGGAGTCATATTTTAAATAAAGTTGCTTTGTTTTTTATGCTTCCTGGTATTTAGCTTTGCCAAAACTTTACTAACACAGACGTGCAGATTACGTGTTTTTTTTCTTGTGGTTTTTCCACACCTAGCGATCCTATGGGGAAATAGGCCACTAAAAGTCAGCATGCCTGCCAGAGAAACTCATGATAGCCCCCCCCGTCATACAGAGGGAATAAAGGGGGGGTCTCATGGCTACACAGGCCGTATGGATTTCCTCCATTTTGTCTATTTTAATGTATTTATTCTATCCTGACAGGAGGGTCATTCAGAGGTCAGTGATATGGCTCTGTTTATTTAAGAGCGGTTAGAACCGGTTCTATCTGGCTCTGTTGGTGCTATTTTTAAAAGTTTTTTTATTGGCCAAGAGTGGTTTTGGTGGGCTATTTATTTATTATTTAAAGCAGTGTTGCTGGGCATTTTTCTTCAGTAGCTGGTTCCAGCTGAAGAAAATAAGTTTCCCCTGCTATGGAGAGCCTCCTTCAACAGTTTCTGACAAGAGCCGGCGAGGAGGGCGGAGTGGAATGGCTTAAGAGCTGCCTGGCTATAAGATCTGAACCGGCAGCTTCTGATGCCTTCCCTCCCCCTTCTGAGCAACTCACCCAGCCGTTACCTCAGGACGCTGAAGAAGCCGCACCGCTGATTCCTGTCAGCGGGACCAGGAGGAGGAAGCCCCGGATCGCCTACTCTCCAGCCGGAACATTGAAGAGATCTGCCTGCCTGTCAC
>JARQOD010000002.1:566499527-566592364 GCA_033576555.1 Oophaga sylvatica | reverse complement strand
AAATTAGGTGGAGAGGTCGTGTGATCTCAGGTGTTTTTGAAATTAGTAGAGTTGGTGCCTTTCAGGGTTTTCTGGGATTGCAGTAAGTACCCTTCCTATCCTTTTCTATTTATTTAGTTTGGGCCCCAGCGTTTGCTCATACTATTTTCTTTCTGTGTCAGTATTTCATCTTGTCTAACCGCCATTATATGTTTGGGGGCTTTCTATTATCTTTGGGGTTCTGCCCCCGGGGCAGATGCTTTCCTATTTCTATCTTTAGGTGTAGTTAGTTTCTCAGGCTGTGACGAGGCGTCTAGGACCAACGTAGGAACGCTCCACGGCTGCCTCTAGTTGTGGTGGTTAGTCAGGGTACTGCAATCTCATAGATTCCATCTGCTCTGGTGTATTGCCTTTTTTACCTGCACTCCTCAGCTACCAAACATAACAGTATCACCGGCCAAAATGAAAATTGTATGGTACTCACAGAAGGAAAAAATATTGTGAAAGAAAAAAAGGTTGTCAGAGTTGTCAGAGATATTTTTCTGTTTGTTGCATTTTTTTTTTTTTTCCCTCTGTATCTCTGGGTGCTGGGGAGGATCTTTTCTCTCAATGGAGTTTGCACAGTTGTCTGGCCGTGTGGATCAGCTTGCCACTGAGGTTCGGAGTATTGCTATCTATCTTGCTAGGTTGCCTGTTGTGGAACCTAGGATTCCCATGCCAGATTTGTTTTTAGGGATCGAGCTAAGTTTCAGAATTTCAAAAATAATTGTAAATTGTTTTTTGCCTTAAATCTAAGTCCTCAGGGAACGCAGCGCAGCAGGTTCAAATTGTCATCTCTCTCCTGCGCGGCGATCCTCAGGATTGGGCTTTTTCCCTGACACCTGGGGATCCTGTTTTGAGTGATGTTGATGCATTTTTTCAGGCTTTGGGGTTATTGTACGATGAGCCTAATGTCACTGATCAAGCTGAAAAAGCCTTGTTGGCATTAAATCAGGGGCTTGATGACGCTGAGTTATACTGTCAGAGATTCCGTAGGTGGGCAGTCCTGACCAAATGGAATGACGACGCTTTGGCAGCCCTTTTCCGGAAGGGTCTGTCAGATAATGTAAAGGATGTTATGGTGGGATTCCCTGTCCCCTCTGGTCTCAATGATTCTATGTCATTAGCGATTCAAATTGACAGACGTTTGCATGAGCGGAGAAGTATGCGTGAATGGTGTTGCCTTGTGAACCAGCTTCTGAACCCATGCAGTGTGATGGAGTGGTGTCTGGGGCACAGCGTCATGAGTTTCGAAGCGCAATGGGTTATGTTTCTACTGTGGTGATGCCTCTCATGCTATTTCAGTCTGCCCTAAGCGGGGAAGACGTTTTGCACGCTCAGTTGTCTTGGGTAGTGTTCAGACTAAGTTTTTATTAACTGTCACTCTGATATGCTCTCTGTCCTCATTTTCTGCTCAGGCTTTCGTTGATTCTGGAGCAGCTATTAACCTGATGGATTATGATTTTGCTAAACGTTGTGGGTTTCCCTTGGATACCCTACAGAAGTCTATTCCCCTACTGGGGATCGATTCTACCCCTTTGGCTGAGAATAAACCCCAGTTTTCTACTCAGGTGATAATGAGGGTTGAACCTGATCACCAGGAGTGCTGCAAATTTTTGGTTCTATATAATCTGCATGACATTATCGTGCTGGGTTTCCCTTGGTTACAGTCTCATAATCCTGTTTTGGATTGGAAATCTGTGTCTGTAACCAGTTGGGGCTGCCAATGTGTTAATACCAACACTCCTGTTTTTTCTGCCTCCCCCCAGGCTCAGGATGTTCCTGACTTTTTGATTGATTTTTCTGATGTGTTTAGCGAAAGTAAATCTGCATCCTTGCCTCCCCATAGGAGCTATGACTGCGCTATTGAATTAGTGCCGGGTAGTAAATTCCCTAAGGTCGCCTTTTTAACTTGTCTGTACCTGAACATGACGCTATGCGGTCTTATATCAAGGAATCATTGGAGAAGGGTCATATCAGACCATCCTCTTCACCCTTAGGTGCCGGTTTTTCTTTGTGGCCAAAAAGGATGGTTCATTAGGCCGTGTATTGATTATCGTCTCTTGAACAATATTACTGTGAAATATCAATACCCGTTACCCTTGATTTCTGACCTGTTTTCCAGGGTGAAAAACGCTACTTGGTTTACCAAGCTTGACCTCAGGGGGGCGTATAACCTTATTCGCATTAAGCACGGGGATGAATGGAAGACGGCATTCAATACCCCTGAAGGGCATTTTGAGTACCTGGTGATGCCCTTTGGGCTCACTAATGCTCCTTCCGTCTTCCAGTCCTTCATGAATGACATTTTCAGGGATTTTGTGGACAAATTTCTGATTGTTTATTTGGATGATATCTTGATTTTTTCTAATGACTGGGACTCTCATGTGAAACATGTTCGAACTGTATTCCAGATTTTGAGAGAGAATGCTCTGTATGTGAAGGGATCAAAGTGTCTTTTTGGCGTACAGAGGATCTCATTTCTGGGATTCATTTTGTCCCCATCTGTTATTGAAATGGACCCGGTCAAGGTTCAGGCCATCTGTGATTGGGTCCAACCTACTTCATTAAAGGCTCTTCAGAGATTTTTGGGTTTTGCCAATTTTTATCGTAAATTTATTGGTAATTTCTCGGTTATTGTTAAACCATTAACTGATTTGACCAGAAAGGGTTCTGATGTGGTGAATTGGCCTCCTGAGGCAGTCTCTGCATTTCAGGAACTTAAGCAGAGATTCACTTCTGCTCCTGTTCTACGGCAGCCTGATGTTTCTCTGCCATTTCAGGTGGAGGTTGATGCCTCTGAAATTGGGGCAGGTGCCGTTTTGTCCCAAAAAGATCCAGAGACCTCTAAAAGTAACCCTTGTGCCTTTTTCTCTCGAAAATTTTCTCCTACTGAACGTAATTATGACGTGGGTAATCGGGAGTTATTGGCCATGAAGTGGGCTTTTGAAGAGTGGAGACATTGGCTGGAGGGAGCCAAACATCAGGTGGTGGTCCTTACGGACCATAAGAATCTGGTCTATCTGGAATCTGCCAAGCGACTCAATCCTAGACAGGCCAGGTGGGCCTTGTTTTTCACACGTTTTAATTTTGTGGTTTCCTTTCTTCCTGGCACTAAGAATGTTAAGGCGGATGCCCTCTCGAGGAGTTTCCTTGCGGACTCTCCTGAGTTATCTGATCCTTCTGTTATTTTGAAAGAGGGTGTAGTTCTTTCCGCCATCTCGCCCAATTTGAGACTTGCTCTGGAGGGGTGTCAGGAGGATAGGCCCGAGCGCTGCCCTGTTGGAAAATTGTTTGTCCCGGACCAGTGGAAAAAGAGTGTGATGTCTAGATTCATTGTTCCGCATTGGCTGGGCATCCAGGAATTTTTGGTACCAGAGACTTGGTTAGTCGGTCCTTTTGGTGGCCTACCTTGTCTCGTGATGTCAGGGAATTTGTGCAGTCCTGCGGGACTTGCTCTCGCTCCAAGCCTTGCTCTCGCTCTAGTGGTTTGTTGATGCCATTGCCTGTGCCCAAGAGACCATGGACCCATATCTCTATGGATTTCATTTCCGACCTTCCTGTTTCTCAGAGAATGACCACCATCTGGGTAATTTGTGATAGGTTTTCCAAAATGATACATCTTGTGCCATTACCTAAGTTGCCTTCCTCCTCTGAATTGGTGCCGTTGTTCCTTCAGCACGTGGTTCGTTTACACGGCATTCCTGAGAACATTGTGTCTGACAGAGGAGTCCAGTTTGTTTCCAGATTTTGGAGGACTTTTTGTTCTAAACTGGGTGTTCAATTGTCTTTCTCCTCGGCATTTCATCCTCAGACCAATGGTCAAACTGAGAGAACAAACCAGACATTGGAGACTTATCTAAGATGCTTTGTGTCTGCTGATCAGGATGACTGGGTCTCTTTTTTGCCTTTGGCTGAGTTTGCTCTTAATAATAGATTATCAAAAAAACTGACCGGCACATCCAAACTTAGATTCAGTGTGAACAGGTGCTAAACCTAGAGTCACCAACTCATATACATACAAGAAGAAAAGGTAGCACACTGTAGCGCTATAGCTTGCAAACACGAAATATGAAAAATATGAAAAATGAATTACATCATTACCTTAGAAATATGAAAAATTGAGAAGTCTTAGCGCATAAGATGGCCAAATTATGTGAGCCTGATAGCCACGTCAAGGCTCTTCTCGTATATCAGGTCCCTAACTAATGCCTATCCTCGCTTTAGAAAAGTCTGTCTGCATGGGAACCTATGAATCCTCTTTTCAGACTAAAATCTACATCTCTGTGGAGGGGTGATGAACCTGCTGTAATTAAAAGGCCTGTGACCACCAGGTGGAGTGCTCAGGCAGAAGGTAAATGAATACATATCAAAAAAACTGACCGGCACATCCAAACTTAGATTCAGTGTGAACAGGTGCTAAACCTAGAGTCACCAACTCATATACATACAAGAAGAAAAGGTAGCACACTGTAGCGCTATAGCTTGCAAACACGAAATATGAAAAATATGAAAAATGAATTACATCATTACCTTAGAAATATGAAAAATTGAGAAGTCTTAGCGCATAAGATGGCCAAATTATGTGAGCCTGATAGCCACGTCAAGGCTCTTCTCGTATATCAGGTCCCTAACTAATGCCTATCCTCGCTTTAGAAAAGTCTGTCTGCATGGGAACCTATGAATCCTCTTTTCAGACTAAAATCTACATCTCTGTGGAGGGGTGATGAACCTGCTGTAATTAAAAGGCCTGTGACCACCAGGTGAGTGCTCAGGCAGAAGGTAAATGAATACATATCAAAAAACTGACCGGCACATCCAAACTTAGATTCAGTGTGAACAGGTGCTAAACCTAGAGTCACCAACTCATATACATACAAGAAGAAAAGGTAGCACACTGTAGCGCTATAGCTTGCAAACACGAAATATGAAAAATTATGAAAAATGAATTACATCATTACCTTAGAAATATGAAAAATTGAGAAGTCTTAGCGCATAAGATGGCCAAATTATGTGAGCCTGATAGCCACGTCAAGGCTCTTCTCGTATATCAGGTCCCTAACTAATGCCTATCCTCGCTTTAGAAAAGTCTGTCTGCATGGGAACCTATGAATCCTCTTTTCAGACTAAAATCTACATCTCTGTGGAGGGGTGATGAACCTGCTGTAATTAAAAGGCCTGTGACCACCAGGTGGAGTGCTCAGGCAGAAGGTAAATGAATACATATCAAAAAACTGACCGGCACATCCAAACTTAGATTCAGTGTGAACAGGTGCTAAACCTAGAGTCACCAACTCATATACATACAAGAAGAAAAGGTAGCACACTGTAGCGCTATAGCTTGCAAACACGAAATATGAAAAATATGAAAAATGAATTACATCATTACCTTAGAAATATGAAAAATTGAGAAGTCTTAGCGCATAAGATGGCCAAATTATGTGAGCCTGATAGCCACGTCAAGGCTCTTCTCGTATATCAGGTCCCTAACTAATGCCTATCCTCGCTTTAGAAAAGTCTGTCTGCATGGGAACCTATGAATCCTCTTTTCAGACTAAAATCTACATCTCTGTGGAGGGGTGATGAACCTGCTGTAATTAAAAGGCCTGTGACCACCAGGTGGAGTGCTCAGGCAGAAGGTAAATGAATACATATCAAAAAACTGACCGGCACATCCAAACTTAGATTCAGTGTGAACAGGTGCTAAACCTAGAGTCACCAACTCATATACATACAAGAAGAAAAGGTAGCTAACTGTAGCGCTAAAGCTTGCAAACACGAAATATGAAAAATATGAAAAATGAATTACATCATTACCTTAGAAATATGAAAAATTGAGAAGTCTTAGCGCATAAGATGGCCAAATTATGTGAGCCTGATAGCCACGTCAAGGCTCTTCTCGTATATCAGGTCCCTAACTAATGCCTATCCTCGCTTTAGAAAAGTCTGTCTGCATGGGAACCTATGAATCCTCTTTTCAGACTAAAATCTACATCTCTGAGGAGGGGTGATGAACCTGCTGTAATTAAAAGGCCTGTGACCACCAGGTGGAGTGCTCAGGCAGAAGGTAAATGAATACATATCAAAAAACTGACCGGCACATCCAAACTTAGATTTTTTGATATGTATTCATTTACCTTCTGCCTGAGCACTCCACCTGGTGGTCACAGGCCTTTTAATTACAGCAGGTTCATCACCCCTCCTCAGAGATGTAGATTTTAGTCTGAAAAGAGGATTCATAGGTTCCCATGCAGACAGACTTTTCTAAAGCGAGGATAGGCATTAGTTAGGGACCTGATATACGAGAAGAGCCTTGACGTGGCTATCAGGCTCACATAATTTGGCCATCTTATGCGCTAAGACTTCTCAATTTTCATATTTCTAAGGTAATGATGTAATTCATTTTTCATATTTTTCATATTTCGTGTTTGCAAGCTATAGCGCTACAGTGTGCTACCTTTTCTTCTTGTCTGTTTTTCTGTAATTCTGGGTTTCACCCTCGATTTTCTTCAGGACAGACGGAGGCTTCTGTCTGTCCAGGTGTTGACTCTGTTGTGGAGCGTATGCAGCAGATTTGGGACCAGGTAGTGGAGAGGTTGTCCCTCTCTCAGGACAAGGCCCAGCGGTTTGCTAACCGGCATAGGACTGATGGTCCTCGGTTTAAAGTGGGGGACTTGGTCTGGTTGTCCTCAAAGAATATTCCTATGAGAGTGGCATCTCCTAAATTTAAGCCTAGGTTCATTGGACCTTATAAGATCATGGAGATTCTTAACCCTGTTTCTTTTCGTTTGCTTCTTCCAGGGACATTTAAGATCCATAACGTGTTCCACAAGTCCTTGTTGAAGAGGTTTGTTGAGCCAGTGGTTCCTGCTGCTGTGCCTCCTGACCCTGTTTTGGTTGAGGGCAATCTGGAGTATGTGGTTGAGAAAATATTAGATTCTCGTTTTTCTAGACGGAAACTCCAGTATTTGGTTAAATGGAGAGGTTATGGTCAGGAAGACAATTCTTGGGTGTTTGCTTCGGACATCCATGCTAGGAGACTTATCCGTGCGTATCATAGAACTCATCCTGACCGACCTGGTTGCTCAAATGAGGGTTCGGTGACCCCTCCTCAAGAGGGGGGTACTGTTGTGAATGGGTTTGAGATGAGTTCTGAGCAGAGGCTCCCTCTGGTGGTTACAAGCAGTGCTAGTCTGTCCAGTGAAGATTGTGAGGACTGGGAATCAGGTGTTACTGACTGGTCTTATATAAGGGAGTCACCTTCCCATCAGGGTTGCCGGTGATCAATTGTTCTGGTCTGAATCCTTTATTCCAGTTTCCCTTGTAGCCTGCTGTGTCGTGTCTGCATCTCCTGCTAACAGATAAGACTTTTTCTTCTTTTGTGTTTGTGCTATATTTTTGCATTTTGTCCTGCACTTCTGTGGGGGCCTTCAGGGTCCCCTCCGGGGCTTCTGCCCTCTCAGTTTTGTTCAGCCACTGTTGTTTGTACTTTTGCTTTTTCCAGTTTTTTCAGTGGCTGCTGTTTTGATTTTGTTACACCAGAAAAGTAATTTAGGTGGTAGAGGTCGTGTGATCTCAGGTGTTTTTGAAATTAGTAGAGTTGGTGCCTTTCAGGGTTTTCTGGGATTGCAGTAAGTACCCTTCCTATCCTTTTCTATTTAGTTAGTTTGGGCCCCAGCGTTTGCTCATACTATTTTCTTTCTGTGTCAGTATTTCATCTTGTCTAACCGCCATTATATGTTTGGGGGCTTTCTATTATCTTTGGGGTTCTGCTCCGGGGCAGATGGCTTTCCTATTTCTATCTTTAGGTGTAGTTAGTTTCTCAGGCTGTGACGAGGCGTCTAGGACCAACGTAGGAACGCTCCACGGCTGCCTCTAGTTGTGGTGGTTAGTCAGGGTACTGCAATCTCATAGATTCCATCTGCTCTGGTGTATTGCCTTTTTTACCTGCACTCCTCAGCTACCAAATCATAACACCAGTCCATCCTTAACTCTGCTGCCCGACTAATTCATCTCTCTCCTCGCTACTCCTCCGCTTCTCCCCTCTGCAAATCTCTTCACTGGTTCCCATTCCCTCAGCGCATCCAGTTCAAATTACTAATACTGACCTACAAAGCCATCTATGACCTGTCTCCTCCATATATCTCTGAACTAATCTCCTGATATCTTCCCTCACTGTAATCTCCGATCCTCCCAAGACCTCCTCTCCTCCACACTTATTCGCTCCTCACCCAAGCACCTCCAAGACTTCTCCCGAATATCCCCCATCCTCTGGAATTCTCTGCCCCAACACGTCCGACTATCAACTACAGTCGGATCCTTCAGACGGAACCTGAAAACCCATCTCTTCAGGAAAGCTTACAGCCTGCAATGACCCTGCTACCTCCTCACCATTACCGGAGATATCGCCTCAACCAACACCAGACCTGCTGCAACCCCCCAACCTGCTGTCTCCTTCCCCACCATCCTGTAGAATGTAAGCCCGAAAGGGCAGGGTCCTCTCCCCTCTGTATTAGTTTGTCATTGTTAGTTTGTTTACTGTAAGTGATACCTGTAATTTGTATGTAACCCCTTCTCATGTACAGCACCATGGAATCAATGGTGCTATAGAAATAAATAATAATAATAATGCAACATCATATCTGCTTCCTGCTCATCTCTAGTTAGGTCTTGTGGATTTATTTTTTGTTCATTCATTCATAGTCAAAGCAGCCAGAACGCTCTCATTTTTATGTAGCTTCACTACATGACATCCAGCTCTTTGGTCTCTGTAAGGCTGTGCTCACACGTTGCATAAATACTGTATTTTTGTTTTTTGCACCAAACTATGCAATAACAATCTTCTCTGGTTATTGCATTCATGCTGTGTTTTTTATGCCTTTTCCACTTATTTGATGTGTTTTTGGTGCAGATGTGAAGCCATGTTTTTATTTTTGTCTTTTTTTTTTTTATAGTACAGGATTCTGCACTTCAAAATGTAACTGCAGGTTTTTTACATGTTTTTTTTTTAGGCTCCACATAGAAGCCTTCAGAAAAAAAAAGTCTGTACAACTTGCTTGTTAATGGATTGCTGCTAGATCCGTTTTAACTGATTATTGCTGGACATGTGTACATAGTCTTTCTTTTGGGATTTGTACTTTTTCTGTCCTTGGACCATCATATGGTCTTATCTCCTCACTGTACTCTTCCAGCTGAGCTCATTCTAGAGGTCAATAGATTCTATCTATTTTAAAGAATGGTTACATGTCTGAGAACAGGTTTGCTAGCCATTCTTTTTCTTTTTGATTATCTTTTATGTTAATAGAGACCCTCAGTATACAGTTGTGTGAAAAATTGTTTGCCCCCTTCCTGATTTCCTATTCTTTTGTAGGTTATTCTTTTGTAGGTTTATCACACTTAAATGTTTCAGATCACCAAACAAATGTAAATATTAGACAAAGTTAACACAAGTAAATGCAAGATGCGTGTTTCAAATTAAGTTCTTTATTATTAAGAGGAAAAGAAATCCAAACATAAAGGGCCCTGTATGAAAAAGTGATTGTCCCTAAACCTAATAACTCGTTGGGTCACCCTTAGCAGCAACAACTGCAATCAAGCGTTTGCGATAACTGGCAATGATTCTTTTACAGCGCTCTGAAGTAATTTTGGCCCACTCATCTTTGCAGAATTGTTGTAATTCAGCCACATTGGAGGGTTTCCAAGCATGAACCACCTTTTTAAGGTCATGCCACAGCATCTCAATCGGATTAAGGTCAGGACTTTAACTAGGCCACTCCAAAGTCTTAATTTTGTTTTTCTTAAACCATTCATAGATGGACTTGTTGGTCTGTTTTGGATCTTTGTCTTGCTGCATAACCCAAGTGCGCTTCAGCTTGAGGTCACGAACAGATGGCAGGACATTGTCCTGCAAGACTTTTAGGTAGACAGCGGAATTCATGATTCCATTTACGACAGCAAGTCATCCAGTTCCTGAAGCAGCAAAACAGCACCAGACCATCACACACTACTGTTAGAGTTAAATTCAGTATTTCTTCTCAAGGCCTTGGGAAGCTGAGGCATAGCAGAAGGGAAGATAAGAAAAGAATGTTCCTTCCTTGATAATACTCCCCTTGACCTAAAGAGATACTCTGTGCTAGGAGCGAAAATCAGGGGCTAAAGGCAAAGATGGAAAGTTTGGTTAGAAAACAGTATGTTACGTGCTTTAATGATAAGTTGTATTAACTGCCATATATGGTAATTCCGCTTCCTGCTTCAGGGGTGTATAAAAGCCCCTTCATTAGCAACAAAGAGTAGAGTATATTGACGCACCCTTTGGTTTGTGTCTTATTCTCTCTGGTACCACATTCCGAGGAGGAAAGGGTTAACAAGATAACAGCGACTACACTACCACCACCATATTTTACTGTTGGTATGATGCTCCTTTTCTGAAATACTGTGTTACTTCTATGTCAGATGTAATGGGACATACACGTTCCAAAAAGTTGAACTTTTTTATCATCAGTCCACAGAGTGTTCTCCCAAAAGTCTTGTGGATCATCATGATGTTTTCTGGCAAAACTGAGATGAGACTTAATGTTCTTATTGCTCAGCAGTGGTTTTCGTCTTGGAACTCTGCCATGCAGGACATTTTTGCCCAGTCTCTTTCTTATGATGGAGTCAAGAACTATGACCTTAACTGAGGCAAGTGAGGCCTGCAGTTCTTTGGATGTTGTTGTGGGGTCTTTTGTGACATCTTGGATGAGTTATCGCTGCACTCTTGGGGTAATTTTGGTTGTCCGGCCACTCCTGGGAAGGTTCACCATTGTTCCATGTTTTCACCATTTCTGGATAATGGCTGTCACTGTGTTTCGTTGGAGTCCCAAAGCTTGACAAATGGCTTTTTAACCTTTTCCAGACTGATAGAACTCAATTACTTTGGTTATGTTTACTTTTGCTATCTTTGTCTAATATTTAAATTTGGTGATCTGAAACATTAAAGTGTGACAAGCATTCAAAAGAATAGGAAATCAGGAAGGGGCAAACATTTTTTCACCCAACTCTATTTATATGTCATCCCCTATTTCCTTTTTCATCTCTTCTTACAAGTATGTCTTGCATCTTAGTTAAAAATATTGTAGTAAGTATCACATTAAACACTTTTATAATCGGTATATTTCTGGGTTATGTTCTTCTGAGGACTAAATAGTGCTGCCTTCCTTAGGCTAAACTTGATTGTGACATCGTATAGTATGGGGCTGGCCCGTCTAACCTACCAGTTTGGGTCACAGACCCTTTTTCTCTTTGCTTTGATGTTTTACTCATTGTTTATTATGCTTACACCCCAAATCCCTCCTAATTCTGGAGATCAAAACTATGAAAGCAATTTGATTGATCAATTCAAAACCCCTCTATGAAGGTAATTATCTCCTTACTATTTGCTTCCCTGTGCCCCATACTGCCACATTGCCACCTGAGACACTTAATAGTCTGTTTGGGCAGTGTGGGCTGCAGTAAGCAGCAGAGATGTAAGCAATAAAGAGAATCTGTCAGCAGGTTTTTGCTATGTAATCTGAGGACACCATGAGGTAGGGGTTAAAGCATTGATCTCAATGTTGTGTCACATGTCCGGCTGTGTGCTGTTGTTTACTTAGACTGAAGCTTCAGTCACCTTGCGAATAACATTGCTGTGACTAGCTGATCTTGCGAGAGCCTGGTGTGGGCGGGGTCTCTGTAGTGTGGGCAGAGTCAGCTTCCTCAGCTCTGCTGAATTGCTAAATCTAAAAACTCTGATTGTGTCAGAATGCACCCAGTAAACTAAGTGATACATCATTGGATTCAGGGTCTCTTTTCCTATATTATGCTGCTCTCAGATGAGGTAGCAAAAAACTGCTGATGGATTACGTTTAAGTAAAAATGATTTTCACTCCGAAGCAATCCAAAAAAATGGATCAAGGTAATAAATAAGAGAGTGATCCAGTTCACCCACTTTGGACTAGCCAGAGAATCCTCAGCTCGGATGAAAAACCACTCCTGCTTGGTGGTAGCAATAGGAAAAGATGGAGAGATATCCAGCTGTTTTTTGGATAAAAACTTTCAAAACAATTCTATTAGTACAATTCAATAAAAACAGAACATTCCCAGTACTATAGAAAAAATGTGAGACCTTTCCCAAAATGTTCTGTTTTTATTCAATTCTGCTGACAAAATTTTTTGTTATATTTTTTTTATCCAAAAAATGGCTGGATGTCCCTACCTTTTCCAATAGAGCAAGGCACCCTCCAAACTGCATATGCTGATTACTAACCTCTGAAATTATAATATTATAAAAGGATATGGAATAGATTCATGCAAGGGCAAACACATGGCAGATGAAGTTTAATGTTAATAAATGTAGGGTAATGCACTGCGACCGGAGTAATCGTACTGCTGCATATAGATTAAATGTAAATATATTAGAGATTACAGGACAGGAGAAGGACTATGGTATTCTGGTTACAAGTCAGCTTAGCAGCAGTACTCAATGTCAGGAAGCAGCTGCAAAAGCAAATAAGATTTTAGGGTGTATAAGAGAGAGATAAAATCCTGTGATCCAAATGTATTGTTACCCCCCCCCGTAAGGCCACATTTGGATATGGGATAGTTTTCAGCTCCACATTTTAAGAAAGATATTTGGAATATATAATCAGTTCAAAGGTGGATACTACATTATTACAAGATCTCATTTATATGTATAATTACATTTGTGGCCAATGCATAGTACCGGCACATGACATTGCTTTTAATGACTTACAAAGGATAATGGAACATTTGTTACACATGGAGGAAAGATAATTCTGGCAGCTAAATAGGAAAGGGTTCTTTACAGTAAGAGCAGTCAGACTGTGGAATGCCGACCACACGAGGTAGTAATGGCAGAAACTGTAACAACATATAAAAAAGGTCGGGATGCTTTTCTAACAAAACATGACATTGTGAGTTATAAATAATCTAGCAATACAACATGTATAACTTTGAAGATAGGTTGAACTTGATGGTCCTAGGCCTTTTTTTCAACCTATGTAATTATGTAGGATGTACATTAGAAAAATGCTTGAAAAGCAATTCCTATAATATTAGTTTACAATTCATTTCCCCTTATTTTTTTCTGTGTAAAGTGATTGTTATAAACCCAATCCCTGGATCTAAAAAGTGCAAAACTCTCCTGAAACACTTGCACGTTTAATCTGTATTTCTTATGGTGCCTAAGGTAAGCCATGATTGGTGCCTGCTTGGTAACAAGTACAGTTATTTGCCTCTATAATGAAGTGAATTACTCATGATGAAAGGGTTAATACTTAGTAGTATCATGTTAATACCATGGAAGTAACCATGACAACTCCTATGAGGTCATAAACAAGTGTGATAAAGAAGATTCCATAATAGAAGGCCGCGCTGCCGCGATCAGCGCCATTACTGATGCGCCTGAGGACGTTGAGCTTGACCACCCCACGTAATGAGCCGACCGTGGTGAAATTTGGAGGTTCTAGCAGGGAAAGGGGTTGTCTGCTTTAGACACCCCCAGGGCATGGGAAGGTAACAGAGGGGGGTCCCCGGGACAGGATTCCCTTCTGTTACCCCCTACAAAGAGCTGCTCTCCTTTGGGAGTTCATGGAAGCACCTATGACTTTAATAGGTGATAAATTGGGAGGGGGAGGGGATATTTATCCTATTAGGGTTATTCATTATGAACAAATCACTGTAACCAAAAGTCTAAATTTTTGACAGGTGGACCTGGATCTGTAAGGAAGAAATGGTTCATCCATCTGGACAATCAGATCAACTAAATTGGGTCTAGCAACCAATGTGGTGACAGAAACCGCAGCCAGATCTCTCCCACATCCGGTTATCACATTTATAGTCTAATTTATGTCGTTCTCTGTAAATCTGGTAAAATGGACAAATTGTAAAATTCTGCAGTTACATCTGCTATATCAGCACTAACTCTCTAAGCCCAAGGGAAGGGCAGCCCTCCAGCCATGGTTCTCTAGAGGTTTCCACCATGGGGTTTTTCCTCTCCTGAGTGCTGGGGGGTGACTCTTCGTGAGTCGGGGGTTGTGCCATTTTTGGTGTCATTAATTTAAATAAAATTGAGAACGCTTGACACCTAATTTCAATGCTTCGTGTATTTATTTTGTGTGCGTCTGTCTGATTCATTTTGTTTGGGAGTCGGGGTCCATCACATGTCCCTGTCTCATAGGGCCAGACATCTGCCGGCCACAGTTTTGCCCTAGGTGTTGCTCTTGCTCTGCTGAATATCATGGTGCAGAGAAGACAAGCGAGTGTGCGCTCATCATTGGAATAAGGACTTATATTACTGCCGGATTACAAGCAGCTTCTTCGCCTCATTCACACAGCGAGTACTTGGGGCAGTATTTTACATCAGTATTTGGAAGCTAAAAAACAGGAGCAAACACAGGGAAAAATAATAACTGAATCACTTTCACCTCTTCTGAGTTTTAGATCCACTCCTGGAGTCTGATAATAAATACTGATGCAAAATATCACCATGTACACGTGCTGTAAATCCTTACTGACTTCATCATCACATCGATGACAGCGCTGCAGACAGTAACTTAGCTCCATGTCTCTGCTCAAGGTGATATCATAAGCTGCTGAGATCACTAATTGGCTGCAGCGCTGTCGATGTGAAGTCAGCGCTGCAGACAATAACAGATACCATGAGTGGCACCAGAAAATAACAGATACCATGAGTGGCACCAGAAAATAACAGATACCATGAGTGGCACCAGAAATAACAGATACATGAGTGGCACCAGAAAAAACAGATACCATGAGTGGCACCAGAAAATAACAGATACCATGAGTGGCACCAGAAAATAACAGATACCATGAGTGGCACCAGAGATTCAGCCCTGGAGCAGGGGAGAGTGCATCAAGTACAGAGGAACAGAGATTTCACCTTCTGAATAACCTTCATAAAAACCGACGCACTTCGAGCCAGGACGAAGAAAGTTGTAACATTTGAAATGGTTGGTTCTTATAAAAAGTGTTCACTTCAACCTTTTGCAAAGTTTGTATATTTCTTCACTATTTTAATGGATGAATGGATCCTTTACCGCTGTAGGACATACTTTTATACTTTTTTTAAAACTACAAAAATTGAAATGTGTTGAATTTGTGAAATCTTGCAAATTACATGTTTTATTTGTGGGTTTTCCCATAACTTTAATGAGATGCCGGATATCCGTATATAAAAAATACATACAGGCTTTTATTACATTTCAGCAGCAAAAAAATGATGTAATCCACACGCACACATAACATTATCAATAAAGCATTATCAAAGCTCACAGCAAACAGGAAGGTTACAAAACAAAGTCATTTTAATTAAAACATGATATACAAAAAGAAACAAGAGCGAAAACTGAAAAAAATGCAATAAAAACTTGTAAAAAAAACCACTCAAAAATGCAACGAAGAAACACAAGTAACCTAATCTGGCAAGCTGAAGAATAAAATTCTGCACGAAATCTGCAGCGTCAAAAACTCACCAAATACTCATCGTGGAAACACAGCCTTAGGCCGGGGTCACACAAGCGAGTGTGATGCGAGAAACTTGCACGAGTCTCTCGCATCAATATCCGGCACTGCCGCCGGCACTCGGGACCGGAGAGTGCGGCTGGAGAGAAATACATGCAGCCACACACTCCGTTCAGAGTACCAACGGCACTGCCGGGTATTGATGAAAGTGACTCGCATCACACTCGCTTGTGTGACCCTGGCCTTAGAGGGTAATTTCACTGATTGTGAGACGGGAGATGAGAGACAAGTCTGCTGTCAATGGGAGAGAATTTGTGGTCTGAATTATGGGATTGTCCAGCTAAAAAAACATGCACAAAAAAACCGAAAACAAAACATTTTGATATACCCTCTTAAAGAATACAGAGGAATATAGGGGTGTCCTTTGTCTGTGATCCTCGTGGTCAGTGTCTTGCTCTCGCCTCCGGACGGCTGTTATACCCTGCAGTATCTGACAATCCACGGATATGAATAAGCGCTGTGTAATAAATCCATTCTATGTCCTATAGGACATCTGATTAGTATCACTGATATCCTGATCTTCCTCTGACAGCACATGATGGTGAAATCTTTCTTTGGTGTGACTGGACAGAAGATTGAAGTAATCAGCAACAGTTAATTTTCAATTTTGGTAGCTAAGACATTTCTCTATGAAACATCCTTCATACACTAAATAGGCGTTTTTTTTTTTGTTTTTTTTTGTGCTACCAGAAACATCTAAAACTCATTTACCTGCCATTGAACAGAATTTATAGCCAGTTTATTACCACCTAATCTGAGAGCTGCATAATGCAGGGGCAGAGACCCTGATTCCAGCGATATGTCACTTACTGCGCTGCTTGCTGTAATTCTTATAAAATGACTGATTTATCAGCAGGAGATTATCACTAGAGCTCTAATAAACCTGCTGTCATGTGATCCTCCTTATTCATGATCTCTGTGTAACCCCGCACCCACCACTGATTGGCTGGTTTCTGCCCCTCATCATGCTGCTCTCAGATTCCCTTTAATGCTCAACAAGGACAAATCACAATCTAGGATCATTTGCATGTTTTATGTTCCTCTGCCTCTTTTAATCCAGGGTTAAAATTATGTAATCATGACCAGAGAATATTTACCACGCTACCTGAAATAACTGGAATTAAAAGACATTTTATTTTTTATGGATCAATAGAGGAAAAAAATTATTCATTATCAAACCCAGGGCTTGATGCCATCTGTGAGTCTTCACAAGTTAGAACTGACATCAACCACAACTATCATGGCCATACAAGACCGATTCGCGCAATAAATAATACACACAAGACAACTGCATAATGGAAGAAAAATGGCCGTGCGCTTTTATTTTAGGTTACTTTTTAATTATAAACCAAAACTCAATAAATAATTTCATATAAATAACCACATAAACCATACCAATGACCAATCCACCCATAAAACGGGCGATTTTCCCAAACGCTACGTCTCGCAGAGTTCCGTTGTCCCCCCCACAACAACGCAGCCATTGTTCTACCATCAATTGCAAATTCAAATTGAATATGTCCAGTCCAATATCAGACAGATGGACCATGTCTTGCCTAAATAAACCAGGAATAAAGCCTTCGAGATCCTCATGCCTAAAGGAAAAACCATTAATCAAAGGTAAAAATCTCTGCATTCCCCTATTAACCCTTTTGTGGATTTTATTCATAAAACACAAATTACCCGTTCCCCATAAAAGTCTAGGAATGATTTCGGAAAAGACAAAACCCGTATGAGGGAAAGATTGTTTAAGGCCTAAAATATCCGACCTCATAATAGCTAGAAAATCTAAGGTTTTGATTTTCCCAATATCATTTCCACCCAAATGAAATATTATTAAGTCGGGAACACGGAATAACTTAATACAATTCTTAATTTCAAAAGAAAAATTTGACCATGTTAAACCATGCCTGCTGTGCCAGAAAACTTGGATAAAAGAAGGGTTAAACGATAAGTTCTCAAAGTGACACCGCTGGATGGCCCTCTTCTGGGCCGAAAAGACAAATGAATGGCCGACGATCCATACTATAATAGGCCCTGAAAATTAAATAAAAATTAATATTCATATAAATCGTGACGGACATATATTTTGAATCTACCCGATTCCCATCTACCTAACTCTTTAATTCTAGCTTCACAAAGGCCAGCTCTGCCTGCCTCCGTAGCAGTCCCAATCCTAAAGGAATGAGAAGTTTAAGATGACTTTTACCCAAAAAGCGTAAGCAGCTTTCAATACAAAATTAAACTGAAAAATAGTAGCCGGAGTTGAATCCATATGAATAAAAAATGGACAACTACCGACGGGCCTTCTATCCAACCACCTCCTGGTGTTAAACACCGGGCAAATAGCTGGATCAGAAACCGCATTAATCCTCAAACTGTACCTCTACCCATCTGGTCAGTTTTAGACTTACGTATGAATAAGACAATATAAAAATCATATAATTTCACATCAGAAAACATGAGCCCCAAGGCTCAGATTTTCTTGCAGAAATCAATTCACCAATACGAAGAGCACCAAAAAAAGATAATAAAAATGCTGAGGAAAATAACAAAGCTTCATCAGAATTCGTGCAAACACTATTTAGTGATAAACAAAGGTCTTTCAAAAGTGACAAAGAAATCGGGTGTCTGGAATCCGGTTTAAAGTTAGCCTTCTTTAAACCCTTTAAAAACTGCTTGATAGGAAACAAAGCAGTTAAAGGACAGATGCCAAATAGTTTCATAAAGAATGACACACAAGCTAGAGATTTTGACAAAGCTGAATAAGATAGACCTTTATTGACCAAAAACTCCACAAATTGCAAACCGGAAACAGAATTGGACACCTTTGGGTGCAAATTACAAAAATTACACCACTGGTACCATGCGGCCGAATAATCGGCCCATGATCTTGCAGACAATGAACGCTCAATAAAAAACGGTATCAGGTTGCAATCAAGTCCCAAATTTGATGCGGGAATGGGGTTGCTTCCACGTCTGCCTTTGGCACCTGTAGATAAAAATTTGACCACTGACTTTCACAAAGAGAATCCAAAGCTGAAAGCCACTTGCTCGTACCCAGTTTGGCTTTAATCCAAATATTGAATTTCAACACAATAAAACTAACTGTCTGAGGATCCTAGAAGCCCATAAGACTTTACTGAAAAGGGTAGTAATTGAAAAAACGAACCCCTGATCAGAAGAAAGAACAATGAGTCTGGAATTCTGCATGGAAAGACCCCAAATAAAAATACCAAGAAAAATTGAAAAAAGCTCCAAAACAAAGCTGTTTTTAGAAAACAAATTCATGTTCCAGAATTCAGGCCATGGACAAACTGTCCAATGAGACAAAAATAAAACCGCACAACCATTCTGGCTATGAAACGAAAAACCAAAAGGCAAAGAATCCGCCAATAAAAATGCGTATTGAAGAAAAGACTTTCCTTAAAATTAGACAAGAAGGAAAGCCAAACCTTAGCATCTTCTTTCATATCAGAACAAATTCTGATATGACTGTTGGGAGAAGAGAAACCTTTTGTTGCATCATAAAGCCTACGCGAAAATACCCGACCTACTGGAATGATCCGAAGGGCAAAATTCAGCAAACCCAATAAGGATTGTAACTCTTTGAGGGTAATCTTGCTCTTACTGAAAAATTGCATCAACTCATTATGCAATTTAAGAACTTTGTCAACAGGGAGGCTGCATTCCATCTTTTCCGAGTCTAAAGTGATACCCAAAAATTCAAATGAAGTCGTCGGTAAAAACGTTTTTTTCATGAGCCACTGGAACTCCAAAATTTTCGCACAAACGAAAAATTTTTGAAAGAGCCTGGGAACATAAAGAAATGAAGGAGGGCCTATGAAAAGAAAATCATCTAAATAATGTAAAATGCCAATACCCTCAAAATTCGACTCCAAAACCCAATGTAGAAAAGACGAGAACGTTTCAAAATAAAAGCATGAAAGGCAAAAACTCATAGGTAGGCATTTATCAAAGAAAAACCCCAATGATTTAAAGCCAATTGGATGAACCGGAAGAAGACGAAAAGCCGATTTGATATCCGACTTAGCCATTAAAGCATTGTAACCAAAATGGGAGAGAAAATCAATCGCGATATCAAATGAAGCATAACTGACGGAACATACTGCTTTATCGACCTCGTCGTTTAAAGACGAGCCATGGGGGTAAGATAAATTATGTATCATACGGAAAGAACCTGGATCTTTTTTTGGGACAATTCCCAGCGGGAAATTCTAAAATTCTGAAAAGGAGGGGAAGAAAATGGACCCCCAATTCTGCCAGCAGACAACTCATTCAAAATCTTCTCCCTAGCAACAACTGGGTGAGCATGTAAAGATGGTAAATTCTTAACTAGTTTACAACCTAAACCACGAAAAGGAGGAATATGAAAACCATTTAAAAAACCCTCATACAGAAGTTTACTGCTTTCCCGATCTGGATACTTGTTTAACCAAAAGAGCATGTTTTCCAGTTTCACTGGAGTCCGTGCCCTTTGGGTTAGAGTCCTTAGAAGCTGACTGCTGAGCTGACTGCTTTTCAAAACACTTTGACATTGGGTGAGTGTTCCCACAGAAGGAGCACTCATGGCGAAACCTACAGTTGCTGCCCCACTTGCAAAAGGATTCATTAAAAGCGAAAAAAAAACTCCCTTCTTAAGTGGAACAGAAGAAGACTGCTTGTTCATCACATGGCGTTGAGGAAGCATAAGGTTAATCCAGAGGCCAACATCCTTAACGCCCCAGTTGACCTCTGGGTGGTAGTTTCTGCCTAAAGGCTTTGTCATAGTGAAGCCAAGCTAATCCTCCAAAACTGCGATATGCTTCTAATACAATGTCAATGTGTTGGAACAGTTTACTACAGAGATTAGGAAACTTCTCGCCTAGAACAGCACAGTAGATGGAGAAAGCTGAATCCAATTATAAAATGATTTAACAGGACCACGCTTAGAATCATCCACGTCAGACTTATCGTCTCTTTTCTCCAATCTACTATGCTGGTCCCTGCGAGGAAGGAGAGAGAAAAGATCTATGTACTGATGATTACAAATGAACTTTTTTGTAGAAGAGCTCAAATGGAATCCTAGAGGAGACAGTTCACATGTCAGCGCTTCTTTAAATGTATTCCTAGGAGCTAAGCTAAATGGTACAGGTGGCTCAATAGCTGAATCATTAACCTGGTGAGAGGCAGAATTAAAAGCCTCCCTGTTATGTTTCGGTAACTGAGGAGTGCAGGTAAAAAATGCAATACACCAGAGCAGTGTGAATCTATGAGATTGCAGTACCCTGACTAACCACCACAACTAGAGGCAGCCGTGGAGCGTTCCTACGTTGGTCCTAGACGCCTCGTCACAGCCTGAGAAACTAACTACACCTAAAGATAGAAATAGGAAAGCTATCTGCCCCGGAGTAGAACCCCAAAGATAATAGAAAGCCCCCAAACATGTAATGGCGGTTAGACAAGAGGAAATACTGACACAGAAAGAAAATAGTATGAGCAAACGTGGGGCCCAAACTATCTAAATAGAAAAGGATAGGAAGGGTACTTACTGCAATCCCAAAAACCCTGAAAAGCACCAACTCTACTAATTTCAAAAACACCTGAGATCACACGACCTCCACCACCTAAATTAGTTCTCTGGTGCAACAAAACCAAAACAGCAGCCACTGAAGAAACTGGAAAAAGCAAAAGTACAAACATCAGTGGCTGAACTAAACTGAGAGGGCAAAAGCCCCCGGAGGGGACCCAGAAGGCCCCCACGGAAGTGCAGGACAAAATGCAAAAACAAAGCACAAAAACAAAAAGAAGAAAATGTCTTATCTGTTAGCAGGAGATGCAGACACGACACAGCAGGCTACAAGGGAAACAGGAATCATGGAGTGAGACCAGAACAATTGATCACCGGCAACCCTGATGGGAAGGCGACTCCCTTATATAAGACCAGTCAGTAACACCTGATTCCCACTCCTCACAATCATCACTGGACAGTCCAGTACCGCTTGTAACCACCAGAGGGAGCCTCTGCTCAGAACTCATTTCAAGTCCATTCACAACACCTCCCCCAGAGCCTCTGCTAACACATTTTTAATCAAATGCCTAAAACTAGGATGGGACACAGACAGGGGCACATTTAAAATCTCACCCCTTCCATACCGATTATCCTCCGATTATCCTCCGATGCTGGATCCGAAGCGCAGCCTGCACTCGAGCCCTCCATGTTAGGCGAGCGCAGCTGCATTCTGGGAACAGGCACATCCTCCTCGTCCGAGCCCGATGGCTGCTGAGTAAATAGCGCTGCCTGAGCGCTGGTAGATGCAGTGGCATGGGCGTACCCACCGTGGGGCAGGGGGGCAGGTGCCCCCCCCAGAAGCAGGGGCACACAATGAAAGAGAGCGGAGAGAGCAGCACAATGCCGGCTCCCTCTGCCCCAGATTGCAGTGCCTGTCTGTGTGCGCAGTACACGGAGCTGCTGTCTCACCAGAGGAACTTCTTCCTGGCCGGCAGCAGCTGTAGTTTCACTTTCTCTCCTGCAGGCTCTGGTTGTCTCAGCCACACTAGGTCCTAGTGCCCTCTGTGTGCAGACACTGGACACTTCCTGCTCCTGCCTCAGCCACTGCCTGCAAGCTTCATGGTAAGAGGGGATGGAATTTATTAAATTCATTCTGATCAGGCATGTCATGGTCACTGTTGGGGAATGTGAGAGGATGGGGTATTGTGGGGGAGGGGTACAGGGCACTGGGGGTGAATGTAAGAGGATGGGGTATTGTGGGGGCTAGGCACTGGGGGGTTAATGTGAGAGGATGGGGTATTGTGGGGGAGGGGTACAGGGCACTGGGGTGAATGTAAGAGGATGGGGGTATTGTGGGGGCTAGGGCACTGGGGGGTTAATGTGAGAGGATGGGGGTATTGTGGGGGAGGGGTATAGGGCACTGGGGGGTTAATGTGAGAGGATGGGGGTATTGTGGGGGAGGGGTACAGGGAACTGGGGTGAATGTAAGAGTATGGGGTATTGTGGGGGCTAGGGCACTGGGGGGTTAATGTGAGAGGATGGGGTATTATGGGGCTAGGGCACTGGGGGTTAATGTGAGAGGATGGGGGTATTGTGGGGGCTGAAGTGGGGGAGGGGCAACAGGGCACAGAGAGTGAATGTGAGAGGATGGGTATTGTGGGGGAGGGGATACAGGGCACTGGCTGGTGAATGTGAGAGGATGGGGATATTGTGGGGACTGGCGCACAGGGCTTGATGTGAGAGGATGGGGTATTGTGAGGGAGGGTAGACAGGTCACTGGGGTTGAATGTAAGAGGATGGGGGTATTGTGGGGCTAGGGCACTGGGGGTTTACTGTGAGAGGATGGGGGTATTGTGGGGCTGAAGTGGGGAGGGGCAACAGAGCACTGAGGGGTGCATGTGAGAGGATGGGGGTATTGTGGGGTCAGTGGGACAGAACACTAAGGGGTGCATGTGAGACAATGGGCTGTTGGGGTGTGGGTGGGGGACATGGGAGGTAGGGGGCTTTTTTTTTACTTGTGAGCTCCTTAATACTTTAATAATAGATTAATATTTCAGTATTATTATAACAAGGGCATAGACAGACGGCCGTATAACTCATGCGAGGATCGCACTGCAATCCTCGGACTTGCTGGTACCGCTCCTGACATGAGCGCGACTGCCATGTATAATATATGGTATATACAGCGTAGTGTCGCATACACTGCTGTATTATACAATATACAACAGTTCTAATGCTCCATACCTAATATGCAGGATAATGTACAGTGTATATGATGTGACCTGTATAAGATGCGACATTGGCTTGCCCCCCCCTAGTTTTGATCCTGGCTACGCCCATGTGCAGTGGCTGACACCGCTGGGTCAGTAACCGTTGGAGCCGCCGCGGCGCTTTTACGACCGCGACGCTCGTCTGCTTTCCCGGCGGCATCAGCAGATAGCGCTGGAACCTGGATGCGACGATGGGGAAGATCTCGCGTTGGGCTGCAAGACTTCCTTGATGGCTGCCAGCCGGATCTTCCGTTTCGTTCCCGGGAAGGGCAGGCAGATCTCTTCAATGTTTCGGCTGGAGAGTAGGCGATCCGGGGGCTTCCTCCTCCTGGTCCCGCTGACAGGAATCAGCGGTGCGGCTTCTTCAGCGTCCTGAGGTAACGGCTGGGTGAGTTGCTCCGAAGGGGGAGGGAAGGCGTCAGAAGCTGCCGGTTCAGTTCTTATAGCCAGGCAGCTCTTAAGCCATTCCACTCCGCCCTCCTCACCGGCTCTTGTCAGAAGCTGTTGAAGGAGGCTCTCCATAGCAGGGGAAACTTCTTTTCTTCAGCTGGAACCAGCTACTGAAGAAAAATGCCCAGCAACAGTGCTTTAAATAATAAATAAATAGCCCGTCAAAACCACTCTTGGCCAATAAAAAAAACCTTTTAAAAATAGCACCAACAGAGCCAGTTAGAACCGGTTCTAACCGCTCTTAAATAAACAGAGCCATATCACTGACCTCTGAATGACCCTCCTGTCAGGATAGAATAAATACATTAAAATAGACAAAATGGAGGAAATCCATACGGCCTGTGTAGCCATGTGAACCCCCCCTTTATTCCCTCTGTATGACAGGGGGGGGCTATCATTATCCCGATTACCACCGCACTAGGGCAATCGGGAATAGCTGGGCAAAGCACCAGAATTGCTGTGTCTAATGTGATGCGCCAGGGCTGCCACCAGGAATCTCAGTGCCCCATAGTGGCAACATTTTTGTCTCCCCTTGAGACTTCTTGATATGTAAAAATTTGGGCATAAAGTGCCTATGTGCAAAAGCGAATCAATTACAACATATTGCCAAAATAAAAATCATATCATATACTATGTGAGACAGTGACCAGCATTATTGTAAATGGCCAGTATGCATCATAGAGGAGGAGGTCCTCTGTGCTGTAAGCCAGAAATGTTGCTCTGGGACCTGTATTTCTACAAGCCTTGCTTTAGTTTCTAAGCGGGGCTTAGGGTATGGTTCCTCGGTCCGGAATCAATGCGCTTTGGATGGAGCGGAAACCACGCTCCGCCCAAAGTCCCGCCCCCTTATGAATGCGCGGTGAATCCGGATGTGTTCATTGAACCATCCGGAATCGCCGCACACCTACATAGGACTGTGTTATTTACCTTGAGGCGACGGAGCGTCGCCGCAAAGCAAATAGACATGCTACGATCTAAAAAGAAGCGCCCCATGTCCTTTTAGCGGGTGTGTCACCCGCGTAATCGTACGCATAGTGGAGATGGGATTTCATAAAATCCCCTCCACTATGTAGGAACATCTGGCCGCTGCAGATTAAACACTGCGGTAGGACGCAGCGTTCAATCCGCAGCTAATACTGAGTGTTTCCTGACCGTGGAAACATACCCTTACAGGGTTAGCCGGAGAGCTGGCTAACCACACACACCTCCCACCTATGTGAGTGGTTACCACTACATAATGTGACTATGGTCTGCTTAGGCTACTTTCACACATCCGTTTTTTTGAATCAGGCGCCATCCGGCCTTTTTTTTTTAACACCGGATGCGGCGAACGGACACGCCGGATCCGGTGGTTTTAACATTGACAAAATATAGCGCCAGATCGCGCCGCATGTACCTGCGTTCAGTCCGTTTTCTGCCGGATGCGGTGTTTGGTTTGTTTCCGGCGTCTAGGAAAGACGCATTTTGTAACGTTTTTTTTCTCCGGTCAAAAAGCCGGAAGGGCCGGATCCGGCGCTTCCGGCCTTTGTCTACAATGAAAGTCTATGAGTGCCGCATTGCGCCGCATCCGGCAGAAACCTGATCCGGTGGCCTGATCCATTTTTTTTGTCTGGGAATGTTAATTAGCCCAGACAGAAGCAAACATATATATACCACGCCTGTGGGACACTCTGCCACATGCTATGCAAGCATCAAGAGAGAGCCATCATCAAATTGTACTGGATTTTGAACAAGCAACAGCAGCACCCATCCAAATGGAATCTGGGGACCATGAAGATGTGGGCGCAGAGGAGACGGGAGCAATCGGCAGACAGTAAATATCACCCACCCCATGATACTATGCGTGTATTTTATGTGTTTGCATTGTTGTATACTTTGTGGGTTGCGCTCAATACAATGTGGGTATTGCTCTATTCTGTTTTGGCGTACTTTTCTACAATGTGGGTATTGCTCTATTCTGTTTTGGCGTATTTTTATATACATTGTTGGTATTGCTCTATTCTGTTTTGGCGTACTTTTATACATTGTTGGTATTGCTCTATTCTGGTTTGGCGTACTTTTATACATTGTTGGTATTGCTCTATTCTGGTTTGGCGTACTTGAATACTTTGTGGGTAGTGCTATGTTTTTTTTTGGCGTACTTAAATGTGCTTGGTTGTACACAGTTGTATTGTTGTTTTTTTTTCTAGGACTAAAAGGCAATTGAAGGATTACTACCAGTGCAATAAAAAATGGTCAAAAACTTGTGTGTGTTTATTTAATTCAAATGCATATTTTTGTGTATCTTTGTGTGTAATGTTTATACAATGTAGGTATTGTTATATTCTTTTTTTGCTGACTTTTATGCTATGTGGGTAGTGCTTAAATAAATGTGTGTTTTGCTCTATTCTGTTTTGGCATACTTGAATACTTTGTGGGTAGTGCTATGTTCTTTTTTGGTGTACTTAAATGTGCTTGCTTGTACACAGTTGTATTGTTTTTTTTTTCTAGACTAAAAGGCAATTGAAGGATTACTACCAGTGCAATAAAAAATGGTCAAAAACTTGTGTGTGTTTATTTCATTCAAATGCATATTTTGTGTATCTTTGTGGGTAATGTTTAATACAATGTGGTTATTGTTATATTCTTTTTTTGCTTACTTTTATGCTATGTGGGTAGTGCTTAAATAAATGTGGGTTTTGCTATATTCTGTTTTGGCATACTTGAATATTTAGTGGGTAGTGCTATGTTCTTTTTTGGATTACTTGTATACAATGTGGGTATTGCTCTATTCTGTTTTGGCGTACTTGTATACAATGTGGGTATTGATATATACTGTGTTGGCATAGTAGTATACAATGTGGCTAATGATATACTTTTGTCATTGATGTATACTAGTTGTGTATTGGTATATACTATGTTGGCATAGTTCTATATTATGGTTATTGATATATACAGTGTTGCCTATTTTCTCTATTATGTTGGTATTGCTGTATGCTATGAGGGTATTGCTATACAGTGAAAATATCCTAATTAATCATGATTTGATTTGCTCAATGTATCATATATATGATGATTGTGTCCATGTATTAATTTGAATTGTATTTTTTCAACAGCAGAGGACATCGGAGGCAGCAGGCTGCGACTGCACCACCACAACAACAGCAAATTGATGGCTGTCAATAGCACCCGCCACTTTGCAGTAAGGATTCCAAACGTACACTCCACCATTCTTCTAGCTCTTGTGAGCCTGTAATTGAAAATCCGTTTCGTATGGGTCAGTCCTCTACTATGTTTTAATAAATGTTCTGAGAGCTGGAAAGCCTCATCACCAACACACACATATGGCATAGGTGGCCCTGTGGTTTGAGGCAGCGGCCTAGGGGCTGGGAAATGGAATGTGTTCCCATAGAGTTGACGTCCCATTGCTGAAAGTTTGAAGACTTGAGAATCGTTCGATCGTCCATATGCCCCTATGTCCACTGCAATGAACCTATATTCGGCATCAGCGATGGCCATCAAGACAACGGAGAAATATTTTTTATAGTTAAAATATTCTGATCCTGTTCCCGCTGGCTTCACAATTCCGACATGTTTGCCATCAATCGCTCCAAGACAATTTGGAAATTGGCAGATCTGTTTGAACTTATCTGCTATTTCCATCCACCGCTGTGTAGTAGGTTCAGGCATATATTCCGAGACCAAACAGTCCCAGAGTGCACGACAGGTGTGCTTTATTATGCCCGATATGGTTGAGATTCCCAATCTAAATTGGAAATGGAGTGAGGAGAGTGATTCTCCACTGCAAGGAATCTAAAAAAAGTACGCCAAAACAGAATAGAGCAATACCACATTGTATAAAAGTAAACAAAAAAAGAACATAGCACTACCCACAAGTAGTAAAGTACGCCAAAACAGAATAGAGCAATACCCACATTGTATAAAAGTACACCAAAAAAGAACATAGCACTACCCACAAAGTATTAAAGTACGCCAAAACAGAATAGAGCAATACCCACATTGTATAAAAGTACGCCAAAAAAGAACATAGCACTACCCACAAAATATTAAAGTATGGCAAAACAGAATAGAGCAATACCCACATTGTATAAAAGTACGCCAAAAAAGAACATAGCACTACCCACAAAATATTAAAGTACGCCAAAACAGAATAGAGCAATACCCACATTGTATACAAGTAATCCAAAAAAGAACATAGCACTACCTACAAAGTATTCAAGTATGCCAAAAAAGAATAGAGAAAAACCCACATTTATTTAAGCACTACCCACATAGCATAAAAGTAAGCAAAAAAAGAATATAACAATAACCACATTGTATTAAACATTACCCACAAAGATACACAAAATATGCATTTGAATGAAATAAACACACACAAGTTTTTGACCATTTTTTATTGCACTGGTAGTAATCCTTCGATTGCCTTTTAGTCCTAGAATAAAAAATAACAACAATACAACTGTGTACAAGCAAGCACATTCAAAAATAATAGCTTACCTTATTGTCACCATGAGACGCTCCGACGGAGAAATCGAATACCGACAGTAGGTGTCACATCTCCTGATCTTGTCTTCAATCCTCTCCACCAACATGTCAAATGTTTCCTTCTTCATACGAAGATAAGAAAACATTTTTGCTGGATTCTCTCTTAGCTCCATATTGAGTGTCGAATAGACTCCACGGGTTAGTCTCTGCGCCGTGATGGGGTGGATCCACATACGGCGGCGTCGCTGACGCTGACGCTTTAGGCGCTGCTCGATCCTTCTCTCCTTCTCCATAACGATAAACCGCAAGCGATTCGCCTCCGCTGTGAAATCCACAAGATTTCGGAAAATATTACCAATAATTGCCTCCATCTTCATCAGTCACTTGCTCTTCTCTCAAAAATGCTCCTCTACAACCTGTCAAAGATGGGCTGTAGGAACACTGTATATATAGGATTTACAGTAGCCAATCAGGTTTTGAAATAAAAGGGGTGTGATTGAAAACCGGATCCGTCGTAATCCGTCAAAAAACGGATGAAACTGATGTGCCGGATCCGGTTTTCTGACTGATCCGCTAAACGGATCAGGCAGAAAACCGGATCCGGCGCATCAGGTTTTTCATTTCATTGCCACATCCGGCGCGACGCCGGACCGCGCCTGATTCAAAAGCCTGATGTGTGAAAGTAGCCTTACACGGTGGTTGGAAGTTAAGGTCCCGCGAGTGCTATCTTACAACATGCATCAGAAAATTATATTGCATCATGCATTAGAAAATTATATTGTACTCCAACAAGTATAGATGGCAAATTAGTGGCAGAGATGAATCAGTCCGAATTCTATTAGATATGCAATTGGTAATACTGCCAAAAAATGTGCCAGGACGAAAAGTATAGGATATATACATATTGATTTTACTAGATATAAGAATACATATAAAAATATAGAAAATTCCAAGACATACAAACACACAAAGAACAGCCCTGTGGGTAAGAAAACCCCCCAAAATTGTGGGTACTGTAGGGATTCGCTCTGGTAGGCCGAGGCCGGGCACGCAGTAATGAGGCAACACACAGGCATTAAGTCCAAAAATAACGGTTTACTGTCTCTTTAAGACCAGGCAACAAAACATGACAAAACATAAATGCATTCCATCTTTGCAAACTACTGGTCCCAGACTCACCCTTGCATGGGACGGGCTTGACTAAGCGGCTGCAAGCCAGCAGGGACCGCCAGGTGCCTTCCCGGGTGATCTGGAATCGCTTCCAGTGCTCACTGACACATTGTAACAGAAAGTCACTTCCAGGCTAACTCCAGCCAAACTCCTCAATAGAACCGCCTGGTTCTCAGTGTGGGACCGTCACAGGCTCCGCACACACATGTGTCCTGTCCGGGTGCTATTCAGGACCCCAGTCCAAACCCCCGGCCACCAAGTTCCAAGTCTCACCACGTGCTTCCAGGAATATGATCCAACACTGACAGACCTTCCAGGAACCTTCCAGGCCGCCCTGTGCAGGACATGTGTGGCCCAGCTGCGCTTGGTACACATGTCTCCAGGAGAGTGCACAGGAAAGGTAATTGTGAAACCTGATATTCATTCACAACACACATTTCCCAGTATTACCACTAGAGGGAACATTAGACTATTTAAGGGTGTGTTAGGTAGCAGTAGCGATTCAGATCTCCTCAGGACACTAAGAGATCAGTTCCTGTCAGAGTCTTGGAGGGAGAGGAGAGAAGACTGATTCCTGACAGAGCTTTTGTAGCTCATCTTGAACTGAAGTGGAGGCTAGTATGAGTAGAAAGGAAACTACTTTAGCCTAGTCAGAGCTATAACTGAATCTGCTATCTCAGAGCAAGTGGACTGTGTTCTCTAGAACGTGGAAAGTGACTCTCGGAGCTACAGCATGTATACAGTCTGACGGAATGTCCTGTGAGCTGCTCTGGACAGAGTATTTGAAGGGAAAGAAGGAAGGGGACTACAGTTTGCAGAACATCGAGTTAACTGAGAGCAGGTCAGTGAGCTTGGAAGAAGAGCTGACTACTACACCTACTGCCACCCGTGCTTATGTTAAGGGTGAGAGCAGGGCGACAGGCGAGTGGAGAAAGAAAGAAGGAGTGTTTTCGGTGACAGATCACCTTCACTCAACAAACCGGACACCGGGTCCGAAGCATTGCTAGTACTTCACGGCTAGTGATAGAAAATCCGGAGGCCCTGCTGGACTTCAAGTCGCAGAGGGTAGCCCTAAGTGTCGATACGTAACTGGAGTCAGGGAGAACAAGGACTTTTAGCAAGGCCAAGCTTAGAAGAACTTCGTTCTTGCCAACATCTGATTATCAGAGACAGAAAAGGCTCTACCACAATGTCGGCCGGGCGTAGCTGTTGCATCTGGAGTTAAACTTGACTTTATGCAAGTTAGTACTCACATACATTTCAAAGGTAAAGGATGCCTCAAACCTGCTCAGCAATTACCTGAATGTGCATTCTCCACCCTAACCAGCTTCCCGGGACATACCTGCAACCATCTACAGTAAAGGTATGGAAAGAGAACAACTTGTGTGTGACTGACTTATTATCTGCACCCTGCACCACCATAGACTTTGAGGGACCAGTCCCACCTGTGGGGGACTTAACATCTAGCTGCCTACTAACATCCCCTCAGAAGATTCATTTAGCAGCGCTGGTCTTATTGATCAGAAACCACAGGTGGCGTCACGAACTATTCCTAAAATCCCCTGTAAATATCCCCTGTTGTGAATGGGTTTGAGATGAGTTCTGAGCAGAGGCTCCCTCTGGTGGTTACAAGCGGTACTAGTGAAGATTGTGAGGACTGGGAATCAGGTGTTACTGACTGGTCTTATATAAGGGAGTCATTTTCCCATCAGGGTTGCCGGTGATCAATTGTTCTGGTCTGAATCCTTCATTCCAGTTTCCCTTGTAGCCTGCTGTGTCGTGTCTGCATCTCCTGCTACCATATAAGAATTTTTCTTCTTTTGTGTTGTTGCTATATTTTTGCATTTTGTCCTGCACTTCTTTGGGGGCCTTCTGGGTCCCCCCGGGGGCTTCTGCCTTCTCAGTTTGGTTCAGCCACTGAGTTTTGTTCTTTTGCTTTTTCCAGTTTTTTCAGTGGCTGCTGTTTTGATTTTGTTACACCAGAGAGCTAATTTAGGTGGTAGAGGTCGTGTGATCTCAGGTGATTTTGAAATTAGTAGAGTTGGTGTTTTTCAGGGTTTTCTGGGATTGCAGTAAGTACCCTTCCTGTCCTTTTCTATTTAGATAGTTTGGGCCCCAGCGTTTGCTCATTCTATTTTCTTTCTGTGTCAGTATTTCCTCTTGTCTAACCGCCATTACATGTTTGGGGGCTTTCTATTATCTTTGGGGTTCTGCTCCGGGGCAGATAGCTTTCCTATTTCTATCTTTAGGTGTAGTTAGTTTCTCAGGCTGTGACGAGGCGTCTATGACCAACGTAGGAATGCTCCACGGCTGCCTCTAGTTGTGGTGGTTAGTCAGGGTACTGCAATCCCATAGATTCCAACTGCTCTGGTGTACTGCCTTTTTTACCTGCACTCCTCAGCTACCGAAACATAACAGTATCACCGGCCTAAAAATTGAAAATTGTATGGTACTCACAGAAGGGAAAAAATATTGTGATAGAAAAAAAAGGTTGTCAGAGTTGTCAGAGATATTTTTCTGTTTGTTGCATTTTTTTTTTTTTTCTCCCTCTGTATCTCTGGGTGCTGGGGAGGATCTTTTCTCCCAATGGAGTTTGCACAGTTGTCTGGCCGTGTGGATCAGCTTGCCACTGAGGTTCAGAGTATTGCTATCTATCTTGCTGGGTTGCCTGTTGTGGAACCTAGGATCCCCATGCCAGATTTGTTTTTAGGGGATCGAGCTAAGTTTCAGAATTTCAAAAATAATTGTAAATTGTTTTTTGCCTTAAAATCTAAGTCCTCAGGGAACGCAGCGCAGCAGGTTCAAATTATCATCTCTCTCCTGCGCGGCGATCCTCAGGATTGGGCTTTTTCCCTGATACCTGGGGATCCTGTTTTGAGTGATGTTGATGCGTTTTTTCAGGCTTTGGGGTTATTGTACGATGAGTCTAATGTCACTGATCAAGCTGAAAAAGCCTTGTTGGCATTAAATCAGGGGCTTGATGACGCTGAGTTATACTGTCAGAGATTCCGTAGGTGGGCAGTCCTGACCAAATGGAATGACGACGCTTTGGCGGCCCTTTTCCGGAAGGGTTTGTCGGATAATGTAAAGGATGTTATGGTGGGATTCCCTGTCCCCTCTGGTCTCAATGATTCTATGTCATTAGCGATTCAAATTGACAGACGTTTGCGTGAGCGGAGAAGTATGCGTGGAGTGGTGTTGCCTTGTGAGCCAGCTTCTGAGCCCATGCAGTGTGATGGAGTGGTGTCTGGGGCACAGCGTCATGAGTTTCGTAAGCGCAATAGGTTATGTTTCTACTGTGGTGATGCCTCTCATGCTATTTCAGTCTGCCCTAAGCGGGGAAGACGTTTTGCACGCTCAGTTGTCTTGGGTAGTGTTCAGACTAAGTTTTTATTAACTGTCACTCTGATATGCTCTCTGTCCTCATTTTCTGCTCAGGCTTTCGTTGATTCTGGAGCAGCTATTAACCTGATGGATTATGATTTTGCTAAACGTTGTGGTTTCCCTTGATACCCCTACAGAAGTCTATTCCCCTACTGGGGATCGATTCTACCCCTTTGGCTGAGAATAAACCCCAGTTTTCTACTCAGGTGATAATGAGGGTTGAACCTGATCACCAGGAGTGCTGCAAATTTTTGGTTCTATATAATCTGCATGACATTATCGTGCTGGGTTTCCCTTGGTTACAGTCTCATAATCCTGTTTTGGATTGGAAATCTGTGTCTGTAACCAGTTGGGGCTGCCAATGTGTTAATACCAACACTCCTGTTTTTTCTGCCTCCCCCCAAGCTCAGGATGTTCCTGACTTTTTGTTTGATTTTTCTGATGTGTTTAGCAAAAGTAAATCTGCATCCTTACCTCCCCATAGGAGCTATGACTGCGCTATTGAATTAGTGCCGGGTAGTAAATTCCCTAAAGGTCGCCTTTTTAACTTGTCTGTACCTGAACATGACGCTATGCGGTCTTATATCAAGGAATCATTGGAGAAGGGTCATATCAGACCATCCTCTTCACCCTTAGGTGCCGGTTTTTTCTTTGTGGCCAAAAAAGATGGTTCATTAATGCCGTGTATTGATTATCGTCTCTTACTGTGAAATATCAATACCCGTTACCCTTGATTTCTGACCTGTTTTCCAGGGTGAAAAACGCTACTTGGTTTACCAAGCTTGACCTCGGGGGGGCGTATAACCTTATTCGCATTAAGCACGGGGATGAATGGAAGACGGCATTCAATACCCCTGAAGGGCATTTTGAGTACCTAGTGATGCCCTTTGGGCTCACTAATGCCCCTTCCGTCTTCCAGTCCTTCATGAATGACATTTTCAGGGATTTTGTGGACAAATTTCTGATTGTTTATTTGGATGATATCTTGATTTTTTTCTAACGACTGGACTCTCATGTGAAACATGTTCGGACTGTATTCCAGATTTTGAGGGATAATGCTCTGTATGTGAAGGGATCAAAGTGTCTTTTTGGCGTACAGAAGATCTCATTTCTGGGATTCATTTTGTCCCCATCTGTTATTGAAATGGACCCGGTCAAGGTTCAGGCCATCTGTGATTGGGTCCAACCTACTTCATTAAAGGCTCTTCAGAGATTTTTGGGTTTTGCCAATTTTTATCGTAAATTTATTGGTAATTTCTCGGTTATTGTTAAACCATTAACTGATTTGACCAGAAAGGGTTCTGATGTGGTGAATTGGCCTCCTGAGGCAGTCTCTGCATTTCAGGAACTTAAGCAGAGATTCACTTCTGCTCCTGTTCTACGGCAGCCTGATGTTTCTCTGCCATTTCAGGTGGAGGTTGATGCCTCTGAAATTGGGGCAGGTGCCGTTTTGTCCCAAAAAGATCCAGAGACCTCTAAAAGTAACCCTTGTGCCTTTTTCTCTCGAAAATTTTCTCCTACTGAACGTAATTATGACGTGGGTAATCGGGAGTTATTGGCCATGAAGTGGGCTTTTGAAGAGTGGAGACATTGGCTGGAGGGAGCCAAACATCAGGTGGTGGTCCTTACGGACCATAAGAATCTGGTAGTAGTATAGGAACTGGACAACTCATCAAACTCAATCTGACAGGTCGACACGCCCCTATCATTTTATCCGTCTCCCTGTCAGATTGATCCAGGTCGTCACGCCCTCTGGCTGAACTTTGCTCAGGCTGGGAAATCTGTGGCTGAACTTTGCTCAGGCTGGGAAATCTGGTCTGGTGGATTTGTGAATTTCAATCAAAGTGATTTATTCATCTCTATTGATATTTTATCCACTGGATTAGATTAGTCTGTGGAGTATTAGTGTAACTTTTAAGGACCCAGTAAATGTAAAGCTATTTTCTAGCAGAGTCTGTAGTACAGACTCCAGTATATAAGAATTTTTAGTGAAATACAGACTCTTAGTGAAATACAGGCACCAGATCAAAGACTTGTTTACATCCATATGAGGAGCTATATTAAAAAAGCAACGATTATTCTATAGTACCATACAGTATATAAACACCTTATAACACATTTGGGATTATGACTCTCAACTTATAGTTTTTATTCAGTGTTTATATATATATATTTTTAGCTTGGTAGTGTATCTACACTTATCTCAGCAATTCATTGTATACTAAGAAGAATCTTGGCATATTTTGTTAGAGCTCGGTAACTTATTACTAATCTGTGTGTACAAGGCTTGGGTTGTGTTAGAAGTCTAAATATTTTTCTATTTACTAACTAACATTGTACATAGATATACATCTTTACTAGCACATAGAAATGTAGTACAACAGTGTTGACATGAATTGTCAGAATGAGTGAAGGTCGATGCTACGGTAATTCATGCAAACAGTAAATAGTATTGCATTGTGTATAGTCAGTGGGATCTTTTAAAACCAACACATTTATGTGTATTCTGATAGCAGTGCCCATAGAATGAGTGGAGGTAGAATGACCTGTAAGTACAATGAGAGAAGGTCGCATGCATTCAAGAATTCATTTGTCTCTATTTACCTGTAAATGTGTGTAAAGGGGAAAGTCATGGCGAGATTGAAATAAATTGAAAAAGGACGCTTTTGCAGTATAAAATACAAATTTTATTAAGGTCTAAAATACATTATCATGGATAAAAATCCAAAAGAGTAGGATATACAGCATGCAGAAAAAAATAACCAAAGTGTTGACATGAAGTTACAGCTCAAAGACATATACATTATCATGAATAAAAATCCAAAAGAGTGGGATATACAGCATGCAGAAAAATAGCCAAATGCAGACAGGTATGAACTACATTCAAATCAATATATAATAGTGCCCATCTCCATATCTTATATGTTATAACGATAATAGACTAATCCGTGGCTAAACAATAATAACCTACATATATTTGTCCATATATATGCAGTCTATGTAACTCACAATATCCCCCAATAGGCAGACATATATGCACTATATATAGGATTATAAGTATCTCAATGAAGCATGTATATCAATAAAGTAACTTCTCCATCACAGCTGCTAATATAATGATGTTAGCATGCAAGTGCAGGGCTCACAATACATACTGTGCGTGCATATGAAGTCAATTAGCACATCCATAGAGGACTATATTAAAAAAGCATTGTGTATAGTTGCCAATCAAATATTATTATGCTTCGCTACCACTGATATTGTGAACGACATATAGGGTCCATGTGAGATACCATATTTTTCAAATATTAGTTAAGCGTATATTTCAACATTTTGCTCCTTCACAGATTTATTTACATAATTTTTTTATTTTGCTTAAGATCGGTACAGAGATTTTTATGTTTTAATACTGATAGACATATTGTGAACGGACATATGGTCCATGTGAATACCATATTTTCAAATATAGTTAAGCGAATTCAACATTTGCTCCTTCACAGATTTATTTTACATTATTTTTTTTATTGCTTAAGGATCGTGTACAAGAGTTTTTATGTTTTAATACTGATAACATATTGTGAACGACATATAGGTCCATGTGAGACATGCCTGGACAAGTCCGGCATGTCTGGCATGCCTGGACAAGTCCTGTCACGGACAGCCGTGGAAAAAACAATACTGAAATTCAAAACATGTGCTGGCCGTTAACACCGCACAGTCATCTAGAAAATATTGAGCAGTTGCTTCACAAACCCTCTCAAGGCATGTTGAATGTTAACGTTCCCGCTATGAGCTACACACATGACCAACTGTATAGCCTGGGCTGCGTACGTTCTTGCAGCGCAAGCCTATTTTAAAGACGCTAGCCCATCAATTAAAAGACAGCATTTGAGACTTGTCCCGGCCTATTTTGTACATACCCACTCCTATGCAGCGATATTGAGTAACCGTTCAACAAAAATCAGGTACAAACTTGTTTCGGACCCTCAGACCATGCCAGAAGCACTCTGTGCCATGTACTCTAACTCATAATATTCGATTTTGATCAGCATTCAACAAAAAATTGGTGCTAACTTTTAGCATACCTGTTTTCTATAACGAATACACGGACCCCTACAGCGCATCCCAATAGTATTTAATGTAGGGCAAACAGATTATCGCTGGTGCTTGGAAAATACCACATTCATAGATGGTGCTGATCCGCTGAATCATTTTTAAACATTTCACGCCACTCATGCACCCACAGCACACTTATGCTGTACCAGCACCGCTGCAGCTAGCGCTTTTTAGCTAAAAAAGACCCTTATAAGCATAAATTTTCATTATAGTACGACTGGTACATACCCACTCCTATGCAGATATGAGTACGTTCAACAAAAATCAGGTACAAACTTGTTTCGGCCTCAGCCATCCAGAAGCACTCTGTGCCATGTACCTACCATAATATCGATTTGATCAGATTCAACAAAAAATTGGTGCAACTTTTTAGCATACTGTGTTTCTGACTCCCAGTCGTACCAAAGACTATTTGGCAACAATATCGCGGTTTGACATACCAACAAATGGCTACAATTTTTTAACAACTTTCACACATTCATAGCAAAGCACCCTATGCTGTACCAGCATATACGTTTTTACACCTTAACAAATTACATTTGAGACTGTCCCCCACACATGACAAATGTTTCTGACTATCATGTCATAGCAGAAGCACCCTGTGCCATGTACTCTAGACCAAATATTCGTTTTGATCACCATTCAACAAAAAATTGAGGCATGTTGAACGGTCCCGCCTATTTGGCACATGACAAATGTTTCTGACTCTCATGTCATACCAAAGCACCCTGTGCCATGTACTCTAGACCATAATATTTCACATCGGGTATGGAACTACATAGCTTTGTTTTCTCAGGATTTAAAAAGTGGGTGCTAACTTTTAGCATACCTGTGTTTCTATAGCGAATACACGGACCCCTACAGGCATCCCTATAGTGTAGTTTAATGTAGGGGCAAACAGATTAGCGCTGGTGCTGGAAAATACCACATTTCATAGATGGTGCTGATCCGCGAATCATTTTAAACATTTCACCCACTCATGCACCCACAGCACACTTATGCTGTACCAGCACCGCGCAGCTAGCGCTTTTTAGCTAAAAAAGACCCTTATTGCATCATTTTCATTATAGTACGACTGTACATACCCACTCCTATGCAATGATACTGAGTAGCGTTCAACAAAAATCAGGTACAAACTTTTTAACATACCTGTGTTTCGGGCGCTCATGCCATACCAGAAGCACATCTGTGCCATGTACCATAGCCCATAATAATCGATCTTGATCAGTATTCAACAAAAAATTGGGTGCAAACTTTTTTAGCATAGCTGTGTTTCTGACTCCCATGTCGTACCAGAAAGACCTATTTTGGCACAGGCCTACACCTATGCAGCGGTTTTGACCACTACTCAACAAAAATGGCTACAAACTTTTTAACATATCTGTGTTTCGGACTATCATGTCATAGCAGAAGCACCTATGCCATGTACTCTAGACCATAATATTCGTTTTGATCACCATTCAACAAAAATTGAGGCATGTTGAGACGTGTCCCGGCCTATTTGGCACATGACAATTGTTTCTGACTATCATGTCATAGCAGAAGCACCCTGTGCCATGTACTCTAGACCATAATATTCGTTTTTGATCACCATTCAACAAAAAATTGAGGCATGTTGAGACGTGTCCCGGCCTATTTTGGCACATGACAAATGTTTCTGACTCTCATGTCATACCAGAAGCACCCTGTGCCATGTACTCTAGACCATAATATTTCACATCGGTATGGGAACTACATAGCTTGTGTTTCTCAGGTATTTAAAAAGTGTGGCTAACTTTTTAGCATACCTGTGTTTCTATAGCGAATACACGACCCCTACAGCGCATCCCTATAGTGTAGTTTAATGTAGGGGGCAAACAGATTAGCGCTGGTGCTTGGAAAATACCACATTTCATAGATGGTGCTGATCCGCTGAATCATTTTTAAACATTTCACGCCACTCATGCACCCACAGCACACTTATGCTGTACCAGCACCGCTGCAGCTAGCGCTTTTTAGCTAAAAAAGACCCTTATTTGCATCATTTTCATTATAGTACGACTGGTACATACCCACTCCTATGCAACGATACTGAGTAGCGTTCAACAAAAATCAGGTACAAACTTTTTAACATACCTGTGTTTCGGGCGCTCATGCCATACCAGAAGCAATCTGTGCCATGTACCATAGCCCATAATAATCGATCTTGATCAGTATTCAACAAAAAATTGGGTGCAAACTTTTTTTAGCATAGCTGTGTTTCTGACTCCCATGTCGTACCAGAAAGACCTATTTTGGCACAGGCCTACACCTATGCAGCGGTTTTGACCACTACTCAACAAAAATGGCTACAAACTTTTTAACATATCTGTGTTTCTGACTCCCATGTCGTACCAGAAAGACCTATTTTGGCACAGGCCTACACCTATGCAGCGGTTTTGACCACTACTCAACAAAAATGGCTACAAACTTTTTAACATATCTGTGTTTCGGACTATCATGTCATAGCAGAAGCACCCTATGCCATGTACTCTAGACCATAATATTCGTTTTTGATCACCATTCAACAAAAAATTGCGGCATGTTGAGACGTGTCCCGGCCTATTATGGCACATGACAAATGTTTCTGACTCTCATGTCATACCAGAAGAACCCTGTGCCATGTACTCTAGACCATAATATTCCACATCGGGTATGGGAACTACATAGCTTTGTTTTCTCAGGTATTTAAAAAAGTGTGGAAAACTGAAAATCCCGCGACCTGTGGTAATTTAGTGAGAACCATATAGACAAATCGGGTATCGTCACACACGAGACCACGACACCTCGGGCTATCACATTTACCATTAGTTTTCAAAAATCAGCTCCTTAACAATAAAGTAAGAATCGTAGTGTCCTGCATTGTGGTCTATAAATGTATAGTTTGAAAATTTACCGTTGCTAAAGAACAGTAAAAAGTCGTGCGTACAACTATCAACCCCAAAACTCTCACCACTATCACAAACATCTATAAATGTATAGTTTGAAAATTTACAGTTGCTAAAGAACAGTAAAAAGTCGTGCGTACAACTATCAACCCCAAAACTGTCACCACTATCACAAACACTATTGCCTACAGAGGCGCCCAGCGAGAATTTCCGTATGTGTGTATCAAGATGCTCCCTGCTATGACCGAATGTTTGCTCGTGGATGCTGGCATTTCCAGTGACATCATAGTTGTGTAAATGCGCAGGGGCACGTGTATCGATCCCCTAGGTGTAATGCGTGATCATTTTAATTATTTTTCAATTCATAACCACACGTTCTCAGGCAGACAGGTTTATTTCACAGAAGTTGACTGTACAGTTGCATAATCTTTGTTTAAAATCATACATTTGCATAATTTTGTTTAAAATCGCACAGCTCTGCAATAATGTCGGGTGTTGGACACGCACTTATCAGTCTTTCATACGTGTCGCAGAAAGATTTTAGTCTGTTCTGCGAGAGTTTATTATGCACGTACTGTGCAGACATGTCAAGAAACATTTGGTGTGTTCACCAGTCCATACGGGTGTTGGTGTGTAAGGCGATCGACCATCATCCTTCTGCTTCTTACTTACACGCCGGCGCGATACCGCGCGTTTCTTTGGTGCTAATGCATCGGCTGAATTGGCAGCTGCTGCTTCCGCGTTGCTATTTGCAGATTCTGTAGCTTGACACAGACGTATATTCTTAAGCCGACTACTCTCAGCATTCCCGGGTGCTCGGTTGGCGCGTCGTTTTCTTCACGATCTGCGACACACCCGTGTGAAAGAGGCTCCGTTCTCACCTCCGTTCTGTTCTCAAATCCATAATTGCGCTGCTGCAAAACTCGCGAATGACGATCCTCCGTAACTAAAGAAAAGATACGTGGTGTAGTTAACCGCTAAGTGGGGGAGATATAGGAAGAGCTACATGAGCCACTTTACTCTGATTCAACGCGATATTTGTAAAGCTACTAGCACCGATTATCTGTGAAACCGATGCATGATTGTTTGTATAAGTACAGTATAGAGCGGCCTAGACATATATACTTACAAGTATGCCCCGGGTGCTGGTCTACAGAGAATGCTGAATTAACAGACATCTCGCTGCTGGGGCGCCGCCGTATGGGGCTGTTTTCTCCCTCAAACTGCAACCTCACGGGCGATACTTTAGCAGCTGTAAATAAAATATAGCATACATGAATGCGCACAACACATTCACAAAGCTAACTTGACACACGTAAATAAAATATATCTACTAGTTACCGCAGAAATTTTATCTGCGTGTATAAGTACACTATAGAGATGCGTAGACATATATGCTTACAAGTATGAGACGTGTAGTGTAGTTCAGAGATTGGTGAATTAAACGGTGTGGAGGTGCTCGGGCGTTTTCGTATGGGTGTGTTTTCTTTTTCAAGCTGCAGCCTCCTGCTCGTTAGTTTAACATCTGTAAATAAAATATAACTATTACTCGCCACAGAAATGATATCTACGCGGGCCACACGCACAAAGCTAAATTCGCAAAGCTATCGTAACGCGCGTAAATAAAATATATCCACTAGTTATCGGTGGGGTCACAGGGTACAGAGGATACAAACACACATATCACCCGGGTTTCAAGGACCCGCTACCTTTTCTATTCCAGAGCCGTGTGCTTAGCGAATCACCCCATCTTTTAGGAGCGTTGGGAGGATTATAGTCCAGTTCGACGAACTCGACATCTGAATCCTGGGGATCCTCCACGATCTCAACATCGGAATCGCGATGCTCGAGCGGCTCAGTCGCCACAGGGTTTCCAACCGCCCAGTCCGCTACAGCTGTATCTGTATGAGAAAATGTTTATATTATTAAAACATGTCTAGCTAACGACCCAGTCAGCTAAAATAAAATTAACTGTATGGATTTTAGCGGCAGTCTATATTAATTATTAATATTAATAGTAGGCGTTATAAATTTACAGCTACCACGTTTACACGTCTAGATACATAGGTTTAAAACATATGATATAGCTATAGGTTTCTTGCCTGTGACAGACTGGTGAGAGCTTGAGGCTCGTCGCCCGCTAGTAGAGTTGCCTTCCTCTAACAGGTTCTGCGTAATGAACCGGTTCTCGTAGGAGTAGTCTGAATGGACTCCCACTTCTTAAATAAGAAAGAATGAAATATATCGTTTATATATACAAAGCGCAGACTCAGACATCCCGAGACATTGCGGAGTACCCATATACTGTGTAAAACTTACCCGATTGTTCTGGTGAAAGCATAGCAGTATATTGACCGCGAGAATATCTGGCCTCCATCTTGAATAAAAAGGGTCCGCTATTGAATTAAAGCAAATAAAGATCAAGTATGAAAACACGGCTAACCTGTTAATACAAATACTACACAAACTTAAATATAATTGAAACGAAATCCGTAAAAATACTCACTCTAGTCCTGTTCAGATCGGAGTTGTGGTCTGTGAGTTGTGAACAAGTGCGAACTGTATTACTTGTGAGCTACCCGTATTTATTAGGGCTAGCAGAGAGAACACGCCCTCTGTCACTGCCCCCATGCTAGGGGCAGAAAAAACATCCCATTCATGTTTTACAGAGGGATCATGGCGGCTAACCGCGTTGATGCAATATTGTAGAAGTAATATTTCACGACAGAACCCCCAACCATCATTACCCTGTATTAGCTTTGTGCGTGTGGCCCGCGTAGATATCATTTCTGTGGCGAGTAATAGTTATATTTTATTTACAGATGTTAAACTAACGAGCAGGAGGCTGCAGCTTGAAAAAGAAAACACACCCATACGAAAACGCCCGAGCACCTCCACACCGTTTAATTCACCAATCCTGAACTACACTACACGTCTCATACTTGTAAGCATATATGTCTACGCATCTCTATAGTGTACTTATACACGCAGATAAAAATTTCTGCGGTAACTAGTAGATATATTTTATTTACGTGTGTCAAGTTAGCTTTGTGAATGTGTTGTGCGCATTCATGTATGCTATATTTTATTTACAGCTGCTAAAGTATCGCCCGTGAGGTTGCAGTTTGAGGGAGAAAACAGCCCCATACGGCGGCGCCCCAGCAGCGAGATGTCTGTTAATTCAGCATTCTCTGTAGACCAGCACCCGGGGCATACTTGTAAGTATATATGACTAGACCGCTCTATAGTGTACTTATACAGACAATCATACATCAGTAGTATTCTCTGTAGATCAGCACCCGGGGGATACTTGTAAGTATATATGACTAGTCCGCTCTATAGTGTACTTATACAGACAATCATACATCAGTAGTATTCTCTGTAGATCAGCACCCGGGGGATACTTGTAAGTATATATGCCTAGGCCGCTCTATAGTGTACTTATACAAACAATCATGCATCGGTTTCACAGATAATCGGTGCTAGTAGCTTTACAAATATCGCGTTGAATCAGAGTAAAGTGGCTCATGTAGCTCTTCCTATATCTCCCCCACTTAGCGGTTAACTACACCACGTATCTTTTCTTTAGTTACGGAGGATCGTCATTCGCGAGTTTTGCAGCAGCGCAATTATGGATTTGAGAACAGAACGGAGGTGAGAACGGAGCCTCTTTCACACGGGTGTGTCGCAGATCGTGAAGAAAACGACGCGCCAACCGAGCACCCGGGAATGCTGAGAGTAGTCGGCTTAAGAATATACGTCTGTGTCAAGCTACAGAATCTGCAAATAGCAACGCGGAAGCAGCAGCTGCCAATTCAGCCGATGCATTAGCACCAAAGAAACGCGCGGTATCGCGCCGGCATGTAAGTAAGAAGCAGAAGGATGATGGTCGATCGCCTTACACACCAACACCCGTATGGACTGGTGAACACACCAAAATGTTTCTTGACATGTCTGCACAGTACGTGCATAATAAACTCTCGCAGAACAGACTAAAATCTTTCTGCGACACGTATGAAAGACTGATAAGTGCGTGTCCAACACCCGACATTATTGCAGAGCTGTGCGATTTTAAACAAAATTATGCAAATGTATGATTTTAAACAAAGATTATGCAACTGTACAGTCAACTTCTGTGAAATAAACCTGTCTGCCTGAGAACGTGTGGTTATGAATTGAAAAATAATTAAAATGATCACGCATTACACCCTAGGGATCGATACACGTGCCCCTGCGCATTTACACAACTATGATGTCACTGGAAATGCCAGCATCCACGAGCAAACATTCGGTCATAGCAGGGAGCATCTTGATACACACATACGGAAATTCTCGCTGGGCGCCTCTGTAGGTAATAGTGTTTGTGATAGTGGTGACAGTTTTGGGGTTGATAGTTGTACGCACGACTTTTTACTGTTCTTTAGCAACTGTAAATTTTCAAACTATACATTTATAGATGTTTGTGATAGTGGTGAGAGTTTTGGGGTTGATAGTTGTACGCACGACTTTTTACTGTTCTTTAGCAACGGTAAATTTTCAAACTATACATTTATAGACCACAATGCAGGACACTACGATTCTTACTTTATTGTTAAGGAGCTGATTTTTGAAAACTAATGGTAAATGTGATAGCCCGAGGTGTCGTGGTCTCGTGTGTGACGATACCCGATTTGTCTATATGGTTCTCAGTAAATTACCACAGGTCGCGGGATTTTCAGTTTTCCACACTTTTTTAAATACCTGAGAAAACAAAGCTATGTAGTTCCCATACCCGATGTGGAATATTATGGTCTAGAGTACATGGCACAGGGTTCTTCTGGTATGACATGAGAGTCAGAAACATTTGTCATGTGCCAAAATAGGCCGGGACACGTCTCAACATGCCTCAATTTTTGTTGAATGGTGATCAAAAACGAATATTATGGTCTAGAGTACATGGCATAGGGTGCTTCTGCTATGACATGATAGTCCGAAACACAGATATGTTAAAAAGTTTGTAGCCATTTTTGTTGAGTAGTGGTCAAAACCGCTGCATAGGTGTAGGCCTGTGCCAAAATAGGTCTTTCTGGTACGACATGGGAGTCAGAAACACAGATATGTTAAAAAGTTTGTAGCCATTTTTGTTGAGTAGTGGTCAAAACCGCTGCATAGGTGTAGGCCTGTGCCAAAATAGGTCTTTCTGGTACGACATGGGAGTCAGAAACACAGCTATGCTAAAAAAAGTTTGCACCCAATTTTTTGTTGAATACTGATCAAGATCGATTATTATGGGCTATGGTACATGCACAGAGTGCTTCTGGTAGGCATGAGCCCAACACAGGTATTTAAAGTTGTACCTGATTTGTTGACGTACTCATAGTTGCATAGGAGTGGTATGTAACCAGTCGTACTAAAGAAAATGAGTGCAAATAAGGGTCTTTTTTAGCTAAAAAGCGCTAGCTGCAGCGGTGCTGGTACAGCATAAAGTGTGCTGTGGGTGCATGAGTGGCGTGAAATGTTTAAAAATGATTCAGCGGATCAGCACCATCTATGAAATGTGGTATTTTTCCAAGCACCAGCGCTAATCTGTTTGCCCCTACATTAAACTACACTATAGGGATGCGCTGTAGGGGTCCGTGTATTCGCTATAGAAACACAGGTATGCTAAAAAGTTAGCACCCACTTTTAAATACCTGAGAAAACAAAGCTATGTAGTTCCCATACCCGATGTGAAATATTATGGTCTAGAGTACATGGCACAGGGTGCTCTGGTATGACATGAGAGTCAGAAACATTTGTCATGTGCCAAAATAGGCCGGGACACGTCTCAACATGCCTCAATTTTTTGTTGAATGGTGATCAAAAACGAATATTATGGTCTAGAGTACATGGCACAGGGTGCTTCTGCTATGACATGATAGTCAGAAACATTTGTCATGTGCCAAAATAGGCCGGACACGTCTCAACATGCCTCAATTTTTTGTTGAATGGTGATCAAAAACGAATATTATGGTCTAGAGTACATGGCATAGGTGCTTCTGCTATGACATGATAGTCCGAAACACAGATATGTTAAAAAGTTTGTAGCCATTTTTGTTGAGTAGTGGTCAAAACCGCTGCATAGGTGTAGGCCTGTGCCAAAATAGGTCTTTCTGGTACGACATGGGAGTCAGAAACACAGCTATGCTAAAAAAGTTTGCACCCAATTTTTTGTTGAATACTGATCAAGATCGATTATTATGGGCTATGGTACATGGCACAGAGTGCTTCTGGTATGGCATGAGCGCCCGAAACACAGGTATGTTAAAAAGTTTGTACCTGATTTTTGTTGAACGCTACTCAGTATCATTGCATAGGAGTGGGTATGTACCAGTCGTACTATAATGAAAATGATGCATATAAGGGTCTTTTTTAGCTAAAAAGCGCTAGCGCAGCGGTGCTGGTACAGCATAAGTGTGCTGTGGGTGCATATGGCGTGAAATGTTAAAAATGATTCAGCGATCGCACCATCTAGAAATGTGGTATTTTCCAAGCACCAGCGATAACTGTTGCCCCTACATTAAACCTACTCACTATGCGATTGCATAGGAGTCGGGTATGATACACATCGTACTATAATGAAATGATCATTTTTGAAGGTCAATCATATTATGTAGCTAATAATGGCCAGCTCTGCATGCGTGCTGGTCAACATAAGTGTCTGGTGGGTGCATATGGCGTGATAATGGTATTAAAAATGATCGCGGAACGTTCAGCACCATCTTGAAATGGGTATTTTTTGATGCTGATCATCGAAATGTTAATACATGCAAATGCTTCTGGATGGTCTATGTCGAACAATTGTCTATAAGTATATATCGCTACCGGCAGCCCAGCTGCTATACATGTTAGCGTCTAATGTGTGGGTAGCCGCATAAGGTCGGGAACGTTAACATTCAACATGCCTTGAGAGGGTTTGTGAAGCAACTCGCTCAATATTTTCTAGATGACTGTGCGCGTGTTAACGGCCAGCACATAGTTTTTGAATTTCAGTATTGTTTTTTCCACGGCTGTCCCGTGACCAGGACTTGTCCAGGCATGCCCAGACATGCCCGGACTTGTCCAGGCATGTCTCACATGGACCCTATATGTCCGTTCACAGTATGTCTATCAGTATTAAAACATAAAAACTCCTCTGTACACGATCCTTAAGCAAAATAAAAAAAATAATGTAAAATAAATCTGTGAAGGAGCAAAATGTTGAAATATACGCTTAACTAATATTTGAAAAATATGGTATCTCACATGGACCCTATATGTCCGTTCACAATATGTCTATCAGTATTAAAACATAAAAACTCCTCTGTACACGATCCTTAAGCAAAATAAAAAAATAATGTAAAATAAATCTGTGAAGGAGCAAAATGTTGAAATATACGCTTAACTAATATTTGAAAAATATGGTATCTCACATGGACCCTATATGTCCGTTCACAATATCAGTGGTAGCGAACGCATAACTAATATTTGATTGGCCAACTATACACAACTGCTTTTTTAATATAGCTCCTCATATGGATGTGCTAATTGACTTCATATGCACGCACAGTATGTATTGTGAGCCCTGCACTTGCATGCTAACATCATTATATTAGCAGCTGTGATGGAGAAGTTACTTTATTGATATACATGCTTCATTGAGATACTTATAATCCTATATATAGTGCATATATGTCTGCCTATTGGGGGATATTGTGAGTTACATAGACTGCATATATATGGACAAATATATGTAGGTTATTATTGTTTAGCCACGGATTAGTCTATTATCGTTATAACATATAAGATATGGAGATGGACACTATTATATATTGATTTGAATGTAGTTCATACCTGTCTGCATTTGGCTATTTTTTCTGCATGCTGTATATCCCACTCTTTTGGATTTTTATTCATGATAATGTATATGTCTTTGAGCTGTAACTTCATGTCAACACTTTGGTTATTTTTTTCTGCATGCTGTATATCCTACTCTTTTGGATTTTTATCCATGATAATGTATTTTAGACCTTAATAAAATTTGTATTTTATACTGCAAAAGCGTCCTTTTTCAATTTATTTCAATCTCGCCATGACTTTCCCCTTTACACACATTTACAGGTAAATAGAGACAAATGAATTCTTGAATGCATGCGACCTTCTCTCATTGTACTTACAGGTCATTCGACCTCCACTCATTCTATGGGCACTGCTATCAGAATACACATAAATGTGTTGGTTTTAAAAGATCCCACTGACTATACACAATGCAATACTATTTACTGTTTGCATGAATTACCGTAGCATCGACCTTCACTCATTCTGACAATTCATGTCAACACTGTTGTACTACATTTCTATGTGCTAGTAAAGATGTATATCTATGTACAATGTTAGTTAGTAAATAGAAAAATATTTAGACTTCTAACACAACCCAAGCCTTGTACACACAGATTAGTAATAAGTTACCGAGCTCTAACAAAATATGCCAAGATTCTTCTTAGTATACAATGAATTGCTGAGATAAGTGTAGATACACTACCAAGCTAAAAATATATATATATAAACACTGAATAAAAACTATAAGTTGAGAGTCATAATCCCAAATGTGTTATAAGGTGTTTATATACTGTATGGTACTATAGAATAATCGTTGCTTTTTTAATATAGCTCCTCATATGGATGTAAACAAGTCTTTGATCTGGTGCCTGTATTTCACTAAGAGTCTGTATTTCACTAAAAATTCTTATATACTGGAGTCTGTACTACAGACTCTGCTAGAAAATAGCTTTACATTTACTGGGTCCTTAAAAGTTACACTAATACTCCACAGACTAATCTAATCCAGTGGATAAAATATCAATAGAGATGAATAAATCACTTTGATTGAAATTCACAAATCCACCAGACCAGATTTCCCAGCCTGAGCAAAGTTCAGCCACAGATTTCCCAGCCTGAGCAAAGTTCAGCCAGAGGGCGTGACGACCTGGATCAATCTAACAGGGAGACGGATAAAATGATAGGGGGCGTGTCGACCTGTCAGATTGAGTTTGATGAGTTGTCCAGTTCCTATACTACTTCTGGTCTATCTGGAATCTGCCAAGCGACTCAATCCTAGACAGGCCAGGTGGGCCTTGTTTTTCACACGTTTTAATTTTGTGGTTTCCTTTCTTCCTGGCACTAAGAATGTTAAGGCGGATGCCCTCTCGAGGAGTTTCCTTGCGGACTCTCCTGAGTTATCTGATCCTTCTGTTATTTTGAAAGAGGGTGTAGTTCTTTCCGCCATCTCGCCCAATTTGAGACTTGCTCTGGAGGGTGTCAGGAGGATAGGCCCGAGCGCTGCCCTGTTGGAAAATTGTTTGTCCCGGACCAATGGAAAAAGAGTGTGATGTCTGAGATTCATTGTTCCGCATTGGCTGGGCATCCCGGAATTTTTGGTACCAGAGACTTGGTTAGTCGGTCCTTTTGGTGGCCTACCTTGTCTCGCGATGTCAGGGAATTTGTGCAGTCCTGCGGGACTTGCTCTCGCTCCAAGCCTTGCTCTCGCTCTAGTGGTTTGTTGATGCCATTGCCTGTGCCCAAGAGACCATGGACCCATATCTCTATGGATTTCATTTCCGATCTTCCTGTTTCTCAGAGAATGACCACCATCTGGGTAATTTGTGATAGGTTTTCCAAAATGATACATCTTGTGCCATTACCTAAGTTGCCTTCCTCCTCTGAATTGGTGCCGTTGTTTCTTCAGCACGTGGTTCGTTTACACGGCATTCCTGAGAACATTGTGTCTGACAGAGGAGTCCAGTTTGTTTCCAGATTTTGGAGGACTTTTTGTTCTAAACTGGGTGTTCAATTGTCTTTCTCCTCGGCATTTCATCCTCAGACCAATGGTCAAACTGAGAGAACAAACCAGACATTAGAGACTTATCTAAGATGCTTTGTGTCTGCTGATCAGGATGACTGGGTCTCTTTTTTGCCTTTGGCTGAGTTTGCTCTTAATAATAGGGCTAGCTCTGCCACTTTGATGTCTCCGTTTTTCTGTAATTCCGGTTTTCACCCTCGATTTTCTTCAGGACAGACGGAAGCTTCTGTCTGTCCAGGTGTTGACTCTGTTGTTGAGCGTATGCAACAGATTTGGGACCAGGTAGTGGAGAGGTTGTCCCTCTCTCAGGAGAAGGCCCAGCGGTTTGCTAACCGGCATAGGACTGATGGTCCTCGGTTTAAAGTGGGGGACTTGGTCTGGTTGTCCTCAAAGAATATTCCTATGAGAGTAGCATCTCCTAAATTTAAGCCTAGGTTCATTGGACCTTATAAGATCATGGAGATTATTAATCCTGTTTCTTTTCGTTTGCTTCTTCCAGGGACATTTAAGATCCATAACGTGTTCCACAAGTCCTTGTTGAAGAGGTTTGTTGAGCCAGTGGTTCCTGCTACTGTGCCTCCTGACCCTGTTTTGGTTGAGGGCAATCTGGAGTATGTGGTTGAGAAAATATTGGATTCTCGTTTTTCTAGACGAAGACTCCAGTATTTGGTTAAATGGAGAGGTTATGGTCAGGAAGACAATTCTTGGGTGTTTGCTTCGGACATCCATGCTAGGAGACTTATCCGTGCGTATCATAGAACTCATCCTGACCGACCTGGTTGCTCAAATGAGGGTTCGGTGACCCCTCCTCAAGGGGGGGGTACTGTTGTGAATGGGTTTGAGATGAGTTCTGAGCAGAGGCTCCCTCTGGTGGTTACAAGCGGTACTAGTGAAGATTGTGAGGATTGGGAATCAGGTGTTACTGACTGGTCTTATATAAGGGAGTCATTTTCCCATCAGGGTTGCCGGTGATCAATTGTTCTGGTCTGAATCCTTCATTCCAGTTTCCCTTGTAGCCTGCTGTGTCGTGTCTGCATCTCCTGCTACCAGATAAGAATTTTTCTTCTTTTGTGTTGTTGCTATATTTTTGCATTTTGTCCTGCACTTCTTTGGGGGCCTTCTGGGTCCCCTCCGGGGGCTTCTGCCTTCTCAGTTTGGTTCAGCCACTGAGTTTTGTTCTTTTGCTTTTTCCAGTTTTTTCAGTGGCTGCTGTTTTGATTTTGTTACACCAGAGAGCTAATTTAGGTGGTAGAGGTCGTGTGATCTCAGGTGATTTTGAAATTAGTAGAGTTAGTGTTTTTCAGGGTTTTCTGGGATTGCAGTAAGTACCCTTCCTGTCCTTTTCTATTTAGATAGTTTGGGCCCCAGCGCTTGCTCATTCTATTTTCTTTCTGTGTCAGTATTTCCTCTTGTCTAACCGCCATTACATGTTTGGGGGCTTTCTATTATCTTTGGGGTTCTGCTCCGGGGCAGATAGCTTTCCTATTTCTATCTTTAGGTGTAGTTAGTTTCTCAGGCTGTGACGAGGCGTCTATGACCAACGTAGGAACGCTCCACGGCTGCCTCTAGTTGTGGTGGTTAGTCAGGGTACTGCAATCCCATAGATTCCAACTGCTCTGGTATACTGCCTTTTTTACCTGCACTCCTCAGCTACCGAAACATAACAATCCCCCTTTGTATGACCGCCCAGGGCCACGGACCGAGCTCTGCTACTTGTGACATTTCCCATAGACTTCTATGGGCTCGGTGCCGAGTACCCATAGCCCTGGTACCACCACGGTGTGCGTGTCATCTTTGGCGTCACGAACAGGATAAGAAGCTTACAATTTGTGAGTCCTGTGTGCTTTGATTTGGACTGTTTTTGTGAAAAAGACTGTGTGCAGTTTCTGTGATTTTTGGCGCCATTTTCCGCCATTTTGCCGCCATATTCGCGCCCTGAGGCGCTGGTGAAGAAGGTGGGCGTGCCTTCGTGGGCGTACCCCCCCCGTGGCGCGAAAGTGATGGGCGCCTTATCCAAATGTTATTATAATACCAGAGCCTGCCCTACAGCAAGGGAGATCCGCCTCCTCTTCATCCTCTATGCCAGGAAGAGGAAGCGCAAATCCCGCCTCCACGGAAGAGACCAGACTGTTCCAGATGGAAAGCACAGTCTGGCCTGGAGTGAGATGGCGGAAGGACAGGAGGTGTTATGTGGAGGAGCGGCGGCGCGCAGGCCCCGTTCCCCAGAAGAACTGCCGCCTGTGCCTGAGCCGTCCCCAGGTCGGGACACCGACCAAATTATGCTGGAATTGGAGGAGGTGAATGCGGTGCTCAAAAACATGGTCCAGCGCCGTGAAGAGATGGACGAGACGGAGAGAAGCTGGCGTGCCCGGAAACAGCGGCTGCTGTGGGACGCAATGATCTCTCCCCCAGGAACGAAGCCATTACCTGTGCTCCCTTTGCCACCACAGCCAGCGGCTGATGAGAAACCAGAGGCCGGCCCCGAAAGAGCTGATCCCGATTCCACCGATGACTCGGTCGGAGGGACGGAGGCTGAGGAGGCCCTGCTCGTTCCGGAGTGCCAGCCAGGCCAGGAGGCCGCAGCGGAATGCCGATCCCCGGTAGGGACACCGGAGGGGAGCCAGCCGTCCATGATGGGATCGACTGGGACGATATGGAATACCTGGACGACGTAGAATACGCCGCCCAGATGGAGAATGAGTGGCGTCGCCGGGAGCAGGAACAGCGACGTCGGCAGGAAGAGAGAGAGGCACAGCAGTCTCGTCAGCGGTACCATGAGGAGTTCCTCGCCGACAAGGAGAATGTCTGGAGGGATAAAGGTACGCTCAGGGAACCGCGGCGCCAGGGGTGCATTAGCGACTTTAAACTCCGCAAAGGCTGGGGCTTCATCCATGAGCCAGGCCTCTACCAAGGGGTATTCGTTAGTCGCAGAGACGTGGAGTCGCATCTGCCCATGGGACACCCGGGAAGGATCTTATGAATGGAGACATCGTCAGCTATACGCGGCACTGGGGACTTAAAGGGTGGTATGCCTTAAATGTTTCCCGTGTCAGCGACCCCGTCCCCGACGCCGGTAATGTATATCATGCCACAGTGTCCCAGGCCCCAGCAGCGTCAGCACCAGGCCGTGCACCAGCATCGCAACCTGCATCCCATTCTGAAGTGCAACAGAGTTGTGCGTCCTATTCTGCAACGCAACCGGATGGTGCGTCCCCAGTTAGATCCCAGCACAAGTCTGCGTCCTCAATGGAAGATCTGTACCTGAACAAGGCACCCGTTGGGATCCAAGCGAATCGCTTAAGTGTAACTGTAGCCACGCAAACGCAGATCGCAGGCCATGACCTTCTGGTAATGAGCTCCAGAGAACATCGTACACTTCCAGCCCCAGGAGTGGAAGATGTCACTATCATTTGCAAAGAAGAAGAAAACCAGTAGGACCCAGACAGGGTTTACTGCACCTGTATAAAGTTTGAAGAAGTTTGATGAAGAAGAATTTGCACTTTATTGAAAAATGTTTGATAATGTTATTTGCCAAATGTAATTGAAGTAGAATACCCCAGTTGGGTAAAAAGAGTTAATGTGATTTATTGAAATGTGTTTTATTATGCAAAGACTGCGTGGCTGAGGACTGTGCCAGCCCAAAAACTTTCATTGTAAATAGTTCACACTTCGGTGCCCCATCTTGGTTTTACGTAAAAGCCTTACTATCTCTGAAGAAAAACCCGTATGGTGTGGCCTTGAGTGAGGTCTGCAGCAATGAAGTCCTGCAGCCCACCCAGGACCTACGTGGGAGGTTTTTGGTGCGGGTCCTCCACAAGAATCTTACATTGTATTTATTAATGTGAAAAGTACTTTGATATTTTTCTACTTGCCTATGTACAAATTGTAACGTTAAAGAGTCTTCACCTCCCGCAAGGGATGAGTTATATGTTGATGTTATTATAAAAATAATTTTCTTTTCTATTTCAGCCCGGGAGTGCTGTGTTTAACCAGGGGGGGATGTGCGGCCCAGCTGCGCTTGGTACACATGTCTCCAGGAGAGTGCACAGGAAAGGTAATTGTGAATTTCCCAGTATTACCACTAGAGGGAACCTTAGACTATTTAAGGGTGTGTTAGGTAGCAGTAGCGATTCAGATCTCCTCAGGACACTAAGAGATCAGTTCCTGTCAGAGTCTTGGAGGGAGAGGAGAGAAGACTGATTCCTGACAGAGCTTTTGTAGCTCATCTTGAACTGAAGTGGAGGCTAGTATGAGTAGAAAGGAAACTACTTTAGCCTAGTCAGAGCTATAACTGAATCTGCTATCTCAGAGCAAGTGGACTGTGTTCTCTAGAACGTGGAAAGTGACTCTCGGAGCTACAGCATGTATACAGTCTGACGGAACGTCCTGTGAGCTGCTCTGGACAGAGTATTTGAAGGGAAAGAAGGAAGGGGACTACAGTTTGCAGAACATCGAGTTAACTGAGAGCAGGTCAGTGAGCTTGGAAGAAGAGCTGACTACTACACCTACTGCCACCCGTGCTTATGTTAAGGGTGAGAGCAGGGCGACAGGCGAGTGGAGAAAGAAAGAAGGAGTGTTTTCGGTGACAGATCACCTTCACTCAACAAACCGGACACCGGGTCCGAAGCATTGCTAGTAGGGTTGAGCATTCCGATACTGCAAATATCGGGTATCGGCCGATATTGGCTGTATCGGAATTCCGAGTTCCGATATTTTCGTCATATCGGATACCGGAATCGGGATTGTCACTGTCACTGTCAGTGTCCGTCTGTCGGGTCTGTCAGGAGTCAGCGGCACTTACCTGGCAGAAGATCTCCGGCGGTCACGTCCTGGACTGCTTGATGGCCGCAATCTTCTTTCCCCGGCGGTCACATGCAGTATCTCGCGATAACTGCAGTGACTGCTGGGTAATCCCGGCCGTAAAGCAGTCAGTCCGATGACGTCACCGCCGGGGAAGCAGGTAATCAGCTGTGCTGCGTTGCGATGACAGGCTCTGCCTGTCATTGCGATGTAGCAGAGTTGGATCGTCGTGGGACTGTCGTTATGGACTGCGTCGGACAGGTGGTATACTGTTGGTTTGTTTTTTTTTCTTTTTTTACAGGAGATCGATGGCGTCGCAGGAATGAGAGTACAATAAAAGAAATGAAAACTGTGTTGTCTCTTTTATTTCATTAAAATACTTTTTTCTTGCTGTGGTTTTTTTTTACACATTTAATAACTTTCGGATTAATAATGGATCGGTGTCTTATTGTCATGTGTGCATCGCCACGAAGATCGTCGCGGTTGCACATTCTGACTTCTCACAGCTGAGTTGCTGTTTCTTTGTGTTTGGCAGTTAGGGAGTTAATTCTGTCTGTGCTCAGTTCTGGGACTGGGTGCAGTTTTCTCCCGGCTGCAATTAATTATTTGTTGATTGGTTTCCTTTAAATCTCTGGTTGTCTGTGTTGGGAGTTGCCAGTGAAATTCTTCATGCAGACCACAGATAGGATTGTATCTGTATAGACTTAAGTTAAAGAGCTCCTTAGTTGTTTTAAGCTCACCTTGCTTAGAGTTTAATATCCCAGATCATTTATGTTCCTTCTGTGTTTGAGTGTGTATGCAAGTCTGTGTTTTCTCCAGTCTGTCTTATATGTCTAATCTGTGTATTTAGCAGAGATCAGCCCATATCCCTTTGGTGGTAATCAGAATCCTTCTTAGGACTGATTACAGGGTTCAGGGACTGATAGGAGACAGGGTTAGGCTGGAGACTTGGACCTCTGAACCATTATCAGTACCTCCAAGGTGAGGGTTTAGTTAGGACCCCAGTTTAGGGTCAGGTTAGACCCCCGGTCCTCCTCTTTCCTGTGACAGTGTATCAAGTCCTCAAGATTAACCCTGAGTTCAACGGATATCGTGTCAGGTAAATCTATTCTATATTTACATGCTGATGTTGCTAATCTATATGTTGTATAGAATGTTGTTCTTTTAAGAATAGTTTACTGACATCGTACACATATCATAAGACCGCGTGACATTTTCACTGGCCCATAAAATTATTCCCAGTTGCCATGGATCCAGTAGCCCAGCTGGCTCTGCAGTTGCAGGGATTATCCATGGAGCTGACGGACATTAAGTCCAAAGTTTTGTCTCCCTCGGAGCAAACCAGATTTGAACCTAAAGTAGCTCTCCCGGACAGGTTCACTGGTGGGCGAGACAAATTTTTTACCTTCAAGGAAGCATGTAAATTGTATTTTCGGCTTCGGCCTCGATCATCAGGGAGTGAAGAGCAGAGAGTGGGAATTGTTATCTCGCTCCTACAAGGGGACCCTCAATCCTGGGCCTTCTCCCTTCCTCCGGGATCCCCGGCTCTACAGTCAGTAGATCGATTTTTTACTGCCCTGGGTTTGGTATATGATGACCCAGATCGGGTCTTTCTTGCTGAGACAAAATTACGTAAGATACAGCAGGGAGATCGTCCGGCGGAGGAATTTGCTTCTGAGTTCCGTAGATGGGCCACAGATACTCAGTGGAATGACCCAGCTCTTAGGAGCCAGTTTTGTCATGGGCTTTCTGACAAATTAAAGGACGTTTTGGCTCAGTATGATTCTCCTCCATCACTGGAGGCTGCTATGGCCCTAGCTATCCGTACTGATAGACGTCTCCGGGAGAGGTGCGAGGTAACTCCGCCCCCTGTTGTTACTCCACCTACTACTAAAGTCCCTTATGTTGAGGTTCCCCTTGTCTGTTCGGAGGAGCCTATGCAGTTGGGAGGGACATCATTTCGTAGGAGGGGATTGGCGGTACGCCGCAGGACTAGAAGGTGTTTCTTCTGCGGGAAAGAGGGACATTTTGTTGGAGGATGTCCATCCCGTGCCTTGTTGAGCAAAAAGTCGCCGGAAAAAATGTTAATCCCAGGTTGTGTGGTGGACGACAACCTGGGAGTATGTATTTCGTCCGCTAGTTCTTCTCAGTTCCTTGTACCAGTGGAGGTGGTGGTTGGTACGAGAGTGGAGAGATTTTCTGTTCTTCTTGATAGTGGGTCCGGGGCTAATCTGGTTGACGCTCAGTTTGCTCAGGCTCAAGGTATGCATCTGAGTGTATTGGTCAAACCGATCCCTATATTCTCCATTGACGCCAGGCCTCTCGGCCAAGGTAGCTTTGTTCATGAGGTTCATAACATTGACCTTCGGGTAGGGGCAATACATAGGGAACTATTATCTTGTTATGTGTTGGAGGGTCTACCTACTCCTATTGTGTTGGGACTTCCTTGGTTGGTTAAACATAACCCTGTGATTAATTGGCAGTCCAGAGATATAAGCCAATGGGGGGAGTTTTGCAAAAGTAACTGCATGAACACAGTCATCAGTGCGGTCGTGCCTAGTACTTTGCCTCCTTTTTTGGAGGACTTTGGGGATGTGTTCTCTGAGGAGGGGTGTCAGGAGTTGCCTCCTCATCGCGTGTATGACTGCTCTATTAATTTACTTCCTGATGCTAAGTTACCTAAAGCTAGGTTATATAACCTTTCTGGTCCTGAGAGGTAGGCTATGAAAGATTATATTTCGGAAAGTCTGGCCAAAGGGCATATTAGACCTTCATCTTCCCCAGTGGCCGCGGGGTTCTTCTTTGTGAAGAAAAAAGATGGAGGCCTACGCCCTTGCTTGGATTTCCGCGAACTTAATCGGATTACTGTTCGAGATCCGTATCCACTCCCTCTGATTCCTGATCTCTTCAATCAAATTGTTGGCGCCAAATGGTTCTCTAAATTGGATCTCAGGGGGGCGTATAATCTGATTAGGATAAAAGAGGGGGATGAGTGGAAAACGGCGTTTAACACGCCGGAGGGACATTATGAGAACCTTGTCATGCCTTTTGGTCTGACTACTGCACCAGCAGTATTCCAACATTTTGTTAATGACATTTTTCGTCATCTGGTGGGGCTGTTTGTGGTCGTATATTTGGATGACATTTTAATTTACTCACCAGATCTTGTGTCTCACCAGGAGCATGTGAGACAGGTGTTGCAGATCTTGCGAGACAATAAACTATACGCTAAACTGGAAAAGTGTGTATTCGCCGTACAGGAACTTCAGTTTTTGGGTTTCTTGGTGTCAGCCTCCGGTTTCCGTATGGACCCTGAAAAGGTGAGAGCAGTGCTTGAATGGGATCAGCCAGAGGATCTTAAGGCTCTGCAGCGTTTTCTGGGGTTTGCTAACTACTACCGGAAATTTATTTGTAATTTCTCATCTGTTGTCAAACCTCTCACTGACATGACAAGAAAAGGGACGGATTTTTCTAAATGGTCGGACAAAGCTTGCCAAGCTTTTTCCTCTTTGAAAAAATGTTTTGCTTCGGCACCCGTTCTCATCCAACCAGATGCATCACAGCCGTTCGTTGTGGAGGTGGACGCGTCTGACGTAGGGGTGGGTGCAATATTGTCCCAGGGTCCGTCCCCTGGTAAATGGCATCCGTGCGCTTTCTTTTCTAAAAAATTGTCGTCCGCCGAAAGGAATTATGATATCGGCAATAGGGAACTTTTGGCCATTAAGTTGGCTTTTGAAGAATGGCGTCACTTTTTGGAGGGGGCAGTCCACCCGGTCACCGTCATTACTGATCACAAGAACCTGCTGTATTTGGAATCTGCTAAGCGTCTGAATTCCAGACAAGCTCGATGGTCGTTGTTTTTTACCAGGTTTAATTTTGTTGTCACTTATCGCCCTGGATCTAAGAATGTTAAGGCGGATGCCTTGTCTCGCAGTTTCCCAGGGGCCGGGAAAATGGATGACCCGATTCCCATCCTTCAGGAGGGGGTGGTAGTGTCGGCTGTATGTTCTGAGCTTGAGGAGGAGGTGTTAGAGGCTCAGGGGGACGCCCCTGCAGGACCTCCAGGGAGACTGTTTGTCCCAAATCAGTTGAGACAAAAGGTTATTGAGGCACATCATAATTCTGCTTTAGCAGGACATCCAGGGAGTAAGGCTACTTTAGATCTCCTTTCTCGCCGGTTTTGGTGGCCTAACGTTAATAAAGATGTTTTAACTTTTATCGCGTCCTGTGGGGTTTGTGCTCGCTCTAAGACCCCTCATACCCGTCCGTCTGGGACCCTCTTACCCTTGAAACTTCCGGAGCGTCCTGGACTCATTTGTCTATGGACTTCATCACGGACCTTCCTCAGTCGTCAGGGAAGACTGTCATACTGGTGGTTGTTGACAGGTTCAGTAAGATGGCACATTTCATTGCTCTTCCTGCCCTCCCTAATGCTAAAACTCTGGCGCAGGTGTTCATTGGGGAGATTGTGAGACTTCATGGGTTGCCTTCTGATGTGGTGTCAGATAGGGGGTCTCAGTTTGTGTCCAAGTTTTGGAGGGCATTTTGTTTACGTCGGGGGATGCAATTGTCATTTTCCTCGGCTTTTCATCCGCAGACCAATGGTCAGACAGAGCGTCTGAATCAAAGCTTAGAGACTTATCTTCGGTGTTTTGTCTCAGAGAACCAGGAGGACTGGTCTTCTTTCTTGCCTCTGGCAGAGTTCGCTCTTAACAACAGGCGGAGCGAGTCCACTGGTAAGTCCCCGTTTTTTGGGGCATATGGTTTTCATCCCCAGTTTTGTACATTCAATGGGGGGGGCCCTTCTGGGGTTCCTGAGGAGGAGCGTTTCTCGTCGTCACTTGCTTCAGTGTGGAGAGGTGTATTGAATAATCTGAGTGCTATGGGGAACCGTTATAAACGTATGGCTGATAGGAGGAGAGTTTCTGGTCCAGATCTTAATGTGAACGATCTGGTATGGTTGTCTACCAGGAATATAAAACTTAAAGTTCCCTCCTGGAAGCTGGGCCCCAGATTCATTGGGCCGTACAGGATCAGTTCCATAATTAATCCTGTGGCATTTCGTCTGGACCTCCCTCCTACGTTTAAAATTCATAATGTGTTCCACAAGTCATTACTTAAGAGGTACGTGGCACCAGTCATACCATCACCTCTACCTCCTCCTCCAGTGGTGGTCAATGGTAACTTGGAGTTTCAAGTGTCAAAGATCATTGACTCACGTCTGAATCGCCGGTCCCTTCAGTACTTGGTGCATTGGAAGGGGTATGGTCCAGAGGAGAGGACGTGGGTTCCTGCGTCTGACATTAACGCAGATCGTTTGGTGCGGACTTTCCACAGAACTCACCCGGGCAAACCTGGCCCTGAGGGTCCGGAGGCCCCTCGTAGAAGGGGGGGTACTGTCATGTGTGCATCGCCACGAAGATCGTCGCGGTTGCACATTCTGACTTCTCACAGCTGAGTTGCTGTTTCTTTGTGTTTGGCAGTTAGGGAGTTAATTCTGTCTGTGCTCAGTTCTGGGACTGGGTGCAGTTTTCTCCCGGCTGCAATTAATTATTTGTTGATTGGTTTCCTTTAAATCTCTGGTTGTCTGTGTTGGGAGTTGCCAGTGAAATTCTTCATGCAGACCACAGATAGGATTGTATCTGTATAGACTTAAGTTAAAGAGCTCCTTAGTTGTTTTAAGCTCACCTTGCTTAGAGTTTAATATCCCAGATCATTTATGTTCCTTCTGTGTTTGAGTGTGTATGCAAGTCTGTGTTTTCTCCAGTCTGTCTTATATGTCTAATCTGTGTATTTAGCAGAGATCAGCCCATATCCCTTTGGTGGTAATCAGAATCCTTCTTAGGACTGATTACAGGGTTCAGGGACTGATAGGAGACAGGGTTAGGCTGGAGACTTGGACCTCTGAACCATTATCAGTACCTCCAAGGTGAGGGTTTAGTTAGGACCCCAGTTTAGGGTCAGGTTAGACCCCGGTCCTCCTCTTTCCTGTGACAGTGTATCAAGTCCTCAAGATTAACCCTGAGTTCAACGGATATCGTGTCAGGTAAATCTATTCTATATTTACATGCTGATGTTGCTAATCTATATGTTGTATAGAGTGTTGTTCTTTTAAGAATAGTTTACTGACATCGTACACATATCATAAGACCGCGTGACACTTATTGACACCTCTCCATTATTAACCGGGCTTATTGTCACCGTGCAATCAACGGTGACATTAACCCCTTATTACCCCGCTTGCCACCGCTACAGGGCAAGTGGGAAGAGCCGGGTAAAGTGCCACAATTGGCACATCTTTTGATGCGCCAAATGTGGGGCTGCTGTAGCCTGGTATTATCAGGCTGTTGAGGGCCAAAATCCATGGGCCTTGACAGTCTTTTAATACCAGGCCGCAGCAGTCTGCATTTTACTTGGCTGGTTAACAAAATAGGGGGACCCCTACGCCGTTTTTTTTTCGAGGGGATCCCCTATTTTTGTTAACCAGCCAAGCTAAGCAGACTGCTGTGGCCTGGTATTATCAGGCTGGCAAGGTCCATGGATATTGGATCCTTACCAGCCTGAAAAACCAGGCCTCAGCGGTCTGCTTCATCTGGCTGGTTAACAAAAATAGGGGGGACCCCACGCCAATTTTTTTCGAGGGGATCCCCTATTTTTGTTAATCAGCCAAGATATGCAGACTGCTGTGGCCTGGTATTATCAGGCTGGCAAGGTCCATGGATCTTGGCTCCTTAACAGCCTGAAAATCCAGGCCTCAGCGGTCTGCTTCATCTGGCTGGTTAACAAAAATAGGGGGGACCCCACGCCAATTTTTTTCGAGGGGATCCCCTATTTTTGTTAATCAGCCAAGATATGCAGACTGCTGTGGCCTAGTATTATCAGGCTGGCAAGGTCCATGGATCTTGGCTCCTTAACAGCCTGAAAATCCAGGCCTCAGCGGTCTGCTTCATCTGGCTGGTTAACAAAAATAGGGGGACCCCACGCCATTTTTTTTTCGAAGGGAACCCCTATTTTTGTTAATCAGTTCCCTCTGACGTCACTGATTGTGTCCCTGGCTGACCTGAAGTGAAAGTGGAAAGCAATCAATTAAGCTTTCCACTTAAGGGCCCGTCTCACATAGCGATATCGCTACCGAGATCGCTGCTGAGTCACTAGTTTTGTGACGCAGCAGCGAGCTCACCAGCGATATCGCTGTGTGTGACATTCAGCGACGATCAGCCCCCCTGCCGGGTATCGCTGATCGTCGCTGAAATGTCAGGACCTTTTTTTGATCGCTGGTTTCCCGCTGACAGGCACACATCGCTGCGTGTGACAGGCGGGAGACCAGCGATCCGCTGGTAACCAAGGTACACAGCGGGTTTCCAGGCGCGGGGCTGTGCCTAGAAACCCCTGTGTACCTTGGATACCAGCGCCCTGATGCAGGGAGCTGGTATCCAAGGTACACAGCGGGTTTCCAAGCGCTGCGCTGTGCCTGGAAACCCGCTGTGTACCTTGGTTACCAGCGGATCGCTGGTCTCCCGCCTGTCACACGCAGCGATGCGTGCCTGTCAGCGGGAGACCAGCGATCAAAAAAAGGTCCTGACATTTCTGCGACGATCAGCGATACCCGGCAGGGGGGCTGATCGTCGCTGAATGTCACACACAGCGATATCGCTGGTGAGCTCGCTGCTGCGTCACAAAACTAGTGACTCAGCAGCGATCTCGGTAGCGATATCGCTATGTGAGACGGGCCCTTAAGCGATGTTACCCGCAGTGTCGCTGTCCCAGATCGCTGCCTGAGCTGCCTGTTTGGCAGCTCAGCAGCGATCATGTAGCGATACACCAGCGATCCTGACAAGTGCATATCGTTGTCGGGATCAGCTGGTGTATCGTTATGTGACACCCAGCCTTTACTCTCCTGTCAGGCAGGAGAGGAACTCATTCATTTGGGGTTTACTGTGAGGCTGCAGCATTAGCTGCGGTCCCTGCAGTAAACATTAACCCTTTCTGAAGGATTACACCGTGGGACCTGACTGTGCATGGGATAGGTAAGAATAATTTTGCTTTTTTATTTTATTTTTATTACAGGAAATGGTTTTTGCAGTAAAATAAAAGATGGTCAAAAACATGTCTTTATTTCATTAAAATGATTTTTAATTAAAGTGTGTGTGTTTTATTTTTATTTCATGCAATAGGATTAATAATTGATAGTTGTCTAATTGACAGCTCTCAATTATTAACCTGGCTTAAGGTCACCTTTCAATAGCAAGGTGGCTATAACCCCATATTAACCCATTCACCACCGCTACAGGGCAATGGGAATAGACGGGCAAAGTGCCAGAAAGGGCGAATCTAATTATAGATTTGTCTTTCCTGGGGTGTCTGGGGGCAGATGTTAGTAGCCGGGGGGGGCAAAAATAATGGTCCCTCTCTGGGCTATTATTATCTGCCCCCACTCACTGGCTTTGTCTGTCTGGTTGCGAAAATAGGGCGGGAGCCCACGCATTTTTTTTCAGCAATTTTACACCTCATATATATATATACATGTCATTGAATTTGTGACACAATATATATATATATATTTATATTTGTAGTTCATACACTTCTACATAGTATAATAGCCGCTAATTCAATTGCCGGCTTTTGTGAAAATGCAGAACCCGACATGAAATGACACTTGGTGTACATAGGGTTAACCATGTCTTTTCATGTCCTTTGCTATCTAATTTGCACAAACAATTAAATCAGTCTATGTGTGCAAAATTTCACACCTGTAGGGGTTAATTAAAGGTGTAAATTCGTAGCAAAAAAGTCCGTTTTTTTTACAACGAATTTACACCTTTAATTAACCCCTACAGGTGTGAAATTTTGCACACATAGACTGATTTAATTGTTTGTGCAAATTAGATAGCAAAGGACATGAAAAGACATGGTTAACCCTATGTACACCAAGTGTCATTTCATGTCGGGTGCTTCTGTCTTTTCACTGAAGCCGGCTTTACCCGGCAATTGAATCAGAGGATATTTTACTATGTAGAAGTGTATAAACTATACATATATGTATATATATATGTCACAATGACATGTATATATATTATATATGTATTCTATGTGTGTATATTTAGTGTTTACAAGGAAAGAATGGGGTTTTTTTAGTTGCAATATTTTGTTCCCATAGACTTACATGGGACTTCCGGTATCGGTATCGGGTATCGCCGATATTTTAGTGATATCGGCGATACCATTCCGATTCCGATACTTTAGGATATCGGAAAGTATCGCTCAACTCTAATTGCTAGTACTTCACGGCTAGTGATAGAAAATCCGGAGGCCCTGCTGGACTTCAAGTCGCAGAGGGTAGCCCTAAGTGTCGATACGTAACTGGAGTCAGGGAGAACAAGGACTTTTAGCAAGGCCAAGCTTAGAAGAACTTCGTTCTTGCCAACATCTGATTATCAGAGACAGAAAAGGCTCTACCACAATGTCGGCCGGGCGTAGCTGTTGCATCTGGAGTTAAACTTGACTTTATGCAAGTTAGGACTCACATACATTTCAAAGGTAAAGGAGGCCTCAAACCTGCTCAGCGATTACCTGAATGTGCATTCTCCACCCTAACCAGCTTCCCGGGACATACCTGCAACCATCTACAGTAAAGGTATGGAAAGAGAACAACTTGTGTGTGACTGACTTATTATCTGCACCCTGCACCACCATAGACTTTGAGGGACCAGTCCCACCTGTGGGGGACTTAACATCTAGCTGCCTACTAACATCCCCTCAGAAGATTCATTTAGCAGCGCTGGTCTTATTGATCAGAAACCACAGGTGGCGTCACGAACTATTCCTAAAATCCCCTGTAAATATCCCCCTTTGTATGACCGCCCAGGGCCACGGACCGAGCTCTGCTACTTGTGACATTTCCCATAGACTTCTAAGGGCTCGGTGCCGAGTACCCCATAGCCCTGGTACCACCACGGTGTGCGCGTCAGACACACTCTCCACTTGTCTCAGCCAGACTCCCTTGAGACACTTCCCAGTCTCAGACAGAATCCCTTGAGACAGACTACAGAGACACTTCCCAGTCTCCACCGCGTTCTCCTCTCCATGTGCCCAGCACTGCCTTTCATACCTGTAGCCACTCCCCAAGCCAAGGTTTATTAGCACATGGTCTGGTCACGTGTTCATGACCTCATCACAGGTCCTTCACCACATACAATCACCAGTATGTACCATTCATTCTCCCACCACCAGTGGGCGGTGTATGTGTGGTTAGCATGTCCCATCCAGCTCACAAGCTAACCCTGTAGGTTCACCCTTAACAAGAATCAGAACTCTTATGGGACTATAAGTCCCAGAACAACTTTACTGACCTACAGCACAGAATAGCTCTGTGACACATACTTTCCGTTTAGCCCCATACCAGGGACTGGTTTCCCATCTCTCTCATGCCTCCAGGCATAATTTGAGCAACTTATACAGTGCCCCCTAGGTGCCACATTAGTCATTATACCACAGTACCCTGAAAGTTCAGAGATGCAGTAATTGCAGGAGACATAGTAGTATAATAATTAAAATATAAGCAAAGTGTCGCCAAAATCATAAGTCCAGTTATCACGATACAGGTCCATTTAAGAGATGCATCAATGAAAAAATGTATATCCCACAATTTAGCTATACCAAAAAATCTGACCAGCACCCCCTAAGTATGGATAGGTGCAAGCTGTAGTGAATTTATGCACTAAGAACCTTCGCTTTTTTTGTAAGTACATCTTGCTGAGGGACAATGCATTTGGAAATTGTCATTTCCATTAACACTATATGTCTTGGCATTCAGAGTGCTGCTGAGCTTTTTTTATACACATTTTTATACATATCCCACAATGTATATAGATAATAAAGATGATATGATATAACACATTACTCAATGCATAGAGAATATATGTTAGATGTTACAGCCATCAATTAAAAGCCGAGAGGAGGGATTGTGGATCCTGAGAACACTTCAGCCCTATGGGCTGCCCAAATAGCACTTTCCAGAGTAGCACATGCCAGATTAAAAAATTATTTTCTCAGTCATGCTGCTGATAAAACCTGAACAAAAATACACTTTAACACCCTAAATTTCTTTTTTAAAAAACTTTCCAGAATTATTCCTGTGCTGGAAGTCAGCGCAGACAGATATATACTGCATTAACAACGAAAGGGTATGTCAGTTCCATACAGTATGGGACGTAATAATGGTGATTCTGTGGCATAAATCCTTCATTTTTTAAACACAGTGGTAAACTCAGATTTCTAAAGAATAAGACTGGCTATAAACATAACATTTCTGCTGAACATTGCAACTAATAATTTCCAGCATTGAGGACAATTACCAATTTGTAAATCTTTGGGATAAAGTACTCTCATCATGATTAGACATGAGCAAATATCGTCGGTTCCTTCCTTATTCGGCTCGCTACTAGAGCTTACCAAATAGCTGCAGCGGGAACCCGGATACATGGAGCACTCCCGGTGATCAGCTGTTGGCTCCACAGCTACATGTGTCTCGGCTGTGTGACAGTCACAACACATGCATGTATAGACTGTGTGTTGTGACTGTCACACAGCCGAGACACATGCAGCAACGGCACCTGACACCTGGCGTTGGCACTTGCTCTCCCCAGGCTTTCATGACATTGTCGTGTCACGCAATCCCTGCGGCCAATCAGCTGAAGCTTCACTGTCCACACCTTTGGATAAAATTGATATCCAGAGGAAGTGAGAGCTGTTGCTGATATAACATTTTACCATACATAGCATGGCATAATGTAAAATATCAGGCTGTTACGCTTCCCCGTTGAGGGAACGCGGGACATGGCATAGCTTGCCTAGCTAGCCAATACTCCCATGCCGCCAGACCACGACGACATGGGGCGTGTGTCCAAGATGGTAAGGGATGTGGACCCACTGGACCTCAGAGGGGGACCCGGGCCTACCTGGACTAGGGAGGGCAGCGACTGGGGGTCTGTGGCAGCTGAGCATGTGGGCAAGATGGCGACCTGCCGGACTAGACCACACCGCACAACTTCAGGTAAAAAAAAACATAAAGTTTACTTGAAGACAAACAGTACATAAACAGAACATAATTCCAGGCTCCCTATCCCGCTCATCAGGGAAGGGTACACGACTCAGGATAACAGACAAAGGCAGGGGTCATCACGGGTTGATGCAGTCCAGGGTCATCTGGCACGGGCCTGTTAGGACAGCCTCTCTCTAAGGCCTCAGGCATAGCACAGGCTCAGCAGGAGAACATCAGACACTGACCCAGGACAGACGTCAGACGATGGTGGGGTCGTCACGGGTTGATGCAGGCCAAGGTTATCTGGCATGGGCACACTAGGATGGCCTCTATCTCGGGCCTCAGGCGTAGCACAGGCTCAGCAGGAGAACATCAGACACCGACCCAAGACAGACATCATCACAGGGTAGACCACGGGGAAATGGCAAGACATCGGGACACAGGCAAGACATCTGGACATCAGGACACAGGCTGGACATCTGGATCTCAGGACATCTAGACACAAGCTGGACCTCAGGACATCTGGACACAGGTTGAACATCAGGACACAGACAGGACATCAGGACAGAGACAGGACATCAGGATACAGACAGGGCATCAGAACATCTGGACACAGGCTGGACATCAGGACTAGTGTTGAACCACCCCCGTAGTGTTCGAGTTCGGTTCGGTTCGCCGAACACGCGTGTGTTCAACGAACTGTTCGTCGAACAACGTCGAACACCGTTAAAATCAATGGCAGGCAAACTAAAACACACAGAAAAACATAGAAAACACATAGAAAACACTTCAAAGGTGTCCAAAAGCTGACAAACTGTTCAGAAGACACAACTAACACATGGAAAAGTGACAAGTACATATAGTCATGCGAAAAAAAAGAGGTGGAGGAGTAAAAGGAGGGGGAGACACAGCTATAGGTATGTCATGCCCTTCTAAAACCAAAAAAGTGCGAAGCAGACACGGCCAGTCCGTTCCAGCCCGTGCGATCTGCGTGTCGCCGGGTTTGTGCCAGAGCTGCGGTGGACCCTGACGGCCAGCCCCCTTCTCCCAATACTGGTGCCTGTCCGCTGGTGGGTCGAGCGAGCCACCCTGCGGTAGAGGCAAGTCTAATCTTTTTAATTTAAATTGTCTCTCTAATTTGAATGAGTACACTTTAAATCCCTTTACAAGGATCTATTGGAGGGCAAGTCTCATGCCAGCAGCTGCGGTAATGCCAGGTCCAGTAGCGTCCAGTAAAGCTGCTGCAGTTAAAAAGCTTTTATAAGGATCGAGCTTGGCTGTCCACCGCAAGGCGTCCTACCGCCAGTCCCAGCCCCTGTGCCTTGGGGTATATAAACCAAAAAAGGAAATAGGGAACTATGTGTAATGTCCCTAATAAAGGGTTAATAAGATTAATAATACAATACTCAATTTAACCACGAAAAGAGGGTAATAGCGCAATATATAAAGTTTATTCAAGCAAAAAGGTACAAAATGGACAGGGTATCAGGGAGACATACAAAAGTTGATAAAATGAATAAATGCTGCATGCCAATAAGGCTGCAGCAACAGAGAAGCTAACGTCACCCAGTATAGTAATGTGTAGATTAAATAAGTAAATAGAACGGCATTACATAATAATAACACATCATAATCTAACAAGGAATAAGGTTGATATGGCAAAAATATAACAAAAAAATAACAATCAGGTGCCAATATTACCTTGTGACATGGTAGGATGCCGCAAATACAATGCTGGGATGGCGTGTGAACGAGCCCCGACGCGTGTTTCACCGCACTCGGCTTCGTCAGGAGGCGTGGTTAAAAAGGTATGGGCATAAGGTATAAATAGAAAAAATAATGATAATAATGAGGAGCATCTGCGAATCGGCGCGACTCCCGGCATGATGTGGCACCCGGATGTCGAAGCACGCCGAGGAGCGCAGTGAATGATGGGAGGGAGGATGTGCGTCATCCCATACCATCGCCACGGCAATGCTCTCGGACCGCAACGGCATCCGGGCATCACAGCACATGCGCGGGTCGCGTCTGCGCAGGTGTCCGTTCATATCAAGTACAAAAGATGGCTTTGTGTAGCCCAGCTGCGCTTGGAATCACATTTCCCAGGAGGATGCACCAAAGGTAACACCCACAAGTGACCTGATATTCATTCACAGCTTCACCAATCCCAAGAGCCACCAGAGGGAGCCCTTTCAGAGTATATATAAGGATGGTGAAGCCACAGCAGTTAGTTCTCACAGAGAGACAGTCTAGTCTGAGGGCTGCAGCTTGCAGTGACAGATCAGATTACCTCAGAAAATTGAGAAGCTGTTAGTTCTCTTGGAGTGTTGGAGAGTTAGCTCTAGAAGTGTGCACAGATCAGTAGACGGAAATCCTGATAGCTGCTTCAGACAGAGCATTAGAAAGAAGGAAGGAAAGGGAACAGCAGTAATTGAAGGAACCTGAAGACTGCAGCTTTGATCTTAGTTCAATGTGTGGAGGCTAGTACGAGTGGAGAAAGATAGCCACTTCAGCCTGGTCAGAACTGAGTCAACTGAGTGCAGTTTCAGTGAGCAAGCGTGCCGACGCTTTGAGAGCGGTGAAGAGAGAGAAGAATCAGCCATCTTCTGCTAGTGTGCTTATGTTAAGGGTCGGAGTAGGACGAAAGGCGAGTGGAAGAAAGAAGAGAGTAATAGAGGTTGAAACAGCATTGATAGCTTACCTCTACTCTGAATAACCGGACACCGGGTCCGAGCTTGCTAGAATCTACACGACTAGTAGGAGATACCGGAGACCCTGCTGGACTACAGGTCGCAGGGGCCCAGGAGTGCTGATACGTAACCGGGGTCAGGAAGACGGGGGGGGTCTAGCAGGATGCTGCATACAGAGACACTGTTCTATCCAAGAGAAGGCTCCACCACAAAGTCAGCCGGGCGTATACGTGAAGACAGAGTTAGACTTCGTTTCATACAGGTCAGAAACTCACACTTCAGGAGTAAGAAGGCCCTACACCTACTCAGTGGGAATACTGGACGTGCATCCTCCACCCTACCAGCATCCTGGGATGTGCCTGCAACTACATCAGTAAAGGTACAGAAAGAGACTTTTGTGTGTGTGTCTGCATTATTGCTCCTGCGGCTGAACTCCCCTTCTCCGTCCTGTACCCCAACACCGCCATTCACCCTGAGGGACCCAGTCTTGCCTGTGGAAGACTTAACACCTGGCTGCCCAGAAACAACCCCTCAGCGGATTTACACAGCAGCGCTGGTCACACTAACCAGGTACCACAGGTGGCGTCACAAATTCCTATAAATCCTTTAATCCCCTGTAAATACCCCCCTTTTTAGTGAGCACCCAGGGCCACAGACCGAGCTGTGCTACCCGTGACATCCCCCATTGAAGTGAACGGGCTCGGTGCCGAGTACCCCACAGGCCCTGGCGGGCGACTCATCTACCTGGCGTCACGAACAGGATCCGAAGCTCGCTATAAGTGAGTCCTGTGTGCCTGAATGGACTGTTTTTGTGCAAAAAGACTGTGGTTACTATTTTTGTGATTTTGCCGCCATTTGCTGCCATTTTACCGCCATGTTCGCGCCCTGAGGCGCTGGTGAAGAAGGGGGGCGTGAATTCGTGGGCGTGCCCCCCCCTGTGGCACGAAAATTATGGCCGCCCTGTCTAAGTGTTACTACAACGTCAGATCATGCCCCACTGCAAAGGAGATCCGCCTCCTCTTCATCCTCAGTGCAAGGAAGAGAAAGCAAAAGTCCCGCCTCCACGGAAAAGACCAGAGCGTTCCGGATGGAAAGCACAGTCTGGCCTGGAGAGAGATGGCTGAAGGACAGGAGTCGCTGTGTGGGGGAATGGCGGTGCGCAGGCCCCATTCCCCTGAAGAGGCGCAGCCTGTGCCCGAGCCATCCCCAGGTCGGGAGAGCGACGAAGTGTTATATCGTGAGCAGGAGGTGGATGAGGCTCTGCGGGATCTGATCCGACACCGCGTAGAGATGGAGGCGATGGAGCGGAGCTGGCGTGCCCTGAAACTGCGGCTGCAGTGGGACCAGCTGCTCTCCCCCCTGGATGCGCGACTGCCACCTGTGCTGCCACTGGAGCCAGCGGCTGAGGAGGAACCGGAGGCCGGCCCCGGAAGAGCTGTACCTGACCCCGCCGAGGATGCGGCTGGAGGAGAGGAGGCTGTGGAGGCCTTGCCCGGACCGGAACGCCAGCCAGGCCAGGAACCAGTGGCCCACCGCTGATGAAAGAATGCAGTCCCCCGGTAGGGACGGGGGAAGAGATCCTGCCCGAAGCTATGGAAATCGACTGGGAGGAAATGGAGCTCCTGGACGACGTGGAATACGCCGCCCAGAAGGAGAATGAGTGGAGACGCCGAGAACAGGAGGAGCCGCAGCAGCGGGAGCAGCGTGAGGCGCAGTGGCTTCGTCAGAGGTATCGGGAGAGAGATCTTGCTGATAAGGAGAACGTCCGGCGAGACAGAGGTACGCTCCGGGAACCGCGGCACCAGGGGGCGATAAGAGACTTTAAACTCCAGGGAGGCTGGGGGTTCATCCATGAGCCCGGGCTATACCAGGAAGTCTTTGTGAACCGCAGGGATGTGGAGTCGCACTTGCCTGAGGGACACCCGGACAGGGACCTGCTAATAGGGGATGTTGTCACCTACACGCGGCATTGGGGGCTTAAAGGGTGGTATGCCCTGAACGTCTCCAGAGTCAGCGCCCCGGTCCCTGAAGCAGTAAATGCACCCCGCATCTTAGTGTCCCAGGCCTCTGCAAACCCAGAGCCAGTCCACGACCTGCGTCACACTCTTGAGCGCTGCAGAGCGCAGCAGCTGTTAGCACACCCCCTGTTGAGCCAAGCCTGTGCAACCTGCAGAGCCTAAGCCTAAGAGAGGCACCTGTCAGGCCTCCAGGCAATCGTATGGAAAGAAAAAGAACTGTAGCTACCCAGACCCCGGTAGCAGGACATGACTTAATGGTGTTGCGGTTTAGGACCCACAGTGTGCTTCTAGCCCCAGGTATGGAAGATGCTGCAATGTTTAGAGATTCTTCTGATGAAGACCAGTAGGACCCGGACAGGGGTTACTGAACTGTTGAAAAGTTAATAGTTGCTGCATCCGGACGGGTGCTGGCCTGCTGTTTATGTGAAGTTCTGAAAATGTTTACATAGCTATGATGTCTAGTATACCCCAGTAGGGTAATGTGTTTTTCATAATGCCTATGATTATGGACTGCGTGGCTGAGGACTTTGCCAGCCCAAAAACTGTGTTGTAAATAGTTGGCACTTAGTGCCCCATCTTGGTTTTACGTGAAACCACTACTACCTCTGAAGACAAAACCCGCTTGGTGTGGCCGAAAGTGGGGTCTGCAAAAAGGGAAGTCCTGCAGCCCACCCAGGACCACCGTGGGAGGTTTTGAGTGGGTCCTCCACAAGTATACTGTTTACTTGACAAGCACTTTGCACTGCATTTTCTACTTTTTCTATTTGTATTAAAAGTGTATTTATATTGTAACGTTAAAGAGTCCTCACCTCCCGTAAGGGAAGAGTTAATGTTGTTGTTAATTTAAAAATTATTTCTTTCAGCCCCGATGTGCTGATGTTAACTAGGGGGGATGTGTAGCCCAGCTGCGCTTGGAATCACATTTCCCAGGAGGATGCACCAAAGGTAACACCCACAAGTGACCTGATATTCATTCACAGCTTCACCAATCCCAAGAGCCACCAGAGGGAGCCCTTTCAGAGTATATATAAGGATGGTGAAGCCACAGCAGTTAGTTCTCACAGAGAGACAGTCTAGTCTGAGGGCTGCAGCTTGCAGTGACAGATCAGATTACCTCAGAAAATTGAGAAGCTGTTAGTTCTCTTGGAGTGTTGGAGAGTTAGCTCTAGAAGTGTGCACAGATCAGTAGACGGAAATCCTGATAGCTGCTTCAGACAGAGCATTAGAAAGAAGGAACGAAAGGGAACAGCAGTAATTGAAGGAACCTGAAGACTGCAGCTTTGATCTTAGTTCAATGTGTGGAGGCTAGTACGAGTGGAGAAAGATAGCCACTTCAGCCTGGTCAGAACTGAGTCAACTGAGTGCAGTTTCAGTGAGCAAGCGTGCCGACGCTTTGAGAGCGGTGAAGAGAGAGAAGAATCAGCCATCTTCTGCTAGTGTGCTTATGTTAAGGGTCGGAGTAGGACGAAAGGCGAGTGGAAGAGAAGAAGAGAGTAATAGAGGTTGAAACAGCATTGATAGCTTACCTCTACTCTGAATAACCGGACACCGGGTCTGAGCTTGCTAGAATCTACACGACTAGTAGGAGATACCGGAGACCCTGCTGGACTACAGGTCGCAGGGCCCAGGAGTGCTGATACGTAACCGGGGTCAGGAAGACGGGGGGGTCTAGCAGGATGCTGCATACAGAGACACTGTTCTATCCAAGAGAAGGCTCCACCACAAAGTCAGCCGGGCGTATACGTGAAGACAGAGTTAGACTTCGTTTCATACAGGTCAGAAACTCACACTTCAGGAGTAAGGAGGCCCTACACCTACTCAGTGGGAATACTGGACGTGCATCCTCCACCCTGCCAGCATCCTGGGACGTGCCTGCAAGTACATCAGTAAAGGTACAGAAAGAGACTTTCGTGTGTGTGTCTGCATTATTGCTCCTGCGGCTGAACTCCCCTTCTCCGTCCTGCACCCCTACACCGCCATCCACCCTGAGGGACCCAGTCTTGCCTGTGGAAGACTGAACACCTTGCTGCCCAGAAACAACCCCTCAGCGGATTTACACAGCAGTGCTGGTCACACTGACCAGGTACCACAGGTGGCGTCACGAATTCCTACAAATACTTTAACCCCTTCACCCCAAGGGAGGTTTGCACGTTAATGACCGGGCCAATTTTTACAATTCTGACCACTGTCTATTTATGAAGTTATAACTCTGGAACGCTTCAACGGATCTTCGCGATTCTGAGACTGTTATCTTGTGACATATTGTACTTCACGTTAGTGGTAAAATTTCTTCGATATAACTTGCGGTTATTTTTTAAAAAAACGCAAATATGGCAAAAATGTTGAAAATTTTGCAATTTTCAAACTTTGAATTTTTATTCCCTTAAAACAGAGAAATATATCACACAAAATAGTTAAGAAATAACATTTCCCAAATGTCTACTTTACATCAGCACAATTTTGGAACCAAAATTTTTTTTGTTAGGAAATTATAAGGGTTAAAAGTTGACCAGCGATTTCTCATTTTTACAACAAAATTTACAAAGCCATTTTTTTTAGGGACCACCTTATATTTGAAGTCACTTTGAGGGGTCTATATGGCAGAAAATACCCAAAAGTGACACCATTCTAAAAACTGCACCCCTCAAGGTACTCAAAACCACATTCAAGAAGTTTATTAATCCTTCAGGTGCTTCACAGGAGCTGAAGCAACGTGGAAGGAAAAAATGAATATTTAACTTTTTAGCCACAAAAATTATCTTTTACAAACTTTTTTATTTATTTTCACAAGGGTAAAAGGAGAAAATGGACAGATAATATTGTTGTGCAATTTCTCCTGAGTACGCCAATACCCCATATGTGGGGGAAAACCACTGTTTGGGCACACGGCAGAGCTCGTAAGGGAAGGAGCGCCGTTTGACTTTTTCAAACTAAAATTGGCTGGAATTGAGATTGGACGCCATGTCACGTTTGGAGAGCCGCTGATGCGCCTAAACAGTGGAAACCCCCCACAAGTGACACCATTCCCTAAGGAACTTATCTAGATCTGTTGTGAGCACTTTGAACCCCCAAGCGTTTCACAAAAGTTTATAATGCCTGGGTGTGAAAAAAAAACAACAATTTTCCACAAAAATGATTTTTTAGTCCCAAATTTTTGATTTTTCCAAGAAATTGACCCTAAGTTGTCCATTTGTCTGATACCGATACCCATATGTGGGGGGGGGGAACTGTTTGGGCGCACGGCAGGGCTTGGAAAGGAAGTAGTAACGTTTTGGAATGCAGACATTGATGGGGGTCATGTTCCGTTTGCAGTGCCCCAGATGAGCCTAAACAGTGGAAACCCCCCACAAGTGACCCTATTTTGGAAACTAGACCCCCTAAGGAACTTATCTAGATCTTTGGTGAGCACTTTGAACCCCCAAGTGCTTCACACAAGTTTATAATGCCCGGCATGAAAATAAAAATCCTATTTTTTTCCCATAAAAATTTTAGTTTTAGTCACTAATTTTTTATTTTCCCAAGGGTAACAGGAGAAATTGGACCACAAAAGTTGTTGTACAATTTGTCCTCAGTACGCTGATACCCCATATGTGGGGGGGAACCACTGTTTGGGTGCACGGCAGAGCTCGGAATGGAAGGAGCACCATTTGACTTTTTCCAACCAAAATTGGCTGGAATTGAGATTGGACGCCATGTTGCATTTGGAGAGCCCCTGATGTGCCTAAACAGTGGAAACCCCCCACAAATGACCCCATTTGGGAAACTAGACCCCCTAAGGAACTTATCTAGATCTTTGGTGAGCAATTTGAACCCCCAAGTGCTTCACACAAGTTTATAACGTAGAGCCGTAAAATTAAAAAATCATATTTTTTCCACACAAATGATCTTTTCACCCCAATTTTTATTTTCCAAGGGTAACAAGACTCCAAAAGTTATTGTGCAATTTGTCCTGAGTATGGTGATACCCCATATGTGGGAGTAAACCACTGTTTGGGTGCATGGCAGAGTTTGGAAGGGAAGGAGCGCCGTTTGACTTTTTCAACGTAGAATTGGCTGGACGCCATGTTGTGTTTGGAGAGCTCCTGATCTGCCTAAACAGTAGAAACCCCCACAAATGACACCATTTTGGAAACTAGACCGCTAAAGGAACTTATCTAGATGTGTGGTGAGAACTTTGAACCCCCAGGTGTTTCACTATATTTATAACGTACAGCCGTAAAATAAAAAATCTTTTTTTTTTTTTTTTTTTACAAAAATGATTTTTTTCGCCCGAAATATTTAATTTTCACAAGGGTAACAGGAGAAATTGGACCCCAAAAGTTGTTGTCCAATTTGTGCTGAGTACGCTGATACCCAATATGTGGGAGAAAACTACTGTATGGGCACACGTCGGGGCTCGGAAGGGAAGTAGTGACGTTTTGGATTGCAGACTTTGATGGAATGGTCTGGGGGCGTCATGTCGCATTTGGAGAGCCCCTGATGCGCCTAAACAGTGGAAACCCCCCACAAGTCACCCCATTTTGGAAAATAGACCCCACAAGGAACTTATCTAGATGTGTGGTGAGCACTTTGAGCCCCGAAGTGCTTCACAGAAGTTTATAACGTACAGCCGTAAAAATAAAAAATCTTTTTTTTTTTTACAAAAATGATTATTTCGCCCCCAATATTTTATTTTCACAAGGGTAACAGGAGAAATTGGACCCCAAAAGCTGTTGTCCAATTTGTCCTGAGTACGCTGATACCCAATATGTGGGAGAAAACTACTGTATGGGCACACGTCGGGGCTCGGAAGCCCCCAGTTTTTTATTTCCCCAAGGGTAACAGAAGAAATAGGACAAATTGCACAATAATTCTTGGGGTCCAGAGTACACTGATACCCCATATGTGGGGGTAAACTACTGTTTGGGCGCATGGCAGAGCTCAGAAGTGAAGGAGCACAGTTTGACTTTTTCAACGCAGAATTGGCTGGAATTGAGATCAGACTCCATGCCACATTTGGAGAGCCCCTGATGTGCCTAAACAGTGGAAACCCCCCAATTCTAACTCCAACCCTAACCCCAACACACCCCTAACCCTAGTCTCAACCCTAACCACAAACCTAACCCTAACACACCCCTAACCCTAATCCCAACCCTAACCATAACCCTAACTTTAGCCGCAACCCTAACCCTAACCCTAACCCTAATGGGAAAATGGAAATAAATACATTTTTTTAATTTTATTATTTTTGCCTAACTAATGAGGTGATAAAGGGGGGTTTGATTTACTATTTATAGCGGGCTTTTATGATTGGCAGCTGTCACGCTAAAAGACGCTTTTTATTGCAAAATGAAATTTTTTGCATAACCACATTTTGAGAGCTATAATTTTTGCATATTTTGGCCCACAGAGTCATGTGAGGTCTTATTTTTTGCGGTATGAGTTAACGTTTCTTTTGGTACCATTTTTGAGCACGTGACATTTTTTGATCGCTTTTTATTTTGATTTTTGGGAGTTTAGAATGAACAAAAATCAGCAATTCATGAGTTTCTCTTGGGGGAGGCGTTTATACCGTTCCGCGTGTGGTAAAATTGATAAAGCGGTTTCATTCTTCGGGTTAGTACGATTATGGCGATACCTCATTTATATCTTTTTTTATGTTTTGGCGCTTTTATAGAATAAAAACAATTTTATATAAAAAATTATTATGTTTGCATCGCTTTATTCTGCGAGCAGTAACTTTTTTATTCTTTCGCTGATGATGCTGTATGGCAGCTCGTTTTTTGCGGTACAAGATGACATTTTCAGCGGTACCATGTTTTTTATATCGGTCTTTTGATCGCGTGTTATTCCACTTTTTGTTCGGCGGTATGATGATAAAGCATTGATTTTTTGCTTTTTTTTTTTTTAAGGGGTTCACTAAAGGGGTTAACTAGTGGGACAGTTTTATAGGGGGGTCGTTACGGACACGGCAATACCAAATATGTGTACTTTTATTGTTTTGTTTTTTTTATTTACAGGAAGAAATGAATTTATTGGGGAATATTTTTTTTTTTTATTTATTTTGGAATTTTTTTTAAAACATGTTTATTTTTATTTTTTTTAACTTTTTTACTTTGTCCTAGGGTGGGACATTACTGTATTTTATCAGATCGCTGGTGTGACAGTGTGCACAGCACTCTGTCACACCAGCGATCGCTCAGGCACTGCTGCAGGCTTCTCAGTGCCTGCTCTCAGCAGGCACTGAGGAAGCCGCCTCCCTGCAGGACCCGGCGGCCATCTTGGATCTGGGTCCTGGGAGGGAGGAAGCCCTCAGAACAGCGCAATCACATCACTGTTCTGAGGGTCTCAGGGTAGCTCGCAGGGAGCCCCCTCTCTGCGCGATGCTCCCCTGTGCCCCTGGTACACCGCGATTATGTTTGCCAGGGGTTAATGTCCCGGGAGCGGTCTGTGACCGCTCCTGACACACAGTCCCGGGTGTCAGCTGTGATAATCAGCTGACACCCGGCGACGCCTATGACGTGCTATCCCGTCCATGGTCAGAATAGCACGGGTTTCATGGACGGGATAGTACGTCGGATGTCAGAGAGGGGTTAATCCCCTGTAAATACCCCCCTTTTTAGTGAGCGCCCAGGGCCACGGACCGAGCTGTGCTACCCGTGACATCCCCCATTGAAGTGAACGGGCTCGGTGCCGAGTACCCCACAGGCCCTGGCGGGCGACTCAGCTTGAATAGATAATTTTATTTAATGACTAAAGAATATGACGCTGCGATAGTCAGATAAATGACCTGGCAATATAAACTAAGAGATATAATTAACCAGATGAAAAGTAATAAATTGGTTACCATGGTAATGGAGGCAGCGTTAACGGTATATAAAAACAAAGTAACTCATGTATACAGGTGGAGGCATAATAATCATGGCACATAGATCTAACACAAGAAAAATACAAGCTTATACATGTATCGACCCGCCACCACAATTGTGGATTACCAGGGCAATGGGGTACTCAGAGCCGAGCCCATGGAAGTCTATGGGGTTTGTCACAGGTAGCAGTGGCTCGGTCTGTGGCCCTGGCGGTCTGACGTATGTTGGGGGGAATATTTACAGGGGATAGATTTATATACAGTTCGTGACGCCACCTGTAGTCTCTGGTAATGTGTACCAGCGCTGCTGTAGATCTCTGAGGGGATGGTGAGGCAGCTAGATGTCGGGTCCCCTACAGGTGGGACTCTTCCCTCAGGTCGATGGTTATGGTGGGGTTGTGCAGGCATGCAATTAAATAACACAGTCTCACACGTCAGCGTCTTTCCATACCTTTTACTTGTAAGATGGTAAGGCAGGTCCCAGGGAGGCTGATCCAATGGAGGATGTGTTTTGAGGTAGCAGCTGGACAAGTTAGGGGCCTCCTTTACTTTCAAAATGGTGAGTCCAACCAGCATAAAGCGTAGTTCCCTCTATAAACTCCAGCTATTTCAAAGCTGTACTGCCCGGTCAGTTTTGTGGTCGGAGCCTTCCTGTGTGAGTTCCTATTCTTGCTGATCAGGCTCAAAGTTCTCACTCCCCCTGACCCCAGTTACGTACCGACACTCCAAGGGCTGCTTTCTGTTACCTAAGGTCCAGTAAGCCTCTGGTTTTTCTACCACTATGCGTGAAGCTATAGTGATGCTTCGGTCCCCAGTGACCGGTGACAATGTGCAGGACTTCTCCAATCCTATAGCACTCAGAATTCCTACCACTGTGCCTTTCGCCTTGTCCGCGCTTGTAGCATAAGCATTCCTCACTTCAAAGGTTATAAAAGTCAGTCCCTTTCTTAACTTCTTTCTTGAGCTTGTTGCCAGAATCTCAGTAATCCTCTAGGCAGGAGCACGTCTCTGAACCTTCACTGTCCTTGGGACAGGAGACTGAAGTATATCTGCAACTCACTCTCTCTTCTCAATAGATGTCTCAGTCTGTCTATCAGTGGAGCACAGCTCTGACCAGGCTGAGGTGATCTGGCTCACCTTTACTGGCCTCCACTTCTCTGAACTGCACGCAGACTGCACTTCCTGACTCCTTCGAGTCACTGACTGAACTGAACTCCTGAACACTCCCTATGACTAGACTTTATACCTGTGGGCGTGTCTAAGTGTGTTGGAATGAATGTTCATTGAGCATTAAACTGCTAACTCTCCACACATCCTCCAGGGTACTGCGTGTGCCTTCACACAGGGCTACACATACACAGAAGGGTAATCTAAATACAAAGAATAACTGTATATGTACTTTCATATGTGATATTCTCTTGATATATAAACAGGCGCAAACCTATGAATACAAGTAATGCCTCAAGTGTCACTATGGCACAGCGGAAAAGATAGACAAAACCATTAAAAAATCGTATAAAATATAATAATAATGGCCAAGATAATCAGTATAGAATATAAGGCAGTAGAAAAATAATGAAAGCCACATAAGCGGCAGTGTATAATACTGCCATCTACCGCTGTGTCAATATGCAACAGCAGGCACATATATAACGTCCCGAATATCTGAACCTAAAAATAGATAGATAGCGCCATCAATGACACAGTGGCACAGTGACAAAAGTAAATAATGCTCATCAGAGGCCACCTAAAGTATGTTAATAGAGGCCAGAATTGCCAATATAATATATAAGGCAGCAAGGGGATAATAGAAGCCTTAAATGGGGCAGTGTATGGTCGTACCATTCATCACTGTATCACTATGCATCACAAGACATGTATACATGATATCCTGTGCCTTGGGGTGCCTCCCCGATGTTCTTCACTGAGTGTCCCGGGGGCCGGAAGCATTTCCTTTGAAAAAAATAAGTGTCCAAACTACAGGTGGTGTAGCTTGCTTAACAGCTGGGTTAATCCGCTGACTAGCAAACACTGCTACTAGGCCCAAAATTATTGTCTGGGCTAGATGCAGTTAAAAATTTGTAATTAGATACTCTCGTTGGATGCTGAGAAAGCATTCCACAGAGTCTCCTGGCAAGCCATATATTATTCTCTTAAAAAGCTTGGGGTACGGGACCCTTTTATAGGCCCCGTATCGCAATCCGTCAGCTAGGCTGAAGATAAATGGAACATTATCATCACCTTTCATAATCACCAATGGGACAAGGCAGGGATGTCCTCTGTCCCCTCTCTTATACATCCTAGTGATGGAGCACCTGCTCTCATCAATTCACGATAACCCCAATATTAGGGGGATTGAGGTGGGAGGCACCGAGTACAAGTGCTCTGCATTTGCTGATGAATGATGTCCTAGTATATATCACTCAACCACATATATCCATCACTGCTGTTATGGCTGAAATAGATCACTTTAGTACATGGTCAAATTTTAAAATCAATTAAAGCGAAGTCTGAGGCCCTCAATGTTTCCCTCCCCAAATCCATACATGATTCCATTCAGTCCAACTTTCCCTTTGCCTGGCCCTCACAGGGTATCAAATACTTAGGAATTCGTATTCATAGAGACCTCTCCCGTCTATTTTTTCTTAATTTTGGGCCCTTTATTGAACAACTCCATAGAGATCTTACTTCTTGGACGGTGAAGGATTTTTCCAGGTTTGGCAGAATAAATATACTAAAAATGAACGTCCTACCTAAACTCTTATACCTCTTCCAAACCATTCAAGTGGTAATTCCCTCAAAGTTTTGTAAAAGACTATGCATTAGCTTTTGCAGATTTATCTGGGCAAGTGGGCGTCCACGCATTCGGGGGGACGTTCTGATCAGACACAAACAAAAGGGGGGCCTTAGCCTTCCGGATTGTAGAAGGTATTACATGGCAGCAGTGCAGGCTAGAATCCTCGACTTCTTCCATCATTCGGAGGGGAAATTGTGGGTCAAAATAGCTCAATCCATTTGTCTTAAAGCTCTTAGCACTCTCCCTTGGTGCGCCCATTTAATTGTCCCCTCTCTTGGCCTCATGTCATATAGTACTTATGCCACTGCTTTGGCTTTGAGATCCCCCAAAAAAAGCTTATCCTCAATCGACCCCCAGGGCCCCTTGCTCCTGATTTCAGATAATCCAGATTTCCCTCCAGGACTATCTGCAAATAGATTTCTCGGTTCAAATAAATCCCATCCCATATTATTTTCTCATGTCATCTCCAATACTTCGCTGCTCCCCCTCAATGACTTGTTACAGGGAAGAGCCACTTCCCCGAAGGCAAATTTTGAATATAGCCAGTTACAACACTTCTATTCAACTGTGAAGAAGCGCACATATCTTCATAGAGATCTCACAAACTTTGAAAAATTGAGCCTATCATTGTCACCCCTTACACACTCCATCTCCCTACTGTATAATCTCCTCATTGCCCAGGTAACTGACAATAGGCCAGGATTTTGCGGTGCATGGGAAAGGGAACTGGGGAAGTCCTTCTGTGACTCACAATGGGATAAATGTTTCTTCCTAACACATAAAACCTTAATAGGGTCCAAAGCTCAGGAAACCTCCTTCAAAATTATCTCTAGATGGTACTGGGTACCAGCAGTCCATCATAGATGGTATCCAGTGGTCTCAGATAGATGTTGGAGATGTGGGGAGGGGGAAGGGACAATGTCACACATATGGTGGGCATGCTCTATAATAAATGCATTTTGGGCAAAGGTGGTTCCCATGATTGAGAAAATAACTGGTTGGACTATCCCTTGATTTAAAAAACTTGGACGCCTACCATCAAGGCCCCAACTAAAGTTATCCGTGATGTCGGCACAACAATGATCATAATCGCACTCTATTGATTGGTGGTCTGCCGTGGTCCGCTCCCTCTCTCTCTATCTTTCATATTGAAAAATACATGCTTGAAAATCTCCTCCTCATTCCTTACCAGTTTGCAAAGCTCACTTAATCATTTTATTTGGGGTAGGGAAAAAGCCAGAGTGGCTCAAAATGTTCTTTATAATCAAAAAATTTATGGTGGAGCTGGACTACCGAACATTTCGGCTTATTACTCTGCTAATCTGATCAAACAGAGATGTTTTTGGTGGCCTCATAAAGACCCTCCAGCCTGGTACGATTTAGAACTCTTTTTAAACAACTACAAACCTCCCCATTTGTTAGGCTACTTTCACACTTGCGTTTTTTTGCGCAGTGCATCGTGCGCACATGAAACGCATTAAAAAACCGCATGCAAACGCTTATAAACGCTGCGATGTTTAGTCGCATCAGCGTGCGCATTATGACCAAAAAACGCATCGTTTGTATGCGATTTCAAGCGTTTTTGCATGCGTTTGCGTTTTATCGGCGCATGGGTTGTCTACGTTTCACATTTCTATCAACTCTGTCTCTATCATCTCTGTCTATCATCTCTGTCTCTGTCATCTCTGTCTCTATCATCTCTGTCTCTATCATCTGTCTCTATCATCTCTGTCTCTATCATCTATCATCTGTCTCTATCATCTCTGTCTCTATCATCTCTATCTCTATCATCTCTGTCTCTATCATCTGTCTCTATCATCTATCATCTGTCTCTATCATCTCTGTCTCTATCATCTATCATCTGTCTCTATCATCTCTGTCTCTATCATCTGTCTCTATCATCTCTGTCTCTATCATCTATCATCTGTCTCTATCATCTCTGTCGCTATCATCTCTGTCTCTATCATCTGTATCATCTCTGTCTCTATCATCTGTCTCTATCATCTCTGTCTCTATCATCTCTGTCTCTATCATCTCTGTCTCTATCATCTCTGTCTCTATCAACTTTTTATCTACACTCCCCACAATGTATCTTGTGTAGGGGGTGGTTTAAACAAGTGTTTAGACATTATTTACTCCAAAGCCATGCGCACGCCAGCGCACCCAAAGACTGCAATGTTATTTTTTGCACATAGCATGCGCACACGTGCGCACACGTTTTTTTAAAGCGGTTGGGCGGAAAAAAAATACAACATGTAGCGTCTAGCGCGTATGGACGCACACCTGGAAAATGTGCAGCGCACGCCAAACGCTGATGAACGCGTGCAAGCGCTAGACCCTGCGCCCGCCATGTTAAAGATAGGGGAACATTGCGCATGCGACCGATAGTGCACGATGCGCTGCGCGATAAAACGCAAGTGTGAAAGTAGCCTTAGTATTAGGTTTTCTCTTAAACAAGCAAATTCCTTATAGTTCCCACCCCATTCTCCAGCCCTCCATTGAGGCCTGGAAAAGGCTTGCTAAACCAAAAAAGGATTGTGATAAAAATCCATATCCTCAAGAATATTCCATTATCTCTTATCCATGAATCTAGGGGATTGGTCTTGGACCCTCTCTGGCTCAAATTGGGTATTAAGAAACTGGGAGATATCTACGATGTTTCTAAATTCTATCCTTATTCTTTTATTAAAGAACATTTCCATTCATCCTCCCTATCATTTTTTCACTACATTATTCTCAAGGAACAAATTTATGTCTTCCTGCAAGTGCGCCCTCGGATTTCTGAACCGGTTTTAAATTTACTTTGCAACTTAGATCATAACATTTTTTGGAGTCTTACCTACGTTTACCAATGGTTTAACCACAGCACGCAGCTGGTCAAAACACAAAACATGGTTAAATAGGAGTCAGAACTTCATTTAACGTTTGACCACTCTGAATGGGAATATGCATGTACGCTTTCCTATGCATCTTCTCTCTCTATGGCCCTTCAAGAATCATACCACAAACTCCTCACAAGGTGGTATTTTATTCCTGCTAGATTATCTAAAATTAACAAAATTCATTCACCTAATTGCTGGAGAAACTGTGGTCGTTATGGTAATCTCCTCCACATTTTCTGGCAATGCCCAAAAATCAGTCCCCTCTGGAAGAAAGTTTTGGGTCTTATTAATGCCATCTCTTCTAAACAAATTCTACTAACACCTCAATTGGCCTTCTCACACTAAATACTTAAAAAATTGACCCACATTTGAGATTATTAATAGTCCACATCCTACTGGTAACCAAAAACAGCATTGCTCTCTACTGGAAAAAATCAGTCACCCTCTTTTCAAGACATTGTTGATAAAATCACACTTCATAAATCGTTTGAATATAAACTAGCATTGGCTAATAACTACTGCGATAAATTCTTCAAAAAATGGTCCAAATGGATGGAATTGTTTCCCTAATATACGAAATGTACTTGTCTGTTTTCTTTCTTATTAGTTCATTTTATGTTATAAACTTTGTCACTAATGTACTATAGTTACAATTTCATATTGTTTCCTCCTTCACTGCCTTTCCTGCTTTTTCCTTTCCCTTTCCTTGTATCTCCCTCTTTCCCTTCCTTATTCCCTATTGTTTACCTTCCCGTGCTTGAAAATTTGAATAAAATTATTGGAAAAGAAAAATACATGCTTGATCTGGATATTGATGGAAAACCCTCCCTGTACCCCCCAAAGTACTGTCGTGATGCATACATTTATAGTTATACTACCCCTTTTACTATGTATATTGTATTCTCTTGTACCTTTTCACCAAAAACAAAAAAAAGGAATTTGCAAAAAAAAATTTTAATTAGATCTACAGCCGGTGGCTACTCCACTGACTAGCAGACACTGAAGCTTTGGAGCAGACCTCTGATTCCCAGGCTATAGTATGAGTAAACAGCTCAGTCTTGACACTCAACCATCTGTGTTACCCCAAGCCATAGTGTATGTAGTTTCTTACAGTTAAAAGGGAGGGGAAGACCCAACCCACCTGTAATTGACGATGCCAACGTCACGTAAAACACAGCAAGGGGACTCCAAAAAGAGTCTCCATTTTTTCCAAAAATTTGGGGCACAGACACCACTTAAGTAGCATCAATTGCCCCAGAGTTGCTTAAAACGTTTGGTGAGGTGATTTTAACAAATCCTCAAGCTTTTACTCTCCCCAGGATGACACAGGGTAGAAAAGTCCTTGCGGATCCATGATTTGTTCATCTTTATGAACGTGAGTCTGTCTACATTCTCAGTGGACAGCCGCGTGTGCTTATCTGTCAGCACACCACCAGCAGCGCTGAACACACGTTCAGAGAGAACGCTGGCTGCGGGGCATGACAAGATCTCCAAGGCGTGAGTGGCGAGCTCCGGCCATTTATCCAGATTGGAAGCCCAAAAAGAGCAAGGGTCCAGTGACACAGTCATGGCTTCCATGTTCAGTTGGAGATACTCCTGTATCATCGTCTCTAGGCGTTGACTATGTGTCTGATTTCTTGTCTCCTGTGGCCTTGCAAAGGATGGGCTAAAAAAGTGGTGAAAGGATTCCGCAAATTTGCTGTTAACACCAGCAGATACTGTGTTTCAGTCCCACGGTTGGCAAGTTAGAACTGTGAGATTCACTACGTGCACCACTGGTGTTTTGTGGGAAAGCACATGTAAGATTCTGCAACAGTCTCTGCTGATACTCCTGCATGCGTGAATCCCTTTCTATGGCAGGAATTATTTTGGCAAATTTACTTTTGTATCGGGGATCTAAGAGTGTGGCTACCCAGTAGTCAGGATTATTTCGAATTCTGACAATTCGAGGGTCATGTTGCAGGTAGTGCAGCAAGAAGGCACTCGTGTGTCTTACGCATCCAGGAGCACCAAGTCCCTGTTGTGTTGGTGGGGAGGTAAGAATCCTGCTTCCTTCCTCTGCCCTCTCCCCCCAACCTTGCACAACAGAAATGTGATCAAGGTCTCCCTCATCTGATGAGTCTTCCATGCCCATCGCCAGTTCGTCATCCACTTCTTCCTGGGCTCCTGCACCTTCCTCATAAGTTTGGCTGCTACCATGCACCCTGGTTAATCCCTCTCCCCCACCCTCCTAATTGACAACTTTGGAGTTGTTTGCACAAAAAACGATGGAAGGAAACCGAGCAGAGCTGAGTGGCCAAATTGTGGTACTAGCCCAAAAGGATTGGCTGGGTTAGAAGCAGTAAAACAATTTTATTAGATACACAGGTGGTGGAGCTTGGTATAGATGGCCTAATAGAATGAGTACCACACACTGCTACTATGTCAACAATTATTGTCCAGGCAAGATGCAGCTAAAAATTATTTTTATTTGAACGCTGGTGGAGCTTTGTATAGATGGCCTAATAGAATGAGTACCACACACTGCTACTATGCCCAAAATTATTGTCCAGGCAAGATGCAGATAAAAATTATTATTTAATTCAACGCTGGTGGAGCTTAGTATTGATGGCCTAATAGAATGAGTACCACACACTGCTACTATGCCCAAAATTATTGTCCAGGCAAGATGCAGATAAAAATTATTATTTATTTCAATGCTGGTGGAGCTTTGTATAGATGGCCAAATAGAATGAGTACCACACACTGCTACTATGCCCAAAATTATTGTCCAGGCAAGATTCAGCTAAAATTTTTTTTTTTTTGAACGCTGGTGGAGCTTTGTATAGATGGCCTAATAGAATGAGTACCACACACTGCTACTATGCCCAAAATTATTCTACAGGCAAGATGCAGATAAAAATTCTTTTTTTTTTGAACGCTGGTGTAGCTTTGTATAGATGGCCTAATAGAATGAGTACCACACACTGCTACTATGCCCACAATTTTTGTCCAGGCAAGATGCAGATAAAAATTATTACTTATTTCAACGCTGGTGGAGCTTAGTATTGATGGTCTAATAGAATGAGTACCACACACTGCTACTATGCCCAAAATTATTGTCCAGGCAAGATGCAGATAAAAATTATTATTTATTTCAACGCTGGTGGAGCTTAGTATTGATGGCCTAATAGAATGAGTACCACACACTGCTACTATGCCAAAAATTATTGTCCAGGCAAGATGCAGATAAAAATTATTATTTATTTCAATGCTGGTGGAGCTTTGTATAGATGGCCTAATAGAATGAGTACCAAACACTGCTATGCCCAAAATTATTGTCCAGGCAAGATTCAGCTAAAATTTTTTTTTTTTTGAACGCTGCTGGAGCTTTGTATAGATGGCCTAATAGAATGAGTACCACACACTGCTACTATGCCCAAAATTATTCTACAGGCAAGATGCAGATAAAAATTCTTTTTTTTTTTGAACGCTGGTGTAGCTTTGTATAGATGGCCTAATAGAATGAGTACCACACACTGCTACTATGCCCACAATTTTTGTTCAGGCAAGATGCAGATAAAAATTATTACTTATTTCAACGCTGGTGGAGCTTAGTATTGATGGTCTAATAGAATGAGTACCACACACTGCTACTATGCCCAAAATTATTGTCCAGGCAAGATGCAGATAAAAATTATTATTTATTTCAACGCTGGTGGAGCTTAGTATTGATGGCCTAATAGAATGAGTACCACACACTGCTACTATGCCAAAAATTATTGTCCAGGCAAGATGCAGATAAAAATTATTATTTATTTCAACGCTGGTGGAGCTTTGTATAGATGGCCTAATAGAATGAGTACCAAACACTGCTATGCCCAAAATTATTCTACAGGCAAGATGCAGATAAAAATTTTTTGTTTTTGAATGCTGGTGGAGCTTTGTATAGATGACCTAATAGAATGAGTACCAAACACTGCTACTATTCCCAAAATTATTGTCCAGGCAAGATGCAGCTAAAAATTCTTTTTTTTTTAATGCTGGTGGAGCTTTGCATCGATGGCCTAATAGAATGAGTACCACAGACTGCTACTATGCCAAAAATTATTGTCCAGGCAAGATGCAGATAAAAATTATTAGAAATTTCAATGCTGGTGGAGCTTAGTATAGATGGCCTAATAGAATGAGTACCACACACTGCTACGATGCCCAAAATTATTGTCCAGGCAAGATGCAGCAATAAATTCGTAGTTATTTGAACGCTGGTGGAGCTGGCAAAAAGTGATCGGAACTGATGTAACTTAGCCCTCAAAAGGGCTGCAATTAGAAATAGTCACTACTCCCAAGTTGACCTAGCTGTCTATTTAAGAAGATCACAGACCTGCCTGCTAAAAGTGCTAGGAACTGCTGTAACCTAGCCCTCAAAAGGGCTGCAATTACAAACTAGTCCCTACTCCCTAAACCTTCCTGTCTAATTACCAGAAAAATCGCTTGCAATTCGCAGTTTCACAGTGACAATATAGCACTCATAGCAGCAGCAGTGCCGTCTAACACTGAGCTGCAGCAGTGAGAAAATGGTGGCGAAGGGGAAAATGGCTGGGTCTTATAGGGCAAGGACATGTGACATACACAGCCAATGACACATGCCCTTGCTTGTGTGAAAAAAAGCACTTCGCTCCATGTGTGCGCTGCTGATAGACTGACAGACTGCACCGCCCACTGGAAATGCGGGAAACAGAAAAAAAATGGAGATCTTCATTATTTCTGCAGAGATCCATCCCATGCCCCTCCCCCCCGCCCCGCTGTACACTCAAACTGTGTATTAACAGTGATTATCAGCATTACTGTGAAAAAATCCAGTTACGATATTGGTGCACGAACAGTTATCGAACATAACCTCGAACAGCCGATTTTTTCAAAATCGTTCGGGTTCGCCGAACGGCTCAAACACCGCCCAAAACAGCTCGAATTTGAGATTGGCGAAGAGTTCGATTCGAACACCGCTCATCTCTAATCAGGACACAGGGTGGACATAAGTACCAGGCAGTGGTGGTCAGGCTCCGGGTGCCAGACAGCGGTCACCAGACTCCGGACATCGGACACGATCTCCAGGCAGCGGTCCTCAGGCTCCAAACTACGGTCATCAGGCTCCGGGCATCGGACCTAGAAAGGAACTGTTAGAATCTATATAGTTTGACCATCCGCCTTCTTGTTGTGGTTTCTGGCTGCTGGTCTTTTTCCCCTGGTGTTGGGCTTGTTGTTGGTCAGGTGATTGTATCACCCTTTATTACTCTGCACCTGCCTCTCAGTCCTTGCTTGACATCAGTGTTAATCCGCTTGTGGTCTGGCTAGGAGCTTTAATAGCTTTGTGCTATACTTTGTGCAGTTCTGGGAACTCTAGTTCTTCTTGCTTAGTCTTTTTGCTTTTTTCCTTTTTTTTCTGCAGCTTCCTCTATTTCCCTGCTAGGAGGTCACCTGTTTTTTTGTTTTTGTTCCCAGTCCCTAGGTCTTTCAGGGATTCCCTTCCCCCCATCTTTAGATCTTCGCTTGAGTCTAGACAAGGATCGTCGGTGGGTCTATTTGCAAGGAATAGGTCTCCCGCTCCATCGTAGGGATTGAGTCTAGTCCTAGTGCAGGGTCAGCTCCCCCCACCGCTCTATTCCTGAGTTGCAGACCCATAACAGTATGTCCAGCCAGCACATATAAAAAAGGGATTTTTTTTTCTCCTGTAGTCCTTCAATATGAACAGTATCCAAGAACTTATTCAACACTTGCAAGGGTTAACTTTGAAGGTAGCCAGCCTGCAACAACATGTGAGTATTTGTCCTGTAGTATGCTGTGAAGAGCCAAAGGTAGGACTACCTGAGTTTTTTTCTGGTTAACAGCAGGAATTTTTTACGTTTAAAAATGCATGTTTACTATATTTTCGGCTTAGACCTGGATCCTCAGGGAGTGAATCACAGTGTGTGGGGATTATTATGTCATTGTTGCGAAGTGATCTCCAAATCTGGGCATTTTCGTTACCACCTAATGATCCTTATTTGACGTCAGTAAAAGCATTTTTTACTGCTATAGGGTTGTTATTTGATGATCCAGATCGAGTCACCACAGCTGAGGCAGAGCTCAGACGGCTTAAACAGGGTTCTGGTGATGCTGAGAGGTATTGCACCCTGTTGTCATGGGTGCATCGCCACGAAGATCGTCGCGATTGCACATTCTGACATTTTCACCGGCCAATACTAAAGATTCTCCCCAGCTGTCATGGATCCAGTTGCCCAGCTGGCCCGGCAGTTGCAGGGGTTGTCCATGGAATTTGCAGACATTAAGTCCAAGGTTTTGTCCCCCCCGGAGCAAACCAGATCTGAACCTAAGGTTGCTCTCCCGACAGGTTCACTGGTGGCGGGACAAATTTTTTACTTTCCGGGAGGCATGTAAATTGTACTTTCGGCTGCGGCCTCGGTCATCTGGAGTGAAGAGCAGAGGGTGGAATTGTTATCTCGCTCTTACAAGGGGACCCTCAATCTTGGGCGTTCTCTATTCCTCCAGACTCCCCAGATCTCCAGTCAGTGGATCGATTTTTTGCTGCCCTGGGTCTGGTATATGATGATCCGGATCGAGTCTCCCTTGCTGAAACAAGGTTACGTAAAATACGCAAGGAAATCGTCCAGCGGAGGAATATTCTTCTGAGTTCCGTAGATGGGCAACAGATACTCAGTGGAATGACCCAGCTCTTAGGAGCCAGTTTTGTCAAGGGTTGTCTGACAAATTAAAAGATGTGTTGGCTCAGTATGATTCTCCTCCATCACTGGAGGCTGCTATGGCCCTCGCTATTCGCATTGATAGACGTCTTCGGGAAGACGCGAGGTAACTCCGCCCCCCGTGATGACTCCACCTACTACTAAAGTCCCTTATACTGAGGTTCCCCTGGTCTGTTCTGAGGAACCCATGCAGTTGGGAGGGACATCATTTTGTAGGAGGGAATCAGCGGTGAGCCGCAAGACTAGAAGGTGTTTCTTTTGCGGGAGAGAGGGACATTTTGTTGGGGGTGTCCATCCCGGACCTCTTTGAACCAAGGAGTTAACCTGGGAGTGTGTATTTCGTCCCCAAATCCCTCTCAGTTTCTCGTGCCTGCGGAGGTGGTGATTGGTACTAGAACTGAGAGGATTTCTGTTTTTCTTGATAGTGGGTCCGGGGCTAATCTGGTGGACGCTCGGTTTGCCCAGGTGCATGGTATGCAACTGAGTGTATTGGCCAAACCGGTCCCTATACTCTCTATTGATTCTAGACCTCTTGGTCAAGGTAGCTTGGTACAAGCTGTTCATAACATAGATCTTCGAGTAGGGGCAATACATAAAGAGCAATTGTCTTGTTATGTGTTGGAGGGTCTGCCTGCTCCTATTGTGTTGGGACTTCCTTGGTTGGCTAAACATAACCCAGTGATTGATTGGCAATCCAGAAAGATAAGCCAGTGGGGTGAATTTTGCAAGAATAACTGTATGAGCACGGTCATCGGTGCGGTTGTGCCTAGGACTTTGCCTCCTTTTCTGGAGGACTTTTGGGAGAAGTTCTCAGAGGAGGGGTGTAAAGAGTTACCTCCTCATCGCACATATGACTGCTCAATAAAGTTGCTTCCTGATGCCTTATCTCGTACTTTCCCAGGGGCCGGGAAGACGGATGATCCGGTTCCTATTCCTCAGGAGGGAGTTGTAGTGTCAGCTGTATGCTCTGAGCTTGAGGGGGAGGTATTGGGGGCTCAGGGGGACGCCCCTGTGGGACTTCCAGGGGGACTGATAGTTCCAGATCGCTTAAGACTGAAGGTTACGGAGAACCCTTACAAACGGATGGCTGATAGGAGGAGAGTTTCTGGTCTAGATCTGAAGGTGAACGATCTGGTGTGGTTGTCTACCAGAATATAAAACTTAAAGTTCCCTCCTGGAGGTTGGGTCCCAGATTCATCGGGCCATACAGGATCAGTTTCCATAATTAATCCTGTGGCATTTCGTCTGGACCTCCCTCCTACGTTTAAAATTCATAATGTGTTTCACAAGTCATTACTTAAAAAGTATGTGGCACCAGTCATACCGTCACCTCTACCTCCTCCTTCAGTGGTAGTCAATGATAACGTGGAAGTTCATTGGAGGGGGTATGGTCCTGAGGAGAGGACGTGGGTCCCTGCGTCTGATGATAACGCAGATCGATTGGTTCGGACCTTTCACACAATTTACCCGGACAGACCTGGTCATGAGGGTCCGGAGGCCCCTCGTAGAAGGGGGGGTACTGTCATGGGTGCATCGCCACGAAGATCGTCGCGATTGCACATTCTGACTTCTCACAGCTGAGCTGCTGTTTCTTTGTGTTTGGTAATGAGAGAGTTAATTTTATCTAGCTCTTTGCTAAGACTAGGTCCAGCCTCGCCCGGCTGCTTTGGATTATGTTCTAATTAGTTTCCTTTATATTCCTGCCAGTCTGGGTGTTTGATGCCGGTGAAAGCATTCATATAGTTTAGCAGACTGGAGCGGTTCTGAGAATACTTAAGCTAAGAGCTCCTTAGTTGTTTTTACTCTTATAGCTTATAGTTTATCTCTGAGACCTTAGGTGTTCCTACTGTGTGTGAGTGTTGTATGTAAGACTTTATTTACTTTATTTCTTGTCTTTCTTGTATGTCTTTCTGTTCATTAACCGTTACCCCGGTCATTCCCTTTGGTGGTATTCAGGGTCCTTCTTAGGACTAGAATACAGTTGGCAGGGATTGATAGGAGACAGGGTTTACGCTGGTGGCCTGGACCTCTGTACCTTTAACAGTACCTCCAGGTTGAGGGATTAGTTAGGACCCCAGTTAGGGTCAGCTTAGACCCCGGTCACCCTCTAGCCGGAGACAGCGTATAACGGATTCCGTTTTGACCCACTGGACTTTCTGTCAGGTAAATCTATGTTATCATATAGCTAATGCGCATGTTATATAGTATGTTGCCCTTTTGATATAGATTATTGTCATCACATATATATATCTGCTATACAGCGTGACACCTGTTCAG
>JARQOD010000002.1:566440958-566499427 GCA_033576555.1 Oophaga sylvatica | reverse complement strand
AAAAATAATTATTTTTTATATAAAATTGTTTTTATTCTATAAAAGCGCCAAAACATAAAAAAATGATATAAATGAGGTATCGCCATAATCGTACTGACCCGAAGAATAAAACTGCTTTATCAATTTTACCACAAGCGGAAAAATAAAAACGCCTCCCCCAAAAGAAATTCATGAATTGCTGATTTTTGTTCATTCTAACCTCCCAAAAATCGAAATAAAAAGCGATCAAAAAATGTCACCTGCTCAAAAATGGTACAAATAAAAACGTCAACTCGTACCGCAAAAAATAAGACCTCACATGACTCTGGGCCAAAATATGCAAAAATTATAGCTTTCAAAATGTGGCGATGCAAAAAACTATTTTTGCAATAAAAAGCGTCTTTTAGCGTGACAGCTGCCAATCATAAAAACCCGCTATAAATAGTAAATCAAACCCCCCTTTATCACCCCCTTAGTTAGGGAAAAATAATAAAATTAAAAAAAATGTATTTATTTCCATTTTCCCATTAGGGTTAGGGTTGCGGCTAAAGTTAGGGTTAGGGTTGGCGCTAAAGTTAGGATTAGGGTTAGGGTTGGGATTAGGGGTGTGTTAGGGTTAGGTTTGTGGTTAGGGTTGGGACTAGGGTTAGGGGTGTGTTGGGGTTAGGGTTGGAGTTAGAATTGGGGGGTTTCCGCTGTTTAGGCACATCAGGGGCTCTCCAAATGTGACATGGCATCTGATCTCAATTCCAGCCAATTCTGTGTTGAAAAAGTAAAACGGTGCTCCTTCACTTCTGAGCTCTGCCATGCGTCCAAACAGTAGTTTATCCCCACATATGGGGTATCAGCGTACTCTGGACCCCAAAAGTTATTGTGCAATTTGTCCTATTTCTTCTGTTACCCTTGGGAAAATAAAAAACTGGGGGCGAAAATATCATTTTTGTACAAAAAAAATTATTTTTTTGTTTTTACGGCTGTACATTATAAACTTCTGTGAAGCACTTGGGCTTCATAGCGCTCACCACACACCTAGATAAGTTCCTTGTGGGGTCTATTTTCCAAAATGGGGTCACTTGTTGGGGATTTCCACTGTTTAGGCGCATCAGGGGCTCTCCAAATGCGACATGACGCCCCCAGACCATTCCATCAAAGTCTGCAATCCAAAACGTCACTACTTCCCTTCCGAGCCCCAACGTGTACCCATACAGTAGTTTTCTCCCACATATTGGGTATCAGCGTACTCAGGACAAATTGGGCAACAACTTTTGGGGTCCAATTTCTCCTGTTACCCTTGTGAAAATAAAATATTGGGGGCGAAAAAATCATTTTTGTAAAAAAAAAAGGATTTTTTATTTTTACGGCTGTGCGTTATAAACTTCTGTGAAGCACTTCGGGGTTCAAAGTGCTCACCACACATCTAGATAAGTTCCTTGTGGGGTCTATTTGCCAAAATGGGGTCACTTGTGGGGGGTTTCCACTGTTTAGGTGCATCAGGGGCTCTCCAAATGTGACATGACGCCCCAGACCATTCCATCAAAGTCTGCAATCCAAAACGTCACTACTTCCCTTCCGAGCCCCGACGTGTGCCCATACAGTAGTTTTCGCCCACATATTGGGTATCAGTGTACTCAGGACAAATTGGACAACAACTTTTGCGTTCCAATTTCTTCTGTTACCCTTGTGAAAATAAAATATTGGGGGCGAAAAAATCATTTTTGTAAAAAAAAAAAAAAGATTTTTTATTTTACGGCTGTACGTTATAAACTTTAGTGAAACACCTGGGGGTTCAAAGTTCTCACCACACATCTAGATAAGTTCCTTGAGGGGTCTAGTTTCCAAAATGGTGTCATTTATGGGGGTTTCCACTGTTTAGGCAGATCAGGAGCTCTCCAAACACGACATGGCGTCCAGCCAATTCTGCGTTGAAAAAGTCAGACGGCGCTCCTTCCCTTCCAAACTCTGCCATGCACCCAAACAGTGGTTTACCCCCACATATGGGGTATCAGCGCACTCAGGACAAATTGCACAATAACTTTTGGAGTCTTGTTACCCTTGGAAAAATAAAAATTGGGGTGAAAAGATCATTTTTGTGGAAAAAATATGATTTTTAAATTTTACGGCTCTACGTTATAAACTTGTGTGAAGCACTTGGGGGTTCAAATTTCTTATCAAAAATCTAGATAAGTTCCTTAGGGGGTCTAGTTTCCCAAATGGGGTCATTTGTGGGGGGTTTCCACTGTTTAGGCACATCAGGGGCTCTCCAAATGCAACATGGCATCCAAACTCAATTCCAGCCAATTTTGGTTGGAAAAAGTCAAATGGTGCTCCTTCCATTCCGAGCTCTGCCGTGCGCCCAAACAGTGGTTCCCCCCCACATATGGGGTATCAGCGTACTCAGGACAAATTGTACAACAACTTATGTGGTCCAATTTCTCCTGTTACCCTTGGGAAAATAAAAAATTAGTGACTAAAAGATAATTTTTGAGGGAAAAAAATAGGATTTTTTATTTTCATGCCCGGGAATTATAAACTTGTGTGAAGCACTTGGGGGTTCAAAGTGCTCACCAAAGATCTAGATAAGTTCCTTAGGGGGTCTAGTTTCCAAAATGTGGTCACTTGTGGGGGGTTTCCACTGTTTAGGCTCATCTGGGGCACTGCAAACGGAACATGACCCCCATTAACGTCTGCATTCCAAATTGTTACTACTTCCTTTCCAAGCCCTGCCGTGCGCCCAAACAGTTTCCCTCCCCCCACATATGGGGTATCAGCGTACTCAGGACAAATTGGACAACAACTTTTGGGGTCCAATTTCCTTGGGAAAATTCAAAAATTTGGGACTAAAAAATAATTTTTGTGGAAAATTGATTTTTTTTTTTTTCACACCCAGGCTTTATAAACTTTTGTGAAACACTTGAGGGTTCAAAGTGCTCACAACAGATCTAGATAAGTACCTTAGGGGGTCTAGTTTCCAAAATGGTGTCACTTGTGGGGGGTTTCCACTGTTTAGGCGCATCAGGGGCTCTCCAAACGCGACATGGCATCCAATCTAAATTCCAGCCAATTTTAGTTTGAAAAAGTCAAACGTCGCTCCTTCCCTTACGAGCTCTGCCGTGTGCCCAAACAGTGGTTTTCCCCCACATATGGGGTATTGGCGTACTCAGGAGAAATTGCATAACAACATTATCTGTCCATTTTCTCCTTTTACCCTTGTGAAAATAAAAAAAAAGTTTGTAAAAGATCATTTTTGTGGCTAAAAAGTAAAATATTCATTTTTTCCTTCCACGTTGCTTTAGTTACTGTGAAGCACCTGAAGGGTTAATAAACTTCTTGAATGTGGTTTTGAGTACCTTGAGGGGTGCAGTTTTTAGAATGGTGTCACTTTTGGGTATTTTCTGCCATATAGACCCCTCAAAGTGACTTCAAATGTGAGGTGGTCCCTAAAAAAAATGGCTTTGTAAATTTTGTTGTAAAAATGAGAAATCGCTGGTCAACTTTTAACCCTTATAACTTCCTAACAAAAAAAAATTTTGGTTCCAAAATTGTGCTGATGTAAAGTAGACATGTGGGAAATGTTATTTCTTAACTATTTTGTGTTATATATTTCCCTGTTTTAAGGGAATAAAAATTCAAAGTTTGAAAATTGCAAAATTTTAAAAATTTTCGCCATATTTGCGTTTTTTTCAAAAATAAACGCAAGTTATATCGAAGAAATTTTACCACTAACATGAAGTACAATATGTCACGAGAAAACAATCTCAGAATCGCGAAGATCCGTTGAAGCGTTCCAGAGTTATAACCTCATAAAGAGACAGTGGTCAGAATTGTAAAAATTGGCCCGGTCATTAACGTGCAAACCACCCTTGGGGGTGAAGGGGTTAATAACCCGGAGGGTAATTTTGAGTGTCTGGTGATGCCTTTTGGCCTTACAAATGCGCCTGCATTTTTTCAAAATTTCATTAACGACATTCTGAGGCTGTTGATCGATAGGAGTGTTCTCGTTTATTTGGACGATATTTTGATCTATTCACCTGATCTGGAGTCGCATTGGCAGAGAGTCCGCAAAGTTCAACATTTGCTTCCCTGTGCCCCACACTGCCACATGACCACTGAAACACTTAATAATCTGGGCAGTGTGGGCTGCAGTAAGCAGCAGAGATGTAAGCAATAAAGGGAATCTGTCAGCAGGATTTTGCTATGTAATCTGAGGACACCATGAGGTAGGGGTTAAAGCATTGATCTGAATGTTGTATCACATGTCCGGCTGTGTGCTGTTGTTTACTTAGACTGAAGCTTCAATCACCTTGCGAATAACATTGCTGTGACTAGCTGATCTTGCGAGAGCCTGGTGTGGGTGGGGTCGCTGTAGTGTGGGCGGAGTCAGCTTCCTCAGCTCTGCTGCATTGCTAAATCTAAAAACTCTGATTGTGTAAGAATGCACCCAGTAAACTAAGTGATACATCATTTGATTCAGGGTCTCTTTTCCTAAATTATGCTGCTCTCAGATGAGGTAGCAAAAAGCTGCTGACGGATTACCTTTAAGTGAAAATGATTTTCACTTTGAAGCAATCTAAAAAAATGGATCAAGCCAATAAATAAGAGAGTGATCCAGTCCACCATGTTGGACTAGCCAGAGAATCCTCAGCTCGGATGAAAAACCACTCCTGCTTGGTGGTAGCAATAGGAAAAGATGGAGAAATAACCAGTACAGTACAATTCAATAAAAACAGAACATTCCCAGTACTATAGAAAAATGTGAGACCTTTCCCAAAATGTTCTGTTTTTATTCAATTCTGCTAACAATTTTTTTTTTAGATTTTTTTTATCCAAAAAATGGCTGGATGTCCCTACCTTTTCCAATGGATCAAGGCACCCTCCAAACTGCATATGTTGATTACTAACCTCTGAAATTATAATATTATAAAAGGATGTGAAATAGATTCATGCAAGGGCAAACACATGGCAGATGAAGTTTAATGTTAATAAATGTAGGGTAATGCACTGCGACCGGAGTAATCGTACTGCTGCATATAGATTAAATGTAAATATATTAGAGATTACAGGACAGGAGAAGGACTATGGTATTCTGGTTACAAGTCAGCTTAGCAGCAGTACTCAATGTCAGGAAGCAGCTGCAAAAGCAAATAAGATTTTAGGGTGTATAAGAGAGAGATAAAATCCTGTGATCCAAATGTATTGTTACCCCCCGTAAGGCCAGATTTGGATATGGGATCGTTTTCAGCTCCACATTTTAAAAAAGATATTTGGAATATAGAATGAGTTCAAAGGTGGATACTACATTATTACAAGATCTCATTTATATGTATAAATACATTTGTGGCCAATGCATAGTACCGGCACATGACATTGCTTTTAATGACTTACAAAGGATAATGGAACATTTGTTACACATGGAGGAAAGATAATTCTGGCAGCTAAATAGGAAAGGGTTCTTTACAGTAAGAGCAGTCAGACTGTGGAATACCCGAACACAAGAGGTAGTAATGGCCGACACTATAACAACATATAAAAAAAGGTCGGGATGCTTTTCTAACAGAACATGACATTGTGAGTTATAAATAATCTAGCAATACAACATGTATAACTTTGAAGATAGGTTGAACTTGATGGTCCTAGGTCTTTTTTCAACCTATGTAATTATGTAGGATGTACATTAGAAAAATGCTTGAAAAGCAATTCCCTATAATATTAGTTTACAATTCATTTCCCCTTATTTTTTTCTGTGTAAAGTGATTGTTATAAACCCAATCCCTGGATCTAAAAAGTGCAAAACTCTCCTGAAACACTTGCACGTTTAATCTGTATTTCTTATGGTGCCTAAGGTAAGCCATGATTGGTGCCTGCTTGATAACAAGTACAGTTATTTGCCTCTATAATGAAGTGAATTACTCATGATGAAAGGGTTAATACTTAGTAGTACCATGTTAATACCATGGTAGTAACCATGACAACTCCTATGAGGTCATAAACAAGTGTGATAAAGAAGATTCCATAATAGAAGGCCGCGCTGCCACGATCAGCGCCATTACTGATGCGCCTGAGGACGTTGAGCTTGACCACCCCACGTAATGAGCCGACCGTGGTGAAATTTGGAGGTTCTAGCAGGGAAAGGGGTTGTCTGCTTTAGACACCCCCAGGGCATGGGAAGGTAACAGAGGGGGGTCCCCGGGACAGGATTCCCTTCTGTTACCCCCTACAAAGAGCTGCTCTCCTTTGGGAGTTCATGGAAGCACCTATGACTTTAATAGGTGATAAATTGGGAGGGGGAGGGGATATTTATCCTATTAGGGTTATTCATTATGAACAAATCACTGTAACCAAAAGTCTAAATTTTTGACAGGTGGACCTGGATCTGTAAGGAAGAAATGGTTCATCCATCTGGACAATCAGATCAACTAAATTGGGTCTAGCAACCAATGTGGTGACAGAAACCGCAGCCAGATCTCTCCCACATCCGGTTATCACATTTATAGTCTAATTTATGTCGTTCTCTGTAAATCTGGTAAAATGGACAAATTGTAAAATTCTGCAGTTACATCTGCTATATCAGCACTAACTCTCTAAGCCCAAGGGAAGGGCAACCCTCCAGCCATGGTTCTCTAGAGGTTTCCACCATGGGGTTTTTCCTCTCCTGAGTGCTGGGGGGTGACTCTTCGTGAGTCGGGGGTTGTGCCATTTTTGGTGTCATTAATTTAAATAAAATTGAGAACGTTTGACACCTAATTTCAATGCTTCGTGTATTTATTTTGTGTGCGTCTGTCTGATTCATTTTGTTTGGGAGTCGGGGTCCATCACATGTCCCTGTCTCATAGGGCCAGACATCTGCCGGCCACAGTTTTGCCCTAGGTGTTGCTCTTGCTCTGCTGAATATCATGGTGCAGAGAAGACAAGCGAGTGTGCGCTCATCATTGGAATAAGGACTTATATTACTGCCGGATTACAAGCAGCTTCTTCGCCTCATTCACACAGCGAGTACTTGGGGCAGTATTTTACATCAGTATTTGGAAGCTAAAAAACAGGAACAAACACAGGGAAAAATAATAACTGAATCACTTTCACCTCTTCTGAGTTATATATCCACTCCTGGAGTCTGATAATAAATACTGATGCAAAATATCACCATGTACACGTGCTGTAAATCCTTACTGACTTCATCATCACATCGATGACAGCGCTGCAGACAGTAACTTAGCTCCATGTCTCTGCTCAAGGTGATATCATAAGCTGCTGAGATCACTAATTGGCTGCAGCGCTGTCGATGTGAAGTCAGCGCTGCAGACAATAACAGATACCATGAGTGGCACCAGAAAATAACAGATACCATGAGTGCACCAGAAAATAACAGATACCATGAGTGGCACCAGAAATAACAGATACCATGAGTGGCACCAGAAAATAACAGATACCATGAGTGGCACCAGAAAATAACAGATACCATGAGTGGCACCAGAGATTCAGCCCTGGAGCAGGGGAGAGTGCATCAAGTACAGAGAAACAGAGATTTCACCTTCTGAATAACATTCATAAAATCCGACGCATTTCGAGCCAGGACGAAGAACGTTGTAACGTTTGAAATGGTTGGTTCTTATAAAAAGTGTTCACTTCAACCTTTTGCAAAGTTTGTATATAATGGATCCTTTACCGCTGTAGGACATACTTTTATACTTTTTTTAAAACTACAAAAATTGAAATGTGTTGAATTTGTGAAATCTTGCAAATTACATGTTTTATTTGTGGGTTTTCCCTTACACTTTAATGAGATGCCGGATATCCGTATATAAAAAATATATACAGGCTTTTATTACATTTCAGCAGCAAAAAAATGGATGTAATCCACACGCACACATAACATTATCAATAAAGCATTATCAAAGCTCACAGCAAACAGGAAGGTTACAAAACAAAGTCATTTTAATTAAAACATGATATACAAAAAAAAACAAGAGCAAACTGAAAAAAATGCAATAAAAACTTGTAAAAAAAAAAACACTCAAAAATGCAACGAAGAAACACAAGTAACCTAATCTGGCAAGCTGAAGAATAAAATTCTGCAAGAAATCTGCAGCGTCAAAAACTCACCAAATACTCATCGTGGAAACACAGCCTTCGGCTGGGTTCACACAAGCGAGTGTGATGTGAGTCTCTCGCATCAATATCCGGCACTGCCGCCGGCACTCAGGACCGGAGAGTGCGGCTGGAGAGAAATACATGCAGCCGTACACTGCCGGGTATTGATATGAGTGACTCGCATCACACTCGCTTGTGTGACCCTGGCCTTAGAGGGTAATTTCACTCATTGTGAGACGGGAGATGAGAGACAAGTCTGCTGTCAATGGGAGAGAATTTGTGGTCTGAATTATGGGATTGTCCAGCTAAAAAAACATAACACAAAAAAACCCAAAACAAAACATTTTGATATACCCTCTTAAAGATTACAGAGGAATATAGGGGTGTCCTTTGTCTGTGATCCTCGTGGTCAGTGTCTTGCTCTCGCCTCCGGACGGCTGTTATACCCTGCAGTATCTGACAATCCACGGATATGAATAAGCGCTGTGTAATAAATCCATTCTATGTCCTATAGGACATCTGAGCAGTATCACTGATTTCTTGATCTTCCTCTGACAGCACATGATGGTGTAAACTTTCTTTGGTGTGACTGGACAGAAGATTGAAGTAATCAGCAATTGTTAATTTTTTATTTTGGTAGCTAAGACATTTCTCTATAAAAACCCCTTCGTACAATAAATAGGCGGTTATTTTTTTGTTTTTATTTTTGTGCTACCAGAAACATCTAAAACTCATTTACCTGCCATTGAACAGAATTTATAGCCAGTTTTTTACCACCTAATCTGAGAGCAGCATAATGCAGGGGCAGAGACCCTAATTCCAGTGATATGTCACTTACTGGGTTGCTTGCTGTAATTCTTATAAAATGACTAATTTATCAGCAGGAGATTATCACTAGAGCACTAATAAACCTGCTGTCATGTGATCCTCCTTATTCATGATCTCTGTGTAACCCCGCACCCACCACTGATTGGCTGGTTTCTGCCCCTCATCATGCTGCTCTCAGATTCCCTTTAATGCTCAACAAGTACTGTGAGGAACTAAGCCGACCGCCACATGGTAGCCTGGGTATCACAGCTTCTGATACCACCGCCGCTACCAAATGTGAAGGACGATCCCCTTTCCTCCCACGTCACCAATGGGACGTAACTCCACAGGTACAGCTCTCCGGCGCCCCCTTTGTCTCTCAGGTCAGTAAGGGAACTGCACCTAGAGCAAATGGCCGCCGGGGAGGGTGTCCTGTTACCCACTGGGTATTCTAAGATTCGTAATCAGAGTAAAAGCATCAGCCCAAGATTAATTTTATGGTTTAATTGCCTTAAGGGCGCACTAGATAATTACAGAAATATACAGTAAAGCTATACAACGTAATTACAATGGATTTGCAGTCAGAGAAAAAATACAACGATAATGTACAAGGCTTAAAGGTATAAGCTATAGATCAATATTACCAGGTAGTATGGTCATGGGAAGGCAGGGGGCTCTGCCGTCCCCAGGTAACAGTCTTCAGTTGCTGGATAGTCCCCAAAGCATGTGTTGCTGCACCCTTGGCAAGGCAAATCAAATCTGCCCTTGTGCTTATTGCTGCTGTGAGAAAATGGATTGCGACCAGCCTGTTCATGGCTACAGTTCTTAAACATGCTAGGCCCTTCCCCTTTGCTTTGAAGCACGCATATTAACTGGCCTGCAATTCATATGGAGCAGGAAATACTGGCTTGAGTTTGAGCTATTTAGCATACGACTGACCATCTTATTCAGACACTGGCCTAAACTAATTAGCATGTTAAAGCCCTTTTGATTCATAGTGGACATCAAAACCGGTCGTACTGGATATGCTAACAGGCCCTGTGTAGTTAGCAGTCTGTGGCTCTGTGAACCGACAAAATGGAGGCTGGTATAGGCCCTATACAAAATGGCGGCGTCCCTTTCCTTACACCTCCCTGCTTTTGAGGGCGCTAGGGGGTATCACATTCCTGTGTTCCCCCGTGCGCCCTACCGCACCCTCTCCTTGGCTAGGGTGGCAGATCCCGGAGGATTTCTGACTCTCTGTCCTCTGAAAGGTTGCACACTGGTTGGGCATAAGCCTCCCGCTCATGATGGGCCTTCATCATGTTCACATGGAAGGCCTTCCTCCTTCCACGGGTGTGGTCCAGGGTGACCAGGTAGGTGACGGCGTTGAGCTGCTCGTGCACAAGGTATGGACCCTCCCAGGCCGCCTGAAGCTTGTTTTGGGGTACGGGGACCAGTACCCACACCTTTTGACCCACCTGGTAGGTCCGCTCACAAGCATTCTGGTCGTACCATCGCTTCTGGTCAGCCTGAGCTTGGGCCATATTGTCATGCACAAGCCGCGTCAAGGCCATCATTCGGTCCCGGAAGCGCACGACATACTCAATGACCGACACTCCAGGGGTGGCTAAATCCCCTTCCCATGCTTCCTTCACCAGAGCAAGGGGCCCCCGTACTCGTCGCCCGTACAGGAGCTCAAAGGGGAAGAACCCCGTTGAGGCCTGTGGGACCTCCCGGTAGGCAAACAGCAGGTGTGGGAGATACCGCTCCCAGTCTCTCCCGTGGGAGTCGACCAACATCTTCAGCATCTGCTTTAAGGTGCCATTGAACCGCTCACACAAGCCATTGGTCTGTGGGTGATACGGGCTGGCCACCAGATGTTGCACCTGTACCTGCTTACAGAGAGACTCCATCAGCTGCGACATGAACTGGGTCCCTCGGTCAGTGAGCATTTCCTTGGGAAACCCCACTCTGGAGAAAATCTCCAGTAAGGCAGTGGCCACTTTGTCGGCCCGAATGGACGACAAAGCTACCGCCTCCGGGTACCGGGTGGCATAGTCCACTACCGTTAGTATGAAGCATTTCCCGGAGCGGCTGGGAGTGGACAGAGGTCCAATGAGATCCACAGCCACCCTCGAGAAAGGCTCTTCGATGATGGGCAGAGTTACCAGTGGGGCTTTGGGGCGCGGCCCCGCCTTCCCCACCCTCTGACAGGTGTCACACGAACGGCAGTAGGCTATCACCTCGGTCCTCATTCCAGGCCAGTAGAAATGCTGAGCTAGCCTGGCCCTGGTTTTAGTGATCCCTAGGTGTCCGGCCATTGGAATCTCGTGTGTGATCCGCAACAATTCATCCCTGAACGGATGGGGTACCACTAACTGTCGGTCCCTGGGCCACGCCTCCGGTGAACCCTGCTGGACCGTTACCCGGTACAGCCGTCCCTGGTCCCAGACCACTCGCTCGCGGTCGGACTCCAGGGGAGGCTGTGCCGCCTGCTCCTTGAGAGTCTTCAGGCTAGTGTCAGCTTCCAACGCTGCCTGAAATCCCTGACTTGATGTGGCAAGAATTGATGAAACTGCCATGTCCTCTGTCAGTTCCCCGGGATCTGTCTCCTGGCTACTGTCTGACTTGGCAGCCACTTGGTCGGAGAGGGGGAAACCGTCGGACCTCCGCGAGGCTCCTTGGGCTTCAGCGCTCCCACTCCTGGTAACAGCGGCCACGACCGCGGAGACCACGGGTAGCGCCTGCTTTCCCTCATCCCCTGACCAAGTCGCCGGGTCAGGCAGACTTCCCTGACTTCCTGACATCCCGAATGTGGGGAACTCCTGCCCTGGGGTCTTACCTGGTGGCTCCTCTCCCGGGACGCTCCCTCCCCCCATGGCCTGTTCCTCTTCCTGCAGGGGCCCTAGACTCAGCAGGCTGGGTTCACTTAGGGGCCCTACACTGCCCATATCAGCCCCTCCCCCCACCTCTGAGCTCTCCCATGCAGCCTCCTCACCTGTCCTCACTGTGAGCCCTGTGTGTGTAGTGTCAGTGCATGGCTTACCATCAGGTTTCACTCCCTCCTCCACTGTTGGAGGCACATTCAATACATTAACATTAGCATTCACAGTAGAGTCATGACATTCTTGGGGAGCCGAACTTGGGGGTTCAGTGGCCACATACTGGAACACTAGCCGCCCCAAATCGGTCCCAAGCAACACATTGGCAGGAATATTTGGCGTTACTCCCACCTCCCGCATCCCCCTCCCGGTGCCCCAGTCCAAATACACCTTGGCAACGGGCAGCGCCGGTTCAACGCCTCCAATTCCGGAGACGGAAAGGGTTTTCCCAGGTACCAAGTCTTGAGGGGACACCACCTCAGGACGTACCAGGGTTCGTTCAGCGCCTGTGTCCCGCAGTCCCATGACCGCTGAGCAGCCGATGGTGACGGGTTGGTAATTGTCTAGGGACCTCCCACCACCCCCTCCCACACACAAAACAGTGGTCGGTTTCTGTGACAGGGATGGGGCCTTCTGGCGCTGGGGACACGCAGCCTTAAAGTGTCCTGGCTGATTGCAATTATGACAACGTCTGGGTTCTGTTCCTGGCCTGGAGAGGGCAGCCGTGGGGTACACCCCTTGCACTCTGGGGGCTGGATATGGGCCTGGGGCAGGATTGGGCTTACCCCCTCTCCAGGTGCTGCTGGCAGGCTTCTTTGGCTCCGGCGCCCTGTTGTTGGCATACTCGTCTGCCAGGGCGGCTGTAGCAGAAGCCCCCTTTGGTTTCCGGTCACGGAGGAACTGCTGGAGGTCCTCTGGGCAGTTCCACAAGAATTGCTCCATGACAAACAGTTCCTGGACCTCCTGGCGGGTAGTGAGCTCTAGACCCGAGGTCCAGTGCTCCGCAGCTCTCAGCAGGGCCCGCATGTGGTCAGTCCAGGTGTCCTTTGAACCCCGCTGCAGGCTCCTGAACTTCCTACGGTACGACTCCGGGGTGAGGTTGTAGTGCTGGATCAGGGCCCGCTTGATGCTGTTGTAGTCCTGCTCCTCCCCGGCAGGTAAGTCCCCCAAAACTTCCAGGGACTTACCCCTCAAACGGGGGGTCAGGTACCTTGCCCACTGATCCGGGGCCAGATGATGCTGGAGGCAGGTCCTCTCAAAAGCCAGCAGAAAGGAATCCAGGTCTCCATCCTTTTCAAGTAAGGGAAAGTCCTCCGCCCGGACCTTGGAAGCCCTTATCTCCGGTGGGCCTGGTGCGTCCAGCGGGGGCCCGTGCTGAGCCATCTCCAGTCGGTGCCGGCGCTCCGCAGCTTCACGGCGTTCTGTAGCCTGCAACACACGTTCTGTATGCTCACGCTCTGCTGCTGCTTGCTCACGCTCTGCTGCTTTCTCTGCCGCTGCTTGCTCACGCTCTGCTGCTGTCTCTGCCGCCACCAGGAGTCTGTCATAGGCGGCGTCATTACCAGCCTCGAGCTGTGCCATAGCCGCTTGGAAAAGGGCCTCCGATCTGGACAGGCTGGGACGGGCAGGGGGTGGACAGTCCACTGTGAGACTGAGCACGGGGGTCGGGCTCCTTGGGGAGCCCTGGCTGAGCTCCCCCTCATTGGTATCGAACCCCTCATAGACCACAGCATTGGCCTCCCCCTTTGCCCTACTCCTGGTGCCTTCCGCCATCTTGGGAACCTTTGGTTACTGAAACAGCTGCAACCCCGTCCTTGCACACAACTTATTATATTTACACTCTGACTGTCTAGTGCTGGGCTAACCTTAAGACCCCAGCAGTGAAAGTACTGCTGGTAGTCTCTAGTGTCTGGGAGTAGGGGTCCCACGCACACTATTACTCTGATTCCACCGCTGCCACCAATTGTGAGGAACTAAGCCGACCGCCACATGGTAGCCTGGGTATCACAGCTTCTGATACCACCGCCGCTACCAAATGTGAAGGACGATCCCCTTTCCTCCCACGTCACCAATGGGACGTAACTCCACAGGTACAGCTCTCCGGCGCCCCCTTTTCTCTCAGGTCAGTAAGGGAACTGCACCTAGAGCAAATGGCCGCCGGGGAGGGTGTCCTGTTACCCACTGGGTATTCTAAGATTCGTAATCAGAGTAAAAGCATCAGCCCAAGATTAATTTTATGGTTTAATTGCCTTAAGGGCGCACTAGATAATTACAGAAATATACAGTAAAGCTATACAACGTAATTACAATGGATTTGCAGTCAGAGAAAAAATACAACGATAATGTACAAGGCTTAAAGGTATAAGCTATAGATCAATATTACCGGGTAGTATGGTCATGGGAAGGCAGGGGGCTCTGCCGTCCCCAGGTAACAGTCTTCAGTTGCTGGATAATCCCCAAAGCATGTGTTGCTGCACCCTTGGCAAGGCAAATCAAATCTGTCCCTTGTGCTTATTGCTGCTGTGAGAAAATGGATTGCGACCAGCCTGTTCATGGCTACAGTTCTTAAACCTGCTAGGCCCTTCCCCTTTGCTTTGAAGCACGCATATTAACTGGCCTGCAATTCATATGGAGCAGGAAATACTGGCTTGAGTTTGAGCTATTTAGCATACGACTGACCATCTTATTCAGACACTGGCCTAAACTAATTAGCATGTTAAAGCCCTTTTGATTCATAGTGGACATCAAAACCGGTCATACTGGATATGCTAACAGGCCCTGTGTAGTTAGCAGTCTGTGGCTCTGTGAACCGACAAAATGGAGGCTGGTATAGGCCCTATACAAAATGGCGGCGTCCCTTTCCTTACAAGGACAAATCACAATCTAGGATCATTTGCATGTTTTATGTTCCTCTGCCTCTTTTAATCCAGGGTTAACATTATGTAATCATGACCAGAGAATATTTACCCCGCTACCTAAAATAACTGGAATTAAAAGACATTTTGTTTTTTATGGATCAAATAGAGGAAAAAAATTATCCATTATCAAACCCAGGGCTTGATGCCATCTGTGAGTCTTTACAAGTCAGAACTGACATCAACCACAACTATCATTATCCCAATTACCACCGCACTAGGGCAATCGGGAATAGCCGGGCAAAGCACCAGAATTGCTGCGTCTAATGTGATGCGCCAGGGCTCCATCAGGAATCTCAGTTCCCCATAGTGGCAACATTTTTGGCTTCCCTTGAGACTCCTTGATATGTAAAAACTTGGGCGTAAAGTGCCTATGTGCAAAAGCGAATCAATTACAACATATTGCCAAAATAAAAATCATATTATATACTATGTGAGACAGTGACCAGCATTATTGTAAATGGCCAGTATGTGTCACAGAGGAGGAGGTCCTCTGTGATGTAAGCCCGAAATGTTGCTCTGGGACCTGTATTTCTACAAGCCTTGCTTTAGTTTCTAAGGAGGGCTTAATGTATGGTTCCACGGTCCGGAAACAATGCGCTTTGAACGGAGCGGAAAGCCCCGCCCCTTCTGAACGCGCGGTGATTCCGGATGTGTTCATTGAACCATCCGGAATCGCCGCACCCCTACATAGGACTGTGTTATTTAGCTTGCGGCGACGGAGCTTCACCGCAAGGTAAATAGACAAGCTGCGATCTAAAAAGAAGCGCCCCATGTCCTGTTTTAGCGGGTGTGTCACCCGTGTAATCGTACGCATAGTGGAGATGGGATTTCATAAAATCCCCTCCACAATGCAGGAACATCTGGCCGCTGCAGATTAAACACTGCGGTAGGATGCAGCGTTCAATCCGCAGCTAATACTGAGTGTTTCCTGACAGTGGAAACATACCCTTACAGGGTTAGCCGGAGAGCTGGCTAACCACACACACCTCCCACCTGTGGGGGTGGTTACCACTACATAATGTGACTATGGTCTGCTTTCACGGGGGTTGGAAGTTAAGGTCCCGCGAGTGGACGGACTTCCTGAATAGCCCATGGAGAGGCCATGTACCTGGATGGTCTCTGTGTTAGAAGGTCCTGTGCATGGACTGGATTCCTGAATAGCACAGTTTGAGACCATGTATCCGCAGAGTCTGTGACGGCACTGCATTGAGGAAGCTACCGTCCTTCTGAGAGTCTGGACTGTCGGGAGTACCCTTGTCGCAAGGCATTTTATGAGACGGTGATCCCAGTAAGGCATCTTCCCTGGAAACCCGGACTGACAAGGAGTCAGCATAGGGAGCAGGAGCTCCTGTAAGGTAACTCCAGACAAGGGGGTTATAGTAAGGACAGACAAGTTTCTGCCATTTGAACAGACTGTTGGTGCTTGTTGTGTTCCGTGGATGTTAATGAACTGTTCGGAGTGCGGTCGCCCATGGTAACTGGACAAAGAGAAGTCCGGCGTGTTTAGGGACTGTGTTTTGAAACCGTGTACTACAAAGTGCTATGGACTATGTGTTAGGTCTGTGATGTGCAACATGGCCTACAGTGGTTTATGCGGAGTCTAAATAAGCCGAAATAGACTGTTTATGTGAGAAAACCTTCCTGTGTGCTTTAATCCCGTTGCCAAGCGAGTGTCCCCCCAACACATGCAGTGAGTGCTATCTTACAATATGCATCAGAAAATTATATTGCATCATGCATCAGAAAATGATATTGTACTCCAACATGGCAAATTAGTGGCAAAGATGAATCAGTCCGATTTCCATTAGATATGCAATTGGTAATACTGCCAAAAAAATGTGCCAGGACGAAAAGTATAGGATATATACATATTGATTTTATTAGATAAAAGAATACATATAAAAAGATGAAAAATTCCAAGACATACAGACACACAAAGAACAGCCCGGTGGGTAAGAAAACCCCCCAAAATTGTGGATACCTTGAAAGTTCAGAGATGCAGTAATTGGAGGAGACATAGTAGTATAATAATTAAAATATAAGCAAAGTGTCGACAAAATCATTAGTCCAGTTATCACAATACAGGTCCATTTAAGAGATTCATCAATGAAAAAATGTACATCCCACAATTTAGCTATACCAAAAAATCTGACCAGCACCCCCTAAGTATGAATAGGTGCAAGCTGTAGTGAATTTATGCGCTAAGAACCTTCGCTTTTTTTGTAAGTACATTTGCTGAGGGACAATGCATTTGGAAATTGTCATTTCCATTGACACTATGTCTTGGCATTCAGAGTGCTGCTGAGCTTTTTTATACACATTTTTATACATATCCCACAATGTATATAGATAATAAAGATGATATGATATAACACATTACTGAATGCATAGAGAATATATGAAAGTTATTATTTAAAAGGGTATAGAATCCCTGTATAGTTAATATCAAAGTGCATCAGCAGATATATGGTATAAACATACATAAGGGTATTCACCCACCAGGCACCCGACGCGCGTTTCACCCTGATGAAGCAACTGTGAAACGTGTGTCGGGTGCCAGGTGGGTGAATACCCTTATGTATGTTTATACCATATACCATGCACTTTGATATTAACTATATATGGATTCTATATATTCTCTATGCGTTCAGTAATGTGTTATATCATATCACCTTTATTATCTATATAAATTATTATCTATATAAATTGTGGGATATACATTTTTTCATTGATGTATTTCTTAACTGGACCTGTATTGTGATAACTGGACTAATGATTTTGGTGACACTTTTCTTATATTTCAATTATTATACTACTGTGTCTCCTGCAGATACTGCATCTCTGAACTTTCAGGGTACCCACAATTTTGGGGTGTTTTCTTACCCACCGGGCTGTTCTTTGTGTGTCTGTATGTCTTGGAATTTTTCATCTTTTTATATGTATTCTTACATCAAATAAAATCAATATGTATATTTCCTATACTTTTAGTCCTGGCACATTTTTTGTCGGTATTGCCATTTGTCATGAGTGCATCACGGAACATATTATTCCCATCAGGATTGATAAGCTTTTATTGTATAGATATGCAATTGATCCGACAAAACGTCCAGGATTATTTCAAGCTTCTCAAAGAGAATGCTTTAGAAATGTTAGTTAAAAAAAAGGTAAATCATTTATCTGATGAGGTACTGTAGAAAAACAGAATAAAGGTATTAATAACCATATAATATGAAGAAAATAAATCCAGTTCGCCTGCTTTGCCCTGATGAATGGCAAACACCCTGAAATGTGGCTCATTATCCGAAATAATGTGGCAAGTCCCTTTAAAGCGTCAATATTGACTTTTAGCCCCTTAAGCAGCTATTTGCACAAATAGCAATAGAAATAAATGGATCTGTTCATTGCTAGCATAGACCTCAAAATGTAATTTTATTGGCCAGCAGGATACATGAAGCCCAATTATATTACTAAGCATTTCCCAATAATGGAACAATTGTTAGTTCTCTCCCCTTTCTGCAGTAAGATTTCCACAACCTCCCTTGTCTGCTCTTGAGTGACGGCTGCAATGGGCTCCAGGTTAGATGTTACAGCCCTCAATTAAAAGCCGAGAGGAGGGATTGTACAGTAGATCGCGAGAACACTTCAGCCCTATGGGCTGCCCACATAGCACTTTCCAGAGTAGCACATGCCAGATTAAAACTTTATTTTCTCAGTCATGCTGCTGATAAAACCTGAACAAAAATACACTTTAACACCATATAGTTCTTTTTTAAAAAACTTTCCAGAATTATTCAGGATCTAACTCCTTTTAAATAATGTTAATCATGGTTACTCCTGTGCTGGAAGTCAGCGCAGACAGATATATACTGCATTAACAATGAAAGGGTATGTCAGTTCCATACAGTATGGGACATAATAATGAGGATTCAGTGGCATAAATCCTTCATTTTTTAAATACAGTGGTAAACTCAGATTTCTAAAGCATACATTGTTGTGTCATGCGATCCTAACGGCCAATCAGCTGCCAATCTGTTGTCGCTTCACCGTCCACACCTTCTGATAAAATTAATGTCTGGAGGAAGTGAGAGCTGATGCTGATATAGCATTTTACCATACATAGTATGGCATAATGTAAAATAGCAGGCATCAATGAGAACCTACATCAACTATAAAAGGGTATTAGTCCCATAGAGTTAAGGACTTAATAATGGGATTAAGTGGCATGAGTCCTTAAAGGGAATCTGTTACCAGGTTTTTGCTACCCCATCTGAAAACAGAATGATGTAGGTAAATAAACCCTGATTCCAGTGATGTATCACTTAGTTTACTGGGTGCAGAAGTTGTGACACAGAGTTCTTAGATGTAACATGAAGCAGAGCCCAGAAACCTAACGCTGCCCACTCTACAGATAACCCCACCCACACCAGGCTCTGTATTTGCATTTTTTATACACAGTGAACTGCTTATCACGGAGGAGGCGGAGTCGCACTAGCAAGCTAGTCTAATCAATGTCCTAGTGATAAAACCTTCACTGTAATTAAGTGAGTAAACCAGTTGTTTACCTATAGAATCTTGTTCAATCTCCATGGTCCATGTCCGTCTACTGGGAGGATGGATGACAAGATAACCTGTGCTCCCAGTTCCTTCACTTTCTGGCCTAGGTCTTCAAAGTGTTTGCATATAGTCTCTAGGTCCTTTTTGCTTTGTCATTTGTTTGTATTAGTAGACATGTGTAGTAATCTGTAGCACTGAAGAGTCTTGATTCCCTATCAGACACATCTTTGTTTTGGGCACCTGGAAGACAGCACACTTCTCATGATGCAATGTCGGCACGGCAGATAGCGACTTCTGTTCCTCTCAGTAGGGAATCCCCTACAACTACCACTCTCCACTTTTTCTCCCTTCAAGAGGCTTCTGATTTCTTACTGGAGTGCTCTTTGTGGGCAAAGCACTTTTTTGATGTACATCTTCATAATTGTCCTGCGCGAGAGCCTGGTAGCAGTTTTTCAGCGGTATGGGTGCTGACTGCCTCCTCATCCTCCTGCTACTTTGGGTCACATGCTTCCATTTCTCGTCTTCTGCAGGTACATTCAAAGGTGCTTCTCTTCGAACATGCTGAATAGTTATTCTTACTTTGTCTTTAGCTTCTGCAGGAACACTGAAAAGTTCTTCTCTTGCAATATTCTGAAGAGATTCTTGTGCTCTGTCAAGGAAAACCTCATTTTCTTTGATGAGCTTCAGTGTAGCTATTCTCTCCTGAAGAAATTGCACCTTTTCCTCTAATAGTCACAAGTTTATCTTTTCCTCTAACAAGTCTGTAAACATGAAGCACACATTGCAGCACACCATATTGGTAATCTCCTTCTCTATGTTGAACAAAACAAATTTCTGCGGAATCGCCATAAAGATTCATCCAAAAATCCTCAGACGGTGACTTTTCACTCTGGTGAGTTGTGTTAATGGCCGATCATTCCTGCATAATCTCTAAATCATATCATGCAAGGAAACAATAGTTCCTTTAATTGGGTCGTGCTTTAGTAAATGTAAGAGAAATGTCTTTTGCAATGGATGTAATGATCATAAATTCATTGCTTGCATCTAATTAAACGTTATATAAATAGCTATAGTGATTTACTGGATGTGTTATTATTCATAGTAACATAGTAACATAGTTATTAAGGTTGAAGGAAGACTTTAAGTCCATCTAGTTCAACCCATATCCTATCCTAACCTGCCCTAACATGTTGATCCAGAGGAAGGCAAAAAAAAACCCAAGTGGCATAAGCTTCACATTGGGGAAAAAAATTCCTTCCCGACTCCACATACGGCAATCAGACTAGCTCCCTGGATCAACGCAGTATCTAGGAAACTAGTGAATATAGCCTGTAATATTATACTTTTCAAGAAAGGCATCCAGTCCCTTCTTAAATTTTAGTAAGGAATCACTCATTACAACATTAGACGGCAGAGAGTTCCATAGTCTCACTGCTCTTACAGTAAAGAATCTGCATCTGTGATTATGGCTAAACCTTCTTTCCTCCAGACGTAGAGGGATGCCCCCTTGTCCCGTCACAGGTCTAAGAGTAAAAAGTTCATTAGAAAGGTCTTTGTACTGTCCCCTCATATATTTATACATTGTAATAAGATCACCCCTAAGCCTTCGTTTTTCCAAACTAAATAACCCCAAGTGTAATAACCTGTCTTGGTATTGCAGACCCCCCAGTTCTCTAATAACCTTGGTCGCTCTTCTCTGCACCCGCTCCAGTTCAGCTATGTCTTTCTTATACACCGGAGACCAGAACTGCACACAGTATTCTAAGTGTGGTCGCACCAGTGACTTGTATAGAGGTAAAATGATGTTCTCCTCATGAGCATCTATGCCTCTTTTAATGCATCCCATTATTTTATTTGCCTTGGCAGCAGCTGCCTGACATTGGCCACTAAATGTGAGTTTGTCGTCCACCCATGCACCCTGGTCTTTTTCAGTGACAGTTTTGCCCAGTGTTTTACAATTAAGCACATAATTATACATCTTGTTTGTTCTACCCAAGTGCATGACCTTACATTTATCCCCATTAAAGCTCATTTGCCATTTATCAGCCCAAGCTTCTAGTTTACATAAATCCTCCTGTAATATAAAATTATCCTCCTCTGTATTTATTACCCTGCAGAGTTTAGTGTCATCTGCAAATATTGAAATACTACTCTGTATGCCCCCTACAAGTTCATTAATAAATATGTTAAAGAGAAGCGGCCCCAATACTGACCCCTGTGGTACCCCACTGCTAACCGTGACCCAGTCCGAGTGTGCTCCATTAATAACCACCCTTTGTTTCCTATCCATGAGCCAGTTCTTAACCCACTTACACATATTTTCCCGTATCCCCATTGTTCTCATTTTATGTATCAACCTTTTGTGTGGCACTGTATCAAAAGCTTTTGAGAAGTCCATGTACACTACGTCCACTGCATTCCCTTGGTCCAGTCCTGAACTTACCCCTTCATAAAAGCTTATCAGTTTAGTCTGACAAGAACGGTCCCTCGTAAACCCATGCTGATACTGTGTCATGAGGTTATTCAGCTTCAGATACTCCAATATAGTATCCCTTAAAAAACCCTCCAGGATTTTACCCACAGTAGATGTTAAGCTCACTGGCCTATAATTTCCAGGTTCAGTTTTTGCCCCCTTTTTGAATATTGGCACCACATTTGCTATACGCCAGTCCTGTGGTACAGACCCAGTTATTATGGAATCTTTAAAGATTAAAAATAATGGTCTATCTATAACTGTACTTAATTCCTGCAGTACTCGGGGGTGTATCCCATCCGGGCCCGGGGATTTGTCAACTTTAGTGATTTTTAGACGCCGCCGTACTTCCTGCTGGGTTAAGCAGGTGACATTTAATGGAGAAATTTTTTTTATCTCTGATCATGTTATCTGTCATGGGATTTTCTTGTGTAAATACAGTTGAAAAAAAGTCATTTAGCATATTGGCTTTTTCCTCATCCTCATCCACCATTTCACCCAGACTATTTTTAAGGGGACCAACACTATCATTTTTTAGTTTCTTGCTATTTTATTCATAATTATCAATGGAACATCTGGTTTGCTCAACATTACCCATGGACCATTACATTTACAGAGAGTTGCTTGATGAGTAATTGGGGTAAAGCTTTGTACTGAATGTCTGCAAATAGAAATTCTCCATTAATTCCATCTTGAAAAGGACAGAAGCCTACTTTCAAGGGGTGGTCCGAAACTAAAGGCTGGGTCTCACATAGTGATACACCAGCGATCCCGACAACGATCAGGATCGCTGGTGTATCGCTACATTATCGCTGCTGAGCTGCCAAATAGGCAGCGATCAGTACAAGCGACACTGCGGGTAACATCGCTTAGTTACCCGCAGTGTACCTTGGATACCAGCGCCCTGATGCAGGGAGATGGTATCCAAGGTACACAGCGGGTTTCTAGGCACAGCCCCGCGCCTGGAAACCCGCTGTGTACCTTGGTTACCAGCGGATCGCTGGTCTCCCGCCTGTCACACGCAGCGATGCGTGCCTGTCAGCGGGAGACCAGCGATCAAAAAAATGTCCTGGCCTTTCAGCGACGATCAGCGATACCCGGCAGGGGGGCTGATCGTCGCTGAATGTCACACACAGCGATATCGCTGGTGAGCTCGCTGCTGCGTCACAAAACTAGTGACTCAGCAGCGATCTTGCTAGCGATATCGCTATGTGAGACGGGGGCTTTACACCGATTTAATTATAAATGTCTATCTATTTAATTAACACAGCAAAAATGGGCAGCAGTGTTTACCTTCCCATGCCTCAGAACTAATGCAGGACGCAGCAAACCCATGTAGTAAAGATTGCAGCAACACAGATGCAAAATACTGATGAGACAACTCACAATCTACCAAGTCATGGAGGGGGTGATTGCTAGTAATAAATTGCACAAAAGCGGCTTGTATAGGGCGCTGGGCATGTAAACTCTGCTGCCTTTTTTAGCTGTGTTAAGCTTTGAATTTTTGGAGGATTTTAATTTCTCTTTTTGTGGCATTGCTTTTACTTTTTGAGTTAGGACTCGCAAGTGTTAGGACCCTTGACGTGGGTTGTGAGCTTGCATATCTTGGCCATAATATCGAACAATACCTCCTATATTTTGTATATTTTTTTGCACGTCATTTGTCAGTCCAGCATTTTTGTCCTTGGAAACTAGTGTTTCTGTTCTCATGGGATGTACTTAGATAGTGATGGGCAGCCTGCTTAATCTAATAGTATGGGCATCACTAACAAGCTGTAAGATAGACACTGTGCATTATTACATTAAATAGACATTTAGGATTAAATCAGGGTTGGTTTCGGACTACCCCTTTAACCTCTAAATGCGACCTATTAACTATTAATTAATGTGGTAATGTCAATCATTGCGAGACACTTAACTCAACTCAGTGGTCGAATTGCTGTTTACAGCCGTCATTGGAGCCAAAGAAATCGATCAACATTCTGCCTCCAGTACTGGTCATATAATATTGTTATATTGTGGATCCCTGAGTGTAAGCTAAACTGATTTGCTGCATCTAAGGAATTCTCCAACCTGCAGCAGTCAATAAGATTAATGAATGTGTCCTTGCCCAATTCCGCAACTGCTCATAACTTCATGCCAGACTACATGATTTCAATTCTAAACTCTTCCTGGCTACTAATGGTTTATCTTCATTATATTTATAACCATACTGCAAGGATATTAAGTTCATAAAACACGTAGGAAAATATGAAATTTTAGAGAAATGTCTTCTTATGAAATAATTTGATACCGTAAAGATGTATATCTTTGTACCGTGTTAGCCAGTAGATAGAAAAATATTTAGAGTTGAGAGTCCTCAGTGGTTGATACCTTTTAATGGCTAACTGAAAAGATGGTAACAAATTGCAAGCTTTCGAGACTACTCAGGTCTCTTCATCAGGCAAAGACTAATACAACATCTGAAGAATCACATATTTATAACACAAAACAGCACAGAAAAAATGCAATAGGTAAGACAAGTGACGTGAAGCAGAATAGTCATTATGGCAGAGGGATGAGCATAAATATTGGAACAGTTCATAGATAAGGAGTGTGAAAGTTTTATTACCCTCTGATTGGGGTCTGGTAATGTTTTGTGATGTTTTCACAGGGTATTTGGAGTAAATTCCTTAATTGATATAGAACGTCATAAATCCGTGTGACAGGTTCATTCCAGCATTAAGAGTGTCAAAGGTCACCATCAATTTGTATTCGCAAATTCTTCTTTGTCTCCGAGATGTGAAGTTGCCTCTGAGTACAAGTATTTTCATATTTAACATGCTATGATCAGGGGAGCAAAAATGTTTTGCCACAGGTAGATCCATTCTTTTTTCTCTTATTGTGTGGCGATGAGAATTCATCCTTGTTCTCAGTTTTTGCCCGGTCTCCCCCACATACAGACCCCCAGTTGGACATTTAGTACATATAATTAGGTACACCACATTGATGTGATGCAGCTGAAAGTACCTGGTATCTTGTACTTTCAGCTGCATCACATATAATGTGGTGTACCTAATTATATGTACTAAATGTCCAACTGGGGGTCTGTATGTGGGGGAGACCGGGCAAAAACTGAGAACAAGGATGAATTCTCATCGCCACACAATAAGAGAAAAAAGAATGGATCTACCTGTGGCAAAACATTTTTGCTCCCCTGATCATAGCATGTTAAATATGAAAATACTTGTACTCAGAGGCAACTTCACATCTCTGAGACAAAGAAGAATTGCGAATACAAATTGATGGTGACCTTTGACACTCTTAATGCTGGAATGAACCTGTCACACGGATTTATGACGTTCTATATCAATTAAGGAATTTACTCCAAATACCCTGTGAAAACATCACAAAACATTACCAGCCCCCAATCAGAGGGTAATAAAACTTTCACACTCCTTATCTATGAACTGTTCCAATATTTATGCTCATCCCTCTGCCATAATGACTATTCTGCTTCACGTCACTTGTCTTACCTATTGCATTTTTTCTGTGCTGTTTTGTGTATAAATATGTGATTCTTCAGATGTTGTATTAGTCTTTGCCTGATGAAGAGACCTGAGTAGTCTCGAAAGCTTGCAATTTGTTACCATCTTTTCAGTTAGCCATTAAAAGGTATCAACCACTGAGGACTCTCAACTCTAAATATTTTTCTATGAAATAATTTGTAATTTATTAATGCACATTTGCTAGATGAGAGCATGTTGCATTCATATATTGTATTTCAAGTTAAAGAAGGCTGAAGAAAAAACATTGACTATGATAGGAAAAATGGAAATATAAGTAACAGGAATAACTTGGCATTGGTACATAAAAATCTAATGCACTTTAGTACGCTCATTGTATCAGCTTCATTATACTGAGAACAATATGTACACAGTCTGGAACAATGCCCTGCTATGTGAAAAAAGCCAATTATACTCAACCTACTGCGTTATTGGAGAATATATTGGCTAGCAACAACCGGCAGCAAATGATTAACCCCTTGGCCCCTCGAGCCTTTTTTCACCTTCCTGACCAGGCCAAATTTTTCAATTCTGATCACTGTCACTTCATGAGGTTATAACTCTGGAACATTTCAAGGATCCCTGTGTTTCAGAGAATGCGTTTTCCTGACACATTATACTTCATGTCAATGATAAATTTAGGCTGATATTTTTTGTGTTTATTTGTGAAAATATCAGAATTTTGTCAAGAAGTGTAGAAAATGTTGCAATTTTCAAACTTTATTTGTATTCCCTTAAACCAGATAGTTACATCAGACAAAATAGTTAATAAATAACATTTACCACATGTCTACTTTACATCAGTGTTATTTTAGAAACATTATTTTTTATTAGGAAGTTAGAAGGGTTAAAAGTATATTACCAATTTCTAATTTTTCCAAAAAAATTTACAAAACCAATTTTTTTAGGGACCACATCACATCTGAAGTGACTGAGAGGCCTATATGAGAGAAAATACCTAAAATTGACACCATTTTAAAAACTGCACCCCTCAAAGTGCTCAAAACCACATTCAAGAGATTCGTTAACTCTTCTGGTGCTTCACAAGAATTAAAGGATTTTGGAAGAAAGAAATTAAAATGTTACTTTTTCCCACAAAAAAGTTGCTTTACCGCCAAATTTGTCATTTTCACAAGGATAGGGTTACAGGAGAAATTGAACCATACAGTTTGTTGTGCAATTTCTCCTGAGTACGCCGATACACGCCTCCCCCCCATATGTGGTAGACAACTGTCTCGGAAGGGAAGGAGCACCATATGACTTTTGATGTGCAAAATTGGCTGTAATTGATAATGACATCATGTCGCATTTGCAGAGCCACTGATGTGCTTAAATATTGGAAATGATTTCATTTTCACAATAACAGAAAAAAATGAATGCTACAATTTGTTGTGCAATTTCCCTGGCGCACAGAGCCTACTAGAGAGCTGATCCCTTACATCAAATTTGATTTACACAGACCATAGAATGATAGAACACAGATCAGAAGGTGAAAATTAGACATTTTTTCTATTTCATTTGAAAAAATTAATTCATTTAGAAATTCATGACACCAACATATCTAAATAAAATTCGGCCTGGGCCATGTCTATAATTGTGTACCATCCCCTCTTCTTCTTACAACAGTCTGTAGATGTCTGGGAAGTGAGAAGACCAATTGCTGGAGTTCTGGGATAGGAATGTTGTCCAATTCTTGTCTGATTGAAGATTCTAGTTGCTAAACAGTCTTGTTTTTTTCTCAGATTTTTTGTCACATGTTACGCTAAATGTTTTCTATTGATGAAAGGTATGGACTACAGACAGTATTTTCATCACTTGAACTCTTCTTCTGTGAAGCCATGCTGTTGTGTTGAATGCAGTATGTGGTTAAGCATTGTCTTTCCATATAAATATGGTCAACGTGAAGTGGTGGGATGTCTTTTACGTTTTTTTAATCAAAATTATGTTAATCAGGTACCTTATGTTATTTTCATGCACTATTGCTATTTATTTACTGCAAGGTATTTGCTTATCTAAGTTTTTTCTGTTTAGTGGCCAGTGTGAACATGCTGCATGCATACCAACTTATATTCCAGTTAATTTCTTTAAGTTTTTGTCTCAGACTGTGGAGTCCAGTTCACATCTAAATTCTCGAGAGCTCTTTGTAAGCTGCTGAATATACAGCTGGATTTTGACCCCAGGTAACATCCGCAGACCGAAGGGCAAGTGGAACAAGTAAATCAGATTCTCTAAAACTACCTTTGTCACTTTATCCCTGCCCATCAAGATGACTGGGTACAACTACTCCCCTGAGCAGAGTTTTCTTACAACAACAGCGTTGGGAAGTCTTCATTCTTCGTTGTTTATTCCCAGCATCGTCAAGTGCCCTCGACTATGTGTGCTTCCACCGTTGTACCAGCAACTGATTCCTCTGATGGCGACTTCTGGTGACAAACTCAGTCCTCCCTCCTTAAGGCTGTGTTTTGGATGAAGATTCATGCAAACGAGAGGAGGTTCACCACCTCAGTGACACACTGGGGATAAAGTTTGGCGGTCATCCCAGAACATTCGCCTAAAGGTGTCTTTGTACAAGTTTGCTACTTGTTACCTTGGTCATTCAAGATTTTCAGGCAGGACAACAGGTGATATATAAGCTTCAGCTGCCGCCAAATCTTCCCCTATTCCTTTCATTCCTTGCTCTTGAAGCTTGAAGTCCTAAATCGTTTCTCCAAGGCCCATACTCCGCCCCTACATCAGATTCTGAAGGTCCTTCGGATGTGTTTGAGGTTAAGGACATTTTAGACTCTAAGAAAGTCCAGGGAAGACCTTTATTTGGTTCATTGGAGAGGTTTTGGTCCCAAGGAAAGATCTTGGGAGCCCGCTTGGACCATCTGCACCGCTGCCATTCTCAAAAGGTTCCCCCAACGGTCTGGCAAAAAAAGTAAGGTGCATAAGAGGGGGTAATGTCATGCTGGTGACTCGCACAGATGGTAAGTGCCTCCCTGATCACTGCAGTCACCGCTCTGCTTACCCCAGTCTCAGGCTGTCTTGCTTAGCTGCCTCTTGCAGCATTTCCAACACTTCTGCATGTTCCTGCTGCTGGTTAGTCTCTACATGGCTGTAGGGAGGCATGGCCTGATTCTGCAGGAACTTAAGTCTACTGTGGTCTGCACAAATTATCTTCCCAGGTCTATTCCCAAGCAGTTGGGGTTTATTAGGCAGCTACTCCCACCACTCCTCGCCTTATCTATGTTCTAGTTCAGCTCCTGTCTAGTTGTAGGTAAGGTGCTCTCTTGTATTGTCTCTTCTGTTTTCAGATTAGCGAGACTACTTGATTATTCTGATTTCACAGCTCCTGACCTCAGTTACATATATTGAATATGTGCTGCCTGCCCTAATCTCAGATTTTCTGACGCCATCTTTATCTTTACCCACCTGTACCTCTGTACTGTCTGATCCTCCGGTCAGCTGCTGCATATTCGGGAACAGGAGTGGTACCTTGTGACTACCTATGGCCAAGCCTATCCTCACCCATGAGAGGCTGTAGTGACTACTAGGTAGTCTCTTAGTTACGCCCCTCCAGGGTAAGCCCGGCCTGTGGCGCAGTGGGTCCACACTCACCAGCGTTACACAAGATATCAAACCATTAGCTTTTAACGAAAGCATGATCATAATACTGTGAAAAGATTTGTGGCTGACACAGGTACAGTAGACAGATTTATGATAAAGGCATAATGAGGAAGGTTTCTGCCAGACAAATTCACCATATTATGAGAGCAACAGCTAAAATGCATTACAAAGCAGCAAATGGCTGCCATCACTGGAGCTGTTTGCACCTTTGGAGTCCCACGAACCTCAAGGTTTAGGATCCTCCAGAGGCTTGCAGTTGTGCATAAACCTACTATTTGGCCATCCCTAAACAGTCCTCACAAGCAAAAACGGTTGCAATGGGCCAAGACATACATGAAGACTAATTTAGTGATGAGTGCCGTGCAAACCTGGATGGTCAACATAGATGGCATAGTGAATAGTTGGTGGATAGACACCATATCCCAACAAGGCAGTGATGTCAGCAAGGAGGTGGCAGAGTCATATTTGGGCTAGAACTATGGGAATGAGCTGCTAGATGTGAAAATGACTTCGGCAAAGTATATAGAGTTTCTATATAAATATAAGTAATACTCGGCACTCAATGGAGAACACAATAGAAAAAGATTGAATTGTTGTGGTTTTTATTGGCATCCAAACAAAATAGATGTGTTGTTAAACGTTTTCGGCCCCTCAACATGGGCCTTCATCAGAACAAATAGTATACAGAGCTGAAACATAGTAAATGAACAGACAAATAAATGTCATTAAATGGCTGGATGCACTAATATTAATAAACACAATAGAGCATATAAGGAAAAAACCATGATAAAATAAATAAACTAAATATCCTCCCTGTCTCACAACCCTAAACAGCTCTTCAAAACTTTCAATTCTCTACTCTGTCCCCCAGCACCTCCTCCTTCTCCTCTCATTTCTGCTGAAGACTTTGCCTCTTTCTTTAAGCAGAAGATCGATACGATCAGAGAAAGCTTTGGCCCACAGCCCCCATTTCCCCTCTTAGCTGCTCAACCCTCTTCCTCCAACTTCTCCACCTTGACAGAAGATCAGCTTTCCACCCTCCTATCAAGATCACACCTCACCACTTGCATGCTTGACCCGCTCCCATCCCACCTCATCCCTAGCCTCGCCACTGTCTTCACCCCTACTCTAACACACCTCTTCAACCTCTCACTTACAAATGGTGTCTTCCCCTCATCCTTCAAACATGCCTCGATCACACCCATTCTCAAAAAGACCTCCCTTGACCCATCCTCTGTGTCTAGCTATCGCCCAATATCTCTTCTCCCTTATGCCTCAAAACTACTGGAACAGCATGTCCATCTTGAACTGTCCTCCCACCTCTCCTCCTGCTCCCTCTTTGACCGCTTACAATCGGGCTTCCGACTGCATCACTCAACTGAAACTGCCCTAACTAAAGTCACCAACGACCTACTAACCGCCAAGAGCAAGCGACACTACTCTGTCCTCCTTCTCCTGGACCTGTCTTCTGCCTTCGAAACTGTGGACCATTCCCTCCTGCTACAGATTCTCTCATCTCTCGGCATCACAGGCTTGGCCCTATCCTGGATCTCATCATATCTAACAAACCGAACATTCAGTGTCTCGCTCTCCCACACCACCTCCTCACCTCGCCCCCTGTCTGTCGGTGTTCCCCAAGGCTCAGTTCTAGGACCCCTACTCTTCTCCATCTACACCCTCGGCCTGGGACAGCTCATAGAATCCCATGGTTTGCAGTATCATCTCTACGCCGACGACACGCAGATCTACCTATCTGGACCTGACCTCACCTCCTTACTGACCAAAATCCCACAATGTCTGTCTGCTATTTCTGCTTTCTTCTCTGCTCGCTTCCTAAAACTGAACATGGACAAAACAGAATTCATCATCTTTCCCCCATCTCACTCTACCCCCCCACCAGACCTGTCCATCAACGTCAATGGCTGCTCACTTTCCCCAGTCCCGCATGCTCGGTGCCTCGGAGTGATCCTCGACTCTGCCCTCTCTTTCAAGCCACATGTCCAAACCCTTGCCTCCTCCTGCCGTCTCAAACTCAAAAAAATTTCCCGGATCCGGGCATTCCTTGACCATGAAACTACAAAAACACTAGTGCATGCCCTCATCATCTCCCGCCTCGACTACTGCAACCTCCTACTCTCTGGCCTTCCCTCTAGCACTCTGGCACCACTCCAATCCATCCTGCACTCTGCTGCCCGACTAATACACCTATCTCCCCGTTATTCCCCAGCCTCTCCTCTCTGCCAAGCCCTTCATTGGCTTCCTATCGTCCAGAGGCTCCAGTTCAAAACTCTAACCATGACCTACAAAGCCATCCACAATCTGTCTCCTCCATACATCTGTGACATGGTCTCCCGGTACATACCCACATGCAACCTTCGATACTCACAAGATCTCCACCTCTACTCCCCTCTTATCTCTTCTTCCCACCACCGCATACAAGACTTCTCCCGTGCCTCTCCTATACTATGGAACTCTCTACCCCAACACATCAGACTCGCGCCTACCATGGAAACCTTCAAAAAGAACCTGAAGACCCACCTCTTCCTACAAGCCTACAACCTGCAGTGATCATCAGTCTGCTGAACCACCGCACGACCAGCTCTACCCTCTCCTAGTGTATCCTCACCCATCCCTGTAGACTGTGAGCCCTTGCGGGCAGGGTCTTCTCTCCTTCTGTACGTGTGTGCCTTGTATTGCTCATGTTTACTGTACTTGTCTATATTTGCCCCTCTTCACATGTAAAGCGCCATGGAACAAATGGCGCTATAAAAATGTATAATAATAATAATAAAATGTATAATAATAATTGAAGAAATGAAAATAAATAAGGATTTTAAATCTTCCAGAGGTGCAATGTAAAGTTCACATTGATATATGTGACCATATTGTTAAGGAAAATATGCCAGAATAGATAACATAGGTGTAAAGGAAATTGAACCGAAAAACCAAGAAGGATATGGTGGTCCTATTTAAATGGTGACTGGTGTGCCAATAATAATCACAAGAAAGTTGCCTGAAAAGAGAGAATATTATTTAGTATGTGGTAAAATAATTATTTACTATTCAGTGTATCCCGGTGAAATAAGATAAGATAGACATAATTAAGCTATTTCAGGTAATACCTGATCAAAGACTTGCTCAAAGCAAAAATATTGGCATCTATTTTATTAAGAACCACGCTGAGAGGAGAAGCTGTAAGCAGAAAAATGGTGACTGTGGGTTAAATAATGCTGAACGCCAGTGAACGGAGTCACTAGATAATGCTGTACCTGGGTAATGCTGGGCACCGGTATACAGGTTAAGCGCCTATAGCTAAAACTAGCAGAGGAAGAGTGCTGAAATAAAATAAGTAAGGCCAGTAAGATAAATGTTGGATAGGAGTACGGCTAAGTGCCTCATCTCCTGTGAATTACCTGGTGCCGGGAGCCACGGCGCATGGAACCGCCATCAGTGAGGACGCTATGGAAGCTGAACTTCCTGGTATAAGAGTCAGCTGATGCCGCGTCATGATGACACTGCCACGGTCAGCTGATCATAAGCAGTGCGCCTGCGCAGTACCTAGGACGGGCTTAGTATAGATAACAGGATATAAAGCTCTCGCATGGGAGTTATGGAGACGAGCGCCAATGCAAAGGACAGCAAACATTATGCAATGAGTATTAATATATGAGCCTGCAGGATAATATTGCAATGAAATGACAATTTTGAAAGGGCGATAAAGCATTATTAAACATTTGTGTAGAACATAGTGATTGGAATAGAAAGGTGCATCTATACTATACCATAGTGGCTGATGTGCAGAGCGTGCAAGGTCACCGGTTCTAGAGGAGAGAGAAATATAGGTTAAATGGGTCAATAATGACAATAAGACATTCTAGATATAGACATTACATGTAAATATTCACAGTTGGAAAAGGTTATAGCCCAAGAATTTTGTTAGGCTATAAAAAAGCCGACACATCAAAGTCTCTGTTTAAACCTCTAGGTTCTAGTGTCTGGAGAGTAAAAATCCAATAGGCTTCTCTTTTTTTGAGGATCTTAATCCTATTGAGACCTCACCTATTGGTATCAAATTGTTCCAAAACTTGGAACCTAAGTTGGGAAATATTGTGATTATGTTCCTGGAATATATAGAGTTTCTGACTGACCACTTTTTATGGTACAAAAGAATACCTCTGAGTAGTGTTGAGCGATACTGCTCGATATCTAAAAATATCGGATCGGAATGGTATCGCCGATATCACTAACTATCGGCGATATCCGATTCCGATACCGGAAGTCCAATGTAAGTCTATGGGAACCAAATATCGCAACTAAAAAAACACTTTCTTTCCTTGTAAACACAAAATATACACACTTAGAATACATATATAAATATATATATATATATACATGTCATTGTGACATATATATATACATATATTTATAGTTTATTCACTTCTACATAGTAAAATAGCCTCTGATTCAATTGCCGGGTAAAGCCGGCATTTGTGAAAAGACAGAAGCACCCGAGGGTCCAGTCGCCACAGAGATGTTGCATCGCACCCAGCGAACAGGATTCAGAAGCTCGCTATAAGCGAGTCCTGTGTGCCTTAATTGAACTGTTTTTTTGCTTGAGAATTGCAAAAATCATCATAGACTGTATTTGCCATTTTTCCGTCATATCAGCGCCACGAGGCACAGGTGAAGAATAAGGGCGTGCTCTCGTGGGCGTACACTCACTCCGTGGCGCGAAAACGATGTCCGCACACTCTAAATGTTACTGCAATGTAAGATCGTGCCCCACAGCTCTGGAGTTCCGCCTCCTCATCCTCCTCAGTGGGCGTAAACGAACGCGAAGGTCCCGCCTCCCTACAAAAGATGTCGCCTCTCCTGATGCTAATGACACATGTGACTTTGCTGAGATGGCGAATGGACGTGAGCAGAAGTGGGAAGGGATGGAGGAGTCAGAGCTCTCCCCCCACGGAAGCGACCCGATCGCCACGGAGCCACCGTTTGGCACCCGGCCTGGAAACCCTCCTACGCTGGAAGAAGCGGAGGATACCCTGAGAGACCTGGCCCAGCACCGGGAGGAGGTCGCCAGGATGGAAGCGAGCTGGCGGGCCCTAAAACTACAATTGGAGCGGCGCCAATCCCTCTTACCCCCTGAAGTGTCTGTACCGGAAGGTGAGGCACCCGTTCCAGTAGAGGAGGCCGTGCGTGCATCCCAGCCCTTGCAATCTGAACCGGTTGCCATTATCTCAGTGGAGGCACCCGTTCCAGTACAGGAGGCCGTGCGGGCATCCCAGCCCTTGCAATCTGAACCGGTTGCCAGTATCTCAGTGGAGGCACCCGTTCCAGTACAGGAGGCCGTGCGGGCATCCCAGCCCTTGCAATCTGAACCGGTTGCCAGTATCTCAGTGGAGGCACCCGTTCCAGTACAGGAGGCCGTGCGGGCATCCCAGCCCTTGCAATCTGAACCGGTTGCCAGTATCACAGTGGAGGCACCCGTTCCTGCAGAAAACGCCGCACCAGCACCCCAGATCCCGCTGTCTGCCCCCGTCGCTGAGGCAGAAGAAGCACACCCGTCCTCATGGAGGAGGCCGCGCAGGCACCAGAGCTCTACCTGCCTGTACCGGAGCCCCGACCGTCATCTGTTCCAGAGCCGGCTGCTTCCGCCACAGGTGAGCGCGCCAGGACTGGCGGGCGCCAGGAGAGCTGCCGCAAACCGTACATCGTAAGCTGGCATTTGATGGTGGAGACATGGAGATGCTGGTGGAGGAGAATTACAACCGGCGTCAGGAGGAAGAGTGGAGACGTCGGGAGCGGGAAGCAGAGCGACAAAGGGAGCAGCGAGAATCCCAAAAGCTTCGGCAACTCACCTGGAGAAGGACCTGGCAGAGAAGGCACGTATGAGAAAGGATAAAAGTACGGTGAGGGAGCCGCGGCGTAAGGGTGCAGTACGGAACTTTAAGTTAAAAGGTGGTTGGGGCTTCATCCAGGAGCCTGGACTTTATTTAGAAGTTTTTGTAACCCGGCGGGACGTGGAGGCTCACCTCCCAGAAGGACACCCGGGGAGGGACCTGTTGCCAGGAGACTTGGTGACTTACACCCGACACTGGGGTTACAATGGATGGTACGCCCTAAATGTTACCAGCTGCGACCCCTACTTCCCAGAGTGTCAGGAAACTGACAGACCCTACGAGCCTTCAGCCTCCCCCAACCAGGCCTCTGCACAAGTGCCCACCCCACGCCGTAAATCTCCTCAGCCTCCCTCAGTGGTCTCCTCAGCAGCCCCAGCTATGGACATGATAATGATAGCTGGCCCGTACCCGGCGCCTGTTAGGCCCCCTGGGGTTCGTTCAGTCCGGGACATAGGGGTCCAGACCCGGAGGGAGATGAAAGAGGTGGCCACACAGACCCATATAGCGGGTCACGACGTCACTGTACAGGCCACACGACGTCATCAGGTCTGGGTGGACCCTCCTGTCACGGATGTTTGGCAAGCTCCAGAAGAGTACCAGGTGGTACCTGGAAGAGGCCAGCCAAAGAAGTCTAAATAACCCGGACAGGGTCTCTGTATGTAAATAGTTAAATTATTGATGTACCCGGACGGGTGAATGTTCATAAAAAGAAGTTTATTGTTGCCTTAATATACCCAGGTTGGGTAATGGTTTGATGTACCCGGACGGGTGAATGTTCAGAAGAACAAGTTTATTGTTGCCTTAATATACCCAGGTTGGGTAATGGTGTTTCACTGTAATGAAAATGTTGAACTTTGAAGCCATGAACTGTAGTGGCTCACAAACTTTTCTGTAATAATTTGGCACTTTGGTGCTCCATCTTGGTTTTACAAAAAACTTTACTGTGCACTATTTTCAACTACCTCAGAAACTAAAAACCCGTTTGGTGTGGCCGAAAGTGAGGTCTGCTCAAGGAAAGTCTTGCAGCCCACCCAAGACCACAGTTGGAGGTTTGGAGCGGGTCCTCCACAAGCACAAGTAAAGGACACTGTGAAGTTACCCCGGTGGGGTAGTCCTAAGAAGTCTCCACGAACTTCGGCACTAATGCTATTTGCACTTTTGTTGAATATGTATTTATTAACACACATGTATAACACATATCAAGGGTATGAACAGTAACAAAACATGTCACATAATATAAGCCATTTGCACTTTTGTAATGTTATTATTAAAAATTTTATTATGCAACGTTTAACTTGAAGTGTTTCCTGCTTTCTTACTACGTCGCATAGTCCACTCTGCTACATCACTTTGCACCATTGCTCTATCTCACATCTATCTGCCCTGGAAGGATAGCGTGTTACCTGTAGAAGACTTTTCACCTACCTGCACTACACCATCCCTTCCAGAGGACCTGCACAGCAGCGCTGGACACCCTGACCAGGTACTACAGGTGGCGTCACGACAAACTACACGAACATTCTATCATCCCCTGGAAATATCCCACATTCCAGTGATCGCCCAGGTCACGGACCGAGCTGTGCTACTCGTGACATCCCCCATAGAAGTCGACTGATCGGTGCCGAGTACCCCCAAAACCCCTGTCTCTGTGCGACTCAACTTCCCTCACTGTGCTGGCACTTTACATTTACAATGCCTCTGGGTTTTTTTTTTGGGGGGGTGGGGAACATTCAGACTTTTGCTATGGGGCCCCATGATTTATATGTACGCCCCTGCTGCTGAGGCATGGTATTTAAGGCTGTTAAGGAGCCAACATACATGGACCTTGCCAGCAGCGTCGGACTGGAGTACCTTGGGCCCACCAGAGAAAATATATTCTTGCGGCCCAACATCATACTTCCCAACCTTTGAATAAGGGAAAGAGGGACAAAGGCTGTGGCACGCTGTGCATGCTGCAGAAAATTTTAGGCCATGCCACGTTGCACCACAGACTGTCCAGGAGTTGGTGGATGCTTTAGTCCAGGTGTGGGAGGAGATCCCTCACGAGACCATCCGTCGCGCTCATCAGGAGCATGGCCAGAAGTTGTAGGGAGGTCATACAGCATACCTCCCAAATTTGGAAGACAGGAAAGAGGATTAAAGGCTGCGGCGCGTGTTGCACCCCGCTGAAAATTTTAGGCCACGCTCCGACAACACCCATTTCACAGCTAATCACACCCATATCCTCGCCCCAAGCGTAACCATTTAGCACTGCTGATCACACTGACTGGTAATGAGGACACAGTGGCTGGTACTGAGGAAAAGAAAGAAAGAGCAGCGAGAGAGAAAGAACAAACAGAGAAAGAAAGAGAGGAAAGAAAGAAAAGAGAGAAAGAAAGAACAGAGAGAAAAAAGAACAGAGAGCGAGAAGGAAAGAACAGAGAGCGAGAAAGAAAGACTAGAGAGAGAGCCATAGGCGTAGCTAGGGTTTTGGTTTAGTGGGGGCAAAACTTCTGAGTGGGCCCATCATCAGAGAACCTCAGCAAATGACCGCGCTGTTGGCCAAAATAATCTATATATAAAAAGACCAATATTGATATTACCGCCATATGGTCTGTGTTAAATAATACCAGTCCTACAGAACATAAATAGATTACAGCACAGGTACAGATAATGACTTACCGCTGATGTTCTTTCTAATGGAATTGTTCACTTTTCATGTCTTTTCCATCTGGCCCACACCGACATGACGACTTCTCCAGCCAGGACTCGACTGCACCCCCATTAAAAAAAAAATAAAAAAAAACTCACCTCCCGGCTCCTGTGCTGCTCACTGTTCTCCCTCTCAGCGTCTGACAGCGGGCGCCGGCAGGTGATGTTATTGCGCCCGCTGTCATACGCTGAGAGGGGGATTATGGTAGAGTAGGAGCGCTCGCTCCTTCTCTCTCCATGCGGTCAGCTTTATCGGCTGGATGCCGATACAGCTGACCCTCCGATGACGGGTGGGGGCCCACTGCTGGCACCGGGCCCCCCCAACGCCTGTTCAGGCCCATAGCTTCCGGGCGGCAGAGCAGGGAGAGCGATTCTCCCTGCTCTGCCGCAGAATGTAACTGTATCGTAGCTCCGGGTGGGCCCCCTCAGAGCGCGGGCCCCGGGCCACCACCCCCTCTGCCCCGCGACCTATCCTTTCAAATCAGGGCCCACCACGCAGGAGCTGGGGCCCACCGTAGGTTTCTCCGGTGTCCCGGTGCTTCAGTCCAACCCTGCTTGCCAGCCTGATAATACCAGGCCACAGCAGTCTGCATATCTTGGCTGGTTAACAAAAATAGGGGATCCCCTCGAAAAAAATTTGGCGTGGGGTCCCCCTATTTTCGTTAACCAGCCAGATGAAGCAGACTGCTGAGGCCTGGTTTTTCAGGCTGGTAAGGACCAATATCCATGGACCTTGCCAGCCTGATAATACCAGGCCACAGCAGTCTGCTTAGCTTGGCTGGTTAACAAAAATAGGGGATCCCCTCGAAAAAAAAACGGCGTAGGGGTCCCCCTATTTTTGTTAACCAGCCAAGTAAAATGCAGACTGCTGCGGCCTGGTATTAAAAGACTGTCAAGGCCCATGGATTTTGGCCCTCAACAGCCTGAAATACCAGGCTACAGCAGCCCCACATTTGGCGCATCAAAAGATGTGCCAATTGTGGCACTTTTAGGTCTTCCAATCCTGTAGCTGTGGGGGGATGCACTGATAATACCAGGCACAGAGTCACAGCGTATTGATAAAGAAGGACGTTTTCATTCAATACAATGTGGCCAATAATGTGGCACAATGTTATGAAGGAGTACAGTTCATATAGTGTCTTGTGCTTGGTGCGATGTAAACACAGGAGTCACAGTTTGATATAGAAGGTCTTGGTATTACTTCATACAAGTGGCAATATAGTCACACAGTTTGCAGATTACAAAAGCAGGAATCAACAGCAGGCCAGAGTAACTTACTCCCGCAATCACTCTCACAACAGGTTCAGGATCTCTCTGTTTCCATAAGTCCATGCAAACGTGGATTTATCAAATGCAAGGTTCCAAGTCACGAGTTTCAAAGCTCCACAATAGGAAATAATGGTACAAGGTCCAAGGCTTCCAGACAGGTCACAGTTCACTGCAGGCTTGATCTGAAGCACTGATTGCTCAGCTGTGCTGCTTAAGAAGCAGAGGAGAGAATCAGGGCGGGAACATGCAAGCTGGAAACTCCATATTGACTGAGGGCAAGATAGCTGCAGCAAGACAGAAAGTAAAATGGCTGACGGAAAAACTGAGTTTCAGGAACATGTACACAGAACCTTACATTACTCCCCCCTTAGGGACAACCCTCGATGACCTCAGACCAGGCTTGTGTGGGTACCTCTGATGAAACTGACGGAGCAAGCGAGGAGCATTAACGTTATTGACTGGTTCCCATGAATTGTCCTCCACTGGGTAGCCCTGCCATTTAATCAAATATTGTAACTGATTTCTATACAACCTGGAATCTAGAATCCTTTCCACCACAAATTCTTCCTGACCATCGACTAGCACTGGGTCAGGGCAAGGAGAAGAACGTCCAGGAAACGTATTGGGTGTCGCAGCCTTTAGTAGAGATACATGAAAGACAGGGTGGATTCTCATAGTTCTGGGCAGTTGAAGACGACAAGCGACAGCACTTATAATTTTACTGATTTTATAAGGTCCAATGTATTTATGTCCCAACTTAGATGATGGAATTCTTAACTTAAGATTTCTGGTTGACAGCCAGACCAGGTCTCCTACCTTGAAAGCTGGTGCAGGTTTACGAAATTTATCTGCGGCTTTCTTGTACCTTTCCTGAGCCAATTCCAGATTTCCCTTTAGAAGATCCATATTCTTTTGTAAAGACGTAATTCTTTCAGCCACTGCTGGCAAAGGCGTTTCTATGGGAAATCGAGGAAGAATATTAGGATGATAACCTAAATTGGAGTAAAAAGGAGACTGCTTAGTGGAGGCGCTCTGAGAGTTGTTATAAGAGAACTCAGCCAGTGGAAGTAGATCCACCCAATCATCCTGTAGGTGGCAGATAAAGCAGCGAAGATACTGCTCCAGGGTCTGATTGGTTCGTTCCGTCTGTCCATTAGTCTGAGGATGAAAAGCAGAAGAAAGGTTCACTTTAATGTCCAATGCTGCACAGAAATTTTGCCAAAACCTTGAAGTGAATTGCACCCCTCGATCCGAAATAACCTCATCTGGTACTCCATGTAAACGAAACACATTTTTAATCATCAAATCTGATGTCTGTCTTGCAGTGGGTAAGACGACACAAGGAATAAAATGAGCTGCTTTTGTTAAACGATCAACCACCACTAGAATGGTGTTCTTCCCTTGAGAGGTTGGTAACTCCACAATGAAGTCCATAGAAATTGATCCCCACGGGCGGGACGGGGTGGGAAGAGGTTGCAACAGACCAGTTGGTGAGGAGCAAGGTGTTTTGCATCTTGCACAGACTTCACATGAAGTGACATAGTTTTAAACATCCTTCCTGCAAGTGGGCCACCAAAAGAAACGAGAAAGAAATTCCTGTGTCTTTAGAATTCCTCTATGCCCAGCTATCTTGGAATCGTGAATGAGTTGCAATACTCTTAATCTGACTGTTTCAGGAATATACAGACGTTGTCCCTGAATCCACACACCATTCTTAAAGACAAGACTTACGTCCCTTGGGGGTTGTGCCAAAAAGGAATCCGCATGGTATGCTTCCTTGATGTCCTTAAGTAGGTCTTGATTATGAATCACTCCCAGGAATCTAGAGTCAGGAAGAATAGTCTTAGGAGGAGTAAGTGGACGTGTCTCTGCTGAATAAATCCTAGAGAGTGCATCAGCCTTTCCATTGCGCGATCCTGGTCTATAAGAAATGACAAAATTAAATTGGTTTAGGAAAAGATTCCAGCGAGCCTGGCGAGGAGTCAGGCACTTAGCCGACCTGATAAATTCAAGGTTACGATGGTCTGTCAGGACGACTATTTGCTGTGCAGCTCCCTGAAGAAGGTGTCTCCATTCTTTGAAGGCGGCAATAATGGCCAACAACTCTCTATTGCCCACATCGTAGTTCCTCTCAGCCGAAGACAACTGCTGGGAAAAGAAGGCACAGGGATGCAAGACATTCTTCTCACCTGTTCTCTGAGAGAGTATAGCTCCAACGGCACAGTCTGAAGCATCCACTTCTATTATGAAGGCAAGTTCGGGGTTGGGATGTACTAAGATAGGTGCAGTGGTAAATTTATCTTTTAGACGGGAAAATGCTTCCTGGGCTTGGGGAGTCCAGGAGAACCTAGACTCTTTCCGGGTAAGTTGGGTGATAGGTGACACTACCTCAGAGAAATTCCTAATGAAACGTCTATAGAAGTTGGCAAACCCGATGAAGCGCTGCACCTCCTTCACATTTCTAGGACTTGGCCAATCCTTGATGGCTTGGGTCTTGCTTCCATCCATACTAATTCCTTGTGTAGACAGTACATACCCCAGAAATTGAATTTCGGTCCTATGGAATTCACACTTTTCAAGTTTGATGTAAAGATGATTTTGTCTTAGACGTTCCAAGACCATTCTCACATGTTCATGATGTTCCTCTGTGGAGTTAGAAAAATTAGAATATCATCCAAATAAATCACCACGAATGTATCTAGGAGATCCCTGAAGATGTCATTCACCAAGTGTTGGAAAGTGGCTGGGGCGGTACTCAGACCAAAAGGCATGACTAGATATTCAAAGTGTCCATAGCGTGACCTGAATGCAGTCTTCCATTCATCCCCAGGTCTAATACGGACTAAGTTATAGGCCCCACGGAGATCTAGTTTAGAGAAAATTTTGGCATGTCGCACTCTCTCCAATAACTCAGGGATTAAAGGCAATGGATAACGGTTTCTAATAGTAACCTTATTGAGTTCCCTATAGTCTACGCAGGGTCTCAGAGATCCATCTTTCTTCTTTACAAAGAAGATGGGTGCACCTGCAGGAGATGAAGAGGGGCGTATGAAGCCCTTCGCTACATTCTCGTCTATGTAATCCTTTAAAGCCTTTAGCTCGGGCCCCGCTAGGGGGTAGATCTTACCAAAAGGTATCTCTGCTCCAGGCAATAATTTAATTGGACAATCATATGGACGGTGAGGGGGAAGCTGGTCAGCGTTCTTCTTGTCACATAAATCCACATAGTCCTGATATACAGCTGGTAGTTCAGGGACTGACATGGCTCCTTTAGGAACAGAGCAAGCTGAAACTTTTGGACTCATCTGTTTCTCTGGAAAGTGTAATTCCTTGGTCTCCCAGTTAATGGTAGGATTCTGAGCCTGCAGCCATGGTAGCCCTAGAATAATGGGAAAGTGGGGAGAAGAGATAAGCATAAAGGACAGTTTCTCTTGATGATCTTTACCCATAAGAACCCTCAAAGGCTCTGTTTCCTGATCCACTGGTCCAGAGGTCAGCAGGGAGCCATCCACAGTTTCCATCTGTACTGGAGTAGCCTTCTTCACTGAACGTATCCCCTGTTTCAGAGCAAAGGAGACATCCATAAAATTTCCACTTGCCCCTGAGTCGATCATAGCAGAGCTAGACACCCAAGCTGAGTCAACCCAGAGTTTGATGGAAAGAAAGCAATGAGAATTGTTTTTCTTACAACTCAGCTGGGACACCGCTGAGGAGACTTGAAAAATTGCAGCGTTTACACAGTCAACGTCCTCAGAAGTAACGGAGTTTAAGTCCGAGAAATCAAGATCTGTTGCTGCAGATCTCTCTGGAGCCTGAGGCTCGGACCTGATAGATCCCCTCTCGCAACACTCACAGTGAATGAGTGCTGCAGTAGTCTTACGAGAACGGCTGGGGCAGTTTATAATGAAGTGCCCTGACTTACCACAATAAAAACATAGATTCTCCTTAAAACGATGTTCCTTGCGTGCATCACTAACCCGTTGTTGTAAAGAGTCTACCTGCATGGGTTCAGGTTCCCGTGTGATCCTACTCAAAGGTTCCTTAGCTGGAGAGGAAGGTAGGAAAAGGTTAGTGCGATTGCTTTCGAACCATCTCTCTTGCCTGCGTTCAGTCAGACGAGTATCAATACGGATGCAGTAGTTAATAAAGTCACCTAACGCAGTGGGAGGGTCGGCACGAGCAAGTTCATCCTTAATTAGTGGAGATAACCCTTTTCGAAAATAGATTTTTTGGCGGAACTGTCCCAGGTGGTATCAAGGGCCCATCTCCTGAAATCCAAGGCATATTCAGCTACCGAGTGCTTACCTTGGCGCAAAGCTAACATGGCTGCTTCAGCTGTTACACTTCGATTGGGGTCATCAAACACCTGCCCCATGGCTGAAATGAAAGCATCAAGATGATCCAAACATTCATCCTCAGTCTCAATCAGAGGGTTTGCCCACATCAAAGCCTTGTTGGTAAGCAACATAATTATAGTAAGCACTTTAGATCGTTCAGTGGGAAATTGTGAAGCATGTGCAGAAAAAAAAAGATTGCATTGATTAATAAATCCCCTGAATTTCTCACGTTCACCGCCAAAACGAAAAGGGGGCAACTTAGGAATCCCAGAACTCGGGGCTACGGCAGGAGCCTGGACTCGCTCCTCTAGAACCTCAATCCTGGCTCGCAAATCCTGGGCAGTCTGTCCAAACACTTGCAAATTGTGATTAGTGAGGTCCTGTAGGTTTGTAAAACGGGTTTTTATAGTCTGCAAATCTGCAAGGATATTATCAGTCACTCCGCAAAGTTCCTTTATGCGGGCCTCCATTTTCCAGATCTTTTAAGACAGGAGTACTGGAAGGAGAGGAGAAGAAAAAAAAAAAAACAATAGTGTTTACCTGTGGTAACACTGAGAGAGAAAAAAAAATTAAGGGAACTGCTCACCTGGAATGGTTGTGAGAAGTCACAACCACTATCATCACAGAAAGTTCAATCCGGACATCTGATATCCACAGTTACAGCAGACACAAAAGAGGAAAGAAAAAAAAAAAACAATAGTGTTTACCTGTGGTAACACTGCAGAAAAAAAACTTAAGGGAATTGCTCACCTGGAATGGTTGTGAGAAGTCACAACCACTGTCATCACAGAAAGTACAATCCGGACATCTGATATCCACAGTTACAGCAGACACAGCCTTTCCAGACCCAGCAGACACTAACGTTTGGCTTCAGAATCTTGTAATGTAAGGAGTACAGTTCATATAGTGTCTTGTGCTTGGGTGCGATGAAAACACAGGAGTCACAGGTTTGATATAGAAGGTCTTGTATTACTTCATACAAGTGGCAATAATAGTCACACAGTTTGCAGATACAAAAGCAGGAGACACAGTAGGCCAGAGTAACTTAAGCTCAGCAATCACTCTCACAACAGGTTCAGGATCTCTTCTCTGTTACCATAAGTCCATGTAAACGTGGATTTATCAAATAGCAAGGTTCCAAGTCCACGAGTGTTCCAAAGTTCCACAATAGGAAATAACTGGAGTACAAGGTCCAAGGCTTCCAGGAGACAGGTCACAAGTTCACTGCAGGCTTGATTCTGAAGCACTGATTGCTCAGCTGTGGCTGCTTAAGAAGCAAGAGGAGAGAATCAGGGCGGGAACATGCAAGCTGGAAACTCCATATTGACTGAGGGCAAGATAGCTGCAGCAAGACAGAAAGTAAAATGGCTGACGGAAAAACTGAGTTTCAGGAACATGTACACAGAACCTTACAGGCACTTTACCCGGCTCTTCCCACTGCCCTGTAGCGGTGGCAAGCGGGGTAATAAGGGGTTAATGTCACCGTTGATTGCACGGTGAGAATAAGCCCGGTTAATAATGGAGAGGTGTCAATAAGACACCGATCCATTATTAATCCCAAAGTTTTTAAATGTATAAAAAAAAAGACACAGCAAGAAAAAGTATTTTAATGAAATAAAAGAGACAACACAGTTTTCATTTCTTTTATTATACTCTCATTCCTGCGACGCCATCGATCTCCTTTAAAAAAAGAAAAAAAACAAACCAACAGTATACCACCTGTCCGACGCAGTCCATAGTAACGAGGGTCCCACGACGATCCAGCTCTGCTACATCGCAATGACAGGCAGAGCCTGTCATCTCGACGCAGCACAGCTGATTACCTGCTTCCCCGGCGGTGACGTCATCGGACTGACTGCTTTACGGCCGGGATTACCCAGCAGTCACTGCAGTTATCGCGAGAAACTGCATGTGACCGCCGGGGAAAGATGATGGCGGCCATCAAGCAGTCCAGCCCGTGACCGCCGGAGATCTTCTGCCAGGTAAGTGCCGCTGACTCCTGACAGACCCGACCGACGTACACTCACAGTGACAGTGACAAATCTGATTCCGGTATCTGATAAGATGAAAATATCGGAACTAAGTATCGAAAGTCCGATAGAGCTAATATCGGCCGATACCCGATATTTGCAGTATCGTATCGCTCAACACTACCTCTGAGTCATTGGCTACGGTATGCATGAAAGGAGAGAAACTCATGGTGTGGCCACTGGCCATCATCCTCCCCCTGACCTCCACCCTATTGAGAACCTTTAGAGTATCTTTAGGCAAAAGATCTATGAGTGGGAGGCACTTCACATCAAAATAGCAGCTCTGGGAGGCTATTCTGACATCCTGCAAATAAATACAAGCAGAAACTATTCAAAATCTCACAAGTTCAATGGAAGCAAAGATTTTGAAGGTGATATCAAAGAAGGGGTTCTATTTTAACATGTAACTTGGCCTTTTAAGATTTTTTTTAAGGCTACAATTTGACATTGAGCTTTTGATATATTTTTGATGTTTCTGCACAATTTCTGAACCTATTATTCAAAAAAGGTTACTTGCGTTTTTTATTGCGTTTTTGTGTGCATTTTTTTAACATGCGTTTATCGCGTTTGTGATGCTTTGTTTTTTGTCTCTTGTGTCATGCTTTAAATAAAGCTGTTTTGATTTTAATACTTCCTGGTATTTGGCTTTGATAAAACTTTATTGATATACTTAGGTCCGGATTACATGCATTTTTCATGCGTTTCTGCCATGGAAACGCACTTAAAACTTATGTGCGTTTTTTTTAACCTGCAGAATTCCCCCAGCTAATTCAAGTCTATGCGGGAATTCCACACATACAAGTCAGTGTACCGGCAAGAGAAACTGACTTGCTATGGATTTGAAACATGCACCACAGATAAAAAAAAAAGCACAATAGGCATGAGATTTCTATAAATCCCATCCACTTAGCTGGAAGACATTAATCGTGGGAATGCAGCCTAGATAGCTTTTGATTTCAGTAAATGTGACCTCTTAATTCTGCAAATTCAACAAATGATCATTTTCAGTTCATTACAACCTATAAAACGTTTGGAAACTCTGTTGTACATAATAATTTGGAACAGTGCATTTTGAATTTTTTTAGCTTTGAAAAAAATACTGTTATCATTGGGAAGTTTGTCCCCAAAAATTTTATTTATGCTGTAACGATTGATGATTTGAACATTATATTGACTCATTTGCATCAACCATTTTGAAAAATCAGAGAAAAATAGCATTTGCATAATAATTTGGAATGAGGTGTAGTTGATGTACACTTAGATAAGACAATCTAAAGATGCTCCATATTTTTGGACTGTCTAATTCAAATTTGCATTGTCTAAAAGTTAGTCAGTTTTCGTAAATCTACCCTAAATGTATTCATGATACTAAATTTGAACACAACAATAGACATCCCCCTTATGCTGCATTATCATACGTGCGTGTTCTTAAAAACTTGTTTCATGATTATCTTGCAGTGTAAACCAGCTGCCGATCACCCGATGAATAAGGAAAAACGCTTCTATAATGGGTGAAATTATTTTTTTGAGCAATACAGAAGTTCATCATTCTCGGTGACGCATCATCCTATGTAGATAGGACTCATACTTTGTTCACTTTTGGTCTACCTCTTGTAAATAGTCTATTAAATGACCACCGATCACGAAAGATTTACCGATCAGCGGCTATATCGTGCGAGACGAAAAGGTGATGAACAAGTAAGATCTATATCAGCCAAGGCTGAATGTGTTATGCAGGGATTTTATATCGATTGGGAAGTCATATACCATGCATTTGAGTCATAAGGAAAAATTTTTTAGTCTATATTTAGATCCTCTGTAAATGTTTTGTACCCATTGTCCAGTATGTTGCAATTGCTTTTTAAGCCCATTACAAGAGCATATAGTCAACCATTTGTTTGCTGATCTTGTAGGTAAACGTGAATAATGAAACAACATAATAACCAGATGTTGTCAGTACATATTACACATCTGAGATGGGTTGAGTGCTCACCATTTATGCATTGCTTTGCTACAAGCTATTCCCGGAAAACATTCACATTATAACCTATGTGTACAGATTTGGCTCATGGTGATATCAGGTTACCATTATACATGGACATCCAAAGAACACAACAGATTGTCAGTGGATATTAATGAGGATAAAGGTCAGGGAATGTAATAATGAACAACATGTATGCAGGAGGGTAGGCTGTATCAGATTTACGTTCTGCAAATAAATTCAGGCATGTCCAACCCTAAAAAACAATCTACAATATAAATATATTGATGATCATAACAACTCAGGGCTGTATTCATAATTCTGCTGAATGTCACTGAACACAGTTGACAAGCTTCTTGTCAGGCACATGTTTATCAGGAACCTGTCAGGTCCCCTGACTGTTCCCCACTGCAACTATAGTTGTATGGGTGTAGGCTTCTATAAAGGGGTTGTCCACTACTCGGATAACCACTTTTCAATCACTGTATTCCCAGATCTAAAATAGTAAAATTATAACAGGTATACGCATCTCCGGTCTCATTCCAGCAATGTCGGCATTGGCTGTGACGGGGCTCGCATGATGTTATTTTGTCATGGGAGCCTTGCAGCCAATCAGCAACCGCTTCACTCGCCCTTTCTTCAGACTAAACCGACACCCAGAAGAAGTGAAAGCTGCGATGACTTCCTCCAGATGTCAGTAAAGTCCAAAGGAGGCGAGAGTGAAGAGGTGACTGATTGGCTGCAGTGCTTGCGTGACATAACAATGTAACACCAACTTCATTGGCATGGGACCTGGTACCAGAGGTGATCATAGCTGCTGTTATTTTACATGGAAGAAATACAGTGATTGAGAAGGGGTTATCCAAGTATTGGAAACCCCTTTAATATTTTTTAACCCCCATAACTGGGCGATTGTCTGTTTTTGTACAATTGTTTTTCCTCCCCTTGTTCCAAAAGCCATAACTTTTTTATTTTTTTATTGACATAGCCGTATAAGGTCTTGTTTTTTTGGGGTACAAGTTATACTTATGAAATGGTGGAAAAAAAAGCATTTCTGCTATTGTTATTTGGTGTTGTTTTTACACCATTCATTTTGCTAAAAAAAATGCACTGGAAACATGACTCTTTAGGTCATTATTATTACAGCAGTACCAAATTTAAAGAAAACCTGTCATCAGGATTTTAAACACCAAAGCAATAGCATATATGTAAAAGAAAGACAAACAGGTAAAATATGACCTTTACTAAAACATAAATAGATACAAGAACATAGTAGTTCTATGGAGGGCCACATGACATACTTTAATCTTACTGTTGGTTATTACCTATACTGTCAGTGTTTTTGTTACTCACTAGCTCTAGGCTTAAACTATAGTAACTCATACTCTTTATTAACAAACTATTTGAAACTAATAGCAGAGCAAAAAAAGTGTAAACTAGTACTTACATTGCCAGGAGCTAGTGTGACCTGTGGTGCTGTGTGCCCCAATGCACGTTTCACACAAGATTCATCAGGGGATGCCCCTGACGATGTTTGCGCAAATTGTGCGTTGGGGTGAAACATGTGTTGAGGCACACAGGACCACAAGTTTGCACTTTTTTTTTAATCAGCAGCGTTATGTATGCTCATAAGGCAGGGCTAGTCTAGTAGATATCTCTCACTCTCGAGTAGTATTGCCATGGTTTTTGTAAACTGCCTCTTTGGATGTATGTAATGTAACACTTATGCTGGCACCCTTGCATGGTTCTCTTTCTCCCTCCTTGCAGGGACGACAACATACTCACTACCCCGGCAGCAAGTCGTGGTCGCCATCTTGTCTTCCTGCCTCCTGCCTCTTTCTGTGCACTTCTCGGCGATGCGCAAATCCCTGTTAATAGAAGGGTGGTGCATGCACCTGCTAAGATGCTTCCAGCTAATAGCTGGAAGACATCTTGCATAAAAGGCTGCCTCCCCAATAGGAAGATGCCTAAGCAACGTTGATTCATTAGTGTGGAACTAGTGAGATGTTAGGTTCCCTGGTCCCTGTGTGGCCAGGTCTTGAACCTGCTCCCTTGCTCCTTGTGTTGCCAGTGCGCTAATTTGCTTCCCTGGTCTCTGTGTGGCCAGAACCCGAACCTGCTTCCCTGGTCTGTAGGTGGTCAGTGCCTGAACCTGCCTCCCTTGGTCCATGGTGGGCCAGAGCCTGAACTCGAACACCTGGTCACACCTTCATATTTGGTTCTTCCCACTTAAAACAAAAATTAAAAAAAACTGCAAACAAAAAGCAATAAACAACCAACCAAACACTGCAAGTAGCAACATTTTTTCCCAAAATAAAAATGTGTGACTTTTCTACACAAACTTTCTGTAAAAAGAATTTATCCTTGACTTCATACCAAACTGTTGTTTATTATAGTGATGTCATCACTGATTTTCCTTGGAAGAGAGTAATGAAGTGATGATTTCTTAAGGCACTGTCACACTTAGCGATCGCACTAGCGATCACGACAACGACACGACCTGGCGAGATCGCTGGTGAGATCGCTATGTGGTCGCTAGTTAGCTTCCAAACACAAAGATCTCATCAGAGATCAGCGATCTGTATAACGACCTCTGCGGTCGTTGGGAAAACCTAGTACCGCCTGCGATGCTGGTAAAGTCGTTCATAAAGGGTGTCACACTCAGCGATTCAGGCTCACCAGCGGGACACCAACGACCAAAAATCGGCTCAGAACGTTCATAAGCGATCAGCGACATCTCAGCAGGGGCCACATCGCTGCCACATGTCACACACAGCTAATTCGCTAACGAGATCGCTACTGCGTCATAAAATCGCTGACGCTTTAGCAATCTCATTAGCGATCTCGCTTAGTGTGACAGTACCTTTACAAGACTAGGATATGACATAATATTGGTGTATGGGGATATAAGGGGAAGGCACACAAAAGATACAGTTTTTAGTGTCTTATTAACCCATGTTATGCAATACCCAATATACCATGCAATAGTCATAACATAAAGTATCTGAGTCCCTTCAGTCCTCTTCTATTTTATAGAGTAGTTCTCTCGAAAGAAATGTTTTTTATTAGTTAGGAATGAAATGTTAGTCAGGGTAATCAAATAAATCTGATCTTTATCAACCAGACTTTTCAGGACGCATGTTTTCATTTTCAAAATTCTCAGCAAGTATGTACATTTACAAGTGCAATATGTTATCTGTAGGCCTTTACACATGTTAACATGTCTACTCTGTTCCCAACCACTCATGTCAAATGTTGACCTTCTCTAGTGAATTATTACTGTATAGGAGTACATTGGGATCATTAAATGGCCGTGAGGTTATTAGGTTCTCGGATTTCTGGTCCTAACTATGACATTGTACATTGTACTTAAAGAAATGAAATTGTGGAAAAAAGCATTTTACTGTGAGTAAAAAAAGATATACAGTACCAGTCAAAAGTTTGGACACACATGTTTTCATTGTTCTTAAAGTGCACATTGTAGATTCAGACTCAAGATAGCAAAACCATGAAGGAACACTTGGAAACATGCAGTAAAGAAACATGTGTGAAACAAACTAGACTCTGTCAAACCATAGATTCTTCAAAGTACACCGCTTTTAATCTGCTGACAGCTGTTATGTTTCGGTAGCTGAGGAGTGCAGGCAAAAAAAGCAATACACCAGAGCAGTTGGAATCTATGAGATTGCAGTACCCTGACTAACCACAACAACTAGAGGCAGCCGTGGAGCGTTCCTACGTTGGTCCTAGACGCCTCGTCACAGCCTGAGAAACTAACTACACCTAAAGATAGATATAGGAAAGCTATCTGCCCCGGAGCAGAACCCCAAAGATAATAGAAAGCCCCCAAACATGTAATGGCGGTTAGACAAGAAGAAATACTGACACAGACAGAAAATAGTATGAGCAAACGTTGGGGCCCAAACTAACTAAATAGAAAAGGATAGGAAGGGTACTTACTGCAATCCCAGAAAACCCTGAAAAGCACCAACTCTACTAATTTCAAAAACACCTGAGATCACACGACCTCTACCACCTAAATTAGTTCTCTGGTGTAACAAAATCAAAACAGCAGCCACTGAAAAAACTGGAAAAAGCAAAAGTACAAACATCAGTGGCTGAACTAAACTGAGAGGGCAAAAGCCCCCGGAGACGACCCTGAAGGCCCCCACAGAAGTGCAGGACAAAATGCAAAAATCAAGCACAAAAACAAAAAGAAGAAAATGTCTTATCTGTTAGCAGGAGATGCAGACACGACACAGCAGGCTACAAGGGAAACAGGAATCAAGGATAGAGACCAGAACAATTGATCACCGGCAACCCTGATGGGAAGGTGACTCCCTTATATAAGACCAGTCAGTAACACCTGATTCCCAATCCTCACAATCTTCACAATCTTCACTGGACAGACCAGTACCGCTTGTAACCACCAGAGGGAGCCTCTGCTCAGAACTCATCTCAAGCCCATTCACAACAGTACCCCCCCCTTGAGGAGGGGTCACCGAACCCTCATTTGAGCAACCAGGTCGGTCAGGATGAGTTCTATGGTACGCACGGATGAGTCTCCTAGCATGGATGTCCGAAGCAAACACCCAAGAATTGTCTTCCTGACCATAACCTCTCCACTTAACCAAATACTGGAGTTTCCGTCTAGAAAAACGAGAATCTAATATTTTCTCAACCACATACTCCAGATTGCCCTCAACCAAAACAGGGTCAGGAGGCACAGCAGCAGGAACCACTGGCTCAACAAACCTCTTCAACAAGGACTTGTGGAACACGTTATGGATCTTAAATGTCCCTGGAAGAAGCAAACGAAAAGAAACAGGATTAAGAATCTCCATGATCTTATAAGGTCCAATGAACCTAGGCTTAAATTTAGGAGATGCTACTCTCATAGGAATATTTTTTGAGGACAACCAGACCAAGTCCCCTACTTTAAACCGAGGACCATCAGTCCTATGCCGGTTAGCAAACCGCTGGGCCCTCTCCTGAGAGAGGGACAACCTCTCCACTACCTGGTCCCAAATCTGTTGCATACGCTCCACAACAGAGTCAAACACCGGACAGACAGAAGCCTCCGTCTGTCCTGAAGAAAATCGAGGGTGAAACCCAGAATTACAGAAAAACGGAGACATCAAAGTAGCAGAGCTAGCCCTATTATTAAGAGCAAACTCAGCCAAAGGCAAAAAAGAGACCCAGTCATCCTGATCAGCAGACACAAAGCATCTTAGATAAGTCTCCAATGTCTGGTTTGTTCTCTCAGTTTGACCATTGGTCTGAGGATGAAATGCCGAGGAGAAAGACAATTGAACACCCAGTTTAGAACAAAAAGTCCTCCAAAATCTGGAAACAAACTGGACTCCTCTGTCAGACACTATGTTCTCAGGAATGCCGTGTAAACGAACCACGTGCTGAAGGAACAACGGCACCAATTCAGAGGAGGAAGGCAACTTAGGTAATGGCACAAGATGTATCATCTTGGAAAACCTATCACAAATCACCCAGATGGCGGTCATTCTCTGAGAAACAGGAAGGTCGGAAATTAAATCCATAGAGATATGGGTCCATGGTCTCTTGGGCACAGGCAAGGGCATCAACAAACCACTAGAGCGAGAGCAAGGCTTGGAGCGAGAGCAAGTCCCGCAGGACTGCACAAATTCCCTGACATCACGAGACAAGGTAGGCCACCAAAAGGACCGACTAACCAAGTCTCTGGTACCAAAAATTCCGGGATGACCAGCCAACGCGGAACAATGAATCTCAGACATCACACTCTTTTTCCACTGGTCCGGGACAAACAATTTTCCAACAGGGCAGCGCTCGGGCCTATCCTCCTGACACCCCTCCAGAGCAAGTCTCAAATTAGGTGAGATGGCGGAAAGAACTACACCCTCTTTCAAAATAACAGAAGGATCAGATAACTCAGGAGAGTCCGCAAGGAAGCTCCTCGAGAGGGCATCCGCCTTAACATTCTTAGTGCCAGGAAGAAAGGAAACCACAAAATTAAAACGTGTGAAAAACAAGGCCCACCTGGCCTGTCTAGGATTGAGTCGCTTGGCAGATTCCAGATAGACCAGATTCTTATGGTCAGTAAGGACCACCACCTGATGTTTGGCTCCCTCCAGTCAATGTCTCCACTCTTCAAAAGCCCACTTCATGGCCAATAACTCCCGATTACCCACGTCATAATTACGTTCAGTAGGAGAAAATTTTCGAGAGAAAAAGGCACAAGGGTTACTTTTAGAGGTCTCTGGATCTTTTTGGGACAAAACGGCACCTGCCCCAATTTCAGAGGCATCAACCTCCACCTGAAATGACAGAGAAACATCAGGCTGCCGTAGAACAGGAGCAGAAGTGAATCTCTGCTTAAGTTCCTGAAATGCAGAGACTGCCTCAGGAGGCCAATTCACCACATCAGAACCCTTTTTGGTCAAATCAGTTAATGGTTTAACAATAACAGAGAAATTACCAATAAATTTACGATAAAAATTGGCAAAACCCAAAAATCTTTGAAGAGCCTTTAATGAAGTAGGTTGGACCCAATCACAGATGGCCTGAACCTTGACCGGGTCCATTTCAATAACAGATGGGGACAAAATGAATCCCAGAAATGAGATCCTCTGTACGCCAAAAAGACACTTTGATCCCTTCACATACAGAGCATTCTCTCTCAAAATCTGGAATACAGTTCGAACATGTTTCACATGAGAGTCCCAGTCATTAGAAAAAATCAAGATATCATCCAAATAAACAATCAGAAATTTATCCACAAAATCCCTGAAAATGTCATTCATGAAGGACTGGAAGACAGAAGGAGCATTAGTGAGCCCAAAGGGCATCACAAGGTACTCAAAATGCCCCTCTGGGGTATTGAATGCCGTCTTCCATTCATCCCCGTGCTTAATGCGAATAAGGTTATATGCCCCCTGAGGTCAAGCTTGGTAAACCAAGTAGCGTTTTTCACCCTGGAAAACAGGTCAGAAATCAAGGGTAATGGGTATTGATATTTCACAGTAATATTGTTCAAAAGACGATAATCAATACACGGCCTTAATGAACCATCCTTTTTGGCCACAAAGAAAAAACCGGCACCTAAGGGTGAAGAGGATGGTCTGATATGACCCTTCTCCAATGACTCCTTGATATAAGACCGCATAGCGTCATGTTCAGGTACAGACAAGTTAAAAAGGCGACCTTTAGGGAATTTACTACCAGGCACTAATTCAATAGCGCAGTCATAGCTCCTATGGGGAGGCAAGGATGCAGATTTACTTTCGCTAAATACATCAGAAAAATCAATCAAAAAGTCAGGAACATCCTGAGCCTGGGGGGAGGCAGAAAAAACAGGAGTGTTGGTATTAACACATTGGCAGCCCCAACTGGTTACAGACACAGATTTCCAATCCAAAACAGGATTATGAGACTGTAACCAAGGGAAACCCAGTCCGATAATATCATGCAGATTATACAGAACCAAAAATTTGCAGCACTCGTGATGATCAGGTTCAACCCTCATTATCACCTGAGTAGAGAACTGAGGTTTATTCTCAGCCAAAGGGGTAGAATCGATCCCCAGTAGGGGAATAGACTTCTGTAGGGGTATCAAGGGAAACCCACAATGTTTAGCAAAATCATAATCCATCAGGTTAATAGCTGCTCCAGAATCAACGAAAGCCTGAGCAGAAAATGAGGACAGAGAGCATATCAGAGTGACAGTTAATAAAAACTTAGTCTGAACACTACCCAAGACAACTGAGCGTGCAAAACGTCTTCCCCGCTTAGGGCAGACTGAAATAGCATGAGAGGCATCACCACAGTAGAAACATAACCCATTGCGCTTTCGAAACTCATGACGCTGTGTCCCAGACACCACTCTATCACACTGCATGGATTCAGAAGCAGGTTCACAAGGCAACACTATTCCACGCATACTTCTCCGCTCACGCAAACGTCTGTCAATTTGAATCGCTAATGACATAGAATCATTGAGACCAGAGGGGACAGGGAATCCCACCATTACATCCTTTACATTATCTGACAGACCCTTCCGAAAAAGGGCAGCCAAAGCGTCGTCATTCCACTTGGTCAGGACTGCCCACCTACGGAATCTCTGACAGTATAACTCAGCGTCATCAAGCCCCTGATTTAATGCCAACAAGGCTTTTTCAGCTTGATCAGTGACATTAGGCTCATCGTACAATAACCCCAAAGCCTGAAAAAATGCATCAACATCACTCAAAACAGGATCCCCAGGTGTCAGGGAAAAAGCCCAATCCTGAGGATCGCCGCGCAGGAGAGAGATGACAATTTGAACCTGCTGCGCTGCGTTCCCTGAGGACTTAGATTTTAAGGCAAAAAACAATTTACAATATTTTTGAAATTCTGAAACTTAGCTCGATCCCCTAAAAACAAATCTGGCATGGGAATCCTAGGTTCCACAACAGGCAACCCAGCAAGATATGCAGCAATACTCCGAACCTCAGTGGCAAGCTGATCCACACGGCCAGACAACTGTGCAAACTCCATTGAGAGAAAAAATCCTCCCCAGCACCCAGGGATACAGAGGGAAAAAAAAAAATGCAACAAACAGAAAAATATCTCTGACAACTCTGACAACCGTTTTTTCTTTCACAAATTTTTTCCCTTCTGTGAGTACCATACAATTTTAAATTTTGGGCCGGTGATACTGTTATGTTTCGGTAGCTGAGGAGTGCAGGCAAAAAAAGCAATACACCAGAGCAGTTGGAATCTATGAGATTGCAGTACCCTGACTAACCACAACAACTAGAGGCAGCCGTGGAGCGTTCCTACGTTGGTCCTAGACGCCTCGTCACAGCCTGAGAAACTAACTACACCTAAAGATAGATATAGGAAAGCTATCTGCCCCGGAGCAGAACCCCAAAGATAATAGAAAGCCCCCAAACATGTAATGGCGGTTAGACAAGAAGAAATACTGACACAGACAGAAAATAGTATGAGCAAACGTTGGGGCCCAAACTAACTAAACAGAAAAGGATAGGAAGGGTACTTACTGCAATCCCAGAAAACCCTGAAAAGCACCAACTCTACTAATTTCAAAACACCTGAGATCACACGACCTCTACCACCTAAATTAGTTCTCTGGTGTAACAAAATCAAAACAGCAGCCACTGAAAAAACTGTAAAAAGCAAAAGTACAAACATCAGTGGCTGAACTAAACTGAGAGGGCAAAAGCCCCCGGAGGGGACCCTGAAGGCCCCCACAGAAGTGCAGGACAAAATGCAAAAATCAAGCACAAAAACAAAAAGAAGAAAATGTCTTATCTGTTAGCAGGAGATGCAGACACGACACAGCAGGCTACAAGGGAAACAGGAATCAAGGATAGAGACCAGAACAATTGATCACCGGCAACCCTGATGGGAAGGTGACTCCTGTTATGTTTCGGTAGCTGAGGAGTGCAGGTAAAAAAGGCAATACACCAGAGCAGTTGGAAACTATGGGATTGCAGTACCCTGACTAACCACCACAACTAGAGGCAGCCGTGGAGCGTTCCTACGTTGGTCCTAGACGCCTCGTCACAGCCTGAGAAACTAACTACACCTAAAGATAGAAATAGGAACGCTATCTGCCCCGGAGCAGAACCCCAAAGATAATAGAAAGCCCCCAAACATGTAATGGCGGTTAGACAAGAGGAAATACTGACACAGAAAGAAAATAGAATGAGCAAACGCTGGGGCCCAAACTATCTAAATAGAAAAGGACAGGAAGGGTACTTACTGCAATCCCAGAAAACCCTGAAAAACACCAACTCTACTAATTTCAAAATCACCTGAGATCACACGACCTCTACCACCTAAATTAGCTCTCTGGTGTAACAAAATCAAAACAGCAGCCACTGAAAAAACTGGAAAAAGCAAAAGAACAAAACTCAGTGGCTGAACTAAACTGAGAAGGCAGAAGCCCCCGGAGGGGACCCAGAAGGCCCCCAAAGAAGTGCAGGACAAAATGCAAAAATATAGCAACAACACAAAAGAAGAAAAATTCTTATCTGGTAGCAGGAGATGCAGACACGACACAGCAGGCTACAAGGGAAACTGGAATGAAGGATTCAGACCAGAACAATTGATCACCGGCAACCCTGATGGGAAAATGACTCCCTTATATAAGACCAGTCAGTAACACCTGATTCCCAGTCCTCACAATCTTCACTAGTACTGCTTGTAACCACCAGAGGGAGCCTCTGCTCAGAACTCATCTCAAACCCATTCACAACAGTACCCCCCCTTGAGGAGGGGTCACTGAACCCTCATTTGAGCAACCAGGTCGGTCAGGATGAGTTCTATGATACGCACGGATAAGTCTCCTAGCATGGATGTCCGAAGCAAACACCCAAGAATTGTCTTCCTGACCATAACCTCTCCATTTAACCAAATACTGGAGTTTCCGTCTTGAAAAACGAGAATCCAATATTTTCTCAACCACATACTCCAGATTGCCCTCAACCAAAACAGGGTCAGGAGGCACAGCAGCAGGAACCACTGGCTCAACAAACCTCTTCAACAAGGACTTGTGGAACACGTTATGGATCTTAAATGTCCCTACAAGAAGCAAACGAAAAGAAACAGGATTAATAATCTCCATGATCTTATAAGGTCCAATGAACCTAGGCTTAAATTTAGGAGATGCTATCTCATAGGAATATTCTTTGAGGACAACCAGACCAAGTCCCCCACTCTAAACCGAGGACCATCAGTCCTATGCCGGTTAGCAAACCGCTGGGCCTTCTCCTGAGAGAGGGACAACCTCTCCACTACCTGGTCCCAAATCTGTTGCATACGCTCCACAACAGAGTCAACACCTGGACAGACAGAAGCCTCCGTCTGTCCTGAAGAAAATCGAGGGTGAAACCCAGAATTACAGAAAAACGGAGACATCAAAGTGGCAGAGCTAGCCCTATTATTAAGAGCAAACTCAGCCAAAGGCAAAAAAGAGACCCAGTCATCCTGATCAGCAGACACAAAGCATCTAAGATAAGTCTCCAATGTCTGGTTTGTTCTCTCAGTTTGACCATTGGTCTGAGGATGGAATGCCGAGGAGAAAGACAATTGAACACCCAGTTTAGAACAAAAAGTCCTCCAAAATTTGGAAACAAACTGGACTCCTCTGTCAGACACAATGTTCTCAGGAATGCCGTGTAAACGAACCACGTGCTGAAGGAACAACGGCACCAATTCAGAGGAGGAAGGCAACTTAGGTAATGGCACAAGATGTATCATTTTGGAAAACCTATCACAAATTACCCAGATGGTGGTCATTCTCTGAGAAACAGGAAGATCGGAAATGAAATCCATAGAGATATGGGTCCATGGTCTCTTGGGCACAGGCAATGGCATCAATAAACCACTAGAGCGAGAGCAAGGCTTGGAGCGAGAGCAAGTCCC
>JARQOD010000002.1:566349332-566440858 GCA_033576555.1 Oophaga sylvatica | reverse complement strand
AAATCCTCTCCCAGGCTGGAAGGAAGTGAGAGAGCCTGCCTCCCATCTGAGAAGGACCGTCACTGGGAGGGCTTCTTATCTTCCTTGGAGGGCTTACCGAAGTAGAAGCCTCTCCCTCCTCTGGATCGCTTATCTTGGACGTTTCTGTCCCGTTCTCTGTAGTGCTGTCTTCCAAATTTTCGATTCCTCTGAAAGGAGCGACGAAAATTTTGAAAAGGCTGTTTCGGAAAGTTTTTCTTTTTATCCGTAGCCTTCTCCAATACCTCATCCAGCGCAGGCCCAAATAAGAAACTGCCCTAGCAGGGTAGGGAGCATAACTTTATCTTTGCTTGGATGCCACCTGGCCAGCACTTAAGCCACACCGCTCTGCGTCCTACGTTAGCTAGCGCTGCAGATTTGGCTGCCAACCTTGCTGAATCCGCTGAGGCTTCCGCTAGGAAATTTGCTGCTGCTCTGATGGCTGGTATGGCTTCTAAGATTTTTTCTCTGGAGACTCTTTGTTTCACCTGGTCTTCCAAGTTATCCACCCAGACCTTTAGGGACCTGGCCACACAAGTAGCCGCAATAGCTGGTCTTAATGCCCCTGCCGATGTTACCCAGACCGTTTTTAAACAGACGTCTGTCTTTCTATCCAGTGGTTCTCTCAGAGTACCCAGATCTTCAAAAGGCAAGGAGGATTTTCTGGCGATTTTTGACACTGCTACGTCTATCTTTGGGGCTCTATCCCAGAATGAGGATGCTTGCTCATCAAAAGGATATTTCCTTTTCAGAGCGCTGGTAACATGAGACTTTTTCTCTGGCTTCTCCCATTCCCTTATAATAAGGTCTTTTAACTGGTCGTTAATGGGAAAGGTTTTCCGTTTTTTCTTTTGAAGCCCCACGAACATAAGTTCTTGAGGTGTTCTTTTGGGTTTGTCTTCTACCAGTCCCATGGTAGAGCGGACTGTATTTATTAGATTATCCGTTGCTTCTATCGGGAAGACGTTTTCGTCCTCTGAGCTACTATCTGTATTATGGGACCTACTAGAGTCCCTCTCTGCTCCAGAGGAATCTTCCTGGGATATCCCTGAGACGCTAGATCTGTCTCTGGATTTGCAGTCCATATCCATTGTATGGAAGGCTTTCATTGATTTACACACCTCCGCCTGTATTAGGGACTTCAGGCTCTCAGCAAAGGAGGGCGTTTCCTCCGCCAGTGTTTTTGTAATGCAGTCCTGACATAAATCCTTAGCCAGGCTCTTTCTAGCGGGGTTTTACATAAGGGGCATTCTCTATTTTTGGTTTTTGCCTTACTCTTTTTATAAACACCCTAATTTTCCCCATGTGTATGTGAGAGGGAAAAAAGGAGATATATGCAGGAAAGAGAAGAGAAAGAGAACAGACATTAGTGTATTGGACTTTCTCAAAGTTCACTCACCACTCGGACGCTTGCAATAGACGGGTACCGGTTCCGGAGGTTGACTGACTCCTTCCGATATCACAGATCCTTCCTTGCTGTGCCCCGTTCTTATGCTGTCCGAGCGGCTATTGCTGCGGCGTGTCTGGGATTTTTCACCAGACAGGGACCGTCTTGCATGTGCTTCCTGGCGTGAATCCAGGTGCCCTGGTGAAAGACTCTCCATCCTACAATGCTTATTCAGCTATACCGTCACTTGTAGACTTCAGTCTTGTGACGGTGATTGCTAGGTGAGTGCCTATTTAAATACTTTTTTTTTTTCACATGTGCGCGTGCCCAGTGCCTCCCCCCCTTTTTTTTTTTTAATGCCCGCAAGCGCCCGTCGCGAGCGCATTGTATGTGCGCGAGCCCGGCCACCACGTCCGGCGCGCGCTCTTCCCCAGCCTTTCTCCTGCAGCCACAGGAGGATCCCGGACTTTGCTCACCCGGGGACGCGCCCCCGTCATATCCGGTGTGCCGGCTTCCAGTCTCCTGCACGCCCACGTGCGCTAGGAGGGCGCAGGAGACAGTCAGGAAATGAATCATGCGGCGTCCACTGCCACCAATGAATATTTGGCCATCTGCGCTCCCTGGATGATAGCTTTATCCAAGTCCTCAGGGGTCTGCTCCACCGAAGGTATCCGGGGGGGGGGGGAGGGAGGAGGAGGAGAGGAGGGCGTTTAATGATGTGCCTGGCACCGATGTGCTTACAGGCTGCATGGCCCAAAATCAACAGGGGGACACACTAAAAAGTGATCCCCGAGGATTGCCCCCGCCTACGGCTGAGCCCCCAGAGGAAGCCGTAGGAAAGAATCTGCCCTAAAGGGCAGTGGCCATGCCTCGCTCTGGGGGGGCAGGGTATACCTGACCCCCGAGGCGACCTCCAGTACCTGGTGACGGATGCGATGAACAAACGTCCACCGTTAGCCATCCGACCCAGGCCTAGGCATCCTCTTCATCCGAGAGTCTTCATCTTGAGGGTCTCCCATCGAGGACAGGAAACCAACTGATGCGGAGAGAGGAGCCGCCCCTTTTATCTTGAAGGTTTCCTGTCCTTGATGGGCGGATTCCCCTCTCTCGTGGTGCCGTCATGTATGATGGAAAAATCTTTTTCATGGCTGCTCCTCAATTCAAACCAGTCAACTTTTGCTTGGGAATCAGCCTAATAACACCTTGAGCTATTCGCGAATATGAGAAAAGATTGTATTTTGTGGTTTTTAGGAAGAATTTTTTTTTCCACCACCATGAGAAAAATAGTAACAATGCAGTAACATGACAAGAATCTGCATAACTAATCATATGCTAAATAGTTGCAAGTCAAATTTAAGTACGAGATAGCCAAGATTATTGTATATAAAAAGATGATAGTCTCACGTGTGAAGCAGTAGTGGATTGTGAGATATGGTGCCTGAAATTCAAAAGCACAAAACTTTCTAACCCTTTTGCTCCTCAGTGTATAACCATGGACAGCACAGTGGTTAACTTGGTTTGCAGCACTGGGGTCCTGGGTTCAAATCCCACTAAAGACATCATCTGCAAGTATGTTCTCCCCCTTTTTTGCATGTGTTTCCTCAGGGTTCTCTGGTTTCCTCACACACTCCAAAGCTATACTGATAGGAAATTTAGATTATTGCTGTCCCCAATGGGGCTCACAATGTTTGGGTGGTCCAAAAGTAGGTGGACAGTATGTGTAATAGGGTTATGAAGGGGGAGATTTATCAAACATGGTGTAAAGTGAAACTGACTCAGTTGCCCTTAGCAACCAATCAGATTCCATAATTCATTCTTCACAAACTTTTTGGAAAATGAAAGGTGGAATCTGGTTGCTAAGGGCAACTGAGTCAGTTTCACAGATCCAGTTTTCACAGATAAATCTCCCCCTTCATAACACTATTACACATACTGTCCACCTACTTATGGACAACCCTGTATGTAAAGCTCTGTGGAATATGATAGCACTATATAAGCAAAGAATAATAAAATATTAAATATCATACCCACTCCTTATTTTCTCAGGTGATAGGGTCCACTAGAAGTAAGCACCCTATGGTTGGCTTTACCACATGTCATTGATAATACATCATATCTGTTAAAGTTAATCTTACCAAGGTTCGATAGAACATGACTAAGTTCCAGCTTAAAATCCAGATTTAGTTTGGGTACTTTTAATGCTGTTGGTTTCTCCTTATGCAATCTTTTATATAGTTCAGTTCTGTTCAGGTTGTCCAATATTTTTGAAAGATTCCAGCTCATCTGGAGAGGTATAATGATAACTAAACTTGTGTTTCCTTTAAAAGGTAATCTGGCCACCTTGTAGAAAAAAAAGAGCAGAATATCCATTGGCTACAACTTTTATTGGTACATAGTTCAATATGTTTTTTAATAATTTACTAGACAGAAATAAAAATAAAAAAAGGTAACAGACAATAGTAGTCCTCAATGTCTGTCAACATTTTCAAAGAACTGTATATTATATATACTATTACAATAGCAACAAGACAATAGGAAAAGTATTGTACAAATAAGTCGCAATTAGTGATTATTGAGCACTAAAATGCTCGAATCGAGCAGGTCAGAAGCTCGGAAGGACTCGACTAGAGTAACTAGTATAATAGGAGTCAATGGGATCTCGAGTATTTTTCAGGAAGACCCTAACAGGAAAGCTGGGGGGGGTGATGGGGTGCAGGAAAATGTTGAGAACAATCCTGTCAGAGTATTACGTAACTTTTTCAAATAACAATAAAACTTAAAAGAAAAAACAAGATAAAATGGATTTTGCAGGAGAAAATGTTAGGAAACATTCATTCCATTATAATGGATTTTCCCATCGCACGGACACCAAACACTGACTTCACCAGGAAGTCTGTGTTACTGTTTGGGTTTGCCCCCTCACCTGTTCGTTGTTCTGTCCCACTCCATAATGAATACTCCTATCAGCCATCGCCTGCTCTCGCTGCTATTAACGGTTGCGGGAATGGCGGCTGTCGGAACGGCGGTAATGATTTTCCTGCTGATCAGAAGCAGTATTTGCCGCGCTGTTGATGTTCCCGAACCTTTTTTTTTTTACATTTTAATACCTTATCTGGGCAATGTGGTGTGTTACATCATCAGACACATCCTGTTTAATTTATGAAGGAGGGACTCAAACTCAAAAAGTCTATGCGGACAATGCAAAAACTGCTAAAAATTAGAAAAGGAGAAGGACTTCAATAGAGCATATATTAGACATGAAAGGAGAGCTTCATACACATTCTGTTAAAATTGTAAAGTAGTGGGACTCCTAGACTCAAAGGCTCCGCACTAAATGCAAGGGCTGCCAAAAATTAGAAAGGATTGCAATACACCCTGGAAGACAAAAAATTTGAACGAGTGACGCATAATGACCCTCTAAAAATCTGGAGTGAGGGCCGCATAATGACCATACATTTGAATTGGCTTTATGTTCCGCTGCTGTTATCCGGTGGGGTTGAGATGTCTTGGCCAATCCAGGCCTTGTTCATTTTGATAAGAGTCAGCATGTCAACATTTTCAGTTGACATGTGGATCAGTTATTATGCCCCCAGCGGCACTAACAACCCGCTCTGACATAACCTTAGAGGCAGGGCAGGCCAGCACCTCCAAGGCATAGAGGGACAGTTCATACCATGTGTCCAACTCAGATACCCAATAGTTGTATGGCACAGAGGAATCATAGAGGATGCCGGTACAGTCGGCTAGGTACTCCTTTACCATCTTCAAAATCTTTCCCTTCCTTGTCAGACTATCCTGCGCATCAGGGAATGGGAGCTGGGAGGGTCTAATGAAACTGTCTCAGACCTTTGATAGTGTTTCCTTGATTCTGTTGGACCTGATGTGCGTCCCCCTTGTCTCTGCTTTTTAGTTGCCCAAGGATCTATGACCTCTGCCTCCAGCATTGTCATATATGAAATTTTTCCTTAATTGTTGGAATAGGGCCTTTTGATGTAGCACCTTTTTACTAGCCCTCTCCGCTGCAGGAAGGAGAGATGGAAAGTTCTCCTTGTTGCAAGGGACGAGAAGGGTAAACGACCAGTAATTGGTGTTGGCCAAAATGTGTATAATGCAAGGGTCATGGGAAAGCCAGCAGGACATAAAGTCTGCATTGAGTGCTAGACTCCCAACAGGTAAGACTTCCCCACCAGGAGGACGACCCTCCATCTCTGCCTCTTCACCCCATCCATGCTAAATAGACGGGATGAAGCTGGTATGAGTAGTACCCTCTGTAGAGCAGGCAGCGACCTCCTGTTCCTCCTCCTCCTCATCATCATGCAATTCGCACTGAGAAGATGAGATGAGGCTGAGCTGGGTAGTATCACTCCGAGTACTTTCTTTCTCCTTCTCCACCTGGTAAAGCTTCCTCTTTAACTGTGAGTAGCAAGTATTTGAGCAGACACAGAGGCGGGATGGTTAAGCTGACTTTGGAGTCAATGCCACTCACCATCTTGGTTGATTCTTCAAAAGTTTTAGAGAACCCCATAGATGTCAGACATCCATGCCCACTCGTCGGTTGTAGCAGACTTGTGGAAATTGACTTTCACAAGTAGCTCAGGCAAATCTGTGTATATTCCCAGAAACTGCTGAACCACTAAGTTGAACACATGGGCTAGGCATGGAACGTGGAAGAGCTTGCCAAGCTTGAGAGCCGCCACCAAGTTACGGCCATTATCATACAAGACCATGCCTGGTTGTAGGTTCAGTGGCGAGAGCTACAGATCTGTCTGGTCTGTTATAGTCTTCAACAACTCTGCAGCGGTGTGCAGATTGTCACCTAATCAAATTAGTTTCAGCTGCTGATTAGTCTTTGCTGCTTCACCGAGGCAGTGCTTCCAGCTGATATAGACGACAATTTGGAGATGGAGTATAAGGATGAGGAGGATGGGGTGCAGGAACTGGTGTAGGAGATCGATGAAACCCTGATGGAACTAGGGCCCGCAATCCTTGGCGTTGGTAGCACATGTGCCGTCCCAAGGACAGACACAGTTCAGGCGTTCACTAGGTTCACCCAGTGTGCAGTCAGGGAAATGTAGCATCCTTGGCCACAAGCGCTTGTTGGGCATTACCAAGTAACTGTGTTGGTCAGGGCATGGGTGACTTTATGGGACACGTGCTCGCGTAAGGTGTGGATGGCAAACTGGGCAAATTAGTGGCGGCTGCAGATCGAGTACCGAGGGACGGCTGCTGCCATGAAGTTGCGGAAAGCCTCAGTGTCAACAAGCCTATTATGCGATTATGCTACAGCGCAGGTGCCAGGGCCGCACCTGCCTGCAGAAGCTTTTTTTTTCTTATTCAGTATGTGATGGTATTCATTATGCAAACTAGGGGGGCAGGTCACTGAGGAATCAGTGACCTGTCAGTAGGCTGCATTATGAATACCTAATCAGAGTACCACATACATGAACCCCGCCTTACGACACGAGCATATCATTAACACAAAACTGAAAATAAAGAAACAGCCTCAAGATAGATTTCATCAACCAAGGTATCATAATATTCCGTATAACGTTGCCGACCTGACACTGTGTGTAGGCTACTATGCATAATCCTGCTGACAGGTTCCCTTTAAAAAGGAACCAGTCGTGTCCCCAAATGCTATTAAAGGGAATTGGTCACCATTATTTTTGCTACCTCATCAGAGAGTAGCATGATGTAGGTAAAGAGACCCTGATTCCAGCAATGTATCATTTTATTTACTGGATGCAGCATTTGTGACAGTTCTTAGATGTAGCATAAAGCAGAGCTGAGAAAGCTGCCCCCACTCACACCATAGCTCTCTATGTACTGTACATTGTCTATTGACAGTAAGCAGATCATCAGAGGAGCGGGCGTGGTTGGGTTTACACTTGGATGAGACCTAGTCCCAGCAATGCTCATCGCCCGGCAATTAGTAATGAACATCCATGGGATCCCTCGAGTCCAGCAGATCATTTTAAAAAAAAAAAGTTTGGTTTGGGTACCAGAACAGTAGCCAAACTCGAACCTCGTTCAGATGAATGGGGTACCGAACATCCGATGTTTCCAGACTGTCATCTGTGTGACAGCGCTGCAAACAAGGGCTCTTATTGCCGGTAAGATAGTTACTGCCGGTCAGAGTGCTGTGGTTCCCATGCTCCATGTGTAACGCTGGTATTGTCTGTACTTTGTTTTCCAGCGTTACTCTGCATGTTTTTTGCACTTAACCCTTTTGCTCCTTTCCCCTAACCAGCTGGGATACTGTTGTCTGTTACCTATATGGATGCTGCTCAGTTCCCGGCTCTGCTGCGTACCCGTACTTGCGTGAGTGGCTCCGCTGCTTTGCATGACCGCCAGCATGTGCGGTTCCTGACTTGCTGTGAAAGCCGTCCGTAGCTTGCAAAGTCCTCTGCAGTGGTGCATGACTTACTGCGTGGTTGGCAGCAGCCATTGTTGGGTTCCCTCTGTGTTGTGCTGTCTGGCTCTGCATAGGGGGCGCGGCCCACACCTGTCCTGCTTTTATGTGGATTGGGTGTTTACTAGAATTACTGCTCCAGCCTATCGCTGTGAAGCAGCTCATATATAAAGTTCCCCAGCCCTAGTGGGCGTTGCCAGAGCTTCACATTGAATCCACACTGAATCCCTGAACCTAGCCGTATGTGGTTGTGTGTTCAGCTCCTGCTCTGAATTTGATCAGCTCTGGAGAGCTGATTCCCTGTTCCTGTTGTGTCTTGTTCCCTGATCCTGGATCAAACCCGGTACCTGAATGTCTGAATTGTGTCTTGTGTTTCCGCCTATGCTGGGGGCTGATTACCCAGATCGCCGTTCCTGGAGGCTGTATATCCAGGCCTGTTCCTGCTGTGTCTAATTACCTGAACCACTGATCCTGGATCGCATCCTGTACCTGAATGTCTGAACTATGTCTTGTGTTTCCGCCTATGCTGGGGGCTGATTACCCAGATCGCCGTTCCTGGAGGCTGTATATCCAGGCCTGTTCCTGCTGTGTCTAATTACCTGAACCCCTGATCTTGGATCGTATCCTGTACCTGACTGTCTGAACTGTGTCCTTTGTGTTATGTTCCTGAAATCCTGCTGTGTCCAGAACCCTGTGCCAGTGACTGTGAATCCTTGCTATATAACCTGAGTTCATCTTGGAAGAAGGAGTCCGGTGTGTGCTGAGTTTCTGTTACTCTGTGCTCAGCCTCTGTGCAATCCCCGGCCAGTTCCCGTTGAGCCTGGCGGGGCTTGCACCAGACCGCTGGGGTTCCTTTTCAGGTCGCTGTCAGATGTCCGGATCCTATGCCTGATGACCATGGCCTGATGTCCGATGTCCGACGACCACTTCCAGATGTCCGGATCCTATCCTTCCTGCCTGATGTCCGGATCCTGCCGATCATTGCCAGATGTCCGGAGCCTGCTGATCGGTGCCAGATGTCCGGAGTCCGAGGCCTGTGTTCCAGTCCGTGTTCCTGTGATTCAATCCATGTTCCTGTCCGTGTTCCTGACTCCGAGACCCAATCCGTGTTCCTGATGTTCTTGTCCGTGTTCCTGACTCCCTGAGATCCAATCCATGTTCCTGTCTGTGTTCCTGACTCCCTGAGATCCAATCCGTGTCCCGGTTGTTCCTGTGCTGTCTAACTCTGTTTCAGCCATCAGCTCCTGATTCCAGTTACCTGCCTGTTACCTGTCGGCTTGCCTGTCTGCCATCCGTCTGCAGTTCCATCCAGAGGCTCGGACGTCATCTGCAGAGATCCCCGGCTCTTGCCTGCTCACCTAGGAGCGATCATCTGCCATCCGACTGCAGCTCCATCCGGAAGTTCGGACATCATCTGCAGAGATCCCCGGCTCTTGCCTGCTCACTTGGGAGCGATCATCTGCCATCCGACTGCAGCCTACCTGGAGGCTCCACCATATCAGGTCGTATATACCTGCCTGTCTAGAGACTGTCTGGTCACTAGCCGTGACAACCTGCCTGTCCCAGAGACTGCCTGGTCACTTGCCGTGACAACCTGCCTGTCCCAGAGACTGCCTTGGTCACTTGTCGTGACAACCTGCCTGTCCCAGAGACTGCCCTGGTCACTAGCCGTGACAACCTGCCTGTCCCAGAGTCTGCCTGGTCACTTGCCGTGACAACCTGCCTGTCCCAGAGACTGCCCTGGTCACTAGCCGTGACAACCTGCCTGTCCAGAGACTGCCTTGGTCACTTGCCGTGACAACCTGCCTGTCCCAGAGACTGCCCTGGTCACTAGCCGTGACAACCTGCCTGTCCCAGAGACTGCCTGGTCACTTGCCGTGACAACCTGCCTGTCCCAGAGACTGCCTTGGTCACTTGCCGTGACAACCTGCCTGTCCTGCCGGTTCCTCCTTGGTCTACCCTGTGATGACGTCTGTCCTGGGTCGGTGTCTGATGTTCTCCTGCTGAGCCTGTGCTACGCCTGAGGCCTGAGAGAGAGGCCGTCCTAGTATGCCCGTGCCAGATGACCCTGGACTTCATCAACCCGTGATGACCCCGCCATCGTCTGACGTTCGTCCTGGGCCGGTGTCTGATGTTCTCCTGCTGAGCCTGTGCTACGCCTGAGGCCTGAGAGTGAGGCCATACTAGTATGCCCGTGCCAGATGATCCTGGACTTCATCAACCCGTGATGACCCCGCCATCGTCTGAAGTCTGTCTGAGGTCGGTGTCTGATGTTCTCCTGCTGAGCCTGTGCTACGCCTAAGGCCTGAGAGAGAGGCCGTCCAAGTATGCCTGTGCCAGATAACCCTGGACTGCATCTACCCGTGATGTCCTCCAGCACTCGTCTGTGATCCTGAGTTGTGTACCCTTCTCTGATGTGCGGAATCGGGAGCCCGGTCTTATGTTCTGTTTATGTACTTTGTTTCTTTAAGTAAACTTTATGTTTCTTCTTACCTGAAGTTGTGCGGTGTTGTCTAGTCCTGCAGGTCGCCACCTTGCCCACATGCTCAGCTGCCACGGATCCCGGTCGCTGCCCTTCCCTAGTCCGGGCAGGCCCGGGTCTCCCTCCGTGGTCCAGTGGGTCCACATTCTCTTACCATCTGGGACCCATGCCTCACGTCGTCGTGGACTGGCGGCGTGGGAGCATTGGCTAGCTAGGCAAGCTATGCCATGTCCCGACGCCCCACAGCCGTGGGAAGCGCTACACCATGCTGTCAGATGACAGCATGTGAGCCAGCAGCTGTGACTGGCAGTAAAAAGGTTACCACCGGTCACAAGCGTCGACTGATGAGAGTACTACTCTCATCATCCTACATCTGCGCTTACTGATAGCAGACAGAGCCAGCAAGGCTGATTAGAGTATTCATCAGCAGGCACTTGTGCTATAAATAAATATTACGTGGGATCTCGTCTTTCTTTTTTTTTTTATAACCAGTGCAGGCAAAAACTAAAAGCTGGGGTCTGATATTCTCAGACTGGGAAGGGACCATGAATATTGGCCCTCCCAATCTAAAAATAGCAGCCCGCAGCCGCATCTATTAGATGCACCAATTCTGGTGCTTTACCCGGCTCTTCCCACTTGTCCTGGTGCGGTGGCAAGTAGGCTATTAGGTTTGGGGCGGAAATCAGCCGGTTTAGGTCTGCTGACACCAAACCCAGGAGTAAGTAGTGGAGAGGAGTCTTGCCTGCTCGGTTTTGTCTGCTCTGGTTATCAAAAATAGAAGAGACCACACGTAATTTTTTTGTTGCACAGGCGCCGACTGATGAATACTTTCATCAGCCTTGCCCGCTCTGACTGCTATTAGCAAAAGCAGATGTAGGCGGATTAGAGTAGTACTCTCATCAGCTGATGCCTGTGACCGACAGTAACCATTTTACCGCCGGTTACAACTGCTGGCTCACACACTCATCTGACAGCATGGGAACTGCAGCGCTCTGACCGGCGGTAACAATCTAACCACTGATCAGAGCAGCCGGTGTTTCTCACGCTGTCACAGATAACAGCCTGGGAAACGACCAATATTCAGGGTGCCAAACCCAAACAGTAACGAACTTCCTGGGGAAGTTCGTGCGCAGACACTAGGTGTTCAGTACGGACCTCGAAACGTAATGTCCGGGGTCGCTCATCCCTACTGGTGATAACACTGGTATACAGTGATTTTGTTGACAACGATTTCTGAACGTTTTTATATTAAGTTTATGGTGCCGATTAAGAACATGACTTTGGTTTTGCCAGATTGGCTCTAGATTCTGAGATAGTTAATAACAGTAGATTTGTGGCTTCAAAAAATCCCTTTTATAGCATAGTAAGCCTACAAATTGAAATTCAAAAATAATTAATTATATGGGATATTTCATTACCAAAACACTGTTTGAGTCAAAGACAGACCAAAATCTATTGCATTGTTATCACACACCTCTTCGCATTGGGGGAATGCATTATTTTCATAATTCTCAAAAACCAGAACCAACCAAACAAAAGTAATGGGATTTTTTTTTAATTCAGCACCTTCAAAATACCCCAAATCCATTAAAAAAAAAAAAAAAAAAACCTTGGCACCTGAACTTTTTTTTTTATGTAGACCTGTGTAATACCTTCATTGTAAGTGAAAAATCGCACACATCCAGATAAGTGACATCATTGAATTCAGTGTTTTAACCCCTAATGCTGTCCTCAGATTATATAGGAAAAGCCTGCTGACATATTCCCTTCAACCTGCAGATATAGGGTTAATCTAAAGATTAAACAGCATTACAATGGTGTCCAATTGTCTCACGGAAAGTGCAACTACCAAGAGAAAATTAACTTTATTCCTCTATGGCTTTCGGTCAGAGGCATGGCGGAGCATCTTTAGTCACCGCACAGTAAATGGTGAGTGGGGGCTGTAGACTAGGCCGGCACTAAGATTGATAGCTGATTAACCCTAAATCTGAAGGTTAATAGCATTTGAGGTTATGACCGGTTTCCTTTAATAGTAAAATTAATATTAAGGATCCCTTCATTCATGCTCCACAGGTCTAATGACAAATTAACATCTTAATAGATCCCAATGATGATGTAACAACCACAATACAAGCAAAGTAAACTGATGCTACAGTTGTGTGAAACCGTGAATTACAATAGGGCAATATCACTGTGCATTATCAAATCTTATATATACGTTGGCACCAAAATAATTTCCCAGAAAAAAGAAAAAAAAAATCATAATTTGTGCACATACCTGGCTCTCCAGTCTCTCACTTGTAAAATAACTAAGAGGATACCTGTTTGATTGCATCATATCCACAAACACGGTCTCGTCATCACTTATGCTAAATGCATCTGATATAGTATTAGCAGGGTCAAATCTATTTCTCCAAATTCCTGCACAAATATAGAACAATGTGCTACATTACAAGTACCAACATTATATCTGGCAAAAATTAATTCAAAATTTTCAGTTTGTCTGATTTTTCTCTTTATAGGTATATTTTTGAGTAAAATGTAAATTGCTCTTTTATTCTATAAACTACTGACAACATGTGTCCGATTTTTCAAGCAATAAATTTTGTATTTATTTTCAGAAAATGAGAAATGTTCAAAATAACAAAAAAATGCAGTGCTTGCAGACCTCAAATAATGCTAAGAAAACAAGTTCATAATCATTTAGAAACAACAATACTAATGTTGTAACTCAGGAAGAGTTCAGAAATCAATATTTTGTGAAATAACCATGATTATTAATCACAGCTTTTATGTGTCTTGGCATGCTTTCCACCAGTCTTTCACACTGCTTTTGGGTGACCTTCTGCCACTCCTAGTACAAAAATGTAAGCAGTTCTTCTTTGTTTGATGGCTTGTGACTATCCATCTTCCTCTGGATTACATTCCAGAGGTTTTCAATGGGTTCAGGTCTGGAGATTGGGCTTGCCATGACAGGGATTTGATGTGGTGGTCCTTCATCCACACATTGATTGACCTAGCTGTGTGGCATGGCGCATTGTCCTGCTGGAAAAACCAGTCCTCAGAATTGGGGAACATTGCCTGAGCAGAAAGAATCAACTGTTTTTCCAGGATACCCTTGTATGCTGCTTGATTCTTACATCCTTCACAGAAGATTAACCTGCCCAATTCCAGCCTTGCTGAAGCATCCCCAGATCATCACCGATCCTCCACCAAATTTCACAGTGGGTGCAAGACACTGTGGCTTGTACACCTCTCCAGGTCTCCATCTAACGATTAGACGACCAGGTGTTGGGCAAAGCTGAAAATTAGACTCATCAGAGAAGATTACCTTACTCCAGTCCTCTATGGTCCAATCCTTATGGTCTTTGGCAAACTTCAGCCTGGCTCACCTTGGCTTCTCATTGATGAAAGGCTTTTTTCTAGCTTTACATGACTTGAGCCTTGCCTCTAGGAGCCTGTTACGAGCTGTTCTTGTCGTGCTCTTTACCCCAGCTGCCATTTGCCATTCCTTTTGTAGGTCACTTGATGTCATCCTGCGGTTGCTAAGTGACATTCGAATAAGAGGACGGTCATCCCGGTCAGTGGAGAGTCATTTTCGCCCTCTGCCTGTCTGTACCTTTGTTGTCCCCAATGTCTGCTGTTTGACCTAGTTGTAATGGACTGCCATCTTAGAAATTTTAAGGATGGAGGCAACATGACGCTCACTGTATCCCTCTGCTAGTAAAGCCAGAATTGAGCCCTTCTTTTCCTCAATCAAGACTTTTCTTTTCAACTCCTTTGGAATGGTTAAAAGTTATTTTTTTTTCATTCCTATTACTTTTGGGATATTACTAGCACTTGTTTTGCCATCCAGCTTGTCCTATTGTAAAAGGGATTGTGAACACCACAGCAGGGTTTTTTATACTTTCCTTCGCTAAATAAGATTTGGTTCAGGTGATCACCTAATCAGAAGCACATTAAGTAGAATGAGGTGAACTATGGTTGGAATTCAACTGACACTGGAATGGAATGGCTGTCAGACATGTAGAGAAGCTGATTTTTATAAAAATGTGCAGTGGTCTCTTAATTTTTGCCAGAGCTGTATATTCACACATGGAATGAAATATATATATATTATAATATATATATATATATATATATATAATATATATATACATATATATCCATGCATTGGAATCGGAGATGTATATACCATACGTTTCCCAATAACCAGTCTAGTAGTGGAAGCAACCGTGGTCTCGTCCATCACTCATCATACATTTCCATAATTGTTCTGACGATTGGGGGCAGCGGAGTTCCGTTCCCCTGACAAACTGGTAACAGTGGTGGGATCTGTTTTATGTCTTAAGAATGGACCCAGTAGGGCTCTGAAATGCATTGATTGAATGGACTACTATCTTCTCATGCATCTCTGTCCAGGTGAAAACTCATCTTTACAAAGCAGCGCAACACCACAGTTGTGGATGTCTACTACATCCCTCTAATTCTCTAGCTTAAGTATGCATGTCTCTCTGTACTTAAGCAACACGAAGGGAAAGCACTGGCAATATAAAAAATAAATTAAAAATATATTGTAAGAAGCCAATAAGATTTGGACTAATTGTCTATGGACAGTCGTATATCTAGAAGACAAAAACCAAAAAGAGCACATACAAAGAGGACATATGGTCGTTTTGTGCTCTTTTTGGTTTATGTCCCTCTGTACTCGGATGCAGCAGTGTTTTTTTCCACACGTCTTTAGAAATTGTGCCCACCAGAACCCAAATAGATGATCACGGTTCCACCGCATTTCCACCTAAATATGTTGTTACCCTATTGTCCCAACCTTATATCTTGATCTACCTTTTACACATATGCTGCTGGCCTGATGTGGTCCATGGTGCAGCATGTGCATAAAAATTACGTCTTGACAGTGCGTCTGTGTGACTTACTTGTTCAGTACAGGGGCATGATAGTAATGCCTTATCTTTTGGTATTGATCAAACAGGAGTTACATAGAGCCAAACAAACCTATAGACATACTGTTGAAGGACAGTGTGTTACCTTTGAAATGTATAGCATTGAGGAGCATTAAGACAATATCTGCTGGGATGTTCGAGAGAAAGTTTGTGATTTTTCCTCTGGTGGCATCCTTAACCCACTTGTTTATCGCCTCCAGATTCTCCTGCATATTCGGCTTGAGGTTCACAGGCTTTGTTCCATATAGCCTCCCAGATTTCTTCAGAAAGTTTTTTTTTATATGAAAATCTAAGGGTAAAGAAAAATCAATGCAGAACTTCGTCAAAAATATTACCGTAATCACAAACTTACACTTAAATTTTGTAAAAACCCAATCAATTATGGATGAAAGCAAGTTCATCACAAGACCCCAAGTCGGTTTTCTAATGTGTCCCAGGCTCACTTGGTCACTGAAGTGCCAAAGGAGAATTGTTGAATAGAAAAATAATTTAATTGTCCCTTATCCCTCCTCTTCCAAACTTTTATTCATCCAGATATTGTTCACTCAGTATCTTAGGTTGCTATCTAGCCCTCTACTATAATATTTTCAGGCAAAAAATGAAAAATGTTAAAACTATGTCAGAACTGATACCTTGCTAATCTTTAGTTCTATATGCATGCTACACAGACCATAGAAGTTTGTTCATATAACGAGCAGGATTTGGGGACTTGTCTAAGTGTTTTGAATCACAATGGAAACCTTAAAAGGGGTATTTCAGTCTACAAAATGATAACATTGTCTGGATCAGTGGTCCTCAACCTTTCTTACCTTGACAGCCAAGTTAATTGGAGATGGCTGCGAGCCACATCCAGCATCCCCATCAGAGGTATGACAGACAAAGCTTACCCACAGAAATCACACCAAGACCGTGTACCACATCCCTTATGGGCGGTATGCTTAGGAGTTTGTACTTTACCACCATTCGTTATTCTTGCATCAAGCACACTCACCACACTATTGCATCCAACTTCAATCATCTCTCTAAGGGTTCGCTCACACGGCGGTGCGAGAGAATCTGGCTGATTATGCCAATGACACCTGTCAGAGTATGTATCTGAGTGTGATCCGATTCTCTTGCATGAAAAAAAAAAATTGCAGAACAGGTGCGAAGAAGATGGAGAACTTAATTTGTCCATTGTCTGAGCATAAATCAGACTGCACTGATATTTCTTTTGAGTGCAGTCCGGTGTTTCACACGCAGTCACAGACTTGTATGGGTGCACGTGATCCGAAAATAGCAGACACTCCTGCATGCGAATCGGCATGAGAAAATATTTGCAGATGTGCACTGTCCCATAGTATAACATTGGGCCAAGTGCTATCCGATAAAACATTGGACAGCACTCGGCCGTATTATTCACCAGTGCGAGCAAACCACAACTGGTAGTATCATCTTATCTTCATCTTACCATATTTATGCCCCTTGCATTTATGTGTGCTCTTTTGTGCAGGGCTCCTCACAAAAGTCACCATTGGGAAACCTCTTCTTTGTTGGGCGCTTGACCTGGTGCTAATGCACCAAGATGGCAGGCAGTTTTCAAGCCGTACATCACAGGCCCACGAGCGAGCCACTAGTTAGTTAGTGACCCCTGCTCTGGGTCCACTGTTATAACTCCCCATCAATTTCCAGAGCAGGGTATTTGTGAGCTCTGTTGTCCCCTGGTCACAAGCCCATCAAGAGAAGATGAATAGACTACTGGACTGAACTATCATAGTCCTCCCAGAAGACAATGAATGGATCAGCAGGGTGCATGGATGACTGAACACTCCATTTAACTTCTGGAGCCCACACTGATCTAACAATTGATTAGGTGATTTTTTTTTAAAGACTGGAATACGCCTTTTAACCTAGACAATACAAGGAATGTGTACACAAGAAGTTCAGAAATAAAGTACACATTTCTCCATTTACTAAACACACCTTTTTTAACATACATTCGAGTAGCTACATTTAGAGAAGTTTGGACTAGCCGCTTTGTCACTTTCTGCAACTTCTCGTGAAGACATTGTAATGACTCCACATGGAGTGTTTCCAGTATCTTCCTCTCGGTTTGATTTTCAGCACCTGAATAAAAAAAAATAGAAGAGTATTTCTTAATAGTGAAACAACACAAAATAAATATGATTTCACAATATATTAGATAGATATTTGATAATAATCAGTATTGACAAAGAGCAAATCAGATCCATGTCTTTATATGTATCCTTTATATTTTGTTCTTCAAAAGCAAGGGTTTTAATAGCAGCAAATGAAAGAATATGCCTTTAGGTAGGTCTTCTGGAACAACATTGCATATGTAACAACATGCTACCAGTCTGGGCAGTTTTCGAGTATGGAGCCAGTAAAAAGCTGGGACTGCACTTTGTAATCCACTATGTAGCTGTGAAGTTGGGGCTGGACTCAGACCACATCTGGTCCCAGGTTTGTATCTGAACTAGATGATTCTTTCTGGATCCCTGAAAAATGGGATTCAGATGTGATCAGGACTGAGCCACTTAGATTTCAGAAAGGCAGATTTTAAGGAACTCAGAAAGAGAATTGGAGGGATCCAATGGCTGGATATCCTTAAGGACAAAAATGTCCAGGAAGGATGGAAAATCTTGAAAAATGAGATTCTCAAAGCACAATCGTTAACAATTCCGAAAAGAGGGAAGAATGGGAAGCATTTAAGGAAACCAGGATGGATGAACATAGAACTTAAACACATGCTAAAAAGGAAGAAAGAAATGTTTATCAAATGGAAAGAGGGAGGCATATCTAAAGAAGAATATAATGCCGTCTGCAGAACCTGCAGGGCACAAATCAGATTATCTAAAGCTGACAATGAATTAAGGCTTGCAAGTGACGTCAAAAGCAACAAAAAAGGATTTTGGGGAAACGTCAAAAGTAAAAGAAAAGTCAAAGATGCTATAGGATTTTTACAGGATGAAAATGATGAAATGGTAAGTCAGGATGTTGAGAAGGCTGAACTTTTAAATTACTATTTTGCATCTGTTTTTTCTCAGAAAGGAAATGTAACATCAACTGATCTTCACTGTCCTATTAAAGGAATAGAAGAATCCAGGATATCTATAAACAGAAAGACAGTGAGGAAACACTTAGCTAACATAAATTAATTCAAGTCTCCAGGTCCAGATGAATTACACCCCAGGGTACTGAAGGAGATAGCAGAAGAAATTCTTGAACCACTGTCCATAATCTTTGAAAATTCTTGGAGAACAGGAGAAGTCCCAGAAGACTGGAGAAGAGCAAATGTTGTTCCTATCTTCAAAAAGGGGAAGAAGGTGGACCCAGGGAACTACAGGCCGGTGAGTCTGACTTCTATACCAGGAAAGATCTTTGAACAAATTATTAAAGAACATGTATGCAAGTACCTGGATAAGAATGAAGTGATTAAACAGAGTCAGCATGGGTTTGTAACTAATAAGTCATGTCAGACTAACTTAATTTCCTTCTATGACAGAATCACTGACTGGGTGGATCAGGGAAATGCTGTAGATATAGTATATCTTGACTTCAGCAAAGCATTTGACAAAGTATCTCACACAATCCTTATTGAAAAAATGACTAAGTATGGAATGGACAAGGCAACTGTTAGGTGGATTCATAACTGGCTTAGTGATCGGACCCAAAGAGTGGTTGTAAATGGCTGCACATCCAGTTGGAAGAATGTCTCAAGTGGGGTACCACAAGGCTCTGTTTTGGGCCCTGTATTGTTCAACATCTTTATCAATGATTTAGATAAAGGAATTGAGGGTAAACTGATCAAATTTGCTGATGACACAAAGCTAGGAGGGGTAGCTAATACTAGAGAAGAGAGAGAGAGGATTCAAAAAGATATACATAAACTGGAGCAGTGGGCAGCAACTAACAGAATGGATTTTAACAGGGAAAAATGCAAAGTACTACATCTGGGCAATAAAAATGAAAAAAGCATATACAAAATGGGAGGAATAGGGCTAAGTAACAGCACATGTGAAAAGACTTGGGTATACTAATTGATCACAGACTTAACATGAGTCAACAGTGTGATGCAGCAGCAAAAAAGGCAAATGCAATTCTAGGATGTATCAACAGAAGCATACAGTCTAGATCACGTGAGGTCATTATTGCCCTCTACTCCTCTTTGGTCAGACCTCATCTGGAATACTGTGTCCAGTTTTGGGCACCACATTTTAAAAAAGACATCAACAAACTGGAGCAAGTTCAGAGAAGAGCCACCAGAATGGTGACCAGTCTGCAAACCATGTCCTATGAGGAACGGTTGCAGGATTTGGGAATGTTTAGCTTGCAAAAAAGAAGACTGAGAGGAGACTTAATAGCTGTCTACAAATATCTCAAGGGCTGTCACATTGTAGAAGGATCATCTGTATTCTCATTTGCACAAGGAAAGACTAGAAGCAATGGGATGAAACTGAATGGGAGGAGACACAGATTAGATATTAGAAAAAACTTTTTGACAGTTAGGGTGATCAATGAGTGGAACAGGCTGCCACAAGAGGTGGTGAGTTCTCCTTCAATGGAAGTCTTCAAACAGAGGCTGGATAGACATCTGTCTGGGATGATTTAGAGAATCCTGCTTTGAGCAGGGGTTGGACCAGAAGGCCCAGGAGGTCCCTTCCAACTCTACCATTCTACGATTCTATGACTGACTTTAATTTTACAAGTCTAAAACATGTTTTTGTGGCACTCCAGGAGTCCGGTTGCCACAGTGGCATTGCATCCCTCACAGGGGGGTGATTTCATGCCTGAGAGCAAGGAGGGATCCCTGGCCAAGTAATACCAACATGCAACACTTTCCCTAACTCCAGACCAGAGGGGGAAAATCTAAATCCGATTTCAGGGGAGCTTCCCTATTAATTCTGGCCTGAAGGCGGGGTTAGTCAGTCAGTGCTGGGGACAGAAAGAGTGAGGAACTCGTCCCCAGACTAGAGTTGCTGTCTAAGTGAGAGAAGAGTTAGGAAGTGAGGAGTCTAGGAGGAACTGGGAAGTGGAGCTGTAATCAAGCTCATCTCAGATCTCAGCGCTAAAGAACCGGACACCGGAGTCCGTGGTTGCCTGGGTACTACGGTCCCAGCAGCTAAATCCGGAGGGCAGGGCAGGTCAAGTGACCCCATCATACACCTGAAGGCATATCAGAAGACCAGAGCCCGGAGCCGCTGTGTGGCCCAGCTGCGCTTGGTACACATGTTCCCAGGAGAGTGCACAAAAAGGTAATTGCAAAACCTGATATTCATTCACACTCACACTTCCCAACATTACCACTAGAGGGAATCTTAGACTATTTAAGGGTGAGTTAGCTAGCAGTAGCCATTCAAGAGAGCGGGAGTTAGTTCCTGTCAGAGCTCAGTGAGAGCTGAAGTAATTCCTGTCAAAGACATTCCAGTCAGAGACAGAAGGAGAGAAGATTGAGCTGTTACCTCAGAATGGGCTGACTGTGTTCCCTATGAACGTGGAAAGTGACGCTCGGAGTAAGCGTGTATTCAGTCTGACGGAATGTCCTGAGAGCTGCTCTGGACAGAGTCTTTGAAGGAACAGAAGGAAGGGGACGACAGTGTTACAACGACGAGCCAACTGAGAACAGTCAGTGAGCTAGAAAGAAAGCTGACAACTACACCTACTGCTACCCGTGCTTACGTTAAGGGTAAGAGTGGGGCGACGGGCAAGTGGTAACCCAAGAAAGGAGTGACTTCGGTGACAGATCACCTTCACTCGACTAACCGGACACCAGGGTCCTAAGTATTGCTAGAACCTTTACGGCTAGTGAGAGAAACACCGGAATCCCTGCTGGACTTCAAGTCGCAGAGGGTAGCCCTAAGTGTTGATACGTAACAGGAGTCAGGGAGAACAGGAGTCCGGCCTGATCAGCCACAAGGGCTTAGTTCTTTCCAATATCTGGTCACCAGAACAAAAGAAGGCTCTACCACAATGTCGACCGGGCGTAGCTGCTATACACAGAGTTGAACTTCGCTTCAGGCAGGTTGGAAACTCACACATTAAGAAGGAAAGGAGGCCTTAAACTCACTCAGTGATTACCTGAATGTGCATTCTCCACCCTGACCAGCTTCCCGGGACATACCTGCTCTCATCATCAGTAAATGTATGGAAAGAGACTGATTTTGTGTGTGTGACTGCTTATTTGCCTGCACCCTGCACCACCATAGACTTCGAGGGAACAGTCCCACCTGTGGGGGACTTAACATCTTGCTGCCCGGTAACATCCCCTCAGAAGATTCCTCTTGCAGCGCTGGTCAAACTGATCAGAAACCACAGGTGGCATCACGAACAATTATTATTATTCCCTGTAAATATCCCCATTTTAAGTGAGTGCCCAGGGCAACGGACCGAGCTGTGCTACTTGTGACATTCCCCATAGACTTCAACGGGCTCGGTGCCGAGTACCCCATAACCCTGGTGTTGTGTGACTCATCTATTTGGCGTCACGAACAGGATACGAAGCTTACTAAATGTGAGTCCTGTGTGCCTAGAATTGGACTGTTTTTGTGAAAAAGACTGTGTGCGGTTTTTGTGATTTTTGGCGCCATTTTTGCCGCCATATTCGCGCCCTGAGGCGCTGGTGAAGAAGGTGGGCGTGCCTTCGTGGGCGTACGCCCCCCTGTAGCGCAAAAGCAATGGGCGCCCTGTCTAAGTGCTATTACAATGTGAGAGCCTGCCCCACTGCAAGGGAGATCCGCCTTCTCTTCATCCTCTATGCCAAGAAGAGAAAGCGAAAGTCCGCCTCCACGGAAGAGACCAGATTGTTCCAGATGGAAAACACAGTCTGGCCTGGAGTGAGATGGCGGAAGGACAGGAGACGCTGTGTGGAGGAACGGCGGTGCGCAGACCCCTTTCCCCTGAAGAGCTACTGCCTGTGCCTGAGCCGTCCCCAGGTCGGGAGACCGACCAAACAATGCAGAAAGTGGAGGAGGTGGATGCGGTGCTGAGGGACATGGCCCGACACCGTGAAGAAATGGAGGCGATGGAGAAAAGCTGGCGTGCCCTGAAACAGCGGCTGCTGTGGGACGCAACGCTCTCCCCTCCAGAAGCGCAACCGTTACCTGCACCACCACTGCAACTGGCTGATGAAGAACCGGAGGCCAGCCCCAAAAGTGCTGATCCTGACTCCGCCGGGGACGCGGCGCGAGGGAAGGAGGCTGAGGAGGCCCTGCCCGCACCGGAGTGCCAGCCAGGCCTGGAGGCCGCAGCGGAATGCAGTCCCCCGGTAGGGACGCCGGAGGAGACCCAGCCGTCCGTGATGGAGATCGATTGGGAGGAAATGGAGTACCTGGACGACGTAGAATACGCCTCCCAGCTGGAGAACAAGTGGCGACGCCGTGAGCAGGAGCAGCGGCAGCAGCAGGTTAGTGCGTCCCCAATTGAGCCACTGCGCGCACCTGCATCGTGCCCTGCATCGTATACTGCATCCTACTCTGCATCGCAAAAGCCTTGTGTGTTACTAACTGAGCCACTGCGCGCACCTGCTTCCTGTCCAGCATCTTATGCTGCAACAGCGACCCCTACTGAGCAAAGCCTATACTTAGAAGAGGCACCTGTTAGGCCTCAAGGAAGTCGCAAAGCTAATCGCAAAAGTGAAACAAGGACTGTGGCTACTCAGACACAGGTAGCAGGACATGATATGTTAGTGATGCGTTTCAGATCGCACCGCTTACTTCCAGCCCCAGGTGTGGAAGAAGTCATCGCTGTCTACAAAGAAGAACAGTAGGACCCAGACAGGGTTTACTGCATCTGTACAAAGTTAAAGAAGATTTGCACTTTATAGAAATGTTTATAATATGTGATAAATGTTTGCATAATTTGAAGTAGAATACCCCAGTTGGGTAATGTGAAGTATTAATGTGATTTTCTTGAAATGTTCATATGCAAGGACTGCGTGCTGAGGACTCTTGCAGCACAGAACTTTAGTTGTAAATAGTTAGCACTTCGGTGCCCCATCTTGGTTTTACGTAAAAGCCATACTACCTCAGAAGAAAAACCTGTATGGTGTGGCCTTGAGTGAGGTCTGCAGCAATGAAGTCCTGCAGCCCACCCAGGACCCACGTGGGAGGTTTTTGGTGCGGGTCCTCCACAAGTATATTGTATTTATGTGAAAAGTATTTTGATATTTTTCTACTTGTAACTTGTACACAGTGTAACGTTAAAGAGTCCTTACCTCCCGCAAGGGATGAGTTATATTGTTGATGTTATATTATAAAAATGTTTTCCTTTTCTATTTCAGCCCGGGAGTGCTGATGATAACTAGGGGGGGATGTGTGGCCCTGCTGCGCTTGGTACACATGTTCCCAGGAGAGTGCACAAAAAGGTAATTGCAAAACCTGATATTCATTCACACTCACACTTCCCAACATTACCACTAGAGGGAATCTTAGACTATTTAAGGGTGAGTTAGGTAGCAGTAGCCATTCAAGAGAGCGGGAGTTAGTTCCTGTCAGAGCTCAGTGAGAGCTGAAGTAATTCCTGTCAAAGACATTCCAGTCAGAGACAGAAGGAGAGAAGATTGAGCTGTTACCTCAGAATGGGCTGACTGTGTTCCCTATGAACGTGGAAAGTGACTCTCGGAGCAAGCGTGTATTCAGTCTGACGGAATGTCCTGAGAGCTGCTCTGGACAGAGTCTTTGAAGGAACAGAAGGAAGGGGACGACAGTGTTACAACGACGAGCCAACTGAGAACAGTCAGTGAGCTAGAAAGAAAGCTGACAACTACACCTACTGCTACCTGTGCTTATGTTAAGGGTAAGAGTGGGGCGACGGGCAAGTGGTAACCCAAGAAAGGAGTGACTTCGGTGACAGATCACCTTCACTCGACTAACCGGACACCGGGGTCCGAAGTATTGCTAGAACCTTTATGGCTAGTGAGAGAAACACCGGAATCCCTGCTGGACTTCAAGTCACAGAGGGTAGCCCTAAGTGTTGATACGTAACAGGAGTCAGGGAGAACAGGAGTCCGGCCTGATCAGCCACAAGGGCTTAGTTCTTTCCAATATCTGGTCACCAGAACAAAAGAAGGCTCTACCACAATGTCGACCGGGCGTAGCTGCTATACACAGAGTTGAACTTCGCTTCAGGCAGGTTGGAAACTCACACATTAAGAAGGAAAGGAGGCCTTAAACTCACTCAGTGATTACCTGAATGTGCATTCTCCACCCTGACCAGCTTCCCAGGACATACCTGCTCTCATCATCAGTAAAGGTATGGAAAGAGACTGATTTTGTGTGTGTGACTGCTTATTTGCCTGCACCCTGCACCACCATAGACTTTGAGGGAACAGTCCCACCTGTGGGGGACTTAACATCTTGCTGCCCGGTAACATCCCCTCAGAAGATTCCTCTTGCAGCGCTGGTCAAACTGATCAGAAACCACAGGTGGCGTCACAAACAATTATTATTATTCCCTGTAAATATCCCCATTTTAAGTGAGCGCCCAGGGCAACGGACCGAGCTGTGCTACTTGTGACATTCCCCATAGACTTCAACGGGCTCGGTGCCGAGTACCCCATAACCCTGGTGTTGTGTGACTCACCGCCACAACGGAGCAACACCTACGGGCAGGTTCTGAGGAACAATAAGGAACAGAGGACTGAGCATAGCTTTAGGCAGAAAGGACCTGAGAGAGAGTAGCGCAGAAAGGAGGCCTCCAACCCACCTGGCTTAGTGGATCCTAAGTTGCTTCAGGCTGCCCAGACCTCCATTGTCATCTGAAATCAGTGCCCCGGTCTTCACCTCAATACATCCATTAAAGGTAAAGGAAACTACTACCCGCTCTGACCTCAGATTTTTTTACTGCATCATTTGCCCTGCACTACAACCACCATCATTCTTTTACACATACAGCTGCCCTGGGGCCTAGCTCTACCTGAGGAGAGCTGTAACTGTGCTGCATCACCAACAGCCCCAGCGGTCTCTTAAGCATCATCGGCTAACACCTTTATTGCCGAATACCACGGGTGGTGTCACAATCTCATTTCCCTATAAACTATTCCCCTGTTACTTTATATTGTTCATTTTTATTGGACGCCCAGGGCCACGGACTGGGTCACTGCTGCCGTGACATCCCCTTTAAGAACTGTCCGGGCCGGTACCGAGTTCCCCAGCCCTAGGGGGCACTCCATTTTTTTCCAGCGGTAGTTTCATATGCTTTGCTATATGCTGGAAAGAACGGCAAAATAAATCCGAAAGATTCACATCCTGAACTCCATTTTTCTACCTGAAGTCAATGGCTTTATATGAAGCATGTCCGAGTACTATTTTTAGGGACTCAAATGGAAGACCTCTATGGACTCATTAAGAAGGGAACAGCAGTACAGATGAATCCAGCTTCATATAAAAAAATCTCCATAAACTAAAACACACACACACATACAATGTATACCTATGCAAATATTAATTTTGCTCATGTCCATCCTAAATCATGTACCATGTGCAGCACAGGGCACACCGTAATTACCTAGTGCTAGTTGTAAGAGACCAAGAGCGATGCTAAAAGGGGACACCACTACATTTGGGTTATTATATTCCTGATGAACCTGTTTAAGAAGGTCCATGCCAAATGCATTCATTGCTTTTTCGAATGTTTGCTTGTCTGCAGGTGACACTTCCCCTTCACAAACATTTTCAGATGATGAGGATGTTACGTCTCCATCCTCTTCATGCGAGTTTTCCTCAGTCACAAGCGCTGCTGTTGGGTCTGGTTCAGAAATTTCTGCTGGCGCTGTTGTTGCTGTAGTAGTGGTGAAGAATTCTGTTGCATGAGGATGGAGATCCAGCCAGCTGTCTGAGGTAGAGTCTAAGTGGGTTGTTTCCGTAGGAGTAGTCCTATGAACAGGCGTAGTTCTTTCTGTAACAACTTCTTCAAAATCCACTTCCTATGGAGATAAGGGAAGTAAAGCAGGTTAACTTAAAGGAGTTTTAAAATATAGTAACATACCGTAGTTAGGAAGGCTGAAAAAAGACATTTGTCCATCCAGTTCAGCCTATATCGTATCAGAATAAATCCCCAGATCTACGTCCTTGTAAAGAACCTAATAACTGTAAGATACAATATTTTACGCTCCAGGAAGACATCCAGGCCTCTCTTGAACCCCTCGACTGAGTTCGCCATCACCACCTCCTCAGGCAAGGAATTCCAGAGTCTCACTGCCCTAACAGCAAAGAATCCTCTTCTATGTTGGTGGAAAAACCTTCTCGCCTCCAGACGCAGAGAATGCCCCCTTGTGACCGTCACCTTCCTTGGTATAAACAGATCCTCGGAGAGATATTTGTATTGTCCCCATATATACTCATATATGGTTATTAGATCGCCCCTCAGGTGTCTTTTTTCTAGACTAAATAATCCTAATTTTGCTAATCTCTCTGGGTATTAACTTCCAAATACCCAGATCCATCATATACAGCGGTGAAAAAATTCACCTATTTACTGTAACTAACTCCATAATCAGATATTAAAAACCAGACAAAAACTAGGAGATTTTATAAACAATATATCAAAAGATTTTATTAATACATAAAGAACAGTGCTCATATGTCTAAAAACATATAACAAGATGTGTGTATACAAAAAAAGACACTGAAAATGTAAACATCAGCATACAATTATATTCATAATCAGCCACAAATGGACATTTCAGTACAATGGCTTAAATAGGTGAGTATTTTATGCCAAATCAGTGCCACAGTGTTACTGGGGAATATCCCATAATGTTACCGACTATCACAGCACTATGCCTCCATTCAGAAGTCCCCCCAAACCATTATAATAAGGGCAACACAGAGTGGCAAAATAAAGATCACACATCTCACCTATTCATGCGGATGTCACACTAAACATGCCCCGACGCGCGTTTCGCTGCCTCCATGCCTCGCTTTATCAAGGGGAAGTGTGATGTTTACAGAGCCCCAAGGACCTTTTGTATCCATGGTAATTAGTCACATGATCATCACCTGACAAAACCCACAATCACTGCGTTTGCACGGCGCATGCGCGCGACGTCACCGCTCCAACCCAAGTAACACAAGTAAAAATAATGCAAATACAACAGGAGAGAATAAAGGAAAATGGAACTCAACCTTTCTAAGCAGGAGGTCAAAACATCATTATCCAGAATTGATAAATCACACCCTCCAATTTTTTCATAAGAAGAACACGTACGCGATATTCGCGCAGCTAGTACAATAGAAGATGTGTCTAGTCTTAAAACGATTCCTAGACATTTTAGGATGATGCACTATTGTGACCCCTCAATGTTCCAAGTGAGAGGAATAGAAATTGTGCACCCAGGTATTAGGGGAGGTAATATTAAAAAACTGCTTGCACAGCGTGAACTAAAATGGATAGTTACATTGGACACAGTTAAACCTGCTGGCTTGAATGAAGCTCTTAATTTTGCCCCTTCTTATGAAAAAATTGGAGGGTGTGATTTATCAATTCTGGATAATGATGTTTTGACCTCCTGCTTAGAAAGGTTGAGTTCCATTTTCCTTTATTCTCTCCTGTTGTATTTGCATTATTTTTACTTGTGTGTTGTTGTATATAATTTTTAACCTCTTTATTTCTTAATTTTTTGTGTTTAATTATTCATTTGCAATTCTATGGGCTGAGGGACCTTGGGATGATATTTTCAATAATTCTGGCTCCGGTTACATGACAGCTAAAAATCTGACGATATGAGATGAAACCAATGAATTGGGACTGGATTGAGTATGTCATGGAGGACCCTCACCATGAAGACACTAATGATATTAAAATTTACTGTGAATTATTGAATTTATGAATGTCACTTATTAGGATATGTATGTACTGCGGTGCGCATGCGCGGGACAGTGACTTGCGGCCACCCCGCGGTATCCGGCAGAGTCCTGGGGACGCACGGCGGATGCTCTAATTGAGCGTCTGTTGTGGGTCTGGCTGGACACGTCCGGGTCACGTGGGTTGGAGCGGTGACGTCGCGCGCATGCGCCGTGCAAACGCAGTGATTGTGGGTTTCGTCAGGTGATGATCATGTGACTAATTACCATGGATACAAAAGGTCCTTGGGGCTCTGTAAACATCACACTTCCCCTTGATAAAGCGAGGCATGGAGGCAGCGAAACGCGCGTCGGGGCATGTTTAGTGTGACATCCGCATGAATAGGTGAGATGTGTGATCTTTATTTTGCCACTCTGTGTTGCCCTTATCATTATAATGGTTTGGGGGGACTTCTGAATGGAGGCATAGTGCTGTGATAGTCGGTAACATTATGGGATATTCCCCAGTAACACTGTGGCACTGATTTGGCATAAAATACTCACCTATTTAAGCCATTGTACTGAAATGTCCATTTGTGGCTGATTATGAATATAATTGTATGCTGATGTTTACATTTTCGGTGTCTTTTTTTGTATACACACATCTTGTTATATGTTTTTAGACATATGAGCACTGTTCTTTATGTATTAATAAAATCTTTTGATATATTGTTTATAAAATCTCTCTGGGTATTGTAGTTCCCCCATCCCCTTTATTAATTTTGTTGCCCTCCTTTGTACTCACTCTAGTTCCATTATATCCTTACTGAGCATCCTTTACCATGAACAAAGTACATTTAAATTAATAGAACTTGGAATAATAATAATTTCCACAATTGGATGTGAAAAAAAAAAAATGATATTTGTGCCGAGAATCTTATAAATGTGTTCCTGCAATACTGTTTGCTTTGTACAACCGTACAGATTTGCTCCAGCTCCTGGCCAAGGGAGGAAACATAAGTCACTTATGATGATAAGAAAGTATACAGACAAAACAGCAGGGGCTCGCAGCTGCTGCTTTCTAAAGCCCCCGTCTCACATAGCGATACACCAGCGATCCCGACAACGATCAGGATCGCTGGTGTGTCGCTACATGATCGCTGCTGAGCTGCCAAACAGGCAGCGATCAGGACAGCGACACTGCGGGTAACATCGCTTAGTTACCCGCAGTGTACGTTGGATACCAGCGCCCTGATGCAGGGAGCTGGTAACCAAGGTACACGTCGGGTTTCCAGGCGCTGCACGGTGCCCGGAAACCCGCTGTGTACCTTGGTTACCAGCTCCCTGCATCAGGGCGCTGGTATCCAAGGTACACATCGGGTTTCCAGGCACAGCCACGCGCCTGGAAACCCGCTGTGTACCTTGGTTACCAGCGGATCGCTGGTCTCCCGCCTGTCACACGCAGCGATGCGTGCAGGCCAGCGGGAGACCAACGATCAAAAAAATGTCCAGGACATTCAGCGACGATCAGCGATACCCAGCAGGGGGATGATCGTCGCTGAATGTCACACACAGCGATATCGCCGGGGAGATCGCTGTTGCGTCACAAAACTAGTGACTCAGCAGCGATCTCGCTAGCGAGATCGCTGTGTGAGACGGGGGCTTAAGGCAACACATTTACCTGTCTGTTTCACACAAACAAGGGTTTTGGGAGTTTCATAGGCGCTCCAATGGCCAATGAGCTTATATGTCACTTACTTGATTTATGATGAGCTGAAAGGGCTGTGGACACGGCAGAAACACAGGCTCCTGTGATAAAACAGGCAGGGAATTGCATTTCCTCAGGAAGCAGCAGCTGTGAGCCCCTGCCGTTTCATCTGTATGAACTGGACCAGCTCTGCATAAATGCTACACAGTATATATCAGGTTCACATTTAAAAGATCTCCACACAGGAACATTTTTTTTAACACATTAAATTATGACACTTATTTCAAGATCTCTAAATTTGTTTGCAGGACAACCCCTTTGATTTTACTGTCCTGGGCTTCATATAATTGGTTTAGTGGTAAAATAAGAAACTAGAAAAAGGGGGGGAGGTGCAATAAGATCTTATCTGGTGGAGAAATTGGTAGGTGAGAAATATAGGAATTGCTCACCTTTTGGGGTTGTTTAACCCACAACTGAGAAATCATGGTATGGCAGCTGCTGCAGTACCCTCAGGTTGAGATACCCCGCCATATAGCGCAATTTGTATGATCATAGGAGTAGTAGTCTGAGCTGCTCTGCTGTATTCAAGAAATCCAGAGGACAAGATAGGAAGTAGACCTTGCAGTTTATGCTCAACGCATTTCAAAGTTGGACTAACTTCTTTATCAGGAGAATCACAATATTGTGGTTCTCCTGATGAAGACTTTGGTCCAACTTTTAAAACGTGTTGAAAATAAACAGCAGGGTCTACTTCCTATCTTGTCCTTTGAATTTCTCAAATACAGAAGAGCAGCACAGACTACTACTCCTATACTCCTACCAATTGCTGTAAGAAAGCCTGTAAGTCACAATTAAAGCACAACTGCTAGGAAAGTTTTTGTAGGAGGCACACTGCAGTTTTGCAAAAGTGAAACAAGTGCAAGCCATGGTAATGCTGCAATTCAACCACTACACCCAAGTGATATATTATCGCTCCTGTTTAACACCTTCTTAACGTGGACAATTTTTATTCTTTCTTCCAAAAGCCCTAAGTTTTATCATTCCATTGACATAGTCATATGATAACTTGTTTTTGGAGGGGCAAGTTGTAGCCCTGAACGACACCAATCAATTTACTGCGGTGGAGAAAATAAAGCATTTGATACACTGCCGATTTTGCAAGTTTTCCCACCTTCAACGAATGGAGAGGTCTGTAATTTTTATCGTAGATACACTTCAATTGTGAGAGACAGAATCTAAAAATAAAAGTCAAAAGAAAAAAAAAATGAAAAAAAAAAATCACATTTCATGCTTTTTAAATAATTAAATTGCATTTTATTGCATGAAATAAGTATTTGATCACCTACCAACCAGAAAGAATTCTGGCTCTCACAGACCTGTTAGTTTTTCTTTAAGAATCCCTCCTACTCTGCACTCATTACCTGCATTAATTGCACCTGTTTGAATGCGTTACCTGTATAAAAGACACTTGTCCACACAATCAATCACACTCCAACCCCTCCACCATAGTCAAGACCAAAGAGCTAAGGACATCAGGGACAAAATTGTAGACCTGCACAAGGCTGGGATGGGCTACAGGACAATAGGCAAACAGCTTGGTGGGAAGGCAACAACTGTTCTCACAATTATTAGACACTGGAAGAAACACAAGATGACTGTCAATCTTCCTCAGTTTGGGGCTCCATGCAAGTGCTCTCCTCGTCGGGTAAGAATGATTTTGAGAAAGGTCAGGAATCAGCCCAGAACTAAACAGGAGGTCTTGGTCAATGACACTAAGGAGAGCTGGGATGACATTCTCAAACATTACCCTTAGGCCGGCGTCACACTTGCGAGTGTGATGCGAGTAAGTCGCACGACTTTCTCGCATCAACACCCGGCACGGCCGCCCGCTCTCGGACCCGAGTGTGCGGCTGCATGTATTTCTATGCAGCTGCACACTCGGGTCCGAGAGCGGGCGGCCGTACCGGGTGTTGATGCGAGAAAGTCGTGCGACTTACTCGCATCACACTCGCAAGTGGGACGCCGGCCTTAGTAGCACACTATGCAGTCATGGATTAAAACCCAGCAGGGCACACAAGGTCCCCCTGCTCACACCAGCACATGTCCAGGCCTGTTTGAAGTTCACCAATGACCATCTGAATGATCCAGAGGAGGCATGGGAGAAGGTCATGTGGTCAGATGAGACCAAAATAGAACTCCACTCGCCGTGTTTGGAGGAAGAAGGATGAATACAACCCCAAGAACACCGCTCCAACCATAAAGCACAGAATGAGAAACATATTTTGGGGGTGCTTTTCTGCAAAGGTGACAGGATGACTGCACTATATTGAAGGAAGGTTAGATGGCTTAGGTCACGTATAGTAAGATTTTGGCCAAAAACCTCCTTCCCTCACTAAGAGCATTACAGATGAGTCGTGGCTGGGTGTTAAAGCATGACAAAGCATTTCAAGGTCCTGGAGTGGCCTAGCCAGTCTCCAGACCTGAACCCGATAGAAAATCTTTGTACAGAGCTGAAACTCAATGTTGCCCAGCGACAGCCCCGAAACCTGAAAGATCTGTATGGAGGAATGGGCCAAAATCCCTACTGCAGTGTGAACTACAGGAAACATCTGACCTCTGTAATTGCAAACAAAGGTTTCTGTACCAAATAATAAATTTCTGTTTTTCTATTTTAACAAATACTGCTTTCATGCAATAAAATGCAAATTAATTATGTACAAATCATACAATGTCATTTTCTGGATTTTTTTTTTTTTAATTCTGTCTCTCACAGGTGAAGTGTACCTACGATAAAAAATTACAGACCTCTCCATTCTTTGTGGGTGGGAAAACTTGCAAAATTGGCAGTGTATCAAATACTTATTTTCCCCACTGTGTATCATGTATTGGAAAATAGGAACAAAATTGTAAGTACAGCAAATTTGTGAACTAAAAATGCAATTCCGCCAAAAATTCATTAAGAAGCAATCAAAGTGTTGTATCTGTAAGGCCTCTTTCACACATCCGGCGGGCGCCTAGCGGCGCCCCCGGCATTTTGCCGCAGCGCCGCATGTGAAAAGCTTTCACACTTCCGGCGCCCAAAATGCGCTTTTTTGCCGGATGATTTCTGATGCTTGGAGAGATAAGAAATCATCCGGCAAAAAAAAAAAAAACGTTACATGCAGCGTTTTGTCCGGCCGCCGCAATGTACATTTGCGCCGCATCCGGACAAAACCGCATGCAACACATTGACATGCGGCGCCATCCGGCGCTAATGCATGTCAATGCGAAAAAAGCCGCATGCGGCGCATCAGATTTTCAGATGCGGCGCTGCGGGAAAATGCCGGGGGCGCCGCAAGGCGCCCGCCGGATGTGTGAAAGAGGCCTAAATAAATCAGGTCACCACATGGTAAACAGGTCTTAAAGCTCCATCGACCAAAAAATAAAAATGTTACAGGTTTTGGAAACTGGCGAATTAAACTTTTTTTTCTTTCTTTTTTTTTTAAATGAAGCTGAATTTTTTTTTCACCCCTTAGATGAAAAAAAAATGCAAGCTTGGAATTGCTGTAATTGTTCTGACCTGGTCAATCTAAGGCTATGGTTCCATGGTCCGGAACCATAGCGCTTTGGACGGAGCGGAAATTCCGCTCCGTCTAAGCCCCGCCCCCTTTATGACGCGCGATCTTTCCGGAGGTGTTCAGGACACCTCCGGAACACCTCCGGAAAGAGCGCAGGGCTACATAGCCCTGTGTTAATTCTGTTGCGGCGACGCACCGTCGCCGCAATACGCGAGGACATGCTGCGGTCTGAAAAGACGCGCCGCATGTCCGTTTACGCAGGTCTGCCACCTGCGTATTGTTACGCATAGTGGAGACGGGATTTCTTGAAATCCCCTTCACTATGCTGTAACATCTGGACGCTGCGTGTTTGGCGCTGCGCCAGCGCACAGCGCCAAACACGCAGCGTTTCCTGACCGTGGAAACTCACCCTTATTTTCAGGTTATTTTTACTGCAGAATGATCGCCGAAAAATTAAAACCCGAAAACATTTGTTGAATTGCGTTTTTTTTTTTCTTCCCCACAATTTAACTTCACTTGGAACTTTTTACCATTTTTCAGCAAACCGTATGATAAAATGAATGGGGTCATTTAAAAATACAACTGGCTCCATAAAAAAAAAAACAACAACACTTTATATGGCTTTGTTAGCGGGAAACTAAAAGAAGATACAGCACTTGGAAGAAAGGGAAGGAAAATTACGTTCAAAAAAGAAAAATTGCTTGGTCTTTAAGGGGTTAACATTATATTTTGATAGATTGCACTTTTACAGATGCAACGATATGAACCCACAACATACAAAGAACCCAACATAAGACATAACAGCATGTCTTCTGTTGGGAAGAGGATAAAAGGCTAGGGTTACATGGCATCACCGTGTCTGGTAATTGTCATTGGAGGCAGATTGTGACCCAATAAGACCATTGCAAAACATACCAAGAAAAAAAAAAATCTTTGTCACACGCATCTTTGCCATTGTAGAATTTCACATAAAATCTGTAAAAAACTGTGACCAAGGCCAGGATCACACATGCGAGAAACACGGACGAGTCTCCCATGTGAATTCCCGGCACTGCCGCCGGCACTCGGGAGTGGAGCGAGCGGCTGCATAGAAATACATGCAGCACTCCGCTCCTGAGTGCCGGCGGCAGTGTCGGGAATTCACATGTGAGACTCGTCCGTGTTTCTCGCATGTATGATCCCGGCCTTACATGTACCATACTCTAAAACTCTCACACGATAACAAGAGGCACCAATGGTTTTACTCACACAACTTGTCGGTAACTTGCTGCTCTGTGACACTTTTATTTGTAACATTTCTCATAGTTGAGAGTGACATGTCAAGCCTGACATGCCGAGGTGGGGAGACTTAAGCTGCAATGCTCCTCTGGGAAATATGCATATTGCCTTTTCAGAGAGGAAGAGGACTAGAACTCTAGCACCACCTATAGGAAGTAGTGATGCTAAAAGTCAATATTGACTCTCATTAGAGAGTTGAAATTGACTTTTAGAATTGCTACTTCCTATAGGTGGCAATAGAGTTCTAGTCATCGTCCCTCTGAAGAAGCAATTTGCACTTGCATTTGTGTAACAATAGTCTATTACAGAGAAAATGGGAAGCAAATGATCATGGCAAATGGATAAATCAAAGGCATGTTCTTGGTTGCTGAAGGTAACTACTCCTCTTCCTTTCTGAGCTAGTTTAACACAATATGGCGGGACCAGCTCTCTTTACTTACAGGCTACAGTGAGAGACAGTGTAAATTAAGTGGAGAGTAAAAAAAAAACAGGATCTAAAATACACGTCCAGCCAACATTTGTGGAAGCATGTATTTTCACTTTGACATTTTAACCAATTTATTTAATCTTTCATCAAATTTTTGGCATGTGGCTTTCTGTCCAAAAACACATTTGATAAGATTTTGTTACAATGTGCGTGCTTAATAATTAGCATTATTATTAGCACACTATACGACCAGATTGGTTGGATCAGGGAAGTCTGTTTTCGGACAGTATTCTAAGCAGAATGTCAGACCTCAGCTTTACAGATTAGCGTTGTCATATTCTGCAACATTGGAGAAATGGGACTGGGATGGATGAAACGTTGTAGAAAAGCAAACCAGGAATACAATAGAGTTGAGCAAAAAATGTGTGCTGCCCTGGTCACTGATGGACAGACAGAAGAATATATGGGCCCTTTGCAGCCCAATAGCTCATCAGAATGCACAATGCCACCTGATTTGGAGGTGGCAGTGAGCCCCCCTTACTTCTTCGGTCCATGTGTAGATCACAGGTTGCAATGATATGTCAACTCCCGGCCCTCGTCCTGCATTCAGACTGGTCCTCCGTTCACTTCAGCATCCTCAATGTAGCTGGACGCACACAACAAAATGACACCTATGGACTTATGCATGTCAGAAACATACAAGGTGTTGGCAGCATAGGTGATGACTGCCAGGGAGGAGCAGACAGGACCTGACTAGGGCAGCGCAAATCTATTTCCTTAATTCTAGTATGCACTTCTCTCCTAAAATTACATGGAGATCTATGACATGATGCAATTCATCCACACCTATAAATTACACATGGGTAGCAATATATACCAAAGACAAACATTAAATGAGAATTCACAATCCTCTAAATGTGACATTACGGCCACCAGAACAATTACATTTAGATGTGTGCAAGTTCACCAATATTTCTGCAACAAACAAATATAACAAAAAAAAAAGGGTTTGCATTTCTCAGCGAATGCATGCTATATACCCACTCAGACTTGCATTCTTTTTTTTCTTTAAATGTGGACAGTTAGTCCATGTGAAAAAAAACAAAAAAACATTGGTCCTAGTGCTGTCTGTGTGATGTCAATTTTTTTCATGGACGGAAAATGCAGTCATATGAATGTGGCCTTATCTAGAGACACAGATTTTTGTCTAACTAAAAAGAAAAAAAAATCTATTTCAGCCGCAAAAAGTATATGTGTAACTAACACTACCTGCAAAACCATCATGTAAAATCAAGTGTTAAAAGTAATCCGTTGAGCAATAGGCATGTGTTCATTAGCACTTATAACAGGAAATATAATATGAAGATTAGCTTTCGAAATGGAAAATCAGTTCAAGTAGCTTATTCTCGTCTTTGCATAAATGTAACCTAAGCAGGTCTTCTGCCAGTGTAATCCCCGCCATTTTCAGAGAATGCGCAAACATTTGCATCTGAGATCTATTGGTCAACAACCGAGAGGACCGCACAACGCCAAGGAAACCTAAACTTTACAGATATAAAGCAATGTGCAGAAACTTGCTCAAACTTTGCCCTCCTACTATCATTAAACAAACCAGCCCCTTGTAGTCACATACATGCCCTTGTGCCATTCGTCAGCCATTTAAAACAACACAATGCACGTTATACAAACAAAAACGCTCAAATTTGCCCAAGAGGACTTTGCGCTGTGTCACAACTGCAAAACTCAGGAAGGATGAAAGTTAGTTCATGAAATGTATTTCAAAACATTGTCATTTGTAGAGGAACACTTTTTATTCTCATTTTATGTATATTCCTTAGCTATTTAAGTTACAAAAAAACATACAGGGTTAGGGGAGATGAAGTGGGGAATAACTGTTTGTTTTTTTAAAAACTACAAAAGAAAATTCCCCAAAATCCAGACATTTAGTTACGTCTATCTACCCCACAAAGTGTGCACGTTCTAAACTATTTTTTTGGCACATTTGTTTTCTTAGTTAAATTTTTATATCCACTCGTGCCACATCAATACAACACCTTATTGTAGGTACTAGCTTTTTGGACGTGTACCTACCTAGCATTTATTACCGTATGTCATATTTTTTTAAAAAAATGCTGCATTTTGTTAACAGAAAAAAGGATAAAAAACAAAACCATTTAACTGTTCACACCAATTTTACTAATCCAATTTACATCTGTACATGCCACACCTATATTCTCGTCTGCCATCTTTTTTTTCGGCATGTGTATTTAGCTACCTAGAATTTCTTGATCAGTCCTTTAGACAAGGCTTGAATGACTAGGGTTGAGAAGATTGTGAAATATTAATTATAACGTTGTACAAAGTCTATGGTAAAATAAAATAAGTGTCAAAAGTCAGGTATTGTAAAAGAAAACCAAACAACAACATCACGGTTAAAAACATGGGAGCCACTAGCAGCAACACCATCACCAATCACTGGCACCAGCTGTCCACATAGTCGTAGTACAAAATGTAATTGGCTTTCTTTGCCTACAGCACGATAATGTTACCTCTGACAGTGACACCATTAATTCAAGGCCGGTGTTACACTTGCGTGTGTGTGATTCGCGAGTCTCTCGCAACAACACCCGGCACTGCCGCAGGCACTCGGACCGGAGCGTGCGGCTGCATAGAAATACATGCAGCCGCATGCTCTGGTCTGAGTGTCGGTGGCAGTGCCGGGTGTTGATACGAGTTTCTCGCATCACACACGCAAGTGTGACACCGGCCTAAGTCAGTGTTCTGCACAAAAAGCATGCCTGATCACAAATTACTTTTACAGGAATACATTTAGGATTTTTTTAATTAAAAAACTGCCAGTGCACAGGATTATTAAATGAGTTATTGTTACATGTTTGAGATCATTTTGACATTAGTAAGGCTGTATTTGTATTAAAAAGCTTTATACAGTCCTAGTAGACCCCAGAGAGAGAGATACACACGTCTGTTCAGGGCAATGGGCGGTGATTAACAGCGCCTTGATTAGCCGCATGCCAATTTTGTTTTAAAAATTTGTGTAACCTGGCAAATTCAAATATCAGAATATTCGATCACCTCTAATATACACACACTTTGACATTATAAGTAAAGATAAGTCAGACTTACAGCTGATGAACGGCATATACCAGCCAGAACCAGGAGGCAGAACAGCACTTTATCCATTCTACTGGAAGGGAAGACATTTTCTGTTATATATGTAAAAAATAATAAAACATACAACGCTAATCACCACGCTTTGTTATCATAGTTACTACTTTCACAGTTCAGTGATATCTCACAATGGACAATACGAATACAGCTCTAATGGTCTGGAAATGTAGCAGATATTACCTACTCAGTTGTGATCATTGGTTGTAGTGAAATTTTTACATTTTCATAACAATATGAAGCAAGATTTTCTAGGATTTTTTTTTAGGAAAGGAGTCAAACTAAGTTAATACACACCTGTTCCTGGTGTCCTGCACAGTCTATGCTTCACAGGAAAAAGACCAAATACAGGATCTTAGTATTTCAACAGCAGTTCCTCCCACTGATGAAGTCACTAGTTCTGCATCCTCTGCCTCAAACAAACACTGAGCTGCACAATCACCCAGGTTCTTCTTACTGATTGCTCATTATTAGTCAAGCAACACAGGCCAATAAAAATAACAACTAAACTTTTGCTCTTAGGCCATGTTCACACATTCAGTATTTCGTCAGTATTTGACATCAGTATTTGTAAGCCAAACTCAGGAGTGGATCAATCAGAGGGAAAGTATAATAGAAGCATGTCACAACTTCTGTATTTTTCATCTATTCCTAGTTCTGGCTTACAAATTATGATGCAGACTACTATGTCCAAGTGTCCGCCTCTAGTAGATGTACACTCCTGAAAATGATGCACAACAGAGCGCACGTTCGCTCTGTCGGCACCATTATAGTCTATGGCCCCATTGGTGCACAAGTCAGAATTCCGTATTGAGGAGGGTTTGGATGTAAGCCCTGACGAGGCCACTGAACGTGAAAGCACCCTAAGGGTATGATTCCACGTAGCGGAGTGCAGGCCTTTTGGACGGAGCGGAAACCCCTCTCCGCCCAAAGCCCCGCCCCCTTCTGAACGCGCGGTGATTTCGGATGTGTTCATTGAACACATCCGGAATCACCGCACCGCTACATAGGACTGCGCTATTTACTTTGCGGCGACGCTCCGTCGCCGCAAGGTAAATAGACATGCTGCGTTCTGAAAAGACGCGCTACATGTCTGTTTTTGCGGGTGTGTCACCCTCGTAATCGGAAGCATAGTGGAGACGGGATTTCATAAAATCCCCTCCACTATGCTGGAACATCTGGCCGCTGCGGATTAAACGCTGCAGTAGGATGCAGCGTTCAATCCGCAGCTAATGCTGAGTGTTTCCGCTACGTGGAAACATACCCTTACACTTTGTAGAGGTAAATTCAGATGGTGAGGTCAAGTAGTAGAATGTTCCTGTGTTGAAACTATGACAATTATCGTATACAGTTTTTATTGAGCCAGGATCAGATGAGCGTAACAAAAATTATCCTAGTTTCTTCCTGAAATTTTCATCCATATTGCCATCCATGTGTCTCTTTTTTCTATGTCTGTGTGACATCCATGTGCAGCTTGTGTGTTATCCGTTTTCATAAATCTAAATTAAAAAATGCACATGATCAATTCAGTTTCCTAGGTTAATAACGGCAATGCATCTATAAAAATAGGATTACACACGGATCTTCTACCTGGCTTTCTTTGCGCACCCATAGGCTTGAATGGGCGAGTCTTATTTGATACTCAGAAGACAATAGTGTGTCCTGTGACTCTTTTCACATGAACTCTGGGTCTTTATGAAAAATCTGTCATCTGAACCACCCTATTGAATTACATTGGTCAGTCCACTGTCAGATTTTTACTTGGACATTACACATCCATACTATACATTTGTCTGAACCAGCCGTTACACCACGTTTTCCTCCTCGCTCTGCACTTCATCGAGGGCTTCCATCTTAATGGAATGCTAATTTGTCCACCTAAGGCCACGTTCACACTATCAGTATTTTGTCAGTATTTTACAACAGTATTTGTAAGCCAACACCAGTAGAGGGTGAAAAATGCAAAAGTGGTGACGTCATTCTATTATTCTTTTCTTTTGGTTCCACTCCTGGCTTTGGCTTACAAATACTGATGTAAAATACTGACCAAATACTGAACATGTGAACGTGGTCAGAAAAGATGAACAACACCGAAAAGGAGGTCAGATTCTGTACTTTCATACTTAGGAATCAATTTTTCTCATGGTGCAGCACTCAGATCAGTGAGAAATTTCTTGCAGTGAACTCACTGACTTTTTCTCACGGTGCTGGCACCATCCAGGTTGAAAACTGTTTATCCTTAGAGATGGATTACAGCGTGGGACAGAACGACAGATAGATAAGGAATTTGGTTGTTTCTTATTTTTGTTTTATTACAGGAGATGAGGGCTTCAATGGAATGGGCGTTAGGTGAGAGTAACTGTGTTATTTTTAAATAAAAATGGAAAAGTGTGTTTTGTTTTTATTTCAAATAAAAGATTTTATACTGCTGTGTGTTTATTTAATAATAATAATAATAATAATAATCGTTATTTATATAGCGCCAACATATTCCGCAGCGCTTTACAGTTTAACAGTTTCAAAACACAAGTCATAGGTAACAACGTTAACAATACAATAATTAAAGCAAAATAAGCCGACCCTGCTCGTGAGAGCTTACAATCTACAATGAGGTGGGGGAGATACAAAATACAGGTGTGTATATACAATGGTGCATTTACAATGATGGTCCAGCCATCTTGAGAGAGTGAGGCATGGATGGAGATAGTGAATGGGCTACACATACACACTTAAACATAGAACGACTTTGGTTAGTGAATGTGATAGGCCACTCTGAACAAATGTGTTTTGAGGGAGCGTCTGAAACCATGCAAATTGTGGATAGTCCTAATTTCTTGGGGTAGAGCATTCCAGAGGATTGGCGCAGCGCGGGAGAAGTCTTGGAGTCGGGAGTGGGAGGTACGGATTAGTGCAGAGGTTAGTCGAAAGTCATTTGCAGAGCGCAGCAGTCGGTTAGGCCGATAGATAGAAATGAGGGAGGAGATGTAGGGGGGTGCTGCACTGTGGAGAGCTTTGTGGGTGAGAACCAGTACTTTGAATTGGATCCTATTTATAGTTGTATTTACCATACAACTATAGATTTAGTAATGGATAGGTGTCTTATAGACTTCCTCTCCATTACTGAGCTGTGGGCTTGATGTCACCAGACAATACAAAGGCGACAACAACCCCACAAATATTACCCCACTTGCCACTGCCACAGGGCAAGTGGGAAGAGCTGGGCAAAAGCGCCAGAATTTGCGCATCTAATAGATGTGCCTTTTCTGGGCGGCTGCGGGCTGCTATTATTAGGCCTGGGGGGCCAATATCCATGGCCCCATTCCAGCCCCCAGTTGTCTGCTTTAGCTTGACTGGTTATCAAAAATACAGGGGAACCCACGCGTTTTTCTTTAATTTATTTATTTATAGCGCAGGCGCCAGCTGATGAATGCTCCCATCAGCTGCCGCCTGCTCTCACAGGTGTAGGCTGATAGGAGAAGTAGTCGTACTTACCTGCTCTCGCTGTTATCAGTTGAATATAACTCTCAACATTCTCCCCTGCTCGCGCTGATTGCAGGCAGAGCAGGGGAGAATGATGAGAGACGTCTTCAGCACCGGGCATCGGGTAATAGAGCTAACAGTACCGCTGCTTCCCTGGCACCGGTACGTGTCACACTGACACATGGGTCAGTGTGCATGTGTGCGGGACGTGGAAACACACTGACATGTGTGCAGAATCATTCACTTGAATGGGTATACGTGTGTAAGTGTCGCCGATATTTGTGAAAACTGTCACCACACGTAGGGGAGACACTGACATGTGAAAGAGCCCTAACTGACTAAACCAGGAATTATTTCCCTTTTCTACTTGCCCTAATTCCCTCTCAATTGTGGGCTGCTCCCAAAAATGTAACTGTATCTTACCCTACTGTATCTACAGTCACTATCTATCATTATCCTAAGCACTAAGGTATATCCTATTGTTTCCCTAGACCTGAGCTGAGTGAATGTTACTTACATTAGGCATTACCTTTACAGTATTCACACAGCAGCATCAGTACCAACAACACTACATTAGTTCATCATTAGTTACATTACTGGCACAATACAATGCAGTAAAACCGCATTATTCTTGTAATTTGACGCTGTCTTCAGGGGCAAGGATAGGGCAGTCCATACCACATACATCTAAAACAGCAAAAGATTAATTAAACCTTCCACCTAGTTTATAAAATGCAACCTTAATCATTATTATTATTATTATTATTATTATTATGATTACTACTAAAATTGAAATAATCTCTAGTGCAACAAAAAGTAAAGTTTAAAACCCAAGGTATGGCAGTTAACATTTAGATGGTCTAACATTTGTGTAGAAAGCTATACTCTGATTCTATTGAAAGGAATAGACTGTAGTCTGCAGTATCTCCAGTTATTCCAAATAAATTTCGAACTACTCAAACACTGATTGATAAAAGTACTGTAAGTCTTGTCCCTGCAACATGTTTCACCAATGGATCGGCATCATCAAGGGGAAAACAGAACAACAGCAAGAGAATGCTAGTAACAGGGCCTTCTATTAGTTATTTATTACAAACCCTGTTCAATCAGTCATCTACAGTGGGTGAAATAAGTATTGAACACGTCACCGATTTCCTAAGTAAGTATATTTCTAAAAAGATGCTATTGATATGAAATGCTCACCAGATGTTGGTAACAATCCATACAGGCAACTAAATCAAACCATAGAAGTCCATGCCATGCCTGGACTCTGAGGTCCTGTGCGTGCGTAGGCGCTATGACAGCACGTTGGCAGAGCCTCACTAGTGAAGTCGTCAGGATCCTTTATTAGGTGAGTTTATGATTTTTTTTATTTTAATTTAAACTTGAGAGGGCATCATAAACAATGGGGGACTCTGAAACAGTGTAGGGGTGCCTCAAACATTATTTTTGTGATTACTGTGGGGGGCCTTATAAAGTGTGCACCCATTATATAATACAAGAGCTAATGTGAAGGCCATTATACAGTTTGGGTCGCTACTGTAGGGTTCATTATACAGTTTGGGGCTTACTGTGGGGGCCATTATACAATGTGGGAGCTAATGGGGGGGCCATTATATAGTTTGAGGGCTAGTGTGAGGGCCATTATACACTATGGGGGCCATTTTACAGTGTGGGTTATACTGTGGGGGTCATTATACAGTGTGAGGGCTTCGGAAGAGGTCATTATTCTGTGTTTTGACGGAGGAGTGGGGACATTATACTGTGATAGAGCAGCTGTACATTGGAGGACTCTGTGGACATTATTAACTGTAACTGTTCGGCACTTAAGAAGCATTATTGTTATAGATAGGGGCACTCAGTATTCTGTCCATCAAAGAGGCAAAATGTACACACTGTTTTCTAGGGCATTTGCACAGGACATTATTATTTTCTAGGGTGCAATTTTACAGTCTAGGGGGCATTACTATATAAGGGGAACAGTAGTGGGCATTATTATGTGGGGCACTAAGAGGAGTGATGTTATTGTGCCAAGCAGCAGGTGCAGTAATAGGGACGCATACGGTAGCAATGGCTCCATATTGGAGTAACAGTAGGAACGGTAGTTTGTGCAGATTGGAAATAGATGGCGACAGTGCTGGAAATGTGAGAAGTCAGACATCTCTAAGGCTAGTTTCACATTCGCGGATGGAGGTGCTGCGGAGGGCTGCGTACTTCCTCTGTGAAGCTCCGTCCACTGCTGCACCTCACGGAGTAAATACATAGCCCTCCGCAGCACCTACATCCGCAAATGTGAAACCAGCCTCAGGTTACTTTCACACATCCGTTTTTTGCCGTCAGGCGCGATCCGGCTTTATTTAAAAAAAGGGATCCGTTTTTTGCTACCGCCGGATCAGTTTTTTCTCATTGACTTGTATTAGCGCTGGATCGCACCGCATGTCCTTCCATTTTGTCAGTTTTTTTCCAGACTCGGCAAAAATTTCTAGAAACGTTTTTTGTTTCCGGCTATAAAAAGGTCAGCGGCGGATGCGGCGCTACCGGCTCATTGCTACAATGCAAGTCTACGGGCGAATGCGGTGACCGGATCAGTCTCTCTCTCTCTCTCATCTGTCACATCAGTTTTTTCCAATCTGCACTCGATCCGTTTTTTTTCAACTTCGACGCATTGTGCCTGATTAGAAAAACGGATGTGTGAAAGTAGCCTGGCTGGAAAAAGTTGTCATGGTGGTCTGGGCCAGATGAAAAAAAAACTGAAAAGTGAATTACTCCATCAGAAAGAATGTCATCTGTAAGTCACTATATATAACTGTATTGTAATCACTTGTATGTTCTGTAGGACTGGTATCTACCACTATATGTCACCATATGCCAGTAATATCAATGCGCCACCATAGTTGTAATTGGAGTTACCAGCTAGAGGCCCACTCAGGTTCCACCAACCCTCCTCTTCTCCCCCTGAGCTGCACCCTTAGCTATAGGTCCTAGTGTGAGAAGGCCCTGAAAAAGTAAGACTTGAAGTGGGAGCCAGGCAGAGCATCTGCCCATGAACAATACAAACGGTAAGCAGAGGGGGTGGCAGCCTCTTGATTCTGAGTAAGGCCCGAAACAATGAACATACTGTTTCCTCTACATTTTCTATAACACGCTCCCTTGTGATCAAGCTAAACGCGAAACGCGCGTCAGGGGTGCCACGGCCACATTCAGGTATGATCTCCCACTGGTAGTTACTACCTCTAAGCACCGCAGATTGCTCCACGTATTGACGTGCAGACTTCTAGCTATATTGACAGCACTTGCTGTGGGCTCTGCATTTTGCATGCTAGGATTGTCATATACATCGGCAGTGGGAGAGTTATATATATACTTTTTTTGTTTAATGTTTCTTTGATTGTTATACATATTTGGTGCATATATAAATATCTCTCTTTAGGATAGCATAGATTACATATACACTATTGGATACATGGAAGTTATTTATTAGCTCCATATTAGTCAATGTGACTGCAAATCTATAATATGAGATATATGCACCTTTGAACAATTGCTTATACCTGTTTGCTCTGGGCCGCTTTTGCTGCATATTGTTGTCCCCTTTTTGTTTTTTTAATCCGTGAAATGTATTTTAAACTGAATAAAATTGGTATTTTATAGTGCATAAGCCTCCTATGGTTCTTTTTGGATGTATTTTCTATAACAGGTCAAGCAACAATTAAGACTATGCCTCCCATCTGGAGTAAATAACTTGTCATTGTCCATACCTCTCTGTATTGAGAATCCTCCCATATGGTCTGGACTACCATATTGTTGTGGCACGAGCCACAATTTGGTGCACTCCATACAAGAATACTATCTTCTCCAGTTTTGTGGTTCACCTGCACATGTCTCACTTAGTGGCCATTGATTTGCAGAAAGACTCTCTTTGTAATGCTGACACCTAATGGTTGAGCTAGTATTGTCTCTTTCAAGGTGGAAGAGACAGAACTAATAATGATTTCAGCATTTACTCTCCCTAAGGTGGCATTTAAACATCCATGTGTCATGGTCTGCAAATCTCGTGACTTAAACTTGATTGCATCATACAGTCATGGCCAAAAGTATTGGGACCCTTGAAATTGTTCAAGAAAATGAAGTATTTCTCTCATAAATTTTTTGCAATTACACGTTTTGTTACAATTACCGTATTTTTTGGACTACAAGACGCACCGGACTATAAGACGCACCCAGGTTTTAGAGGTGGAAAATAGGGAAAAAATATATTTGAAGCAAAAAATGTGGTAAAATATTTAAAGGGTGTCTGTCACCCCATTTTTGGACTACGAGATACGGCCATCGCCATCAGGGGCTTATCTTACATTCTGTAATGTTGTAGATAAGCCCCCGATGTCACCTGAAAGAGAAGAAAAACGAGTTACCGTATATTATACTCACCCAGGGGCGGTCTGCCGTCTGGTCCGATGGGCGTGTGGTCTGGGGCCTCCCATCTTGTAGTGAAGCTGGCCTCTTCTTTCCGTCCCATCGCGGCTCCTGCGCAGGCGCACTGATCTGCCCTGGTGAGGGCAGCGCAGAGTACTGCAGTGCGCAGGCGCTGGACCTCTCTGACCTTTCCTGGCGCCTGCGCACTGCAGTACTCTGCTCTGCCCTCATCAGGGCAGATCAGTGCGCCTGCGCAGGAGCCGCGATGGGACGGAAAGAAGAGGCCGGCTTCGCTACAAGATGGGAGGCGCCGAACCGGACCGCGACTCCCTCCGGACCGGACGGCGGAACGCCCTGCGTGAGTATAATATACAGTAACTCATTTTTCTTTTCTTTCAGTGACATTGGGGGCTTATCTACAGCATTCCAGAATGCTGTAGATAAGCCCCTGATGGCGGTGTCATAGAGCAAAAATGGGGTGACACCGTTTTTAAACTTTTAATCCAGATTACACTCACTTCTGTGGCCACGCTAGACAGGAAGTACCAGCTGGGAGAACTTCCTCCTGTACCTCTTGTCTAGTGTGGCCGCACTATATTAACAGCGCGGCGGCTCACACAGTGGAGGTGCAACTTCACCGCCGGCGGCTCACACTGTGGAGTCTGCCGCTTCCCGCAGACCATCTTCACCGCCGGCGTCTCCTGCTCCATCGCCGGCGGCTCACACAGGCCTTCTTCACCGCCGGCGGCATCAGCGTCACCACGGCGGCTTCCCCTTCACCGCCGCGGCTCCTGCTCTACCGCCTGCGGCTCTCGCAGGCCTTCTTCACCGCCGGCGGCTTCAGCGTCACCGCCGGCGGCTTCTGCTTCACCGCCGGCGGCTCCTGCTCCACCGCCGGCGGCTCCTGCAGGCCTTCTTCACTGCCGGCGGCTTCAGCGTCACCGCCGGCAGCTTCCGCTTCACCGCCGGCGGCTCCTGCAGTCTCACCGCCGGCGGCTCCTCGCAGGCCTTCCTTCACCGCCGACGGCTTCTGCGTCACCGCCGGCGGCTACCGCATTTTCACCGCCGCGGCTTCCTTCACCGCCGGCGGCTCCAGCTCCACTCCGGCGGCTCTCGCAGGCTTTCTTCACTGCCGGCGGCTGCAGCTCCACCGCCGGCGGCTTTGCTTCACCGCCGGCAGCTCCTGCTCCACCGCCGGCGGCTCTCACAGTCCTTCACCGCCGGCGGCTCCTGCTCCACCACCAACGGCTCCCGCCATGCTGGAGACTCCCGCAGTGCCGCTCCACCGCCAGCGGCTCCCAGCTCCTCACTACCGCTCCACGGACGCCGGCTCCGAGTTCCTGTGATGCCGCTGGACCCCATTTACAGGTACGTTCCGATCATAAGACGCACCCTCATTTTCCCCCGATTTTGGGGGAAAAAAGTGCGTCTTTTGGTCCGAAAAATGTTATTTCCATTGTGTGTATTGGAACAACAAAAAAAACAGAAAAAAAAGGCAAATTGGTCATAATTTCACACAACCCCAAAATGGGCTGACCAAAATTGTTGGAATCCTCAACTTAATATTTGGTTGCATACACTTTGGAATAAATAACTTCAATCAATCGCTTCCTTTACCCATCAATAAGCTTCTTGTACCTCTCATCTGGAATTTTGGACCACTCCTCTTTTGCAAACTACTCCAGGTCTCTCATATTTGAAGGTGCCTTCTACCAACAACAATTTTAAGATCTCTTCACAGGTGCTTCTTGTAGTATGTTTGGGGTCCATTATCCTGCTGAAAGACCCATGATCTTGGATGCAAACCCAACTTTCAAACACTGGGCACTACATTGTGACCTAAAATCCGTTGGTAATCTTCAGATTTCATGATGTCTTGCACACAGTCTAAGCACCCAGAGGCAGCAAAACAACCCCAAAATCTCTTTGAACCTCCACCATATTTGACTGTAGGTTCTGTGTTCTTTTCTTTGTAGGCCTCATTCTGTTTTCGGTATACAGTAGAATGTGCTTTACCAAAAGCTCTTGGTCTCATTTGTCCACAATACACTTTCGCAGAAGGATTTTGACTTACTCGCATACATTTTGGCAAACAGCTGTTTAGCTTTTTATGTCTCTGTGTCAGCAGTGGGGTCCTCCTGAGTTTCCTGCCAAAGCGTTTCATTTTATTGAAACATTGACAGATTGTTCGCACTGTCACTGATGCATCCTAAGCCTGCTAGACTGCTTGAATTTCTTTGGAACTTGATTGGGGTTGCTTATCCACCATCCAGACTATCCTGCATTGCAACCTTTCAACCTTTCATCAATTTTTCTCTGCCGTCCACATACAGGGAGATTAGCTACAGTGCCGTGGGTTGTAAACTTCTTGATTATGTTGCACTCCATGGACAAGTGAACATCAAAATCTCTGGAGATAGACTTGTAACTTTGAGATTGTTGATATTGTTTAACAATTTTGGTTCTCAAGTCCTTCAACAGTTCTCTTCGCCTCTTTCTGCTCTACATGCTTAGTGTGTCACACACACAGACACACAATACAAAGAATGATTCAGCTTCTCCCCTTTAAGTTAAGAGTTAAAAGTTTAAGTTAAGAGGAAACTTTTACTTGATGCATATTTGGCAGTAATAGTTTGAGCTGTTTGTGCAGTGATTGTGTAAGTTACACTTCTCGAGCTGTAATACTAGATTAGTGCTTTCATTAATGTTCTTGCCCTATGATGTATGATTCATGGAGATCTGATTGCTGCTCAGAAAACAATACATAGGACAGTTTAGACCTCACACAGACATCAGTGATTTTTCTTGTGAGCAAAACACAGACTTATTTTTATTTTTTTATAACTTCATCACTGTTTAATCAGTGTCAGATATTACCATCGGAGTTTTATTAATAGAAAAAATGGACAAAGCTTCCACCCATTACATTATGAATGGACAGCTCGAAAATTGCACATTACTTTCCCAGACTCATTGACTTGTATGGGTGTTTTTGATCCATGACTCAAATTCAGACATGCCTTGGTCCAATCTGCAAAAAAAAACCCAGAGACATGTAAAATGTCAAAGGGATTATAATGGGTATGTGTTGTATCCCTGAAAAACACATACAGAACATGTATTTTTATCTGATGTCTGAATAAGGCCTTAGTCATAATTGCAGAGGGAGCACAGGCAGAGTCTGGGTTGTCTCCCTCCACTGGAATAACTCTACACTGTGGAGAAGCATGCTTCTTTGCTTTTATAATTTCTGTAATTTCCATTTATATGATACGATACGATACGATACACTTTATTGATCCCGGGGGGAAATTACAGTATTACAGCAGCAATACAAACAGCAGTACATAAAATATTAGGACACAAATCTTGCACAGGTATACCAACATTACATAATAAATAAAAGTGGGTAGTTCAGGTGTATATAAGTCACTGTTAATTGACATTAGTACACCAGCCATCAGTAATTATTTTCTACCACCCTCAGGAAATTATTATACATCCCCATAGCAGTAGGTACAAACGATTTCCTGAATTTCTCCTTCTTGCACCTTAGTAGGATTAGACGGCTGCTGAATGTGCTCTTCTGCTTCAAGAACAGCTCGTATAGGGGGTGTGTATTATTGTTCATTATAGCCCTACACTTTTTCTGAATTCTATCCTCCAATACCTCCTCAAAAGAGTCAAGATGGAGGCCAACAGCTGCACTTGCCTTCTTAATAAGTTTGTTGAGTTTATTAGCGTCAGCTACTCGCACACTACTGCCCCAATTATTGTTTGAGGTTTGGTTCTTCACTCTATTTACATTACGCAATGATGGCTGCAATTAGTAGTATAGTACAATAATTGCTATGTATAAATGATCCTTCAGCATATGATCAGTAATTAGATTGGCTGCACTCGTTTTCACACATCAGGTACAATATGTTCTTAAAATGAAATGTATTTATTAGTAAGTAAACTAATAATAATTATAGTTTACGGTGCATTAAGCTTAATCCGACATGTAATCCCTTCCTAATTCTTGCAATATCCATATCAGTATCCAATCAGTATAAATACTTTAATTAGGTCTGGTACACACAAGCTGGGATCATGCGGCTTCACTGGCTTAGGTTCCATGTGCTATTCATCTCAGCAGGCATCAGTAATAATACTGAGCCACATATGCTGGAGATATTAGCAGAGGTATCCATTTCTAGGCATGGAATAACTGGTCCACTTAGCAAGCATATATACAAGATTCTTCCATAAATGTATACATTATAATATAGTTATCCCAAAATCGTTAAAATTGGCCATACATTAGGTAAGCTAAAGACAAATGTACACATTTTTTTAATTATGTTCACTTGACTTGCAAATATATTTACGTTATATTCTTTTGTAATGGCAGCCGTTTTTGGCTCTATTTTTGTCACTTTTTAATTTTCTCTGTAATTTGGCACTTTCATCCTGGCAAAATAACTGATTGTCAACAATTTTTGAACTCTTCCTTTAGTCACTTTTTCCAAAAATTTGAAAAAAAACCCCCAGAAATTAATGTATGATTAATCCTTAAAAATGCCCTTGAAAACTTAATTTGTACACTTGTGGATCTCTCGCTTTGCTTATACTATTCCTTCACCATTTACTTCTAAGTGACGAGCATTTCTTAGTCACTTTTTAGTTCTTGGAGATTTACGGCCCCCATACACATTCAGACGTCAGTATTATGTGCATGGGGCCTTCTAACTCTCTACCAACAGATGATGTTAAGTGAGAGAAGGATCCAGCATATTGGATTTCCAATGGCGAACGCTTTTGTTCTCCAGAGAAAATGTGCTGTTGGAGGAGTCTGGCAAAGAATCTCGGAAGAGCTGAGTAATCCTGTGTATGGGGGACCTGAGAGAGATTCTTGTCTCCTCACTCATCATAAATCTGAAAGCCATTTACTGGTGTCTTTGAGCGGCATGACAATTTCTTTTTTAAGGAAATATTTTTTTTTATTCATTTTGCATATCACTTTGCAACAAAGGAACATGCAAAGCATCCTAAAGAAAATGGACATAACGTCAATGGCAATAAGAAGAAAAAATAACCATGGATAGGCTACTTCTGAACAAATGATTGAAGTCAATTTAGGTCCAAATCCTATAAATGATAAGATACAGTACCAAGTAGAGTTGAGCAATACTTTCCGATATCCAAAAGTATCGGAATCGGAATGGTATCGCAGATACCCAAAAAATATCGGCGATACCCGATACCGATACCGGAAGTCCAATGTAAGTCTATGGGAACAAAATATCGAAATTAAAAAAAACCCATTCTTGCCTTGTAGGTTAATTGTACATGATGGAAAACAACAAAGAGTAATGTAGAATGTATTGGGGGAGGTTGAGGAGACATTAAAGGCATAGATGTTTAACCCAATCCAATGGAATAGCATTAATTTTTTTTTTTAGGAAATACGTTCGGATTGACGAAGAAATTGACAATGTTGTTAACCTTTTTTCTATTTTGGCAAATATGTATGTTTCACAACTTCCATGCTCTTCACCTTTTTAACTTTTGCCACACTTTCTCCTTCATAATCTTCAGCAGCATCATCTTTGTCATCAAATTATTCTTCATCTTCACCTTCTTTATCTTCTTCTAAAACTTCTTGCTTTTCATCTTTTTGTTAACATTACTCATATTGTTCTTTTTAAACTATTATTCTTCTTCATATTATAGTCCTTCATCTTCTTCATCATATTCTTATTTGTGACAGAGATTCCTGTACTTGTAATCTGTAAAAGTATGATTTTTTCATCGTTCCGTTCTTGCTGCCACAAAAGATTTAAATTACAACAGTATTTGTCCGTGTTCAGTTTAGCCTGCAGCATCAGGCATTTACCAGGGGCACCACGAGGAGGAACGGACTCACCCCCATACACTGCTTAGTCTTCTTCTGCTTATAATTTAGAGCATATACTTTGCTCTTCATTTTGGTCTTATACTTCATGTTCTTCTGCTTTTAGATCTTCTGCTTATTGTTCTTGTGTCTCTTGTTCTGTATCTTGTATTTGTAGCACAACCTTGTACCAGCTGATGTTACTGGGACACGGTTACTAAGCAGGAGGTACCTGTGCTCCAAAGCACTACCAAGGACCAGCAGACTTTGCAGGAACTCGGATACCGAGATGGAGGCACCTAGGCCAAAGGCACTGCGGAGAACCAGTTGACGGTACTGTAACCCGGACGGGTAGCAGAAGGTACAAGAGCCAATGCAAGTAACGAGGACCAGCTGACTGTGCTGGAACCCGGAGGGGCAGCAGAAGGAAAAGAGCCAATGGCACAACCGAGGACCAGCTGACGTTACTGGGACACGGTTACTAAGCAGGAGGTACCTGTGCTCCAAAGCACTACCAAGGACCAGCAGACGTTGCAGGAACTCGGATACGAGATGGAGGCACCTAGGCCAAAGGCACTGTGGAGAACCAGCTGACGGTACTGGAACTCGGACGGGTACCATAAGGCACCCATGAAAATGTAAGTTGACAGGCCGCAAGCCGTCTGCAGTTACCAAATCACACAGTCCTACAGTGGGTGCTTGTCCTATTTTCACAACGGAAAGAGCCTTTATTTACATATCCCACAGCACACATAGGAATCACCTAAACTGCCGGCACCATAGAGTCGGATAACCGGAATGCAACATGACAGGACAACTTATTGGAGGCTAATTTACGTTGACACTGCCAGGAAACAGCTGTCGTGCTGTAACCAGGGTGGGCATGAGTCAGTACCCGTGCCAATTACTTCCGAGCAACAACTGGCGGTGTTGGAGCCCAGGGATGAGAGGAGGACAGGGTGGAGGCAGCATGACTTTTTGTCGTACACACAGCAGGGGAACAGCTGCCATTACTCAACCCCAGTAACACAGGAGCAAGTGTTGACTGTGCTAACAGCACTTACAGGCAACAACTGGCGGTGTTGGAGCCCAGGGTCCAATGCATCGACTTCAATTGCTTCCACCTCCTCTCAGGACCACAGCACTGTTGAGCAACCATCTGTCTCTTCACCGCCTGCCAAATTGCCCAGTCAGTCAGAGAGTTCTGTACAGGAGCCAGCTGAGTCTCTGCTTCTGTTCTCAGAATCTGTTGGTTTGCAAACAGGTGCCCAGCCAAGCAGCATTCTGGAATGTGAAGAAGAGGGAGTATGCAGTGATGCGCAACAGCTGTGTCTCTCTGAATCTGAAGAGGCGGGTGAGACAGTGCCGATGGTCAGCACACCGCAGAACGCATCTGATGATGATGAGACTCAGGTGCCAGTTTCTGTTGAGCATGGTGATGGCCAGACCACCCAACAGCAGCAGGTGTTGGAAGAGGTTAGTGGAGATGATGAGGTCCAAGACCCAACATGGCGTGAGGAACAGGAAGGTGGTGGGAGCAGCTCTGAGGAAGCGATTGCCCCAACGGTACAAACAGGAGGGAGAGTTAGGCTGCATACTCTGTTGCCTGTAGCCTCCATTTTGGCACCTGTTCGGATAATTTCTCTTCCAAAAGTCTAAACGGATGCTCCCAGGACTTGCACTGTGTGGTCCTTTTTTCACACACTTGCAGATGATATTTGCTATGTCAAATGCAAGCTGTGTAATCAAAAAGTAAAAAGAGGTAAAGTGTCAGTAACCTCAATACCACAAATATGTGTAAACATGTGCGGAGAAAACACGTAGTTGAGTTACAAAGACACACTGAAGATGTACAGTCTATAGAGAATCACTGCACAAGTTTAACTGCATATGTCATGGTTAAATTGGAAATTTTTATTGCACACTTGATGTGAAAAAAGAAAATAGCTATGAGACGACTGACTAACGTTTTGGGCAACGCAGTGGCCTTTATCAAATAGTCGCTGGAAGAGATAGAAAAATTTACAGTCAATGACAATGTATAATATATACAATATATACAATATATACATAGGGTGAATAATATATATCCATAGGAATTAGGCAACATGTTAAACATTTGGGTGATACTGTAGAACATGGAGAATTATCCCTCTAGGTATGCGGGTGGATAATGTAGTTTTTTGTTGATTTTTGGGAGTGTGTAGAAAAACAGGGTGATGGGGTATTGAATATTAAGGAATGTCATAGTCTTACAGTCTATGGTGATCAATTAAAGATGTTTTGTCAGGATACGATCAATTTTTTGACAGATGTAAAATGTAGGGTCACAATTGAGTTGTCTGTAGGTTAGGTTAACTGACAGTTGTCTATGAATTTCGGCAATAGATTGGGTCTTATTCATAATAACGATAGCACCCCCCTTATCTGCTGGTTTAATAATAATGTTGGGGTTATCTTTCAGAGATTTTATGGCTTGTTTATCTGTGGGTGTCAGGTTGTGGCGTATCGGGTGTAGGCCCAATCTCGGCAAACCATCCACGAGCACAGGCTCTGAATGCTGGCATTGCAAAACTCCTGTCCCTTGAAATGCTGTCATTCAGGCTGGTGGAGACTGACAGTTTAACGGAACTTAATGGCATTGGCAGTCCCACAATACAATGTGCCAAGCTGATTTTATTTCAGCAGGCAAGCCGTCCCTGGTCTGCAAAAGCATGTTGTTGAGGTTAAAATTAAACATGCGCTACTAAACTCCGTCAGTAGCAATGTCCACCTGACCACCGCTGCGTGGACCAGTACCCATGGCCAGGGACGATACCTTTCCCTCACTGCCCATTGGGTCAATGTTGTGGAGCCGGGTACAGATCTTGCGAGTGGCGCTGTACGTGTTGAGCCAACTACAAGGATTGCAGGAATCAAGTCTGTACACATTGACTCCTCCTTCTCCAGTTCCTCAGAAACATCGTTGCAGGAGCCGTCACGGTCTACCTCCACATGGACCCGTGAACGCTTAATAAGAATCTTTAGTTATATAGCGCCAACAGATTACGCAGCGCTTTACAGTTTAACAGTTTCAGAACACAAGTCATAAGTAACAACGTTACCAATACAATAATTAAAGCAATATAATCCGCACATGCTCGTGAGAGCTTACAATTTACAAATATGTGGGGGAGATACAAAGTACAGGTGTTTATATACAATGGTGTATTTAGAATGATGGTCCAGCCATTTTGAGGGAGTGAGGGATGGATGGAGATAGTGAATGGGCTACACACACACACTTACACATAGAATGACTTTGATTAGTGAATGTGATAGGCCGCTCTGAAGAAATTGTTTTGAGTGAGCGCCCGAAAACATGCAAATTGTGGATAGTTCTAATTTCTTGGGTACAGCATTCCACAGTATTGGCGCAGCGCGGGAGAAGTCTTGGATTCGGGAGAGATGTTCTTTAGGTGTAGGCGGCAATAGCGGGCAACAGATTGTATATGGGAGGTGAAGGAGAGATTGGTGTCAAACATAACACCCAGACAGCGAGCCTGTTGACCGATATGAGCACAGACGTGGCCAAACGTCAACAGGCCGTCCTGAAATTAATTTCCATGGGGAATCAAAGCCACACAGCGCTGGAGCTCTGGAATGCCATAAAGCAAGAGAGCGACATGTGTATTTTGCCAGCGAATCTCCAGCCAGGCTTGGTAGTGTGTGACAATGGCCGAAATCTGGTGCAGGTCTGGGCCTAGGCAACGTCACTCACATACCATGTCTGGCACATGTGCTAAACTTGGTCGTCCAGAGTTTTTTGAGGGACTATCCGGATCTTGATGCACTGCTGCACAAGGTCCGCCTACAGTGCGCTAACTTGCGACGTTCCACCATGGCCAGATCGCGCATTGCAGCTCTGCAACGCAGATTTTGCCTTCCTGAACATCGCATCATATGTGACGTACCCACCAGGTGGAATTCCACGTTATATATGTTGGAGCGGTTTGTGTGAGCAGCAGCCAGCAGTAATGGAGTATCAGCTGCATCAGTCGCAATCAACTCGCAATTTGACACTTTCACACTTCACCACTGCTGAGTGGGCCTCTATAATAATAATAATAATCTTTATTTATATAGCGCCAACAGATTCCGCAGCGCTGTACAGTTTAACAGTTTCATAACACAAGTCATAAGTGACAACGTTAACAATACAATAATTCAAGCAATATAAGCCGCCCCTGCTCGTGAGACCTTACAATCTACAATGAAGAGGGGGAGCTCCAAAGTACAGTTGTTTATATACAATGGTGTATTTACAATGATGGTCCAGCCATTTTCAGGGAGTGAGGGATGGATGGAGATAGTGAAGGGGCTACACACACACACAGTTACACATAGAATGACTTTGATTAGTGAATGTGATAGGCCGCTCTGAACAAATGTGTTTTGAGTGTGGAAGTAGGGCTGTTAATGGGGATGTTGAAGTCTCCAAGGATAAGGGTTGGTACTTCTGAGGACATGAAAGTGTGGCAGCCAGGCAGAGAAGTGGTCAAGGAACTGTGTGGGCGAGCCTGGGGTCCGATATATTACCGCTACTCTGAGGGAGAGGGGACGAAAGAGCCTGATGGTGTGGACCTCATAATTTGCAAAATCTTTATATAAAATTTACATGTTACATATTTACATCTAGTATAAAACATTTAACCATTAAGCCTACTTACAGAACAAGGAAGTGTAAAAAACCTTGTGCTTAAAAAAAAAAGTGCAAATAAAATGTGACAAGGGCAGTGTAACAAATAATTTAGGAAAAAGATAAACTAACATCAAGTGCTGTGTGCTGTGTAAGAGCCAGACACATTAACATGAAATCAGTCTGGAATAGCGGTGATTTTCTCCCCATAACCTGTGTAACATTCTGGGGAGAGGGGTGTAGAGTCAATGATCAGCAACTAGCTACGGTAGATAAAATACCTGAAAAAAAAAAAAAAAGTTATTTAACATTCATAAGATACATTGTATTTAAAAAAAAAAAAAAAAAGTTATTTAACATTCATAAGATACATTGTATTTAAAAAAAAAAAAAGTTATTTAACATTCATAAGATACATTGTATTTAAAAAAAAAAACATATAAACTATAATACACAGCAGGATCTTTAGTAAAAACCAGACTTACCACTGTAACCTCTTAATCCTTGCAAGCTTCAACACAACGTTGACAAGGTACACAGCAGGGGTGGTCGGTCTCCTAGACAACGAGCAAACTCCTTCATGTTGAGAGAGGCCACGATCTCCTTAGCTTTCTGGTACTTTTCTGTGGGAATGAGCTTGTCTCCAACCAGCCAGGAATATCCATTGAATGCACACCATGGTTTGGTATTAGCACCCAGTACCAAAAGTGAAGCCAACCACAGTTCCCATTTCTCATGAACTTTATTTGATATACTGGCTGGTCAAACATTAGTTTCTCACAAAGGAGCTGAAGACCCTGAGTGGCAGTAGGTGCAAGTCTCTCCAGCATGACCTGTTTGTTAGATATTTGCCGTCTACACCTAAAGAACATCTCTAGAATCCGCCCTTTTCTCACCATGGAAACAACAAAAACCCTCACTGTAGCATTGATCCACTCCCGCCTGGACTACTGCAACGCTCTATTACTTGGCCTCCCCATTACTCGACTATCCCCTCCAGTCCATCCTTAATGCAGCAGCCAGGGTCATCCATCTGGCTAATCGGTACTCGAACGCGTCCGCTCTTCGCCAGTCCTTACACTGGCTGCCCATTCATTATAGGATCCAATTCAAAGTACTGGTTCTCACCCACAAAGCTCTCCACAGTGCAGCACCCCCCTACATCTCCTCCCTCATTTCTATCTATCGGCCTAACCGACTGCTGCGCTCTGCAAATGACTTTCGACTAACCTCTGCACTAATCCGTACCTCCCACTCCCGACTCCAAGACTTCTCCCGCGCTGCGCCAATCCTCTGGAATGCTCTACCCCAAGAAATTAGGACTATCCACAATTTGCATGGTTTCAGGCGCTCCCTCAAAACACATTTGCTCAGAGTGGCCTATCACATTCACTAACCAAAGTCGTTCTATGTTTAAGTGTGTATGTGGAGCACATTCACTATCTCCATCCATCCCTCACTCCCTCAAGATGGCTGGACCATCATTGTAACCATAAAGACCACCATTATATTACACACCTGTACTTTGATCCCCCCTCATGTAGATTGTAAGCTCTCACGAGCAGGTCGGCTTATTTTGCTTTAATTATTGTATTGTTAACGTTGTTACCTATGACTTGTGTTTTGAAACTGTTAAAGTGTAAAGCGCTGCGGAATATGTTGGCGCTATATAAATAAAGATTATTATTATTATTATATCAGAGGGAGAAGAGGATTGGGCCTTGCCAAGGTGCCCGATTGCATCTTAAGTCTTATTGAATGTTGGAGCCAGTCCACCGTATAAAAGCAGCCATACAGTGTCCGGGTACCTGCTTGGATTTCGATCCAAATGAAGACTACTTTGATGTACATGTACACCAATTAGAGAAAAATGACAAGGATGAGGCAGTAAGACACGTTCAGCAGAGTACAAGAAGCATTGCTTGAAGAAGTAACTTGAGCGTGATCAAAATTAAATAAATTAAAATCTCAGACTACAGTGAACACAACTCTTAGCTGTGAAAGGGCTTTTTCTGTCCTTCTACATTGTTTTCAACCAATGTATTGGATACGGATGGAAGCACGTCACACTATAATTTCAATTGAATGGAGCAGCAAGAATTACACTAAAGAAAAAAAAAAAAAAAGAGTGTGAGAGTGACATGTGCAGATGCCTACATACAGCGTTGTATGCCGAGCAAACTGCAGCGCGTCACCTGCACTCACACACACACCTTGCAGAGCTGTGAAAAAAACACTGCAAGGCAAAAGGAAGATGTACACAGCGGTTGGTAAACTAGCCTGCCTAAAGCACAGTACACAAAATCGCAATCTCTAACTGTCCCTCAGAGTCAGCAGAGCAGCGTTCTGTCCCGAACTGAATTAACAGCACAGTGACGCTAAAATGGCGGCTTTATCCGGCAACAATACCTTCCTTGTGTCACGGTTAGGGTAGCGTGTGTCTATTATATGAGTGTCTCTAAAATGTAACGTTACGCAGCCTTATTCTGCCCTTGGGACGCAAAAAATAAGACAGCAGTAATCATTTACTGTATAAAACTCCACCTATGCGCAACAAAACAAGCACGTTCCCTCTTCCGGTTCCTGCGCTGACATGTGAGTAGGGAGTTTGGAGACGCTCCTGAATTTATCCCAGGTATCCAAGCATATCAGGCCGATAGGAGAGCATTAAAACCACCCACGGTGGTGACTTAAATATGGTGAATCGAACCAGTGAAGAACTGTAGGTCGATGCGAATGAATGTGCGATCACATGACACACGTTTATAATAACCCTTGCTAGACACGACTAACTTTGTAGACATTTGGACACACCTGAACCCAGATGGCAGTGAATATTCATTCTATTCGGCGCCACATGACTCTTGGTCCAGAATAGATTATATATTGCTATCACAGGAGCTATTAAGGGAGTGGAAGAGGCAGATGTGCACAACGTAGCTATATATGACCACGCGCCCGTATCAGTGACCCTGCCAGATATGGTGCAGATGGGGCCAAACCAAACTTGGCGCTTCCCGACCTATTTGTTAATGGATGAGAAGTTTCGACATCACGTGAAGCAATGGTGTTTTTAATATGTAAGGGATAATGGAGATACTAGGGATAGGCCGGAACTTTTATGGGCAGCAGGGAAGGGAGTAATGCGCGGGAAACTAATAGGTTATCAGACAACGCTAAAAAAGAAGATAGCGACAAACTACTCGCAGGCTAGCAGGATATTACGCGATAGGTACACGGCAAACAAGACAAGTTCATCAACACAGGTTAAAAATAGATGTAAGCAGGCTAAGGCTGACTTACACGTATGGGTATATCGACGAGAGAGAAGCAGTAATAACAATTATAGAGCCGATGTATATCGTTATGGTAGCAAATGAGGGAGACTATTATCACGACTAGCGAAAGGAAATCACATTCGTCATCAACATATTACAGCGTTAACGAATAAACATGGGATCATGAACACAGACCCTCGAAGCATAAACACCATTCTACAAGAATACTACTCAGACTTATATAAGGTGGAACATACGGATAGTGCGGAGGTAACACCTTTGTAGATGGAATATGGTTACCATCCATCACAAACTATCAGCTTCTCCTTTTAAAAAAACAAATTGAGGTGACGGAAGTGACAGCGGCGATAAGTTACTTGAAATACGGGAAAGCTCCAGGACCTGACGGTTTACAGCCAAATTATTAAAATTATTGAGTGAGGATATCCCGTCCACATTGGTACGCACCTTCAATCATATATTGGAGACAGGAGGGTTGCCCAGCCATTCAAACATGTCACACATGAAGTTGCTACTAAAACCAAACAAACCTTCACATCTGCCTGGATCCTATCGTACATTCTCACTCATTGACCATGATATCAAGATTTTGTCCAGGATCATGGCAGATCGTTTGAGTAGCATTGTTCCTACGCTGATAGGGCGATCACAAGTGGCCTTTGTTAGCTACTTTGTTGGCTACTATCAGTCTCACTATGCATAACACATGTGTGCAGTGGGCAGTATTACCTTTGCCTTCGGTGGAGTAGGAAAACACCTCTCCTATCGAAGTGTTAGTTGGTGAGATGGAAGATTTACCACTGGGACCTGAATTGTAATACTTAAATGTGACAGGTGACAAATTTGGTAAGGCGCAACTCCGCGGCCCCTACATTGAGTCTAGCCCGTGAAAATTTACTGGTTGTCAATGGGGAACCCCAACACCCCGGGGCAGCTACAGTATTTCAACAATTAGAGCTGAACCAAGATTTGCTGTATCAGGTTTATAAAATACATGTGGAAATTTTTTGGCAATTGCTGCTACCGCAGTCATATCGGAGGTTGGTAATGGACTTAGCGCATGCGCATGTACTAGGGTGACATTTGTGCCAAAAGAAAACCCTACACAGAATTATACAACAGTTTTACTGGCTGGGGGTCTATCAAGAAGTTAAACGGTATTGTAACTCTTGTCGCATGCGCCAGGTACACAGTCCTCAGCCTCATTTTGTGAGTCCCTTGGTGCCATTAAAAATTTTAGAGGTCCAGTTTGAGAGAATACCCATGGATCTGGTGGGGCCGGTTAATAAATCAGCAAGGGGTCATCAACAGGGGCAATAAAAGGGGCACTGTGTGGGTCACCAGTTTTGAGCACACCCGAGTTCAAAAGAGAATTCATTGTCCAGACTGATGCGTCAGAGGTAGGTCTGGATGCCGTGTTGTCTCAGGACTGGAGCTTAACGGGAGGAGCATCCCATTAGTTTCCTGAGTCGAAAACTTACTCCATCAAAAAACAGAGACAGCATTGTAGAGAGAGAGTGCCTGGCGATAAAGTGGGCACTGGAGTCGTTGCGCTACTATTTGTTGGGGATAACATTTTGTTTTGTAACTGATCATTCCCCTCTGACTGGCAGTGTTGTAGCCCAGGGAGTAGAGTTCAGGTGGTAGAAAGATGAACATAACAGGAGACTTGGAAAACGTTGGCAGTTATTTAATCTGAAAACGGACAGGCAAATTCAGGTGAGATCCATGCCTTGTTCATTTTCAGAAAAATAAGCCGGTCTACATTGTCTGAGGATAGTCGCATGCGACGGTCTGTTAGTACACCACCTGCAGCACTAAAGACGCGCTCAGATAATACACTGGCAGCAGGGCAAGCCAGCACCTCCAAGGCATACTGGCTAAGCTCTGGCCATGTATCCAGCTTAGAGACCCAAAACTTGAAAGGGGAAGAGGCATCTGGGAGTACACTGAGAGGGAAAGACATGTAGTCTGTCACCATCTTACGGGAACGTTGCTTCCTGGTGAATGGAGCCGTCTCGAATGGTGTAGTAGTGATGGGTAGTTCGTGAGTGAGTAGTTCAAAATGAACTAATCTTCAGAGTGAACTAGTTCATCTAGTTCACCATCCTGACACAGATTAGTTCATTGTGAACTAAACAGTAAGTGGGAGGAGACAGAGAGTGATCCAGGTTCATACAGCTCCAGGAAGCTCCCTGCTCTGTCTCACACTGGCTCTTTACAGCTCTTGATGCTGGAAAACAAGGTAGTAAAACACTATACCACACATCAAATTCAAATATAATAGTAATAATAATATTATTAATAAAAACTGAAATTGCACACACAGTACACAGACACAGCTCATATGTGTGTATGAGAGAGTGTTTCTATGTGTAGTTCATGCCTCTAGCCTAGAAGATCAGTCTTGCTAAAATCTTTAACACTGACCCCTGTTCTGTTCTTAAAATGGTGGATGCTGAACTGCTTCTCAGCCCCCTCATACACAATCATTATGTGGCACTGCTGGGCTCAGTGAGGGGCATCAGATTGAACTAGGCTGTCCTGAGTCATTCTCAATAGAACATTTTGTTCAGCAGTTCATCTAGTTCATTTAGTTCAGAGGTCACATGATGCATTTCCTATCAGCTCCTCACAGGATAGGGTGGAGAAAAACTGAACTAAATGAACTAAATGAACTAATCTTTTGAACTAATCCTTTCAGTGAACTAGTTCATGGTGAACTAATCAACAAAATTAACTAGATTTCCCATCACTATGGTGTACACCTTGGTGGCGCTGTCACAAAACTTCGCCACATTTGTAACATACAGCTCTTGCCCTGTGCAGAGGCGCTGCTTGTGCTCCTCTTGTTGCAGAGGTGTCTACAATGCCTCGACGCACAGAGCTGCTTTGTAAAGCAGTAGCAGCAGCAGCGCTCTCGGCTGGAATGGAGAACATTATGGATTTCAACAGTGTGTCTTGGTCCTCCAGCATTTTACGGTCCCGGTTCAACGGTGTGATGAGGCTTTGTAAGTTGTCCCGGTAGCAAGGGTCTAGGAGGGTGTACACCCAATAATCTGACGTGGTGAGAATGTGGGCGATGCGGCGGTCGTTTCTCAGGCAGTGCAGCATGAAATCAACCATGTGCTGCAGACTCCCAACTGGCCAACAAACGCTGTCCTCTGGAAGAGCGTCACACTAATAGATTTTTGTAAATTTAAAATAGAATAAGCAGCACCAATTTTGAAAAATGACAAGGATGAGGCAGTGACAGACACTCAGCAGAGTACACGCAGCGTGGTTGAAGTAAGTGGAGCGGATCTACACTCCTACCAAAAAATTAAACCTCAGACTAGAGTGAACACGAAACACAACGTTCACTTGCTGTGAAAGGCCTTTTTGTGGACTTCTATATGTTTGCAAGCAATGTATTGTATTTTGATGGAAGAGCGTCACACTAATAGATTTTTGTAAATTAAAATAGAATAAAGCAGCACCAATTTTGAAAATGACAAGGATGGGCAGTGACAGACACTCAGCAGAGTACACGCAGCAGTGGTTGAAGTAAGTGGAGCGGATCTACACTCCTACAAAAAAATTAAACCTCAGACTAGAGTGAACACTTCACACAACTGTTCACTTGCTGTGAAAGCCTTTTGTGGACTTCTATTATGTTTGCAAGCAATGTATTGTATTTGATGGAAGAGCGTCACACTAATAGATTTTGTAAATTTAAAATAGAATAAAGCAGCACCAATTTTGAAAAAATGACAAGGATGAGGCAGTGACAGACACTCAGCAGAGTACACGCAGCGGTGGTTAGGTAAGTGAGCGGGATCTACACTCCTCCAAAAAATTTAAACCTCAGACTAGAGTGAACACTGAAACACAACTGTTCACTTGCTGTGAAAGGCCTTTTTGTGGACTTCTATTATGTTTGCAAGCAATGTATTGTATTTTGATGAAGAGCGTCACACTAATAGATTTTTGTAAATTTAAAATAGAATAAAGCAGCAGCAATTTTGAAAAATTACAAGATGAGCCAGTGACAGACGCTCAGCAGAGTACACGCAGCATTAGTTGAAGTAACTGGAGCGTGATCTGCACTCAAAAAAAAAAAAAAACTCACAGACTGCAGTGAACACTGAAACACAACTGTTTACTATCTGTGAAAGGCTCCTTTGTGGACTTCTATAGTGTTTGCAACCAAGGTATTGTATACGGATGGAAGCACGTCACACTATTATTTCAGTTGCATGGAGCAGCAAGAATTACACTGAAGAAAAAAAAAGAGTCTGTCAGTGACACGTGCAGATGCCTACAGACAGCGTTGCATACAGAGCAAACTGCAGCGTCACCTGCACTCACACACACCTTGCAGAGCTGTTAAAACAACACTGCAGGCAAAAGGAAGCTTTACACAGCCGGTGGTAAACTAGCCTGCCTAAAGCACAGTACACTAAATCGCAATCTCTAACTGTCCCTCAGAGTCAGCAGAGCAGCGTTCTTTCCCTAACTGAGTTCACAGCACAGTGACGCTAAAAATGGCGGCAGCGCCTTTTATACTGCATTCTGACATCATTTCAGCATCCAATCACAGCCATGCCATTAGTTAACATGACCGCAGCAGTACAGGATGTGCCCACACTTCTTAGGATTCCTCATTGGCTGACTAAAATCACATTGCCTCTCAAAGAATTATGGGAACTTCCGATTCCGGTATACGATATATGGAAAATATCGGAACTAAGTATCGGAATTCCGATACAGCGAATATCGGCCGATACCCGATACTTGCGGTATCGGAATGCTCAACACTAGTACCAAGGCGTTCAACAAGCAAAAACAAAGGAAAACCACCTGTACGTTTCTCATGGAAAGCTTATGCATATGGTTGTAACCAATGTATTTCGTGTTTTCTGCTATATGTGTTGCACTTTTTATTGTGTAACACTATATTAACTGTGCTTGTAATTTTCTAATATGTTTATATTTGTAATGCACATGAATGAGTTCAAGGAGTTTGTATGTTCTCCCAGTGTTTCCTCCGGGCACTCCAGTTTCCTCCCACATTTCAAAGATATACTGATAGGGAATTTAGATTGTGAGCCCCATCAGGGACAGTGATGGTAATGTGTGCAAAACTGTAAAGCGCTGCGGAATATGTTAGCGCTATATAAAGATTATTATTATTATTATTTACAAAAAAATGCAAACAGTATAAAAAATAAAAAGTACAATAGTGAAATTGCCTTATTTTTGTTTATTCTTTCCCCAAAACTCAAAGATAACAGAAGTCAATAAGTTTACATGTAAAAAAAAAAAGCAAAAACATACAGCTGCATCACTGGGAAAAAAGTTACAGCTCTCTGAACACAAGGTTGAAAAAAAATGAAAAAATAAACTGGACTGGTAATACAGGCCTGGATGTTAAGGGTTATTGTCACTCCCTTTGATTCTTGCACAGTTTATTTTTGGCCCTTGTGGACTTCCAGGGCTCCTTTTTAGCTTTTTTTTATATCTGAGGTTTTCATTTCTTGTATTTTTCGGGTATACACATGGTTAACATGTTTTGTCTACAAATTATTCATGAAATTATACTGGGATCGGATGTAGCTTATTCTGGTTGTGAATCAGATTTACGACCTACAGGTCAGTTTTTAATTATGTTCTTTCTTATAATTGCTTGATGTTGTCGACTACTTCAGTTTATTATTGTTAATAAATAGACTGAACCAGAAAGTGGAGCGTGTTCCATGTGATTAATAATTGCTTTATTAATTTACAGTACAGTCAGTTTGCAGCTGGAGGATAAGAAGATCATGATGGCTAATGGACTATTAATAAGTGTATTATAATTTTCTGATAGCATTTTGCTTATTCCTACATTGTAACATAATTAAGTTCAATAAACATTATGAGAAGTGACAGACACTGCCGGGTATCAATTAAAATCATTTCACCACCTACTATAATAGCATATGATGAAACATTTATGTGAAAGAACCCAAAACTCAAAGCTTCTCTATCCATAAAAGAGGTAAACCATTAAATTTCACTTACAGTACATTGAGTATTTCTCTTTATATAGTCAATGTTCTGCTCTCTTTCTTATTGTATCTCTTTTTTTTTATTATTATTAGTGGCTTGTAGGATATTGTAGATGATGGCGGAGCTAAGACCCGCCAGTGTTGCTGGCTGCAGTGTGGTGTATGAGTACCGGTATCAGTCCCAGGCTACATGCTTTGTTCTCCATCTCTGCAGTACACTGATGAGCCAAATAATGTGGGTTACAAGATATAATATTTAGTGATGAACGAGCATGCTCGCCACTGCTCATTAATCGATTGAGTATCGCGGGTGCTCGAGCACCATGCTCAAGTCTTTGCCCCACATCTTTTGCGGTTGTTAGACAGCCAATAAACATGCAGGGATTGCCTGCCATACACAGTAATGCCAAAGCCATGTTGACTGTTCAGTGAAGATTGTGAGGATTGGGAATCAGTGTTACTGACTGGTCTTATATAAGGGAGTCACTTTCCCATCAGGGTTGCCGGTGATCAATTGTTCTGGTCTCAATCTTTGATTCCTGTTTCCTTTGTAGCCTGCTGTGTCGTGTCTGCATCTCCTGCTAACAGATAAGACATTTTCTTCTTTTTGTTTTTGTGCTTGATTTTTGCATTTTGTCCTGCACTTCTGTGGGGGCCTTCAGGGTCCCCTCCGGGGGCTTTTGCCCTCTCAGTTTAGTTCAGCCACTGATGTTTGTACATTTGCTTTTTCCAGTTTTTTCAGTGGCTGCTGTTTTGATTTTGTTACACCAGAGAACTAATTTAGGTGGTAGAGGTCGTGTGATCTCAGGTGTTTTTGAAATTAGTAGAGTTGGTGCTTTTCAGGGTTTTTTGGGATTGCAGTAAGTGCCCTTCCTATCCTTTTCTATTTAGGTAGTTTGGGCCCCAACGTTTGCTCATACTATTTTCTGTCTGTGTCAGTATTTCTTCTTGTCTAACCGCCATTACATGTTTGGGGGCTTTCTATGTTCTTTGGGGATCTGCTCCGGGGCAGATAGCTTTCCTCTTTCTATCTTTAGGTGTAGTTAGTTTCTCATGCTGTGATGAGGCGTCTAGGACCAATGTAGGAACGCTCGCTCCACGGCTGCCTCTAGTTGTGGTGGTTAGTCAGGGTACTGCAATCTCATAGATTCCAACTGCTCTGGTGTATTGCCTTTTTTACCTGCACTCCTCAGCTACCAAAACATAACAGTATCACCGGCCTAAAAATTGAAAATTGTATGGTACTCACAGAAGGGAAAAATATTGTGAAAGAAAAAAGGTTGTCAGAGTTGTCAGAGATATTTTTCTGTTTGTTGCATTTTTTTTTTTTTTTCCCTCTGTATCTCTGGGTGCTGGGGAGGATTTTTTCTCTCAATGGAGTTTGCACAGTTGTCTGGCCGTGTGGATCAGCTTGCCACTGAGGTTCGGAGTATTGCTACCTATCTTGCTGGGTTGCCTGTTGTGGAACCTAGGATTCCCATGCCAGATTTGTTTTTGGGGGATCGAGCCAAGTTTCTGAATTTCAAAAATAATTGTAAATTGTTTTTTGCCTTAAAATCTAAGTCCTCAGGGAACGCAGCGCAGCAGGTTCAAATTGTCATCTCTCTCCTGCGCGGCGATCCTCAGGATTGGGCTTTTTCCCTGACACCTGGGGATCCTGTTTTGAGTGATGTTGATGCATTTTTTCAGGCCTTGGGGTTATTGTACGATGAGCCTAATGTCACTGATCAAGCTGAAAAAGCCTTGTTGGCATTAAATCAGGGGCTTGATGACGCTGAGTTATACTGTCAGAGATTCCGTAGGTGGGCAGTCCTGACCAAATGGAATGACATTTTCAGGGATTTTGTGGATAAATTTCTGATTGTTTATTTGGATGATATCTTGATTTTTTCCAATGACTGGGACTCTCATGTGAAACATGTTCGAACTGTATTCCAGATTTTGAGAGAGAATGCTCTGTATGTGAAGGGATCAAAGTGTCTTTTTGGCGTACAGAGGATCTCATTTTTGGGATTAATTTTGTCCCCATCTGTTATTGAAATGGACCCGGTCAAGGTTCAGGCCATCTGTGATTGGGTCCAACCTACTTCTTTAAAAGGCTCTTCAAAGATTTTTGGGTTTTGCCAATTTTTATCGTAAATTTATTGGTAATTTCTCGGTTATTGTTAAACCATTAACTGATTTGACCAAAAAGGGTTCTGATGTGGTGAATTGGCCTCCTGAGGCAGTCTCTGCATTTCAGGAACTTAAGCAGAGATTCACTTCTGCTCCTGTTCTACGGCAGCCTGATGTTTCTCTGCCATTTCAGGTGGAGGTTGATGCCTCTGAAATTGGGGCAGGTGCCGTTTTGTCCCAAAGAGATCCAGAGACCTCTAAAAGTAACCCTTGTGCCTTTTTCTCTCGAAAATTTTCTCCTACTGAACGTAATTATGACGTGGGTAATCGGGAGTTATTGGCCATGAAGTGGGCTTTTGAAGAGTGGAGACATTGGCTGGAGGGAGCTAAACATCAGGTGGTGGTCCTTACGGACCATAAGAATCTGGTTTATCCGGAATCTGCCAAGCGACTTAATCCTAGACAGGCCAGGTGGGCCTTGTTTTTCACACGTTTTAATTTTGTGGTTTCCTTTCTTCCTGGCACTAAGAATGTTAAGGCGGATGCCCTCTCGAGGAGTTTCTCAGGCTGTGACGAGGCGTCTAGGACCAACGTAGGAACGCTCCACGGCTGCCTCTATTTGTGGTGGTTAGTCAGGGTACTGCAATCTCATAGATTCCAACTGCTCTGGTGTATTGCCTTTTTTACCTGCACTCCTCAGCTACCGAAACATAACAGTCCTCCCTATTTTAGGTAAAGCAGACAGCTGCAGGACTATATTATGAAGTTGGGAAGGTCCTTGGTTATTTGACCCATCCTAGCCTAAAAAAAAAAGCTCGCAGCCAACCTAGAATTGGCACATCATTAGATGCGTCAATTCTGGTCTTTTGCCCAACTCTTCCCGATTGCCCTGGTGTGGTGGCAGTCAGGGTAATGGAAGTTGGGGTTGATGACAGCTGTGATTTGTCAAAATTCATATCTTCCGCAAGCCCTGGTATTAGTAATTGAGAGGTGTCTATCAAACACCCCCATTATTAACCCCTTTCCGACATCGGGCGTAATAGTACGCCAATGTCGGACACCCTCCCTTTGACGTGGGCTCCAGTGGTGAGCCCATATCGTTCCTGGTACATGTCAGCTGTTTTGAACAGCTGACATGTGCCCGGAACAGCCGTCGGTGGAATCGAGATCCACCCACGGCTATTAACCCATTAAATGCCACTGTCAAACTCTGACAGTGGCATTTAAAATGTCCTCCCGGCAATCGTACCGGAAATCTGCACAGTGGTGACCCATGTCACGTGATCGCTGGTCACCAATGGGTTGGAATAACAACCAGAGGTCTCCTGCAGACCTGTGGTTGTCACTGCCTGATTGCTATGAGCGCTGCCCAGGGCATTACTGGTGTATGGTGCCCCGTGACCAGAAGCAAAGAAGCACACAGTCAGGCCACTGTATAAACAGCTAGGCAGACTGCGTGGCACACTGAGGCCGGTGCTAATTACTTCACTTTGCTTTATAAGCCCTGGGGCCCCAGTCATTCACAGCCGCAGCTACTTACATTATATGGCCGAAGCATAATGGGCCAGCCGCGTCTGATATCAGTGACGTCAGACAATACTGACCCACTCTCTGTTCCTAAGCTGCCGGTGCGCCCTGGGCCCTTGCGGCACATTATATGCTGTTGTTGAGGGCCTGAAAGTGATAAGGTGTGCGCTCCCCTCCACTCATCTGTCTGACCTCCCACTCCCCCATCTGCTGGCCCACTCACCCACTACTCTTCTTGTGCCCTCCTCCCTGCTCATCCAGTGTGAAGTTGGAGGCGATGCCTGCCTGCAAACTACTAAGTTCAACCCTACCTACTGCTGCCTGTCTGCAATAAGGTACAGTTGCCTGTCTTAAAGGGGATATTCTAGTAACCTAATTCTTATCCCCTATACTGTACACAACATATGGGAAAATTGCACAGGTATGCAAAATTTAGGTTTATGAAAATTGTTACAAATCCAATGACTGATTCTTATATTTTTTATGCCCTGATTTAAAAAAAAAAAACACTTCTTTTTTTAATCATCATGTATGGATTTTGCATGAACGCGTGCAAAATTACGTACAAGCAAGATGAACAAGAAAAATATTTATTCTAGCCAAAAATATACACAATAATATATATAAAAATGTAGTAAACTTTCTTTCTGCAACTCTACTGCAAATTAATTATTGTACCTTTTCCTTTTCTATTCGAAGGTTCTCTTGATACCTTTAGGCTAAGTGCACACGTTCAGGAATATTTGCGTTTTTTCGCGGGAAAAAATGCATCAAAAACGCATGTATTAAGCATCCTATCATTTAGAATGAATTCCGCAATTTTTTGTGCATATGGTGCGTTTTTTTCCGCAAAAAAAACGCATCGCGGAAAATCTAGCAACATGTCTATTAATTTTGCGGAATTCTAGCGTTTTTCCCGCTATATTATTGACCTAGAAAGTTCAGGAAAAAATCGCGGTAAAAACGCATCAAATCCGCGCAAAAAACGTGCGTTTTTGCCGCGAAAAAAGTCCGGTTTTGCTCAGGAATATTCTGCAAACATTCTGCAAACGTGTGCACTTAGCCTTACGGTTATAAAAGGCCTGTGGATCTTCTCTGTGAAGCATCTGGCAGTAGTCCTCAATCATGTTCACGTTAGATCTACCTTAGTATCGTTGTTCCATCTATTCGATATCCTGATGAAATCTATCCCCTTGCTCTTCGCTAGCAACACCAAGGTTTTCAGGAAAATAGTTCAACTGAGAATTTAAAAAAGTAACTTCAAATTCATCAGACAACCAAAGGCTTTAAAACGTTTCAGCATGTTCTCCACTATAAATTTGGGATCTTTCTTGTTACCTAGAAATTTATGAACAAATTTTTTAAAAGAATCATAAGCTCTTTTCTCAATAGCTTTCATTTTTGTTTCAGACAAGTCGCCCTTCATGAGTTTACGAATTTCGGGAACCACAAAAATGTCTTCTTTCAGTTTTTCTTCGGACTGTCCCTGAAACTTGGTACACAGGTACTTAAAAGTCTCTCCTTCTTTCGGTAGACCTTGCACAAACTGCTTCATCAGTCCAAGCTTAACGTGGAATGGTGGTAGGAGAACTTTAGTTGGATCAACTAAACTTTCCACAACTATGTTCTTGAGTCCAAGTTGCAAAGATGTGCTCTTTGGGCATGTTTTTTTGCTCCAGTGTTGGCTGTCCCATTCACACAAAAAGCATGGGTACTTTGTGTATCCTACTTGCTGCCCAAGGAGCAAAGAGAGAACTTTCAGATCACCACATATTGACCATCCTCGATTTCCCCAAAATGAAAGTTCAGGATTATTTGCGTTTTTTTTCACGTTTTTCGCAGCAAAAAACGCGTAAAAAACGCATGAATAAAGCATCCTATTATTTAGAATAAATTCAGCAATTTTTGTGCACATGGTGCGTTTTTTCCCGCGAAAAAAACGCATTGTGGAAAAAGAAGCAACATGTTCATTAATTTCGCGTAATTCTAGCGTTTTTCTCACTATATTATTGACCTAGAAAGTTCAGGAAAAAATCGCGGTAAAAAACGCGCAAAATCCACGCAAAAAACGCACCAAAAACGCACAAAATCCGCTCAAAGAACACGCGTTTTTACCGCGAAAAAAGTCCAGTTTTGCTCGGAAAATTCTGCACACATTCCTGAACGTGTGCACTTAGCCTAAGTTCTCACAGCTTTCTTTCAGGAGCACAGAATGCACTGAAGCATACTTGCTGCTATTGTGCAAGAGCATAACCTTCAGACTTTTTTTAGACGAATCAATAGAGTCTCCACTCACTCACATTGTACTCAAGGTTATTTTTTTCCAACAGTGCAGGAACATTACTGAAATACACTAGAACAACGTCTTGAGAAAAGTATAAAAGGAATTCCTTTTCTCTGCTTCCGTACCACGAAAAACAGGTACCAGGAGCTAGCAGGTTCTTTTCCTTTAGTCTAGAGCAGTGTTTCCCAAACTCCAGTCCTCACGGCCCCCACGGGTCATGTTTTCAGGATTTCCATAGTGTTGCACAGGTGAGAGAATTCCTGATACCTTGATGATACTTCCACCATCCGCGCAATACAAAGGAAATCCTGAAAACATGATTGTGGGGGCCGTGAGGACTGGAGTTTGGGAAACACTGGTCTAGAGCCTAAAAGTTCAGCAGAATGTTTAGGAAAGTCCAAGTCCCTCACTTTAATTTGAGCTGTAAAAAAAAATCTGTGGCTCATTGGGACTAGCATAAAAGTCTTCATCAGAATTTTGCTCTTCATGTTCTGAATCTTCCAAATCAGGTGTATCTTCAAGTTTCTCCAGAGGTGAAGGGACAGGTATTCCTGGATAGCGAGGCACAGGGCGAATCACTGATGAGAGATCCGGGTATATAATTTCATTCTTATTTTTAAGGTTGAATTCCACGTTGCACATATAAAAGTAGCAGTCATCACTATGATTTTGCGGTTCCCTCCAGATCATAGGCACGCCAAAATGAAAGCTCTCTTTCTTCCCTTAGGACAACGGTCATAGTTTTCTATACAAACAGAACACACTACATGTGGTGCCCACGACTTGTCCCAATCACCTAGTTTTACACGAAAGTACGCATAATACACTTTTCTGACGAAGTCCAGTCCATAATTTTCCTTCGTTGTTTCTTCACTACAAAACAATGTAGAAAAAGTTGTCAGGTGAATTACGACATCGCCTTGCAGCCATATCGATCACATTGTTAGAAACAGAAGAAAAACCTAAAAAGACTTAAATGAAAACCATAGTCTATCTCTCCTTCACCAATTTATTTCCCAAAATATTGACACGAAGCTCCACCGTTTTCCATGTTCCCCGATGCCTCCGGCGACTGTAAATAACAGTAAAGTGATTTATTTTTTTTTTCAATAAATTGGTGAACGAGGGATAGTGTGGGAGTCTTTATTCAAATAAAGTCTTTTTTTCTGTGTGTTTTAATTTTTTATTACTGGGTTAGTAATGGGGGTGTCTGATAGACACTTCTCCATTACTAACCCTAGGGGTTGATGGCAGCTGTGATTTTTGACAAATAACAGCTGTTATTAAACCCAACTACCATTACCCTGATTGCCACGGCACCAGGGCAATCAGGAAAAGCTGGGCAATGTGCCAGAATTTGTGCCTATAATGTGATATGCCAATTCTGCGGTCGCTACGGGCTTATGTTTTTAGACTGGGAAGGGCCTAATAACTAGGGAATTTCCCAGCCTGATAATATAAGCTCACACCTGTCTGCTTTACCTTTACTGGTTATCAAAAATAGGGGGACTAGAACATTGCTCTCAGCAGCAACCTGGGAGTCAGAGATGTGTCCAGGTGTCTTCTCCATGCTGTTCCCATTCTATTTCAGCGATTTTCCTGCCCCGCCCCATCCCTACTGTTAAGGTCTTCCGTAAAAATGACTTTCACTATACTTGTCATTTGAGTTGAACGTTCGACCTGCTCGATTTGAGTACCAAACATTTGAGCCTCTTAGTGCTAGTTGTTTCCTTTGATCATGCATCCTGAGCTAAAGAAATTACAGTGTTTTAAAGAGCAAGACAGATTTGTTTTCTGATTATAAAGCTGGCTATTTGAGAGACATGTAGCTATTTCTCCCAACTTCACTACATGAATGGGCGCTTAACTCAGCTGACCGTGCATGTTTTATTTCCTAAGGGCAGATAGGAATAGACAGCTGCCGGACTCCCACAGGAATACAGGTTTGAACATGCTTAAGCAGAACATGCCTGATCATTGAACAAACTTTATCCTGCCAGCAAAGAGTTTGGAGACTATAATCATTAGATCAGCAGTCAATCCTATTGGTTGGCCAACTTCTATCTAAAGTGTATGATCAGCTTAGACAACAAAGGTTTCTTTCAAATGCCTGCAGATTTTCAGCACAGACATGGCAGCTCAGAACAAACTTATTATGGGTTGTATTATGCATAATGCTGCCCGACTAATCCACCTGTCTCCCCGCTATTCCCCAGCCTCTCCTCTATGCCAAGCCCTTCACTGGCTTCCTATTGTCCAGAGGCTCCAGTTCAAAACCCTAACTATGACCTACAAAGCCATCCACAACCTGTCTCCTCCATACATCAGTGACATCGTCTTCCGGTACTTACCTACATGCAACCTTCGATCCTCTCATGATCTCCTTCTCTACTCCCCTCTTATCTCTTCTTCACACTACCCCATACAAGACTTCTGCCGTGCCTCTCCCATACTCTGGAACTCTCTACCCCAACGCATCAGACTTTCCCCTACCACGGAAACCTTCAAAAAGAACCTGAAGACCCACCTCTTCCGACAAACCTACAACCTGCAGTGATCCTCAGTCTACTGAACCATCGCATGACCAGCTCTACCCTTTCCTAGTGTATCCTCACTCATCCCTGTAGACCAGAGGTCTCAAACTGCATTCCTCAAGGGCCGCAAACAGGTCATGTTTTCAGGGTTTCCTTGTATTGCACGGTGATAATTTAATCACCTGCACAGATAATGATTCCAGCACCTAGTGCAATTCTAAGGAAATCTTGAAAACACGCAAGGTTTGCGGCCCTCGAGGATTGCAGTTTGAGACCCCTGCTGTAGACTGTGAGCCCTCGCGGGCAGGGTCCTCTCTCCTTCTGTACTTTTGTGTGCCTTGTTTTGCTCATATTTATTGTACTTGTCTATATTTGCCCCTTACACATGTAAAGTGCCATGGAATAAATGGCGCTATAAAAATGTATAATAATAATAATGAAATGGTCATAAAAAGCCATTAAACAGAATTTATATAAAACTTGAAATATGTGGATTTTTTAAATATATGAGAACATTTTGACAATATCTATAATTTATTCCTTTTCTTGTTCTTGAGTATTAAAGGCCCCCTTTTGTTCATGATTACAAGTTTCCCTCTTGAAATAGTAATCAGAACAATGTGTTGCAAATAAAGAAAATAATTCTAAAGTTTGTTCTTAACTACAGAAATAAACCTTCAGAGAGTTCCTCTATGGTCAGCACGTGACCCAATATCACAGCTATTATGATATGAGAGGCTGGAACAGGATGAATTGTAGAAGTTATTTTGATTGTTCTTCCCATTTTCCTCTTTTAAGTCTCGTTCACACCATCATATAAATCGGACAAGTGCTATCCGACTTTTCATCAGATAGCTCTCCGACCAATGTTACTCTACAGAGCAGTGCTGATGACTAATTTTTTTCACTGGCAAACAATTTATCTGTCAAAAAAATTTGCAATGTGCTACGATTCCACTTCGAAATTGGATGGGTGAAAGAGAAAAATTTGATGACATAAGGAGCCACAGTAATGGTATGGTTCCACGTTCCGGAACCACAGCGCTTTGGAAAGTCCGCTCCGCCCAAAGCCCCGCCCCCTTCTGAACGCGCGGTGAATCCGGATGTGCTCATTGAACACATCCAGAATCACCGCAGCGCTACATAGTCCTGTGTTATTTCCCTTGCTGCGACGGAGCGTCGCCGCAAGGGAAAAGGACATGCTGCGATCTGAAAAGACGCGCCGCATGTCCGTTAACGCAGGTCTGCCTCGTGGGTGTTTTTACGCATAGTGGAGACGGGATTTCTTGAAATCCCCTCCACTATGCTGTAACATCTGGACGCTGCGTGTTTGACACTGCGTCAGTACACAGCGTCAAACACGCAGCGTTTCCTTACCGTGGAAACATACCCTAAAGCATCCGACTTTTATGGATACACTGCAATTCTGTAGCATAGGAAACTGGAAATGATTATCTGCTGAGTAAAAAAAAACAGATTGATGACTAGTAAGAAAAAAAATCATCCCACTTTCCAGATGAAAATCAGACCAATTTTTAATACGGTCATGTGACCCTAACCTTAAAGGGAATTTATTACCTTTGTTGTTGTTTTTATAATTAAAAAAGAGAGTGAAACATATTTTTCTTTTTTTTTTTTATTGTAGAATTTTTAAACTCTATTTTCTGTACAATTGTATTGGAGCGATCACCTTACTTGAGCTGCTGTTTGGAAAATTCAGAAATATGCATCAGTTACATTAACCATAGGAAACAGTAGACTGGGGATGTTCATTCATTTCTAAGGGGAAGTGTGGTGGGCATGCTCTATGATTTGTACAGCAGTCACTGTGCATGAAGAGGAAGAAGGTGAGCTGTGACTATCAGTTACAGTGAATTATGTGAAACTGTGTCATCTATATCTTATAGCTGTTGCCTTCCATTTTATTCTTGCCTGTAATGATAATGATATGAGTAATGATAAGAAAATATTGAGGAAAAATATTTGCAGTACCCTGGTCCGGCATCTACATCAGTACTCTGTGGCAGCAGGACTAGGGCAGTGAAAACCTCCTTGGCTGGCATTCGATTACCAGCATTCTGGGCATTGCTACTAGGCCTCTGCAACGTCATGACATTGCGGGGACAAAAATCTTTTTGCTCAACTTTACTGCTGAGAAATGATCTCTACAGGACAATAAGTGTAACATATTATGGAGCTTAGCAGTGAAAGTAAAAATGAAAATATTCTATCTTTCTTTAAGTGTAGATCAGGTATACAGCACATATGGGACACAGCCTGATGTATACAGCACATATGGGACACAGCCTGAGGCATACAGCACATATGGGACACAGACTAAGGTACACATCGCATATGGGACACAGACTAAGGTACACATCCCATATGGGACACAGCCTGAGGTATACAGCACATATGGGATACAGCCTGAGGTATACAGCATATATGGGACACAGCCTGATGTATACAGCACATATGGGACACAGCCTGAGGTATACAGCACATATGGGACACAGCCTGAGGAATACAGCATATATGGGATACAGCCTGAGGCATACAGCACATATGGGACACAGCCTGAGGAATACAGCATATATGGGACACAGCCTGAGGCATACAGCACATATGGGACACAGCCTGAGGCATACAGCACATATGGGACACAGCCTGGGAATAAGCACATATGGGACACAGCCTGAGGCATACAGCACATATGGGACACAGACTAAGGTACACATCCCATATGGGACACAGACTAAGGTACACATCCCATATGGGACACAGCCTGAGGAATACAGCACATATGGGACACAGCCTGAGGTATACAGCACATATGGGACACAGACTAAGGTACACATCCATATGGGACACAGACTAAGGTACACACCATATGGGATACAGCCTGAGGTATACAGCACATATGGGACACAGCCTGAGGTATACAGCACATATGGGACACAGCCTGAGCCATACAGCACATATGGGACATAGCCTGAGGTATACAGAACATATGGGACACAGCCTGAGGTATACAGCACATATGGGACACAGCCTGAGCCATACAGCACATATGGGACACAGCCTGAGGTATACAGAACATATGGGACACAGCCTGAGGTATACAGCACATATGGGACACAGCCTGAGGAATACAGCACATATGGGACACAGCCTGAGGTATACAGCACATATGGGACACAGCCTGAGGTAAACAGCACGTAAGTGACACAGGCTGAGGTACAGTATACAGCACATATGGGACACAGCCTGAGGTATACAGCACATAAGTGACACAGGCTAAGGTATACAGCACATATGGGACACAGGCTGAGGTATACAGCACATATGGGACACAGCCTGAGGTAAACAGCACATAAGTGACACAGGCTGAGGTATACAGCACATATGGGGCACAGGCTGAGGTATACAGCACATATGGGGCACAGGCTGAGGTATACAGCACATATGGGACACAGGTTGAGGTATACAGCACATATGGGACACAGCCTGAGGTATACAGCACATATGGGGCACAGGCTGAGGTATACCACACATATGGGGCACAGCCTGAGGTATACAGCACATACAGTGCCTTGCAAAAGTATTCGGCCCCCTGGAACTTTTCAACCTTTTCCCACATATCATGCTTCAAACATAAAGATACCAAATGTAAATTTTTGGTGAAGAATCAACAATAAGTGGGACACTTTTGTGAAGTTGAATGAAATTTATTGGTTATTTTAAATTTTCATGGAAATACAAAAACTGAAAAGTGGGGCGTGCAATATTATTCGACCCCTTTAACTTAATACTTTGTTGTGTCACCTTTTTCTGCGATTACAGCTGCAAGTCGTTTGGGGTATGTCTCTATCAGTTTTGTACATCGAGAGACTGAAATTCTTGCCCATTCTTCCTTGGTAAACAGCTCGAGCTCAGTGAGGTTGGATGGAGATCGTTTGTGAACAGCAGTTTTCAGCTCTTTCCACAGATTCTCGATTGGATTCAGGTCTGGACTTTGACTTGGCCATTCTAACACCTGGATACATTTATTTGGGAACCATTCCATTGTAGATTTTGCATTATGTTTGGGATCATTGTCTTGTTGGAAGACAAATCTCCGTCCCAGTCTCAGGTCTTTTGCAGACTCAGGTTTTCTTCAAGAATGTTCCTGTATTTGGCTCCATCCATCTTCTCATCAATTTTAACCATCTTCCCTGTCCCTGCTGAATAAAGCAGGCCCAAACCATGATGCTGCCACCACCATGTTTGACAGTGGGGATCGTGTGTTCAGGGTGATGAGCTGTGTTGCCTTTACACCAAATATATCGTTTGGCATTGTTGCCAAAAAGTTCGATTTTGGTTTCATCTGACCAGAGCACCTTCTTCCATGTTTGGTGTGTCTCCCAGGTGGCTTGTTGCAAACTTTAAATGACACTTTTTATGGATATCTTTGAGAAATGGCTTTCTTCTTGCCACTCTTCCATAAAGGCCAGATTTGTACAGTGTACGACTGATTGTTGTCCTATGGACAGACTGTCCCACCTCAACTGTAGATCTCTGCAGTTCATCCAGAGTGATCATGGGCCTCTTGGCTGAATCTCTCATCAGTCTTCTCCTTGTTTGAGATGAAAGTTTAGAGGGACGGCTGGGTCTTGGTAGATTTGCAGTGGTATGATACTCCTTCCATTTCAATATGATCGCGTGCACAGTGCTCCTTGGGATGTTTAAAGTTTTGGAAATCAGTTTGTATCCAAATCCGGCTTTAATCATCTCCACAACAGTAACATGGACCTGCCGCTTGTGTTCCTTGGTCTTCATGATGCTCTCTGTGCTTCAAACAGAACCCTGAGGCTATCACAGAGCAGGTGCATTTATACGGAGACTTGATTACACACAGGTGGATTATATTTATCATCTGTAGTCATTTAGGACAACATTGGATCATTCAGAGATCCACAATGAACTTCTGGAGTGAGTTTGCTGCACTGAAAGTAAAGGGGCCGAATAATATTGCACGCCCCACTTTTCAGTTTTTGTATTTCCACAAAAATTTAAAATAACCAATAAATTTCGTTCAACTTCACAATTGTGTCCCATTTGTTGATTCTTCACCAAAAATTTACATTTGATATCTTTATGTTTGAAGCATGATATGTGGGAAAAGGTTGAAAATTTCAAGGGGGCCGAATATTTTCGCAAGGCACTGTATGGGAAACAGCTTGAGGTATACAACAAATATGGGACACAGTCTGTCAGAGATATACAGCAGATGAGCTGTATATCACAGACTGTCACATGTGCTGTATATCTCAGGCGGTGTTGTCTATGTGCTGTATACTTCAGACTCAGTGTCCACTATGTGCTGTATATCTAAGGCTCGGTGTCACCTAGATATACAGCACATATAGTATGCTGAGCCTGAAATATGCAGCACATATGGGAGACAGACTGACATATATCTAAAGAAGAATACTGTATAATGATCTCTGCACGGAATGAAGGACAAGTGTTAGAAGAGCTAAAGCCAATAATGAAGTGAGGCTTGCAAGGGAGACCAAAAGCAATGAAAAAGTATTTTGTGGTATGTCAAAAGCAAAAGAAAAGTCAAAGATGCTATAGGATATTTACAGGCAGAAAAGGATTAAGTGGTCAAAAATGCTGTTAAGAAGACCAATCAGCTCCATTAATCATCACTGAACCCGTGGATACATTTGGGGAAGCCAGGATTTGGACCCACGGATCACCTGGCTCCATGGAGATGTTTGGTAAAGCCAGGTTGTGACCTTCTAGTCACCTAGCCTTGTACCTCAATGGACTGTCAGCGTCCTAAGCTTGTCGTTAACTCCTCTCTGTGTGTGCCACAGATGGGGGTAGTCGGCCCTTGAAGCTCTGAAGTCACAGCTACTCTTATCCCGGCGAGTCAGCAAAAGGGTGAGACTCTATAATGTGCACTATCTTGGGTGTTTTGCTGTGACTGTTGTATGTGTTATTTGCCTGTTTTGTGGTTCAATTGAGTATTGCCACACTGTTTTTTCCTCACCCTGTGTTGTCTGAGTAGTATTAAGCCCACAGTAAAAGGAAAGCAGGCGTTCGGTGGGATGAGCCCTGGTACATGAGGTTTCAGTATAGCAGACTAGTGCGCCGGCTGACCCACCCCCCCGTGTCTCCACAGTGTGAACATTATCTTACAGAAGAAATTAAACGTCACAGTCTTTATGATGTTTATGAATCAATTATTTTATTAGTTTTTCATAGCGGGCCTGCTCCTCAAAAAAGTCTCAAAAAACTGTGATAGATCTTAGAATATCTTCATCATGAGTTCTCTATGGCTCCCCATATTATAAGCTATCATACAGTTTCCTGACATACCCATGCAGTTAGTTTTACCATCATCGGCACACAGGACCGAAGTAATTGATGCTGTGAAAGAAGCACTCCCATAATTGTTATCCTCTTAATATATTGCAATCATATTTATACTGCACTGTGTACTTACAAATGCTCACTTTTCCCTTCTACCCAGCTAATTCTTCTCTTTTCCATTAAGTCTATGACATCACATGATTAAAAACTGAGTAGCCGATTCCTTCTCAGCTCTATGTAGAAACAGGAAGTAAATTTTTCCTGCATGAGTCATAAGTCACTGCAAAAGTCCCTGACAGAGGGGAGGAGGGAGCAGTTCGGTCAGGAGTTAAAGAGAGGAATGATAAATGCAGGGAAGAAAGACTTCCTGTTTCTACAAAGAGCAGAGAAAATAGAATAATTAACTGGTTAGAAAGACAAAATGAGCAATTGTAAGTACACAATGCTATATAATATGATGACTGCAATATATTCAGAGGATAAAAAGTTTGATCGGAGTGCTTCTTTAAAAAAATGGAAACTTCCCAGTGTGGAAATATTTTAGGATCTGATGTAATTAAACCACATGGCAATCTAAGACTCATGAGAAGATTCCACAGCAATTTAGAATACCTGTGAGAAAAGCAAGACCTTCTTTTAGACCCAAAGGGTATGTGCACTCAAGGTTTTTTTCAGATGGGACCACTCAGGAACTCACCTGAAAAAGTGGTTAACGGGAGCATCTGGGACTTTATAAAAAACAAAAAATGTACCTAAGCACTAACATGCAGGTAATTGCAACTTACCTGCCTGTTTTGTCCAGCGTCATTATTCCCCAGCACAGAGCGGTCAGAGACTGCTCCTGCCGGGCATTCAAAAGCCACTGCCGACGTTACGTCTACAGAACGGAGGCTTCTTTTCCGCTCCGAATCCCCACTTCCTAACTGGAGAGCCGGCTGTCAATTAAATGACGTCTGAAGTCACACCCCATCGAGTCAGCACAGGCAGCTGAATCCCTGACGGGAGCAGTCTGTGGCCCTCTGTGCCAGGGACGAAGGGCGCTGTACACAACAGGCAGGGAAGTTGCAATTACCTGCCTGTTAGTGCTTTGGCACATTTTTTGTTTTTCCATAAAGACCTGGATATACCCTTTAACAAATTCTAATAAGAACGAACATAACTATCCAGACATTTGTTGGGAATCTCTCTCAGGCAAAACTAACAGGTCCAGGAAATTCTTATCCTCTCTTGCTGACAACTTTATCTTCCAAAAGGTAATGGAGAAAACAAGGGGATCTGCTACCTTGGATCTAATCCTCATAAACAGGGAGGAAATGGTGGAGGAGGTAAGAGTGGCTGGGACCCTAGGAGGTAGTGACCATGCTATTTTAGAATTTTGGATAACAAGAGGAGGAAGACCTGTGAAGACTCAGACGTCAAGGTTAGATTTCAGAAAGGCAGATTTTAAGGAACTCAGAAAGAGAATTGGAGGGATCCAATGGCTGGATATCCTTAAGGACAAAAATGTCCAGGAAGGATGGAAAATCTTGAAAAATGAGATTCTCAAAGCACAATCGTTAACAATTCCGAAAAGAGGGAAGAATGGGAAGCATTTAAGGAAACCAGGATGGATGAACATAGAACTTAAACACATGCTAAAAAGTAAGAAAGAAATGTTTATCAAATGGAAAGAGGGAGGCATATCTAAAGAAGAATATAATGCCGTCTGCAGAACCTGCAGGGCACAAATCAGATTATCTAAAGCTGACAATGAATTAAGGCTTGCAAGTGACGTCAAAAGAAACAAAAAAGGATTTTGGGGATACGTCAAAAGTAAAAGAAAAGTCAAAGATGCTATAGGATTTTTACAGGATGAAAATGATGAAATGGTAAGTCAGGATGTTGAGAAGGCTGAACTTTTAAATTCCTATTTTGCATCTGTTTTCTCTCAGAAAGGAAATGTAACATCAACTGATCTTCACTGTCCTATTAAAGGAATAGAAGAATCCAGGATATCTATAAACAGAAAGACCGTGAGGAAACACTTAGCTAACCTAAATGAATTCAAGTCTCCAGGTCCAGATGAATTACACCCCAGGGTACTGAAGGAGATAGCAGAAGAAATTCTTGAACCACTGTCCATAATCTTTGAAAATTCTTGGAGAACAGGAGAAGTCCCAGAAGACTGGAGAAGAGCAAATGTTGTTCCTATCTTCAAAAAGGGGAAGAAGGTGGACCCAGGGAACTACAGGCCGGTGAGTCTGACTTCTATACCAGGAAAGATCTTTGAACAAATTATTAAAGAACATGTATGCAAGTACCTGGATAAGAATGAAGTGATTAAACAGTCAGCATGGGTTTGTAACTAATAAGTCATGTCAGACTAACTTAATTTCCTTCTATGACAGAATCACTGACTGGGTGGATCAGGGAAATGCTGTAGATATAGTATATCTTGACTTCAGCAAAGCATTTGACAAAGTATCTCACACAATCCTTATTGAAAAAATGACTAAGTATGGAATGGACAAGGCAACTGTTAGGTGGATTCATAACTGGCTTAGTGATCGGACCCAAAGAGTGGTTGTAAATGGCTGCACATCCAGTTGGAAGAATGTCTCAAGTGGGGTACCACAAGGCTCTGTTTTGGGCCCTGTATTGTTCAACATCTTTATCAATGATTTAGATGAAGGAATTGAGGGTAAACTGATCAAATTTGCTGATGACACAAAGCTAGGAGGGGTAGCTAATACTAGAGAAGAGAGAGAGAGGATTCAAAAAGATATACATAAACTGGAGCAGTGGGCAGCAACTAACAGAATGGATTTTAACAGGGAAAAATGCAAAGTACTACATCTGGGCAATAAAAATGAAAAAAGCATATACAAAATGGGAGGAATAGGGCTAAGTAACAGCACATGTGAAAAAGACTTGGGTATACTAATTGATCACAGACTTAACATGAGTCAACAGTGTGATGCAGCAGCAAAAAAGGCAAATGCAATTCTAGGATGTATCAACAGAAGCATACAGTCTAGATCACGTGAGGTCATTATTGCCCTCTACTCCTCTTTGGTCAGACCTCATCTGGAATACTGTGTCCAGTTTTGGGCACCACATTTTAAAAAAGACATCAACAAACTGGAGCAAGTTCAGAGAAGAGCCACCAGAATGGTGACCGGTCTGCAAACCATGTCCTATGAGGAACGGTTGCAGGATTTGGGAATGTTTAGCTTGCAAAAAAGAAGACTGAGAGGAGACTTAATAGCTGTCTACAAATATCTCAAGGGCTGTCACATTGTAGAAGGATCATCTTTATTCTCATTTGCGCAAGGAAAGACTAGAAGCAATGGGATGAAACTGAATGGGAGGAGACACAGATTAGATATTAGAAAAAACTTTTTGACAGTTAGGGTGATCAATGAGTGGAACAGGCTGCCACAAGAGGTGGTGAGTTCTCCTTCAATGGAAGTCTTCAAACAGAGGCTGGATAGACATCTGTCTGGGATGATTTAGAGAATCCTGCTTTGAGCAGGGGGTTGGACCAGATGACCCAGGAGGTCCCTTCCAACTCTACCATTCTATGATTCTATGATTCTATAATGCACTGCAATGTAAAATCTTAAATCTTTTTGAGCTTCCTTCAACCACTTTAGGCTTCAAAAGCTGTGAAAAGGCTGTAAAAAGCGAACTATTGTTCAGGGGGCTTCTACTTAGAAGCCACTCAATAGTTCATATCAAAATGCTCCTCCCTCCACAAATAAAATGCTGGCAAAAACAATGTAAAAAATCGAAGACACCAGAAATAGATAGTAGCGTGTCCACCAGTACATCAATGTCTAAACAACTTTGTGTGCACATACCATTGGTCAAGCTTTCCTCAACCAGAGCAATGGCTCAGTTCATTACCCTGTGTCTGAATACCCTAACCATGGCAAATTAGCTTGTTGGTGCTCTCCCTTTCACCCAGCAATTTTCCCATTCCCATCTCCTAGCTATGCCCCCATCCATCCATCTACATGTGGGTGGATGGATATACAGAAATAATAAATGTAGATTGTGACATCGCTGTAGTCTTCTGATAAATAGAAGATTTTGTTTCATAATTTTGTTCTAAAAAATATCATAAAGCCTAACTCTTTGGGGAATACAATCAGGCATTCATCAGCGCCACAAGTACTTGAGGGAATTTTAATATTTTTAGTTCTTAGCAGCTCGTCAGACTGAAGATTTTCAAAGCGATCCAGTTCTGTCAATTATTACTTGGTTTGAAAATTATATTCACAATGCCAAAATATGTGAATTACGTTTTTAGTATCAGGTACATTATACACAATGTCCAAACAGAAGATAAGCCAATCCATAATGCTGTGCACTGATAAGGATAAGGATGAGTACTGAAGTAAAATACTGATCAAATACTGAACATGTGAATGTGGCCTTAAAGAGGTTATGTGAATAGCATCAATTACCTTGTTGCAATTTCACTTGTCACGAGGTGGGAAACAATCATTTTGACAAAACTAGCAAAGGCCAAATTAACCTCAAGCAGCTTGGGTTGTGTGCCTCTCCACTCTTCCTTCAGACTCTGGGACCTTGATTTCCAAGGTCTAGTGTAAAGTTTCCACAATCTGTGATGGTTTGGGGAGCCATGTCATCGGCTGGTGTAGGTCCACTGTGTTTCATCAAGACCAAAATCAGGTCAGCTGTCTACCAGGAAATTTTAGAGCACTTCATGCTTCCCTCTGCCGACAAGCTTTTTGGAGATGGTAAATTCATTCTCCAGCAGGACTTGGCACCTGTCCACACTGCCAAAAGTACCAATACCTGGTTTACAAACAACAGTATCACTGTGCTTCATTGGCCAGCAAATTCACCTGACCTTAACCCCATAGAGAATCTATGGAGTATTGTTAAGAGGAAGATGAGAGACACCAGATCCAACAATGCAGACGAGCTGAAGGCAGCTATCAAAGCAACCTGGGCTTCTACAACACCTCAGTGCCACAGACTGATCACCTCCATGCCACGCCGCATTGATGCAAAAGGAGCCCCAACCAAGTATTGAGTCCATTTACTGAACATACATTTCAGTAGGCCAACATTTCGGATTTTAAAATCATTTCTTCAAGCTGGTGTTATAAAGTATTCTAATTTACTGAGATAATGACTTTTGGGTTTTCATTGGCTGTAAGTCATAATCATCAACATTAACAGAAATAAACACTTTAAATAGATCACTCTGTTTGTAATGACTCTATATAACATATGAGTTTCACTTTTTGTATTGAAGAACTGAAATAAATTAACTTTTTGATGATATTCTAATTTTGTGAGAAGCGCCTGTAACTTGAGACTTGTTTTCGATCATCCTGGAGCTGATCATAGGCTGAGCCTCTGGCCATTCTGACTTATTTCATCCATTCGAATGGCAGTCTTCAGTTTTCTTCCACGTGTCTCTCTGGTTTAAACGAAAAAAAAATTTGGTTTGGTACCGTGTTAGCCAGTAGAAAAAAACATATAGAGTGCTTTCAGTGGGAGAAGCAATTCCTACTTTGCTTCTCCCACTGAAAGCACTCTATATGTGTTTTTCTCTCTGGTTTGGCTTCCATTTTAAAGCATTGAAGATCATTTTAGCTAACCAGCCTATCATTGTCTGGACTTCTTTAGAAGTTTTACTCTCTCCAATCAACTATTTATTGAAAGTACGCTATTCTGAACGACCATATTTCTCAGGCTTTCAAGGAGAAATGCAAATACAACATGTTCTAGCTTTACCCTTAAATAAGGGCCACCTGATTCACACCTGTTTCTTCACAGAATGATTGACCTCTCTAATTGAACTCCACACTGCTATTATTTTGAACACACCCCCTTTCAATTAATTATTCTGGTACACAGACTAAAAAACACACAGAACATGATTCCTGAGTCTGTTGGTTTTCTTAGAATCTACTAAACCAACTGGTAAATTGTTTGACATGTGGTAATATAATTTATACCAAAAACAGTGATTAATCCGGTTAGTTATATTGGACTGCTATTATTTTGAACACCACTGTATATACGGTAGTTAGAAACTACCCAAGGGCTCTGTGCACATAACTTCTTTTAAACTCAGGCAAATCCAAAGAGTTTTTCATGTGAAAACACTTCAGGAAACTCTTGAGCTTTTTTCTTTTTTTATTAAAAGGGATTGTCCACTACATTCTATAATTCCAACACCGATTTAACCCTTGTATACAAGTATTTTCGTAAATACTTCTTGTTGTCCTCTCTGCCGGTGAGCGGCAATATCACTGACCGCTCACTAGCCATCACGTGACCCCAGCTACAGTGACCACTGATGTCACATCAAGTACCATAATGCCTTGCTTCACCTGGACATGACCTAGATACGGCAACCCCTCCTGATTGACTGGGCTATGGGCGGAGTTTCTCCGCACGTTACAGCCCAGTATCCAGCGCGTGCTTGCGGCAAATGAAAGCAAAGGAGAGAAAGCGCAAGCTGGATGCTGAGCTGTGACGTGTGGTCAAACTCCGCACACAGCCCAGTCAGTCAGGTGGGGTGAACGCAACTCGGTTACGCCCGGGTGAAGCAAGGCATTCTAGTGCTTGACTGTGACATCAGCATATGGAACTCACAACTGTCCTTCACTGAAAGAGCCTACAATATGGCCACACACGTGTCAGAACTGAACCATAGATCCCTAGAACTAGGTAGAGATCCCTCCATCTTTATTTGATAACCTCAAGTTTTCCATACTTATTCTCACTGTTTTCACACTCCATATATATTAAAGTGGACCTGTCACCAGAAGAGAAGTGGTCAGTTTTAGCTCCAATTTTTACCCGGCTACTAGTAGATGCGCCTTTTCTGGGCAGCTGCGGGCTTCTGTTTGTAGGCTGGGGGGCCCATAGTCATGGCCCCTTACCAGCCTAAGAATAGCAGCCCGCAGCTGTATAGTTTTGCCGGGTTGGTTCAAAAACTAAGGGGGACCCTACCTCGGGTTTTCATTCATTCATTCATTCTCCCTGTTCGCTGTTGCCGGCAGAGCAGGGAGAATAATGACAGGGAGCTTCAGCACCATAGGCAGGGGAACAGCGCTTACTTTAGCGCTTCCTCCCCTGCGCCCATCCATGCGCACGGAGAACAGTGTGCACGTGTGCAAGACACTTTGCGTCCGTGCTGCCGGAGAAAAACAGACATGTCAGCGTATTTGCACACGGACACACGGTCTGTGAAAACACGCTGACATGTGCATAGACCCATTCATTTTACATGTGTCAGTGTCTCCGGTACGTGAGAAAACTGTCACCACACGTACCGGAGCCACTGACGTGTGAAAGAGGCCTTAGTCTGAGTTGTTTTGGCTCCTGAGACTCTACCATTTATGCCTACTTCTGAAATACATACATTCTCACATCATCAACTTGCAAAATATTAGTTTAAAATAAGCCCTAACCAAAGCCTAGGATATCTCTTCTGTTCATAGATCAAACTTTACTTCTCAACTATTCTAGCTAGAGAAGGGGTGCACCTTACGAAGACTGGAAAACATGTATTTGGAAGTCGCCTTGCTACACTCATCAGGAGAGCTTTAAACTAGAACAATGTGGGAAGGGAAGCAAAACGCCAGAAAAAGCCATACACCTGACAAATACTATTGAGAATTCTGCTATTAGAAGTGAAAGGGAAGAACAAAGACAAAAAATCTAAATAATAAAAATATTGAAGAAAGAGAAACCAATCACAAACTAAAATGTTTCTATACGAATGCACAAAGCATGGGCAACAAAGAAGGAGAATTGGAACTACTAACGCAGGAAAATAAATATGATGTCATTGGAATCACTGAAACTTGGTGGGACGATACACATGATTGGAATACTGTTACGGGTGTGTCGCCACGAAGATCGTCACGATTACACAGCCTGACTTCTCGCAGCTGAGTTTTTGGTGCTTTGTATTTTTCGGCAGTGAGGGAGTTAATTCTCTCTCTCTGTGCAAGATGAGGCCCAGCCTCGCCCAGCTGCAGTCAATGCTGCAGAAGTGGGACTCCTTCAAATACCTGCCAGTCTGTTAGGGAAGTTGTCGGTGAAAGCATTCCTTGCAGACAAACAGAGCGGCTTGTGGTATTTTGGAGTTTGGAGTGAAGTGTACTTTGTGTGGTTTTTTCCCTTCCTCGCTTTGTTATTTATCTCCTTACCGTTGGTGATCCCTCTGTTGTTGTGGTATGAGTTTTTGTATGCAAGGTGGTTTTTTGGTTTTCCCCTTGTACTGTCTCGTTCGTCTAGTACTGTGTGATGGCTTATATTATCCTGTCCCCTGTTGTTGTGATCGGGGTCCTTCTCAGGACTAGATTACTGAGGTTCAGGGATCCTCAGGAGATAGGAGTTACGCTGGCGGCCTGGACCTCTGTAACTTTAACAGTACCTCCATGTAGAGGGATTAGTTAGGGCCCCAGCTTAGGGTCAGCTTAGGCCCCTGACCTCCTGTACGCAGAGACTGCGTGACATTTACAAGGCTAGAAGGATACAACTTATTTGCAAGAAACAGACATGATAAACGAGGAGGAGGTGTCGCATTGTATGTTAGAAAAGCGTATATCTGCACAGAGATTGACGCTTCAGAGACTGGGAGTTCTGTGGAAACTGTTTGGGTAAGAATACAAGGACAGAACAATGGAAAGAACACCATTGTAGGCATTTTTACAGGCCACCTATGCAAGCTGAAGATATGGATGATCTCTTTATGCATCAAATGGCCAAGTTCTCCAAAAAATATGACATAGTGGTTCATGAGAGATTTCAACTATCCAGACATTTGTTGGGAATCTCTCTCAGTCAAAACTAACAGGTCAAGGAAATTCTTATCCTCTCTTGCTGACAACTTTATCTTCCAAAAGGTAGGGGAGAAAACAAGGGGATCTGCCACCTTGGATCTAATCCTTATAAACAGGGAGGAAGTGGGTGAGGAGGTAAGAGTGGCTGGGGCCCTAGGAGGTAGCGACCATGCTATTTTAGAATTTTGGATAACTAGAGGAGGAAGACTTGTGAAGACTCAGACGTTAAGGTTAGATTTCAGAAAGGCAGATTTTAAGGGACTCCGAGAATTGGAGGGATCCAATGACTGAATATCCTTAAGGACAAAAATGTCCAGGAAGGAAGGGAAATCTTGAAAAATTAGATTCTCAAAGCACAATCGTTAACAATTCCGAAAAGAGGGAAGAATAGGAAGCATTTAAGGAAACCAGGATGGATGAACACAAAAACTTAAACACATGCTAAAAAGGAAGAAAGAAATGTTTATCAAATGGAAAGAGGGAGGCATATCTAAAGAAGAATATAATGCCATCTGCAGAACCTGCAGGGCACAAATCAGATTATCTAAAGCGGAAATGAATTAAGGCTTGCAAGAGATGTCAAAAGCAACAAAAAATGATTTTGGGGATTTGTCAAAAGTAAAAGAAAAGTCAAAGATGCTATAGGATTTTTACAGGATGAAAATGATGAAACGGTAAGACAGGATGTGAAGAAGGCTGAACTGTTAAATTCCTATTTTGCATCTGTTTTCTCTCAGAAAGGAAATGTAACATCAACTGATCTTCACTGTCCTATTAAGAGAATAGAAGAATCCAGGATATCTATAAACAGAAAAATAGTGAGGAAACACTTAGCTAACATAAATGAATTCAAGTCTCCAGGTCCAGATGAATTACACCCCAGAGTACTGAAGGAGATAGCAGAAGAAATTCTTGAACCACTGTCCATAATCTTTGAAAATTCTTGGAGAACAGGAGAAGTCCCAGAAGACTGGAGAAGAGCAAATGTTCCTATCTTCAAAAAGAGGAAGAAGGTGGACCCAGGGAACTATAGGCCAGTGAGTCTGATTCTATACCAGGAAAGATCCTTGAACAAATTATTAAACAACATGTATGTAAGTACCTGGATAAGAATGAAGTGATTAAACAGTCAGCATGGGTTTGTAACTAATAAGTCATGTCAGACTAACTTAATTTCCTTCTATGACAGAATCACTGACTGGGTGGATCAGGGAAATGCTGTAGATATAGTATATCTTGACTTCAGCAAAGCATTTTCAAAGTATCTCACACAATCCTTATTGAAAAAATGACTAAGTATGGAATGGACAAGGCAACTGTTAGGTGGATTCATAACTGGATTAGTGATCGGTCCCAAAGAGTCGCCGTAAATGGCTGCATATCCAGTTGGAAGAATGTCTCAAGTGGGGTACCACAGGGCTCTGTCCTGGGCCCTGTATTGTTCAACATCTTTATCAATGATTTAGATGAAGGAATTGAGGGTAAGCTGATTAAATTTGCTGAGGACACAAAGCTAGGAGGGATAGCTAATACTAGAGGAGAGAGAGGATTCAAAAAGATATAAATAAACTGGAGCAGTGGGCAGCAACTAACAATGTTTTTTAACAGGGAAAAATGCAAAGTACTACATCTGGGCAATAAAAATGAAAAAAGCATATACAAAATGGGAGGAATAGGGCTAAGTAACAGCACATGTGAAAAAGCCTTGGGTATACTAATAGATCACAGACTGAACATGAGTCAACAGTGTGATGCAGCAGCAAAAAAGGCAAATGCAGTTCTAGAATGTATTAACAGAAGTATACAGTCTAGATCACGTGAAGTCATTATTGCCCTCTACTCCTCTTTGGTCAGACCTCATTTGGAATACTGTGTCCAGTTTTGGGCACTACTTTTTAAAAAA
>JARQOD010000002.1:566257120-566349232 GCA_033576555.1 Oophaga sylvatica | reverse complement strand
GAAGTGAAAACCATTCCGGTGACTACCTCTTGAAGCTCATCAAGAGAATGCCAAGAGTGTACAAAGCAGTAATCAAAGCAAAAGGTGGCTACTTTGAAGAACCTAGAATATAAGACATATTTTCAGTTGTTACACACTTTTTTAAGTATATAATTCCACATGTGTTAATTCATAGTTTTGAGGCCTTCAGTGTGAATGTACAATTATCATAGTCATGAAAATACAGAAAAATCTTTGAATGAGAAGGTGTGTCCAAACTTTTGGTCTGTTCTGTGTATATATAAATATACATATACATTGTTGGGCTGGGTTGGCAAGGCAATCCAGGAACATTGATTCTTTGGACCCACTGTTCAGATACGTGCAAAAATAACCTGACTGTAGTGCACAAATTTGCTTTAGGTTCTATGCAATATTAATTTAGCTAGCTTGTTTAATGAATGATTATATGATACCTTTTTTCTGCAATGAATTAAGTGTAATAGCACTACTTATTAACACTCCTTTACAAGGGCCTACCGGAGGATTCTCCTGACGTCCTGTGGGTCAGTCCGAGCCTGTATATGTATCCGGAATGTCCACTGATTATTGATTATAACAGACAAGTCAAGAGAGGCGACAGATCCTCTTTAATTCTTTTTCTATTGCATCTTGCATAGCCATACTTTCATCCTAAGAAAACATCAAGTTCTGGGCCATCATAAAGAAATTCAGACCAGTAAGATCTACCACAGCAACAGAGTGATGAATGTCCAACCACCACCCTCTAAGGGTTCAGGCCATAAAATACCCATCTATCCTTGAGCGGCCTTATGTCTGGTTTTAACTATAGGAATGTGTATTTCCTATAGTTTAACTAGGCTATTTTATGGACATATGAGAAGGTCAGAGGAAGCAGGGGAGACATTTCAATGCTTGAGCGAGATTAAACAAAATAACAGCTGGAGGCGCCGCAAAGAAGGGACCTGAACAGAGAGATGAAGCTGCTTTTCATTCAAACTTTACTTCCAAGCAGAAAGATGTATTGGGGTTGGAAGGAGGTGAAACCACCCACCATCTGTGCATTTTTTTCCCCAAAGTTTGGTTGCTATTTTGATGATAGGCTTAATAGCATTTAAATTCTGTTCGCTGACCCGTAATGGAAAGCACAAAGAAGTAGAAGCATTCACATAACAGAAAAAACCCTCTTTCACTAATAATTCTGAGCAGGTATTGAACCGTAGGGTGAAACGCAAGCACGTTAATTGAAGGCATGGTGGAATTTATGGCCCTAAACAAACTACAGCAACGGATTGTTACAACAATAGATATCAGGAACCAATGGCCTTTAATGGCTGCCTGCTCGTAATGGGGAGAGAAAAACAAACTGCTATCTTGTTCTCAGAGAGGATTTATAAATCACCTGCGAAAGCATCACCGTTTTTAATGAGCCCCACTGATAAAAAAGAATTTGCATAGGTCTTGAATATATGATTAGGAGCTATGTGAGCGGCATGTAAACGGAATGTGATGCAAAGCGCAAGGTGACTGTTGTTTGATGTAGGAAAGATGTGTATCTTGATGACTTCCCAGCATGAATAGTATTTTTATATAACCAACCTATTCTGAAGAGACACACAGATTGTGCGGCGCACTCGGCAAATCTCCACACCTGCTGTTAGACACACAGAGATAGGTTGTCAGGAGGCTCCAAGGAATTCTTCAAGATTGCATATATTAAATGTTTTATTTGTGACTTGTAACATTTACCATTTCTTAGCAGAAAACTTTATAACTAAAAACAACTCTTACTTGCAGATCGACTTACTGGGTGAATGTATTTCTAAGTCCAAAATTGTACAGAGCTTCACAATGGTAACATCAAAACATGACAATGCCAACCCATCTTGATCAGAAGTGACCAACTTTTTTTTTTCTTAATATGGGATCTACCTTTTGTGGAAGCTGATTTAGGTCACTTATCAGAAAAACATGGACATATATTTAGGCAGATCAATCTTCCATTTTACCACCATTACTTTTAGGGGGTGGTCTGGAGCTAAAATGTATTTTAATCCTAAATTCCTATCTATTTAATGTCACAATTCTAATCTGTTTTCTGATATACTTTAATTAAAAATTTCCTATTGTTCCCTTACTACATTATCTGCTTTTTTTTAACTACTTTGTCTTTGATGATGCATTGTTTGACGATACCCTCAGTGCATGCTGGGATAATGAAATGAGTCGCCATCAATGGGCAAAGTCTGGGGTCACTCCCACAGCCGCTGCTCCTTCCCTGAAATGAAGCGTCATCAGTGACGTCTTTTCAGCGGCTAGGCAAGTCCCTGGTCTACTGAGCATACATTGGTTGTCAATTACGATCGATGCTCAGTAGATTCTTGTCACTGTGGACTATTCTTCTCAATGCACAGTGACAGTGCACTCGCTCCCCGGCTCTGATCAGAGGTAACGAGCCAGGAACTGAGCACACTATCAGTGCGTGCTGTAAGAAGAATACTTGGGGTGTAAGAAAAGCTGAGCCAGCCCCAGTGACATCACTTAAGGGGACATTGCACCCAACCCCAGAAAAAGGCATCACTGATGATGACGACCCATTTGACTATCTCAGCAGGCACTAGCATTCTCAAACAAAGCGTCATTAAAGAGGAAGTGCTAAAAAAAAATAAAGCAATTAGTCAGGGAACAATAAGGAATTTTTAATTAAAGTACATTAGAAAACAAATTATATTGTGACATTAAATACATATGCATTTAGGATTCAAATACATTTTAGTTCCGGACCACCCTTTTAAGCTTCTAACAGATAAATCTTGTGACTAAAATTGAATTCATAATTTAATTTCCATGTGGTTGGCTGCTTTTTAGCTCTTATCGACTGGGGCCTGGTATGATCGGTGTGTCCTGCTTAACAACCTTGCCTAATGGGGGCCTGAGATGGTCTAAAATCACATCACAGACTTTTTGCTACAGCTCTGTATATTCGGATAGGCTGCTCCTTGTAAGCATAAGCCCAGCAGAAAAACAGCGCATAGAGAAATGAATTACAGCAAAGACGACCTGTCACTTGTCTGATATAAAACATTTAAAGAGAACATGTCAGCAGGATTTTTCTATGTAACCGAAAGGCATTGTCAGGTTGGCAGTGTTACACTGATTAAAATTATACCTTTGGTGAAGAGATCCGTCTTGTGGTTCTTGTGTAATCAGTGTTGAAGTTTTCAGTTAATGAGATGCTTGTGCTCCGGGGCGGGACTGTAGGCAGAGTCTTATCTTCCTGCTCTAGGCCAGAGAAACCAAGAAGATAACTGCCCACAGGCCTACCTAAAGCACAAAGTCGGTCTCTTTATCTGTCTCTATGATGAGGAACATGCGTGTGCTTCGGGGCGGCCTGTGGGCAGGTCTTTCTTTGGTTTCTCTGGCCTAGAGCACCAAGATAAGACCAGCAAAATCCTGCTGACAGGTTCCCTTTAACTGTTGAATCTGACATTGTTTTTTCCTGTGCCTCTCTATTTTTGAGATGTGGACTTCTCTTCCCCATGTAGTCTATTTAGTTAAGTGGGCATTGCCCTAAACTCCTCCCCATTGGAATCTTTGAGAGGACCGCGCCCAGTTGGATAAAAGACTAGGCTTACATACACGGTATAGTAGCAACATATCTGAAGAATGGAGAGGCACGAACAGAAAAACAATGCATGATTCAGGAGAACAGTGGCATTTACCCCAGGTAAAAAATAACATACTTATGACAAGTGTCATCTAAAATAATTATAAACTACACAAGCAACTTAACCACTAGTTATGGATCTTTATAAAACTATACTATACTTTTATTGATTCACACTTTATTATAGTCTCCAAATGCCCCTGAAAATTAAAGTACGGTTCAGTTTTCTGTGATTTCCCCTTAGATTTTTCTCTTATTCTCTATGTAGTGGATTTATTTTTCATAATTAATGTATTTGCCTGGGTTTCTAAAGATAATTAAAATAGATTTTTTTTAATGAGAAAAAAAGCTTTTTATAACAAATTACAGTAACTAATTGTGATTCTTAATGAAGTACTGTGCACTGCAGTACTCCAAGACAATGTGTGCACAATCTGCAATCGGGGCTACATGCAGACCGCAATGCCAATTTGTATGGCCCCCATCCATAGCTAACAACCCATGTTTGGGGTTCCTTCTTTTCAGTTCTCCAGAGAGGAAGAAATAGTTTTGTTCCTTACTCCATTGTAGATTATCAGAGATGTGAAATGCGTCACTGTTTCTGTAACTAGCTTACTCATGGCCATTTATTCTTCTTTTGTTGGGGGCAATAAATAGACAAAAAAATAGGAAAGCCAAATCAAGTTGTTCACTCCTGTCCTACATAATAATATTGTAATTAATATGAATACATTGACCTAAAGGCAGATACTGAAAGTCTGGAAATTATGTTTATATCTGTGTTCAGAGCCTCATTGCAGATTTTTTTGTATTTAAAACTCAAGAGAACGTGCTTTCGAGATTTGAATGCTACTAAAAAAGTACAGTGTGCCAGGAAAAAAAAGAGCACAAACATGTGGTCTATCAAAAGTCGTCATTGAAAGGAGAAGAATTGTAACAAAACTCCCCAAACCCTCAAAGCCAGAAAGTTCTGCAAGGGTCTGGGATTGATGGATTCCTTTTGGTGAATAGTAGGCATAGTCCATCTTCTTCCTGGCTTCCACTTGGGCTGGATCCTCAGCGTCAACTAGGAGACACTTTTGGAGCTGGTTATTAGTGATGAGCGAGTATGCTCGATACTCGAGTTTTAGTTTTCAGAGCATGCTCAGGTGTTCTCTGAGTATTTTGGGCGTGCTCTGAGATTTAGTGTGTGTCGCCACAGCTGCATGATTTGCGGCTGCTAGACAGCCTGAATACATGTGGGGATTTCCTAACAAACAGGCAATCCCTACAAGTATTCAGGCTGTCTAGCAGCAGCAAATCAAGCAAACCCAAGAACACCCGAGCATGCTCCGAAAACTCGAGTAATGAGCATACTCGCTCATCAGTACTGGTTATCCCAACAAAAGAAGTTGAAGATCTGAGGGTGGTGGTGTTGTGATGGGAGGAACCTGATGGCACAGGTTTCCCCAGGTGGGACATCTAATATTCCCAACGTACCATATAATCCTTGTGCTTAAACCATCTTTCCCTAAAAGGCCAGAGTGTTTGCTTTCTCAATGTCACATATTGAAGGGATCTACATATTTTTTTATTTAATTCTATATCTACATAAATGCGAGTAAGGTCAGCATGTCAAAGTACCAACATTAAAAATTGATATGATAGTCAAGCGGATCATACACATAATTTCAGATTAATTCCAATAAAGTTAAATTTGTCAAGATGCTTATTTCCTACCTTTCTTATGGTAACAGGGGAACAACACCTTCTTATGCCTGGTTCCTCTACACATATATCACTTTAATACTGTATGTTGTGGCAATTAATCTACTTTGGATTGGGAAATTGCAGGAGACAGCAATGTGTAATTCACCGCTGTAGAGCTACTTGATGTCAGGCACATGAAAAACACAAATATGTTGATTTCACACAAATGAAGTAGACCATGAAGGATATCCATGGGTCACTGCTATTCTCATTCCCTTGGAGAAAACGAATGTCCTGCAGAATTAGCACAGAAGTCAAGAACTAACATAACAGTTTAAGAGCATTTTGTACTAATGGGATCACACACTTCCACATGTTTTCTTTGTCTATAGATAGAATTTATAAATGGCTTACATCTGTTTGTCGAAATTTGCCTTAACAGAAAAAAACAAGAATACCGTGACATATGCGTTGCTGTCAGTTTTTATAGTAAGCATACCTTCTCTAGGGAGGAGGAGTGGAAGATATACTAATATAAGATTTATCAACCCTCTTTGGCCCATACCATAAATTTGATGATTTGCCTGGGAAAGGGACAGACAATATAATATATTCTAAGCTGCCATATTTGCCATTTATAGCTTTATTTGACTGTTGCTGTGTACTATTCATGTACTGTTACCAAATATATTTTTATATGTATAAGTGCTGAGTAATCATCCAAATACATGCACGTTCTGTGAAATATCCATATTTTTATAGTTCTTTCTGGTATGTCATTAGTTGCTGAGACACGTACAGATCAGCAGAACAGGGAATTTTTTATCCCGTTTTTATCCCTGATGGGTTTCTTTTATCCCGTTTACATAATTGAGTGGCAGGTCAGACATCCAAACGCTGCTCCATTCATACTCTTTCGCCACTTACCTTTCCGACCGCACATTTAGCGTCTCCCACTCTACCTCCTCATCCTGCCCTCTCTCTGTTGGAGTCCCTCAAGGCTCTGTCCTAGGGCCACTACTTTTTTCCATCTATACCCTTGACCTAGGACAACTCATAAAGTCCCATGGCTTCCAGTACCACCTGTATGCGGATGATACTCAGATCTACCTCTCTGGCCCTGATGTCACCTCTCTGCTGTCCAAAATCCCGGAGTGCCTATCAGCCATATCCTCCTTCTTCACCTCTCGCTTCCTAAAACTCAATGTAGACAAAACCGAACTCATCATCTTTCCTCCATCTCATGTATCTTCCCTACCCGATCTATCTATTATGGTAAATGGCATCACGATCTCTCCCGCACCTGAAATCCGCTGCCTAGGAGTAACTCTCGACTCTGCCCTGTCCTTCAAACCACACATCCAAACTCTTGCCACCTCCTGTCGCCTCCAACTTAAAAACATTTCCAAAATCCGTCCCTTCATCAGCCCTCAATCTACTAAAACTCTTGTGCATGCACTCATCTCCCGCCTTGATTACGGCAACACCCTCCTATGTGGCCTCCCTGTCAACTCTCTTGCACCACTCCAGTCTGTCCTTAACTCTGCTGCCCGACTAATCCACCTCTCTCCCTCGCTACTCCCCTGCTTCTCCCCTCTGCAAATCCCTCCACTGTCTCCCAATTCCCCAACGAATCTGTGGCGCCCTGAAGGTTCAGTCGCCACAGAGGTGTTGCATCTCACCCAGAGGTGTGACACCTGACTCTCAGGTAAGGAGGGAGCACCCCTGGGACTCCACACCTGCATCCAACACACCATGCCAGCTGAGCATACGGACGTACCCTTCGGGAGGATGGTCTGACTCAGGGCTGGTTAGCAAAGGTGTATACATGGGTGGGTGGAGTTAGCAGCCGCACTTAGGCTGCGTGGTAGAATAGAGAGCAGCCAGTCACTGACTGAGTCTTCGTCTGAGTACACCTCAGGAAGAAACTGCTGAAGTTAGCGTAAGGGTCCGAAAAGGCACAGATGTTGGTTCATTCCTCCGTGGCCCCCATCCTGAAGAAGGAAGGACCAATGCCATCAGGGCACGGCCCCTAGACTAGTGGGAAAGCTTCAGGCCCTGCTAGTAAGCCGACGACGGTGATCACTTTATGGGTCATTGCCACCGACCACCAGCATCTCTACAGAAAGGCGGCACTACGGGGTCAAGTACGCACAGACATAGGATTGATCTGTTGAACGAAAGGGCTCACAGCTTCTGGAACTGAGAGTTTACATGGTGAGGTGCTAGGAAGTTGAAAGGAGTAAAAGCACAGAGAGTGAAGGCCAGAAAGGAACATACTGAGAGGGAGTGCTGGGAAGTGCGACCAATCTACCTGAGGGTTGCTGGACCACACACCCGGAGGACACAGTGCCAAACGGGCATCTGTATTATCGGTGACAGAACTGTGAGTAAAAACCCTGAAACTGCACTTGGACTGTCTTCCTGATTATTCCAGCATCACACATTCCTCTCTGCTATATCCACAAGCACCATCCCTTTCCTACCACATCTACCTGCCCTGGAAGAACACTACCTCACCTGTAGGAGGTACACCAACTAGCTGCACTACACCATCTCTTCCAGAGGACCTGCACATCAGCGCTGGTCACCCTGACCAGATACTACAGGTGGCGTCACGAATCACTTCACGAACATTATCCCCTGTAAATATATCCCCTTTTGGGTGAGCGCCCAGGGCCACGGACCGAGCCGTGGCCACCGTGACATCCCCCATTGAGATCTACGGGCTCAGGTCCGAGTACCCCACAGCCCTGGCGGGCGGCTCAAATCCAGTTCAAACTACTAACATTGACCTACAAAGCCGTCCACAACCTGTCCCCTCCCTATATCTCTGAACTAATCTCCCAATATCTTCCTTCACGTAATCTTCGATCCTCCCAAGACCTCCTACTACCCTCCACACTTATTCGTTCCTCACACAACCGCCTCCAAGATTTCTCCCGAATATCCCCCATCCTCTGGAATTCCACGCCTCAACATGTACGATTATCCACCACCCTTGGATCAGACGGAACCTGAAAACCTATCTCTTCACGAAAGCCTACAGCCTGCAATAACCATTCTGACTCACCGCCACCACCCGAGCTTCTGCCTCGCCGCCACCACCCGAGCTTCCGCCTCGCCGCCATCACCCGAGCTGCCGCCTCGCCGCCACCACCAGAGCTGCCGCACCCCCGACCTTCTGTTTCTTCCCCATTATCCCGTAGAATGTAAGTCCGCAAGGACAGGGTCCTCTCCCCTCTGTACCAGTCTGTCATTGTAAATTTGTTTACTGTAAACGATATCTATAACTTTGTATGTAACCCCTTCTCATGTACAGCACCATGGAATTAATGGCGCATATAAATAAATAATAATAATAATAATACTTTATGGGGCAGAAGAAAACGAGTGCAGCACTCGGCAGTCGAATTGGGAATGAATGGAGTTGTGGTCGAGCATCTGCTCTGCCATGTCCTCTACATTCTAATGGATATAAAAGTTCCCCGTTCTGCTGATCGTTGCAGATCCCAGCAGTAGGAAGCCCATTGGCCATCAAGTTATCACCTATCTGTAATGTGGCGTGGGGCGGTAGTAATGAGCGAGGTAATCGTCTTCCATGACCTGACACGCTGTATGAAAATGGAGGTCCTGGCTGGTGTGCGGACTTTAGCTGTTTCGACAATTCGCCTCTGCATACCGCATAGTGCTATTGTACTCAGGTGGCCAGTTACGGGGTTAATTCAGGGAGACCATAGTTCAAAAAATAAACTTTTTTTTCCTGAAGAATAACTTACTAGAAACTATGTACAGTAGATAGTAGGTATACATTTTCATGGACATTTCTCTAGTAACATGGAACAGAATTACACACATTTCCTTCTCATTTGTAGTCACTCTGTCTTTTTCCGTTACTATCTCTTCTCTTTACCAGCCCAGCACATTACTCAGCTTCCAGTCCAGTAGCCAAGAGATCTAAGTTCCAACCCACGATATTGTGTCATTCTCTTCGTAGGAGAGTTTCTGTGCCAAAATGGCAGCTAGTCAGCTTCGTTTTCTACTCCTCCAAACTACCATGGGGGGCATTTCCTCTTTACTTCTAGCTTTCTTTTCCCTTGAATGTTCCATTACTTTTCCAGTTGTAAAGTTCATACCATCCTGTTAGGCTTCCAGCCTCAGGCCCCGACACTTCCGTTTCCCTCTCTATCTCTGTTCTGACTCCAGATTGCTACTCACTTCTGTTTCAGATGTCTCTGCAGAGTCTTACTATCTGCCTCACTCATCTCCGTCTTGCCACAGGGACACTCACTACATGCGGTTCTGAAAACTAGCCAGGCCTTAGGTCTGCTACAGCTGCCAGACGGGCCCTATCTGCCCTTCTAATAGGAAGTCGTCTCTTTTCGCATAGCCCCTCCCATCCTGCCCTCATCCCATCTGTCAACTCTGTCAATGCCTTCTCATTACCATTTGCTGGGCAGAACATCCCCTCATTACATAACAATGCAAAACAGTTAATGTGCAAAACAATGCATTTTATATCAACACAGCTTCTTTCTGGGGTGTGGGCAGCATGTCCCCCTCCTTACATATTCATTAATGACTCTGATCAATTGTGAGGATTAAGGAATAACATCACTACTTCCGTGCAGTGACTTGTTCATAGTTTTTCCTGCAGAGCAGCGCTGGATCCCACCTCGCAGTGCAGGGAACCGCAGCTGGCTATATTAACTTCTACGTAGCCATGCTGGTGCTGGTGGCCGGGAATGCCCTTTTACAGAGGAAAACTGTGAAAGTGAAGCAGTGTTCTTGCCAATTTTTTTAAGCATGAGGAAATTTCTCAAAGGTTGCATCCCTTGGGATCATTAAGCAATAGTATATTTTAACTGAATTTGTTTCAGATTTGCACATTACTGCCATCTATAATAATTCAAGAGTATCTATGTGATTCTCTTGCCATGGCTTTTGGGTGGAGGGTGTCACTTACTCTTTGTCTTAAGTAGATCAGGAATTTTCTTTTAAAGCATTCGGGACTGTTCCAGTGCTGCCAGCGCTTTTTAGAGTGTCAGCCTTTGCGGCTTATTTTCCATGAGGAAGTGCTCTGTTCACAGTTACACTTTTTTCTGATGTTTTGAAGTATTTCTATTATTTTTAATGGCAATAACAGAATATTCAGCAGCAGTATTCTAGAAAATACTAGAACCTCAAAGAAATTCAGCAGTTTTAAGAGGAAGATTTCAAATATGTTGTACATGAATAATGTTACAGATGTACATGAATAATGTTACAGAAAGCGTGCGCACTAGGTAAGATGAATCCTTTAAGCCCTAGTCTTGGTGTGCACACAAGCCATAGGTGTTGATGCAGCAGATACAAGAGTAGCTGGAGGCAAACTAAAAGTCTTACAGGGGTCCTGGAAGTTGCTAGCGGAAGGAGAAGTCCTGGAAGCCACAGGCAGACATGTAGAGGCACACTAAAAACATTTAAGGGGTCCTGGAAGCCGCAAGCAGACAGGAAACATCCCGGAAGCCACAGGCGGACATGTAGAAGGAACCTGAAAGTCTTAAACAGTCCTCTAGACCGCAGACAAATAGCAGACAAAATTCTGCAGTAATAAGAAAGTCTAAATACCATGGAAGCCACAGTCAGTTAATTCCTGAAGACTACTGACAGGCAGCAAGGTTATTGGAAGCCACAGGCAAGCAGGTAAAGTCCTGAAGATTACTGACAGGTAGCAAGGTTTACTGGAATACTGGACACAGAGAAACAAGTGAAGTTCTGAATAGAGTTGAGCGAATTTGTTCAGATTCAGTCGCTGAATCTGAATTTGCCATATTCGTGCCATTTTGGCACCCTATTCGTGCTGAACGTATGTTTGTTGATTGGTTTTGAACATATTCGGTAATGTCTACTCCCATTGACTCTAATGAAGTTCGACTATGTTCGAAGAATATTGCAAAAACAATATTCGCTACGGATCGTATTCAAAACTGAATCCGAGCAAATTTGCTCAACTCTAGTTCTGAACAAAATTGACAGTTAGCAGGCCAAGGTTACTGGAATACTGGACACAGAGAAACAAGTGAAGTCCTGAACAACGCTGACAGCAGGTTTACTGGAAGCCACAGACAAGTGAAGTCCTGAAGACCACTGACAGGCAGCAGGATTACTGGAAGCCACAAACAAACAGGTGAAGTCTTAAAGACTACAGTCAAGCAGCAGGGTTACTGGAAGCCCCAGGCAAGTAACTTAAGGACTAGAAACCACAGGCGAACAGGATACAACCTGGAGGCTGTGTATAGGTGACTCACACCACAATTGTGGATACCAGGGCTATGGGGTTCTCGGAGCCGAGCCCATAGATTTCTATGGGAGATGTCACTGGCAGCGGGACTCGGTCCGTGGCCCTGGCAGTCAAGCGATGGGGGATATTTACGGGGGATTATTAGGATAGGTAGTTTGTGACGCCACCTGTGGTATCTGATCAATTGGACCAGCGCTGCTATAAGGGTCTTCACAGGGGATGTTAGGGGGCAGCTGGGTGGTAAGTCTCCCACAGGTGAGACTGGTCCCTGGAAGTCTATGATGATGATGCAGGGTGTAGATAAGAATTCAGTCACACACAATGCAGCTTCTTTTCATACCTTTTACTTGAAGGTGTTTCAGCAAAATCCCGGAGAGCTGGTCGGGGTGGAGAATGCACATTCAGGTAACCGCTGAGCAGGTTAGAGGCCTCCTTTACTTCAATATGTATGTGAGTCCAACTTGCCTGAAGCGAAGTTAACTCTGTTATCTCCAGCTTTCTCAATAACTGACAAGCCCGGCCGACGTTGTGGTGGAGCCTTCTGAGTGGTGAGAACAGAGTCCTTCTATGCAGGGCCCTGCTAAAAGTCCCTGTCCCTCCTGACTCCGATTACGTATCGACACTTAGGGCTGCTCTCTGCGACCTGTAGTCCAGATGCCTCCGGTTTTCTTGTTACTATGCTTGAAACACTAGCAACGCCTCGGACTCCGGTGTCCGGCAATTTAGTGCAGGCAATCCAATACCTGAAGCACTTCTCTCTGTCTTCTCCACTATGCCCTTCGCCCTGCTCTCGCTCTTAGCATAAGCACTTGTAGCTTCGATGGTAATGTCAGCTTTCTCCAGAGCTCGCTGAGCAGCTCTCAGTATCCTCCTTGTTTCAGCTTCTGTTGAGGTACTGATTAAGGGTAGCTCTGACTAGGCTAGGATGATTCACTTCACCCGTACTAGCCTCCACTTCTTTGTCAGATGAGCTACGCTAGCTCTGCGAGGATTCAGTCCTCTCTCCTCTCCCTCCAAGTCCAGACTCCACTGGCACTGAACTGCACTGTCTGAAGACAGGGAACTGACTGACCTGAGCTCTTCTCAGACAGGAAACAGACTGCACTCTGCTACGTGTCACCCCCTCCTATACCCTGGTGGGTGTGTCTGAAAGGGTGAGTGACGTGAATAGATAACAAGCTTTTACGGTTACCTTCCTGTGCACTCTCCTGGATTTTATGTGTGCCTTACATAGCTGGGCCACACATAGGAACTGTGCACAGACCAACTAAACAAGTTACTAGGCAGTCTTAATACAATACCAACATACAGGTGTGTGTCTTAGGAGGCATTATATATGCTTAGTAAATATAAAACGTAGGAGCATGTTGTGCTACGTGGAAAGCCCGACGTGGAGCACAGGTGCGGGGCAGGTGCGTAACAGGTAACCTTATTACTCTTTGCAAAAAATAAGCAATGTTATAAAATACCAAATAAACCAATACTCACCAGTTATAACCCCTCTCAGATTCCAAATTGCAGTGATAACACACAGGACTGGAAGCAGCAGTAATGTCTCATTCTGCAAACCTGAGTCGTCAGGGTTGACACCTTGACCTTGAACATCCTTTCGACAACAAAAATCACAGACAACATATTTTACAGACACATTGAAAAAACTATAATGAACAATGAAGTTTATAAATGATAAATTGTCTATGACCAGAATAAGCAGCATTTACTGTGAACCAATCACGCAGGAACTAATATGTTTTTATGGACTGTTCATTTTTGGCTGCTAATCACTTGAACCAGTGATTGGCTGCAGAGTTTAGAGTTCAGTTGATATCACCAGAAGCAATGACGCCCTGTTCCAGTCACCTGAGTACTGTAGTCAGTCACTGGCCTCAGTTGTCGGATGACCGAAGAACTGGACGTCATCACTATCAGTCCTGGTGGAGGCCACTAGAACAAACCTTAGTGCGAGTCTCTCGCCTCAATACCCGGCACTGCCGCTGACACTCGGACCGGAGTGTTCAGCTGGATAGAAATACATGCAGCCACACACTCCGGTCCCGAGTGCCGTTGGCAGTGCCGGGTATTGAGGCATGAGACTTGCACGAGTTTCTCGCATTACGCTCGCAAGTGTGACCCTGGCCTTAGAAGGAGACATGATTGGAATATTGTATGTATACTATTGATATGCCATGCATTTTCCAGAGCTATGTTACTCTTGTTTGAGGTCTCGCACTCTTCTAAAAGCTGCAATAAGTATGAATTTAGAAATTGCTGCTCATATAACTCTGTTAATGTAAAACATATGGATCCTTATGGAGGAGATTGCATATGATGGAATAACTAATTTTAAGAAATGGTAAACTGTATTTAATTCTGCAAAATATTCTCATTTTCTTTAGTCCCCAAGAAGTGAAACACTTGCCAAACTAAGAAACTAAGCATTTAGAGACAGAGGTGAGAGTTTTACGCCTCTAGTGGTTTCTACATTCTTGCATAAATGTGACCTGTCTGTGACTCTGACGCAGATCGTCTAATCACTCAAAAATGTCTTCTTGTCAGTTGTTCTATAATGCATTGGAGTTTACCCCTGACTATGGTTCCACGGTCCGGAACCATAGCGCTTTGGACGGAGCGGAAATTCCGCTCCGTCTAAGCCCCGCCCCCTTTCTGACGCGCGCACTTTCCGGAGGTGTTCAGGACACCTCCGGAACACCTCCGGAAAGAGCGCAGGGCTACATAGCCCTGTGTTAATTCTGTTGCGCGACAACACCGTCGCCGCAATACGCGGAGGACATGCTGCGGTCTAAAAAGACGCGCCGCATGTCCGTTTTACGCAGGTTTGCCACCCGCGTATTGTTACGCATGGTGGAGACGGATTCTTGAATCCCTCCACTATGCTGTAACATCTGGACGCTGCGTGTTTGGCGCTGCGCCAGCGCACAGCGCAAACACGCAGCGTTTCCTGACCGTGGAAACTCACCCTGAGTGATCAGAAAATGTGGTTGGAGCAAGAGCTGGGACTCTACATATTTTTAGCTTGTGAATACAAAGCACTGAATAACCTTCTGCCCCCATCCACTAGAAGTACAAACAACCTCCGCCCAGCACTCCATTAACCAAGGCTCTCTTTATTCTCTACATATATAAAATTGTCATGTACTTTCTTTATCCTAAGCTAAAACAGTTTTCTCATTTTTACAGCTCATTTAGATGCAAAAGTCAACTATAAAAAAAAATGTAAAGGAAACTGGGCCTTTAATCTAAGAGTGTGACTGACGAAACAGCTATGAACATCTTGACATTGGAAAAAATTATTTGCACATATGTTATTGGTTTCAGACTGCAGTTGTCATTCCTTTGCAGACCCCCAGTCTGATCCTTTTCTTTTATTTTCAGAGCCCCTGTTATGCAAGTTGCATTCAGGTTCAAGTTTCAGAGTTTATTGCTGTAAGAGAGTCCATTCCAGTAACATAGTCTGGATGTGAGGTTTTTGTGTTTCTTACAGTAAAATAGGCTGGATGACAAGTCTGTGTATCCAAGGGCTTCTGTTTTAAGTAGCTCATACATCAGCACAGCTTCTACATTGTTCTGATTTCCTCTTAATGTGTTTTTCTTGTTTTCTATACTTTTTTTTATCCTGACATCCCTGAGACTCAGCATGCTTTCTCCCCTATCTACATTGTGGAGACTTGTCTACACTCCATCCCTTTCTCTGCTGCTATCTCAAGGCCATATTACAGTTCAAGTATGGACCGTGAGTCAAGGAAAGTCGGCGGGTCTCCTTACCCGAACATGACATCTTCATAGTCAGGAAATGAGCAGCTGGTCTGTGAATGAGACCTAACACTGGGAGAAGAAAGGGGTAGTGCAGAGAGGGTCTTCAGAATCTGGAGTTGAAGCCCTCTTGGATCGTTAACAGTTTTACAGCACATTCAGATATAAGACTCACAGACACTCTGCAGCAGCAAAATGAAAATATTTAATGAAGACTACTTAGAAGGTTGCTTACTTTTACATTTAGGAAGTAAATTCGCAAAAAAAGATAAAAAATTATGTGTGAAAGTATAGTTTTCCTTGATGGAAGAGTTTTCGCGTGTCAATTTGGCCACACAAGGGAATAGTGGCTGCAAAGTTTTTTTTCATTATTTTATTTCCCTTCTCCGTTGCAGAGATATTAGCTTGTAAAGTTTATATTATAATTTATAATAAGTCCAAAAGGGCATTAGCAGAGATTCTTCTCTGAGGGCTTGTGCTTGAAAAAAAGAACACGCACCAAGATAAGCTTAGAGCAGGCTTTCTGCTGTGTGAGACATGTAATGATAGACAGCTCTCTGTCCTGACCTCTGCAGCTAATATGTAGAACAGTGTTGGGCAATTAATTTTCCCGTGGGGCCACATGGGAGACTGTTACTGTTGTGGAGGGCCAAACCAATAGGCTGAAATAAATTCTGCTCAATATTAATATTAGCATATCAATTACAATTAATATTAATATAAAATAATTATATATCTTCATATTGAGCAGAATTAAGTATGCTGCCACCCGATATATAACCTATGAGCCCACACACTGTCCCTACATACAGTATGATCCCACACACATCCCCTACATACAGTATGAGTCCTCATATAGCCTCTATATATACAGTATGAGCTCCAATACAGTCCCCTATATACTGTATGAACCCCCCCATAGCCCCCATATGCAGTATGTCCCCCTCATAGTCCCCCATATACAGTATGAGCACATACACAGTCTCCCTAAATACAGTATAAGCTGTTGTGAACACTCTGTATCTGACTTCTGAGTTTGGGCTCCCCCTGGTGGCTGCTAATAGTAATGAAGCTGCTTTGGCTAACAGAAGTTCATCACCTGGGGACGATGACTGGCAATCAGGTGTTTCTGACTGGGCAGATTTAAGTGAGCAACCTTCCCATGATCCTTGTCGGTGATTTGTTGCTTCCTGATCTCTTTTGGAAGTCAGCTTGCTTCCTGCTCTGTCCTGCAACTTTCAGATAAGTTTTGCTGTTTATTTCTGTGGCATTTGTTTTTGTCTATCTTAGTTTTCTGCCCTCCTGGAGTTAGTACAGCCAGGTTCCCCTGCGGGGGCCTGCGCTGGACTCTGTTTCTCATTTGCCACTGTATGTATTTTCAGTTCCCTGTTATTTCAGTATCTGCTGATTTACTACCAGTTCACACCAGAGTGCTGATCTAGCAGGGGAGAGATCGTGTGGTCTCAGTATTTTTGTATATCAGACGTGTTGGAGTTTTTCTTAGAGTTTTTACTGGATTGCAGACAGTATTCTTTCCTGTCCTGTTCTATCCAGACAGTTTGGGCCCCAGCATTTGCTTACTCTATTTTCTGCCTGTGTTTGTATTTCATCTTGTCTCACCGCCAATATATGTTTGGGGGCTACCTATTCCTTTGTGGGCTCTACTCCTGGGCAGTTAGCTTTCCCCTTTCTCTCTTTAGGCTTAGTTAACTCTCTGGCTGTGTCGAGGCGTCTAGGGCACCGTAGGCACGTCCCACGGCTGCTTCTAGTTGTGCTGTCAGTTTAGGGGTCTGCAATCCGCTAGTTACCAACCTCTCTGGGTGTCTGCTTGCCTAGGCTATTTTGGCTACTGTCCTCCTCGGCTACCAAATCATAACAATAAGCTCTCCAAAACACCCCCTTATAGTATGAGCCCCTACATAGTACCACTATATACAGTATAAGCACCCCGTTTACAGTGAGCTCCTATATAATCCCTCTGTATTCAATATGAGCACCTAAATTGCCCCCTATATGCAGTGTGAGCCCCCATAGCCTCCTATATACAGTATGAGCCCCCATATAGCCCTTTATATACCATGTGAGCCCCCACATAGCCCCTATATACAGAGTGAGCCCCCACATAGCCTCTCTTTATACAATATGAGCCCTCACATAGCCTCTCTATATAAAGTATGAGCCCCCACATAGCCCCAATATACAGTATATTGTATAGAGGCTGCTGCCTGACACTGAAGATTAGCTTCTAATTCTCTTCAATAGTAGTTGAGCTGCAGTATGCCGCAGTGGCCACTAAATGGCATAATGGAGCTGTGCTGTTCTGCTCCCTACACGTTTACATCCAGCTGCCATAGGTGTTAACAGCTAATCAGTGGGGGTGCCATGAGTCAGTCCCCCACCGATCTTATAGTGATGATCTATCCTAGCAACAGGTCATCAATATCAATGTAGTGGAAAACCCATTTATAAGAAACAGCATACTCTGCCGCAATCTCTCTGTGCCTCCTCTTGTTTTGCTGCATTGGCAACCTTTATTTGTTCTACTATAAATGTCTCGCCCATTTATTTTCTGGCTCTCTCACAAAACAGAAACCTGACAACTTATAGGAGGATCTAATGGTTTCACAGGTTTGTAGATCAAAAATAAGAATATTGATCAGATCCATTATTTAGCGGAACCCACAAAACGATTATATCTGCAAGTCATTGTCTATGGAGTATTCGTATTATCATATCCAACACGGTATATATTTCACTTTTAATCTTTGTTTTGTTGTTTTCTGTCTGTTTACTCATTTCCAGCAGGAAAGCAAAAGATCAATACATCTTTCTTTTCACCTCTGCATAGCTGCCAGCAGTCCACTCCACACTAATCTCATTACCCATGTATAAAAGATGAAAAGTTCTCAACTTGGGGAACAGTCTTCAAAAACGATATCTTAATTCCATTCTTAAGAAATTGATATTGTCATAATTTTTTTGCATTCTCATATTCAAAAAAAAATTGTAAGAAACGTTGTAGGCTATACTGTAGATGCATTTACTTAGACATTTCAAGACCATTAACATCTGTATAGGTGGAGCATTGTCCTTTTTACTCTCCAAATTGACAGTTGTATCTTAATTTTATTATCTAGAGCAGGGGTCCACAACCCATGGAGCCACAGGTGCTTGCGCCTGTCTGCCAGCATTGTTCATTAGCTTCAGGTATTGCAAATGGCTATGAAGACCAGGTCTCCATATGGTGACTTTTGTGAGTAGCTTCACAAGAAAAAAAGGAATTGTTTAGCTCAAAAGTTTACATACCCCAACAGAATTTTTGCTTTCTTGGCCTTTTTTCAACGGATCTACGGAAAAAGATGGTTGAACTGTATAAAACAGGTAAGAGATACAAAAAGATACTCAAGGAATTGATAATGCCAGTCAGCAGCATTCAAACTGTGATTAACAAATTGAAAATCAGGGGCTCTGTAAAAACAAAACGACGGTCAGGTAGACCTACAAAACTTTCGTCCACAACGGCCAGGAAAATTGTTCGGGATGCAAAGAAAAACCCACAAATATTATCAGCTGAAATACTGGACTCTCTGAAAACTAGCAGTGTGGCTGTTTGATGCACAATAAGGAGGCACTTGAAGAAAAATAAGCTGCATGGTAAAGTCGCAATAAGAAAGCCATTACTGCACAAATACCACAAAGTATCTTGCCTACAATATGCAAAACAGAACAGAGACAAGCCTCAAACCTCTGGAACAAGGTAATTTGGAGTGATGATACCAAAATTTAACTTTTTGGCTACAGTCATGGCCAAAAGTTTTGAGAATGACACAAATATTAATTTTTACAAAGTCTACTGCTTCACTTTTTCTAATGGCAATTTGCATATACTCCAGAATGTTATAAAGAGTGATCAGCTTAACAGCAATTACTTGCAAAGTCAATATTTGGCTAGAAAATGAACTTTATCCCCCAAAACACATTTCAACATCATTGCAGCCCTGCCTTAAAAGACCAGCTAACCTCTTTTCAGTGATTGCTCCATTAACACAGGTGTGGGTGTTGATGAGGACATGGCTGGAGATCAATCTGTCATGATTAAGTAAGAATAACACCACTGGACACTTTAAAAGGAGGCTGGTGCTTGGCATCATTGTTTCTCTTCTGTTAACCATGGTTATCTCTAAAGAAACACGTGCAGTCATCATTGCAATGCACAAAAATGGCCTAACAGGGAAGAGTATCGCAGCTAGAAAGATTTCACCTCAGTCCACTATCTATCGCATCATCAAGAACTTCAAGGAGAGAGGTTCCATTGTTGCCAAAAAGGCTCCAGGGCGCCCAATAAAGACCAGCAAGCGCCAGGACCGTCTCTTAAAAGTGTTTCAGCTGCGGGATCGGGCTACCAGCAGTGCAGAGCTTGCTCAGGAATGGCAGCAGGCAGGTGTGAGTGCATCTGCACGCACTGTGAGGCAGAGACTCTTGGAGCAAGGCCTGGTCTCAAGGAGGGCAGCAAAGAAGCCACTTCTCTCCATAAAAAACATCATGGACAAACTGATATTCTGCAAAAGGTACATGCAGTAGACTGCTGAGGACTGGGGTAAAGTTATTTTCTCTGATGAATCCCCTTTTTGATTGTTTGGGACATCAGGAAAACGCCTCATTCGGAGAAGACAAGGTGAGCGCTACCACCAGTCTTGTCTCATGCCAACTGTTAAGCATCCTGAAACCATTCATGTGTGGGGTTGCTTCTCAGCCAAGGGAATCGGCTCTCTCACAGTCTTGCCTAAAAACGCAGCCATGAATAAAGAATGGTACCAGAATGTCCTCCAAGAGCAACTTCTCCCAACCCTCCAAGAGCAGTTTGGCGATCAACAATGCCTTTTCCAGCATGATGGAGCACCTTGCCATAAAGCAAAGGTGATAACTAAATGGCTCAGGGAACAAAACATAGAGATTTTGGGTCCATGGCCTGGAAACTCCCCAGATCTTAATCCCATTGAGAACTTGTGGTCAATCATCAAGAAACGGGTGGAAAACAAAAACCTAAAAATTCTGACAAAATGAAAGCATTGATTGTGCAAGAATGGACTGCTATCAGTCAGGATTTGGTCCAGAAGTTGATTGAGAGCATGCCAGGGAGAATTGCAGAGGTCCTGAAGAAGAAGGGTCAACACTGCAAATATTGACTTGCTGCATTAACTCATTCTAACTGTCAATATAAGCTTTTGTTACTCATATGTTTGCAATTATTATATTTCTGTCTGTGATAAAAACATCTGTCAAACACACATAAAAACCAGAGGGCAGTAGATCATGTGAAAATATAATATTTGTGTCATTCTCAAAACTTTTGGCCATGACTGTACAATCATAAACGTTACAATTGGAGAGAGGTCAACAAGGTCTATGATGAAAGGAACACCATTCCTATTCTAAAGCACGGAGGTGGATTTTTGATGTTTTGGGGATGTGTGAACTACAAAGGCACAGGAAACTTGTCAAAGTTGAAGGAAAGATGAATGCAACACGTTATCAGCAAATACTGGAGGCAAATTTGCAACCATCAGCCTGGAAGCTGCACATGGGACGTGCTTGGACATTTCAACAAGACAATGATCCAAAACACAAGGCCAAGTTGACCTGTCATTGGCTACAACAGAACAAAGTGAAGGTTCTGGAGTGGCCATCTCAGTCTCCTGTCCTCAATATCATTGAGCCACTCTGGGGAGATCTCAAGCGCGCAGTTCATGCTAGACATCCCAGGAATTTACGGAACTGGAGGCTTTTTGCCAAGAAGAGTGGGCAGCTTTACCATCTGAGAAAATAAAGAACCTCATCCACAACTACCACAAAAGACTTCAAGCTGTCATTGATGTTACAGGGGGCAATACACGGTATTAAGAAATGGGGTATGTGAACTTTTGATCAGGGTCATTTGGATGTTTTGGGTTGTTATTATGATTTAAAAAGAGAAAACACAGTAGTTTGACAATAAATGGCTTCACCCAACCACTAACCATGAGTGGAGAAAAAGTTTCAGTGTTATTCATATTCTCTGAAAAAAGGCCAAGAAAGCAAAAATTCTGCTGGGTATGTAAACTTTGGAGCACAACTGTATATGCAACAATGCTCCATGGGTAAAGGTATGAAAATAAGCTCTCCTCCATCAGAAAGTTGATTTTCTAGTGCCACTTAATGGAGGTAGTTATCTTAACAGTCAATGTCTGACCCGTTAAACAGCCTTGCCATGTGAATTAACATATTTAACCAAACCAGGGAAAAGATCCTCATCTACAGACAGCTGTATGGCTTTTTAGCCCCATATAATGCATTGCAGAGTAGCAGTTGTCTGGGTTTAGGGTCTTTAACAGACGTCTAAGGAGTACTATTTTTCATTTTGTAGACCTCTATCTTGCGATACTTACAGGCCAGGCAGTACTTCCTGGAAAAAGTGTATGCAAAGTAGCTCTTCTCCAGAAGGAAGAAAGCTGTCTTTTTATTACCACTTATTGGAGTTAGCTACCCTTTGTGTATGTATTTGTGGCCTCACTACTCAATCATATATTCTTCTCCTGATTCTGGTTGGATCAGCTATGTATCTCATATGTTTGGAGGCCTTCCAACCTTTCTTCAAAAAGAAATGTCAGAGAAAAGAGAGATTGGTGGGAATGCTGGATTTCAACATGCCAAGTCCCTTGTTTTCTTATGATATCAGTCACTACAAGAGATGATTAGCATTGGGGTAATCCCTTCTCTCCAGACTTGGATAGGCATGCATTTTGAATGTAGGTGAGGAAAAATAGCTGTTGGCTTCAATAAGGTTATCAATATACATCCCAAGACTAGAGTATTTCAAGGTTGGTGTTCTCAAAGGTCCTGGAAGGAGGTATTGAATGGTCTTCACTAATGTCACAGTTAACACAAAGGACTTTTTTCAGTTATTCCTGATTGCCCATCTAGAAGAGAATCCAATTGAAACCCACCGTTCCCTATCTCTCCTCCCTTGACATAGGAGGCAGGTTTGACCATCTTTTGTGTGTATGATCAGTAATAAAAAGTTTTGTATATTTTTTATTATTATGAGACAAGAATATTTCTGGTAAAACATATAGATGTAGGACACCGCCATGAGCTCATAAGGCCATGCTAAGTCCAAGGTATATCCAAGCTATACAAACATCAATAAATGATCAAAGGGGTTGGCCTTTGCCACATTACCATTATTTTCTCATATGTGCTGGAAACAAGATATAAAGTACTCTCTAATATAGTTATTCCAGGTTCAGCACCGATGTCCTCCAAAAGAAGTGACGAATCCCTATTGAAAGAGTGGATTATAGTACTAGATACCACTACCAAAATCATCACCTTATCCTGTATTATGATGAGAGAATATTATGTATTTATGATTGTTGTTCACATTGTATTTTTATTGTAATGTCTTCAACAGGTCTCACCATGAAGAATTACATAGTTTTTCTTCTCGCATCAACCATTTTCTCCTTCACCAGCTCACAAGATGCTGCGGAGGAGGTGAGAAACTTTTATGTCTACGACCAATAAATATTCTGTATGTCAGCATTGTAACAAATCGCAACGAATATGTAATCAAATTACTGACTCAATGCTGTGGAATAGAAGGTGACACACTGGCCTTAGATGCTGCGCGTACAATATGCCAACCTAATGTATGGTTCAAAGACATAAGCCAACCCAATGTACTATATGTTTAGAAGAAGCACGCCAACTCAATGTATGGTTGGAAGAAATATGCCAACCTGATCTGATGGATTGTTGGAAGAGCCATGCCAACCTTTACGGTTAGAACTTATGAAAACATGCAAACCCAATGGAAGGTTAGCCAAATTAATGATGTATGGTTGGAAGAAAAAAGTAGTATAGTTATTACACAAATATTAGAAGCTGATCTACAGTACATGGCAGTAGCCTCTAAACAGTGTGACGGATCAGTTGTGTGCCGCTCTGTATAATGGATGCAACTCTGCACTGCCAGAGGTGATAACAAATGATTAATGGATAGAATAATTCATCAATATCAAAGTGGTAGAAAACCCCTTTAATGCAAAACTGCACCATTATCAGTCATCCTCAGTTCCATCATGAATCATTTTGTGGTGTTTTTTATTAATTAAAAATATGCGACGGATTAAAAAGTGATAAAAATTTGTCCCCCACCAAAACACAAACAAACAAAAAAACAACAACTCACCTTGCCCAGGATTAAAAAAAAAAAAAAAAGCGCAGTCTTTCAGTAAGAGTTCCTGACCTGTTCTTTAGTTTTTGTATATTATTGTATTAGGTTACGGTAACACGTTCAGTATTTGGTCAGTATGTTACATCAGTATTTGTAAGCCAAAACCAGGAGGAAAAGTATAATAGAAACACATCACCACTTCTGTATTTTTGACCCACTCCTGGTTTTGGCTTACAAATACTGGTGTAAAACACTGACCAAATACTGATGGTGTGACCACAGCCTTACAATTCAACTCCACTGAAGTAAAGTCTGTGCAGCAAAATCTCAAACAACCTTGGAGATTTGTACTGCAAAATCAGAAGAAAACAGCTTTGAGTTGTAATAATTCACCTTAATTATGTTTTGGTTTTTTTTTAATTCTGGCATTAGCATTTATGTTTGGATATGGTAGAGAAATTTTACTGGAGTAATAAGTCTATTCATATACAATGGTGAGACATACACCAATGGGGCAAAACATGAACGCCCTCTGTCTAGAATTGTGTACGTTCTCCTCGTGAGCCCAAATCAGCTTTGACTTGTCAGGGTGTGAACTCTAAAAAGCCTGTGCAGGTGGCCTCAGGTATCTGAAGTCAAGACATTAGCAACAGACCCTTATGGTGTCGACATGTTGGCAGCAGATCCTTTAAAGTGGTTGCCCAATTTCATCATTTTAACCCCTTCACGATTTTCCTTTTTTTCCCTCCTCTTCTTCCAAGAGCCATAACTATTTTTTCGTCAATATAGCCGTATGATAACTTGTTTTTTGCGGGAGAGTTTTAGTTTTGAATGACATCATTCATTTTATCATGAGATGTACTGGAAAGCGGGAAAAAAATTTAAAGTGCTGTGAAATAGTAAAAAAAAAATGCAATTCCACAATTGTTTTTTGAATTTTTTTTACCTTGTTCACTATATGGTAAAAATGACCTGGCAATATGATTTTCTAGGTCAGTATGAGTACATAGATACCAATTATGTATTTTTTTTATTCAAGTGATGAAGAAAAATTCAGAAATTTGTAAGATATTTTGAGCTTATTTTTCGCACCCTTTTTACTACCATTTTTGCGTATTTATGGTGTTTTGATCACCTCTTTTATTTATTTTATATTTGTATTGCATTTTATTGCCAAAGAAATGTAACTAACTTTTTTTGTTATGTCTTTTACTGATTGCGTTAATTTACTTTATATTTTGTTAGATCAGACTTTCATGAATGCAGTTATATTAAATATATGGTTTCTTTTTAAAAAAATATTGTTTTATTTTTAATGGGGTCAATGGGCTGATTTGAACTTGTGTATTTTTTTTTTTTTTTTATAAATTTCATATTTTTTAAAACTTTTTTTTCCACTTTCTACTGTATTTAATAGTCCCGTTAGGGGACTTGAAGCTGCGATCTTCCGATTGCTTGTGCTATGCATAGCTGTGCATCAGCTCTACTATGTATAGCAGAAATCATGATCTTTTATGAACGTCAGCCACGGGCCGGCGTTCACAGGAAAATTATAATGCCCGACATGGAGGTCATCAGCAGACCCCCGGCTGTAATGACAAACCATCGGCATCCCACGATCACATCCCGGGTGCTCCGATATGGACGTGGAATGACGCACTCCCTGCCTGCGCTCGTTGAATGACAATCTCAGAAATTGACAGTGGGATTCAACGGGTTAATGGCCACAGGTGGAGCTTTGCTCCACTAGCAGCTGTTATAGGCACATGATGGCTGATCAAATCAGCCATCATGTGCAGGGAAAATTGTGGACTCCATGTGCGAACCCCCATCAAAGGTAAGGGCATGACTTTTGGCGTACATGTATGCCAAAAGTCGTGAAGGGGCTAACAAATGTGTTGGGGGCATGGTTTTGTGGTGCTTGCTAATATATAAGTATTAGAGGTTCTCCTCCATTGTGAAGGTTGCCTATTAGCTAATGCAGCCTTCATCACAGACTTCACAACTCTTCTGTTCTCAAAATGGTTGTCGACAGAGTAGTATGGGACTAGACATGTCCATCAGCCTCCTACAACTGAAAAACACTGGTCATGGGAAAGTTATTTTCCAAGTTTAAAGCTGATGGACAGGTCTGGTCACATACAGCTCCATCAAGGAACATTTTGAGAACAGGAGCTATGCAGTCTGTGAGTGTGGAGAGCCTGTGATACTTATATAATAGTCAGTGCCAGGAAATCATTTTTCCAACAAACCTGTTAAAATAGAGGAGTCAACTCCTTCAAGTCGTGCAAGTTGTGAGGAGAGGTCTCCATGAATTGGACTTGTTTTTCCTACACATCCCATAGATGCTTGATTAGATAGACTTTTGTGGGACAAGTCATCACCTTGAGATTCATCATGTTCCTCAAACCATTCTGGAACAATTTTTGAGCATTGTGTCCGGGTGCAATCTCGCTAAAGGAGGCCACTGATTTTAGGGAATAATTCTGCCATATAGGGGGGTACTTGATCTGCAACATTGTTTAAGTAGATGGTATGTCTAAAGGTACTGCCACACTTAGCGATCTCGTTAGCGATCTCGATAACGACGCAAGCTAACGAGATCGTTGGTGTGATCTCTTTTAGGTCGCTAGTAGCTGCCAAACAGGAGATCTCATAAACGACTCATCAGCGGTCAGCGATCTCTTTAACGACTTTGGCGGTCGTTAGGATCTGTCATTAGCATGTACTGAGCGCTTCTGATTCATAGGAATTTCCAGCATCGCTCCTGCTCTCTGCGTCCTGCTAGCCTGCTTTGCAACTTCTGCGATCCACTCCGTGAAGCTAAAAACAGTCATATGCGTCACAAACGAGGTCGCTCGTCGTTCGCAAAAGGTGCCAAACACAGCGATTCAGGCTCACCAGCGGGACGCCAACGATCAAAAAACGGTCCAGAACGCTAGTGAACGATCAGCGACATCACAGCAGGGGCCACATCGTTGCTACATGCCACACACAACGAGGTCGCTAACGAGATCACTAAATAGTGACGTTTTAGTGATCTCGTTAGCGTCTCGTTAGTGATCTCGTTTAGTGTGGCATACCCTTAACACCTTATTACCATAAGTAACTCTTCTATGGGATAGGACAAGACAGGCTAGTCATGGTCCCCCATGTGGATTAATGAGCTCTGGGTGTTCATCATGACCCCATCATTGATTGACCATTTGTCCTTCCTTGAATCACTTTTGTTAGTTAACAACCACTGCATACCGACTAAACCAAGTGTTTTGGAGATGCTCTGACCCTTCATAATTTGGTCCTTGTTAAAGTCACCCAGATCGTTACACTTGTCCATTTTCCCTGCATCTTACACATCAATTTTGACAACTTAACTGTTCACTGTTTCCTAATATATCTCACCCCTTGACAGGTGTCATTCTTACAAGATAATCAATGTTATTCACTTCACCAGTCAGTGGTATGATTCTGAACATTGTGTCTGATCAATGTATATTAGCGACAAAATGAGAGGAAAATTGTATTCACTTTTCTTCTAGCACTGGTGGGTGTGATTCGTCTCTAACTACAATACTCCCTGGCAATCTGCTGCTTGGTATAGGGAGGAAATGTTTGCTAATAATTTGTTTTTTGGGAAGAATTAGCTCTTAAAAGCACACATTTACACTCCTCCGTATTCAATGATTGACAATAGGCACAAACCTCAACACATAATGGCATAATCTGGCGGGTGCCGAGAATTATGCTTCAGTTGCCTGAATGTAGGTACTTGACACTGCTCCAATATTTCTGATTGTTGTTAGGATTATCACTGGCAGAACAGCAATGATAAAGAATGGACAGAAATTCTAATGTTGCTTCTGCTATGTTAGCAATTAACATGCTGTGCATTAGTTCCTAACATTAATCCTTTCTGAAAGAAATCATGAAATTCAATTTATATTGTGTATATTTCAACATATTATCCTGGGTTGAATAAAATGGTCTCTGTTGTTTTTACAAACTTTCCATTAGTACAGGCGAATACATTTTTCTAATAGATCTTATCAGAAAAAATTGCTTCTTTCTCCACTTATGAGCCACTTCACCCCCCCTAGCCCTCTAACTTATTATCCACACTTGGCCAAACCACTATGTCTGTCAGCACAGTGAGGTGACATGTTACAGCTCTCATACAGTACGCTATGGAAAGGGAAGTAGGAGTGAGGAGCACTCAGCACACCAACGCATACACAAACTTGTGCAGGAGTTTCAAATAAGTATTATAGCTCAGTACAGTGCTGGATTCACAGTCACACAGCTCAGTACTGCTGTATGACATCCTCCATGCTACTGTATATTGTATTTCATAATGTTGCTGCTTCTGAACATGTGCTACACATAGAAACAAGAGCAGGAATCCATCGCTCTCTGTGCTTGGTTTGTAGTCTTCTCCCACTAGATCAGAGAAGACTGAAAATAAGAGATACTAGTTGTCCTATACAAGGGAATTAGAGAATCTTCAACATTTTCAAGACACCAAATATTCAATTAGAAGAAATCCCTGCAATACTTACTATTATTAAGTAATCTAATAGAGATAAAAAGTTATAAAATTTATAAACAAATTACATTCAAAATATTTTAACACACATTGTAGAAAATCTAGGACATTGCTTTCTATGTAATAATATCTTCCGTTCGTGGTCACAGCCTATGTACAAAACAGCTAGTACAGAACTATTGAATATGTCCGTCTTTTAAAGATGATGGGGCACAGATTAGTCTCTTCCATCAGCAGACAATTGGGTAAAAAATGCACAGTTTTGGTGGTCATCATTCCAGAAAAAAATGGTTTCTTGGAACCTGGTGAGGGGGTACAACAGACAAGAAATGTGGAATGGCATATAGTGAGGGCAAGTAGAGAACACCAATGGCAATGGTTCTCAGGGTGGTAGTAAGGTAAGAAAACACTGTGGTTACATTGTACTGTATATATTAATATAGTAAGGCCGAAAAAGACATTTGTCCATCCAGTTCAGCCTATATTCCATCAGAATAAATCCACAGATCTACGTCCTTCTATAGAACCTAATAACTGTAAGATACAATATTGTTACGCTCCAGGAAGACATCCAGGCCTCTCTTGAACCCCTCAACTGAGTTCGCCATCACCACCTCCTCAGGCAAGGAATTCCAGAGTCTCACTGCCCTAACAGTAAAGAATCCTCTTCTATGTTGTTGGAAAAACCTTCTCTCCTCCAGACGCAGAGAATGCCCCCTTGAGACCGTCACCTTCCTTGGTATAAACAGATCCTCGGAGAGATATTTGTATTGTCCCCTTATATACTTATACATGGTTATTAGGTCGCCCCTCAGTCATCTTTTTTCTAGACTAAATAACCCTAATTTTGCTAATCTCTCTGGGTATTGTAGTTCCCCATCCCCTTTATTAATTTTGTTGCCCTCCTTTGTACTCACTCTAGTTCCATTACATCCTTCCTGAGCACTGGTGCCCAAAACTGTACACAGTGCTCCATGTGCGGTCTAACCAGGGATTTGTACAGAGGTAGTATAATGCTCTCATCATGTGTACCCAGACCTCTTTTAATGCACCCCATGATCCTGTTTGCCTTTTTTGTGTGGATAACTTTATTTTTTAGAAACTTCAAGTGACCATACAGGATAGTGACTATGATAGCTGTACACAGAGTAACAAACCCAACATGTATGTTACCCAACAAGTAAACTTCCATAGTTATGTAGACAGGGGTGGACATACTATTGGTGCAACATGAGCAGCCACACGGGGACCCAAGAAGTAAGGGGGCCCACTACCACCTCTAATAATGTAAAAGTATCTTAGTATAGTAGTCTGTACTGCAAATACAAGTTGTGTAAGGTAGTTTTTGGGGGTGAATGACTAGGTAAATGGATAATTAGACACAAGTTGGAGAGTTTGTTCTACTTGCTTTTCAGAGCTGTTGGAAAGACAGGCTTCATTACATTGAAGGGGTTGTATATCTCACCTCAAGAGTGATGTGTGACATTGGCAATTTGTGTATTATCTTCTGCAATATTCTGATTTCATCAGTTCAGTCATCTTCTCACTGTGTTTTCTGGTTTTCCATGGCTATCGTGTCATTCTTGATGACATTCAGCCAATGGACCTTTAGTCTCCCGTTTCCTTTAACCACTGACCATTCCGAATAGCATTTCCTTTTCTAATGATTTTGCCCTCATCACATGTCCAAAATAGGTCAGTTTTTGTCTATATTTCTGCTAAATTACATTAATGTAATTGCATATTTGTCCTATTTCATAGGTCCCCACTGCTGTAGAAGAGGAAGAGGATCCATTCTACAAGAGTCCACTCAATAAACTTGCTTCTTCTGCATCCAACTTTGCCTATGATCTTTATCGTGCTCAGTCAAACAAAAATCCAAATAGCAATATTTTTATGTCACCACTGACTATTGCTACAGCCCTTTCCAGCATTTCCTTGGGTGGGTTGGACCTTCCAGAAAAAAAAAGTATATTTTTTTAAGGATGGGCAGATGGCAACTTTGCCTGGGAATTGTGAAACATTTGATTGACAAAGTCCTCTCCTGTTTTGGAAAGCTAAGTGACAACCAATATTGAAATTAAAGTCATTTTAAAAAATAAAAAACACGTCTTAAAGATGCCTAAAATTGTTTTTTGTGTGAGTCATTATCCAAATTGATGATCTGTGACATAAATAATGTGTTATATTATACCATTTGACAGGAAATCTCTATGGCTTCTTTCTAAAGATAACCCCCCCCACCTCTCCTCAAAAAAAAAAATGAGCATATACTCTACAGCAAATAAATAAGTAAATAATAAAATAATAGTAGTACTGTATGTATAAATAACAGAGGATACTTAGTTAACGCTATTTTCATCAAAAATGGATAAAAGCCATTCACCACGACAAGGTGTACCACCGGGACGGCCTAATCTGTCTCTAGAAACCTTAAACAACCTTTACCATTAAAACCTTACTATGTGTCAAATGATGTCAGTGTGAATAAGGACAGAGAACAAGACACCTTCGGTGCTCAAAACATGACACTTCTGGTATAATTGAATAGAATCAAAGGTTTTTAATTCACAGCCGACAAATGAGAATGACGCAACATAGTTTCCAATGTTTCGGCACTTAGGCCTTTATCTGGGATATCTGTCCCAGGGTGCGTCAGTGTTTGTGGTCTGCTTGATACTAGAACCTTTGATTCTATTCAATTATACCTGAAGTGTTATGTTTTGAGTGCCAAAGGTGTCTTCTGGAAATTGATTGCTATTTACCTTTTGAGCACCCACGTCCACAAATAGGAGTGCAAAAACCTCGGACCACTTCTACTAAGTACAGAGCAGGACAGGGTCCCAACTAAGACATCCATCCATAGGAAGCCATACAGATGAAATACTTAGCTCAGAAACGTGGGCCACGCACAAGTTTGTACAAAGTACAAGAGATTACAGCAAAACCAAATAAATGAGCCGGACTATGAGCTAAGTATTTCATCTATATAGCTTGGGGTGGCCCACTTGGAACACTGTCCTGTTCTCTCCTAATTCACATTGATGTCATTTGACACATAGTAAGGTTTTAACACTAGAGACAGGTTAGTCCGTCCCAGTGGGTAAACCTTGTTATGGTGGGATGGCTTTTAAGCTTTTGTTTCTTTATATAATAATAATCTTTATTTTTATATAGCACTAACATATTCCACAGCGCTTTTTACAGTTTGCACACATTATCATCACTGTCTCCGATGGGGCTCACAATCTAGATTCCCTATCAGTATGTTTTTGGAGTGTGGGAGGAAACCCACGCAAACACAGGGAGAACATACAAACTCCTTGCAGATGTTGTCCTTGGTGGGACTTGAACCCAGGACTCCAGCGCTGCAGTGCTATCCACTGAGCCACCGTGCTGCCCTTTATATAAAAACAAGGTTAACTAACTGCCCTCTATTATTTGCCCGTGCTATTATTCTTTACTTATTTATTTGCTGTAGGGTATATGCTCATTTTGCTTTGTTTTTTATTCTTAGGTTTTGTCTCTGAAATGCCCATAGTGTGAATGTTCTTTCTAAAGATGCCAGAAGAGACATGGCGGAATAACAGTAGGAGATTGTAGGAGAATGGGTAAAGGAAATATTTTAGATTTACAATTTTAGGCCCTTAAAAAAAGGATTGTCACCATGCTTTTCAAAATATAAGAATTAGTACTGATACATGTATCATATATTCCTATTATAAAAATCTAAAACTTAGTAATAAACTTTTTTAAATTCCCACCAATGTCCCCATATCAACCTTATTATTCTGGGTGCCCAGCACCTCTATGTTTAGACCTGTGCAGGAGAGAGGAGACTCCTGTGTCAGCACATCATTAACGCTGTGTGAGAAGTGGCTGGCTAACTGCTCATATCGGTAGCTTAGACACCCCGCCCGTTTGGATGATGACCAATGCACAGAGTAGGGGGCTAACTCAGTTATTGAAATGAGCAAATAGCCAGTCCTCTTAAAGCGTAGCTCACATTATGTGCTGGTATAGCAATTTCCTGAGCGGAACACTGAGCCAAAAGTGACGCTGCGGGGATCTGGGACTGGGGCCTACATTGGGACATCGGTGATCAATTAGACGTATTAGTAAGTTTTATGTATTTCTAGTAGAAACATATTGGAATATAATTGTTTTAAAGTGAAACCCTCTTTAAACTTGGACTAAGGACAAATCAATATCTTTTGTAAACTGGCTTTGAATAAATTAGATGTGAAATTATATAAAAATGTGATATGTAGCAATAATGTATTTTTGGGACAGAAAAAAACAAAACCTAATAATGTACCACATTTTCTATCTTTCCAGGGGTGGACAGAGGACTGAATCCCTAATACATCGTTCCCTGTACTATGACCTGCTTAATGACGCAGAGGTCCATGCAACTTATAAAGAGTTGCTAACCAGTCTATCTTCAGATCCAAAAGGATTAAAAAGCACATCGCGTGTCATAATTGAGAGAAGTAAGCTATCATTTTACCTACTAATAATGAGAAATTGCAATTTAGTATAAATGTCCAGCTGCTAATTGCTTTGTGCTCACCGCATTGTAATTACTAAGGCAGTGTTACAATGTATACAGAAAAGAGTGACTGCCAATCTTTTTTTCTCTCCCCAGAAAAAGTGTTTACTAGCACTGCATTACCAGACACCCCGATTATTCCATGGCCCACAGACCCCCATATCAATCATATTTATCATTGGCGCTATTTTGAATAACATGTAACTTGCATGAGTAACATATGCGATATGCATACTCCCGGCCGCCAGCCAGCTAGATAGGTGCCGCCTCGCTCAATGCCAGTGTATTTAGTGAGGCCGGAAACAGTCTAGTTGGATTGTGGCTGGGAGTATGCATATCGCATACCGTGTGGGAAATAATTATTTGATCCCTTGCTGATTTTGTAAGTTTGCCCACTGACATACATGAATAGTCTATCATTTTAAGGGTAGGTTAATTTTAACATTGAGAGATATAATATCAAAAATAAAATCCAGAAAATTATATTGTATAAATTTATATAAATTTATTTGCATTTTGCAGTGAGAAATAAGCATTTGATCCCTCTGGCAAACAAGACTTAATACTTGGTGGCAAAACCCTTGTTGGCAAGCGCAGGAGTCAGACGTTTTTTGTAGTTGATGATGAGGTTTACACACATGTCAGAGGAATTTCGGTCCCCTCCTCTTTGCAGATCATCTCTAAATCATTAAGATTTTGAGGCTGTTGCTTGGCAACTCGGAGCTTCATCTCCCTCCATAAGTTTTCTATGGGATTAAGGTTGGGAGACTGGCTAGGCCACTCCATGACCTTAATGTGCTTCTTTTTGAGCCACTCCTTTGTTGCCTTGGCTGTATGTTTTAGGTCATTGTCTTGCTGGAAGACCCAGCCACGACCCATTTTTAATGTCCTGGTGGAGGGAAGGAGGTTGTCGCTCAGGATTTTACGGTACATGGCTCCATCCATTCTCCCATTGAGGTGGTGAAGTAGTCCTGTGCCCTTAGCAGAGAAACACCCCCAAAACATAAAGTTTCCACCTCCATGCTTGACAGTGGGGACGATTTATTTCTCACTGTAAAATGCAAATTAATTTATATACCGTATTTTTCGGACTATAAGACGCACCGGACTATAAGACGCACCCAGGTTTTAGAGGTGGAAAATAGGGAAAAATATATTTGAAGCAAAAAATGTGGTAAAATATTTAATAACATACTATTATATGTGGTGTTATTATATATAATAGTATGTTATTATGTTGGAAGCTATGGGTAGGAGATGGTGCTGCGGGACCAGTGTGGTGTCTGTAAAGTACTATGTGAAGACGCTGGAGGGTGAGTATATGAATTGGGGCACGGGCTTATATTTCAAGCACCACTCCAGCACTGAAAAATAACACTGGAGTGCTGCTTTAAGATCCCATAGGAGAACTATAACTCCCAGCATGTCCTGCAGATCCCATGGCATGCTGGGAGTTATAGTCCACCACAGGATGGCAGAGTGATTTTTTATGTGCTGTAATTACTAACCTTTTAATTAATTCTCTGTTGTACAGTGTGTCTGCAGGACCTGTGATGACATCATGAAGAGGCATGGCTTTGTGTGGTCATGTGATGCTCCAGCCCGCCCTCTTCATGACCTCATCACAGGTCCTCCACAGGAGCATTCAGCATGGCATCAGCACAGCCCCTGTGCTGTCAGGTATGGATGCCTCCTGCTGCACTCTGCTCCTGCCGCCTCCTTCTCCTTCCAACACACATCTCCCCAGCTGCTGCAGGAATCAGGCGCTGGGGAACCATGTGGCTCTGTCATTTGCTGCTCCCGCTCACTGCTCAGCTGATAGGTGGGCGGGGAATCGGCTAATGAATATTCACTGCACTTAAGTATCGGGACCAGTGATTTCCCCAGCGCTGGATTCCTGCAGCGGAGGGGATATTTTCCTGCCTCCTGCGATCCCACTCCACCACTGCCCCCTGCCCCCCTCCCCACGTTACATTCCGACCGTAAGACGCACCCACACTTTCCTCCCAAATTTGGAGGAAAAAAAGTGCTTCTTATGGTCTGAAAAATACGGTAATTTATACAATGTGATTTTCTGGATTTTATTTTTGATATTCTATCTCTCAATGTTAAAATTAACCTACCCTTAAAATTATAGACTGTTCATGTCTTTGTCAGTGGACAAAGTTACAAAATCAGCAAGGGATCAAATACTTATTTCCCCCTCTGTATTTGCGGTCACATTAACACTTGAGGATTCACAAGCCTGCAGTCACAGAGAGTGACTGCAGACTTGTAACTTTAGACCAGAATACCTTTTACCCCCGTCTCCTGGAATGTAACTACTGCGCACACTCAAATTTAAAAAGTAACCATCATTTTAATATTTATTTCAGAAATCAATACTACACATGAAAATAAGCAACTTTGTAATATCTCTCATCAAAGAAATCTTCATATTTCTCTGCCAGAAATGATCAGTTATTAAAATTCTCAGTTCTGAGGTAAAATCTGTATTCAGTGAAGACATATTGTCTCATTACTGAGATAGGAGACGGCGGTTGTTACTGATAAGATTCTATGTAGATAGAAGTGGGACGAGGAGGAGGAGTCTGTCTCTAGCTCCTCCCAACTACTTAGAATCTCATCAGCACCAACCACCTTCTCCTGTCTCAATAATGGAACAATATGTCTTCACTTAATTATTATTATTATTATTATTATTATAGATTTTTATAGCGCCATTTATTCCATGGCGCTTTACATGTGAAGAGGGGCAAATATAGACAAGTACAGTAAACATGAGCAATACAAGGCACACACAAGTACAGAAGGAGAGAGGACCCTGCCCGCAATACAGATTTTACCTCAGAATTAAGAATTTTAATAATGATTGGTCAGTCCTGGCGGGGAAAGAAGCAGATTTCTCTGATCAGATGTATAACAAAGTTGTTTATTTCCATGTGTACAATTAACTTAAGAAATAAAAATTAAAACGACGGCTACTCTTTTTATTATTATTTATTTCTATAGCACCATGATTCCATGGTGCTGCACATGAGAAGGGGTTACATACAAATTACAGATATCACTTGCACAAACTAACAATGACAGACTGGTACAGAGGGGAGAGGACCCTTCCCTTTCGGGCTTACATTCTACAGGATGGTGGGGAAGGAGACAGTAGGTTGGGTTGTTGCGGCAGTTCCGGTGTTGGTTGAGGCGGTAGCTCCGGTAGTGGTGAGGAGGTAGCAGGGTCATTGCAGGCTGTAAGCTTTCCTGAAGAGATGGTTTTCAGGTTCCGTCTGATGAATCCGAGTGGTTGATAGTCGGACTTATTGGGGCAAATAATTCCAGAGGATGGGGGATATTCGGGAGAAGTCTTGGAGGCGGTTGGGTGAGGAGCGAATAAGTGTGGAGGAGAGTAGGAGGTCTTGGGAGGATCGGAGATTACATGAGGGAAGATATCGGGAGATTAGTTCAGAGACCTATGGAGGAGACAGGTTATGGATGGCCTTGTAGGTCAGTATTAGTAACTTGAATTGGATTTGCTGAGGAGCCAGTGATGAGATTTGCATAGGAGTAGCGAGGAGAGAGATGAATTAGTCGGGCAGCAGAGTTAAGGATGGACTGGAGAGGTGCGAGGGTGTTAGCAGGGAGGCCACAGAAAAGGATGTTGCAGTAGTCGAGGAGGGAGATGATGAGGGCATGCACAAGCATTTTAGTAGATTGAGGGTTGAGGAAGGGACGGATTCTGAAAATATTTTTGAGCTGGAGGCGACAGGAGGTGGAGTGAGCTTGGATGTGCAGTTTGAAGGACAGGGCAGAGTCAAGGGTTACTCCGAGGCAGCGGACCTATGGTACAGGGGAGAGCGTGATGTCATCAATTGTCCAGATAGGTCAGGTAAGGAAGATCTGTGAGATGGGGGAAAGATGATAAGTTCAGATTTATCCACATTGAGTTTGAGAAAGAGGGAGGAGAAGAAGGAGGATATGGCTGATATGGCTGGGATTCTGGAGAGCAGAGAGGTGACGTCTGGGCTAGAGAGGTAGATCTGAGTATCATCGGCATAAAGGTGGTACTGGAATTCACTTTTTAAGCTTCTTTCAAAAATTATGGTAAACAGTAAAATACAGTCAGCACTTTGTCACGCTGTCTAATGATATGAATACAATGTCAGTAAACTATTTATACAGGAACCACACTCTATACAACATATAGTTTAGCAACATCAGAATGTAAGTATAAAATAGATTTACCTGACACAATCTCTGCAGAACTTAGGGTTAATCTTGAGGACTTGATGTGCAGAAACAATATAGTTGAACTCAGGGTTAATCTTGAGGACTTGATGAGCTGTAACAGGAAAGAGGAGGACCGGGGTCTAACCTGACCCTACACTGGGGTCCTAACTAATCCCTTACCTTGGAGGTACTGATAATGGTTCAGAGGTCCATGTCTCCAGCCTAACCCTGTCTCCTGTCAGACCCTGAACCCTGTAATCAGTCCTAAGAAGGATCCTGATTACCACCAAAGGGATATGGGCTGATCTCAGCTAAATACACAGATTAGACATATAAGACAGACAGGATAGCACTCACTTGCATACACACTCAAACACCGAAGGAACATAAATGGTCTGGGAAATAAACTCTAAGTAAGTTGAGCTTAAAACAGCTAAGGAGCTCTCAACTTAAGTCTATACAGATTCATTCCTATCTGTGGTCTGCATGAAGGATTTCACTGGCAACTCCCAAAGCAGACAACCAGGAATTTAAAGGAAACCAATCAACAAATAATCAATTGCAGCCGGGAGAAACTGCACCCAGTCCCAGCACCGAGCACAGACAGAATTAACTCCCTAGCTGCCAAACACAAAGAAACAGCAACTCAGCTGTGAGAAGTCAAAATGTGCAACCGCGACGATCTTCGTGGCAATGCACACATGACAGTACCCCCCCTTCTACGAGGGGCCTCCGGACCCTCAGGGCCAGGCCTGCCCGGGTGAGTTCTGTGGAAGGTCCGAACCAAAGGATCTGCGTTAACATCAGACGCAGGGACCCACGTCCTCTCCTCTGGACCATACCCCTTCCAATGCACCAAGTACTGAAGGGACCGGCGATTCAGACGAGAGTCAATGATTTTTGATACTTGAAATTCCAAGTTACCATTGACCAACACTGGAGGAGGAGGTAGAGGTGACGGTATGACTGGTGCCACATACCTTTTAAGTAATGACTTGTGGAACACATTATGAATTTTAAACGTAGAAGGGAGTTCCAGACGAAATGCCACAGGATTAATTATGGAACTGATCCTGTACGGCCCGATGAATCTGGGACCCAGTTTCCAGGAGGGCACTTTAAGTTTTATATTCCTGGTAGACAACCATACCAGATCGTTCACATTCAGATCTGGACCAGAAACTCTCCTCCTATCAGCCATACGTTTGTAACGGTTCCCCATATTACTCAAATTATTCAATACACCTCGCCACACAGAAGCAAGTGACGACGAGAAACGCTCCTCCTCAGGAACCCCAGAAGGACCCCCCCCATTGAAAGTACAAAACTGGGGATGAAAACCATATGCCCCAAAAAATGGGGACTTACCAGTGGACTCGCTCCGCCTGTTGTTAAGAGCGAACTCTGCCAGAGGCAAGAAAGAAGACCAGTCCTCCTGGTTCTCCGATACAAAACACCGGAGATATGTCTCTAAACTCTGATTCAGACGCTCTGTCTGACCATTGGTCTGTGGATGAAAAGCCGAGGAAAACGACAATTGCATCCCCCGACGTAAACAAAATGCCCTCCAAAATTTGGACACAAACTGAGACCCCCTATCTGACACCACATCAGAAGGCAACCCATGAAGTCTCACGATCTCCCTAATGAACACCTGCGCCAGAGTTTTAGCATTAGGGAGTGCTGGAAGAGCAACGAAATGTGCCATCTTACTGAACCTGTCAACAACCACCAGTATGACAGTATTCCCAGACGACGGAGGAAGGTCCGTAATGAAGTCCATAGATAAATGAGTCCATGGACGCTCCGGAAGTTTCAAGGGTAAAAGGGTCCCAGACGGACGGGTATGAGGAATTTTAGAGCGAGCACAAACCCCACAGGACGCGACAAAAGTTATAACATCTTTATTAGCGTTAGGCCACCAAAATCGGCGGGAAAGGAGATCTAAAGTAGCCTTACTCCCTGGATGTCCTGCTAAAGCAGAATTATGATGTGCCTCAATAACCTTTTGTCTCGACTGATTCGGGACAAACAGTCTCCCTGGAGGTCCTGCAGGGGCGTCCCCCTGAGCCTCTAACACCTCCTCCTCAAGCTCAGAACATACAGCCGACACTACCACCCCCTCCTGAAGGATAGGAATCGGGTCGTCCGTTTTCCCGGCCCCTGGGAAACTGCGAGACAAGGCATCAGCCTTTACATTCTTACACCCCGGACGATAAGTGACGACAAAATTAAACCTGGTAAAAAATAACGACCATCGAGCTTGTCTGGAATTCAGATGCTTAGCGGATTCTAAATACAGCAGGTTCTTGTGATCAGTAATAACGGTGACCGGGTGGACTGCCCCCTCCAAAAAGTGACGCCATTCTTCAAAAGCCAATTTAATGGCCAAAAGTTCCCTATTGCCGATATCATAATTCCTTTCGGCGGACGACAATTTCTTAGAAAAGAAAGCGCACGGATGCCATTTACCAGGGGACGGACCCTGGGACAATATAGCACCCACCCCTACATCAGACGCGTCCACCTCCACAATGAACGGCTGAGATACATCTGGTTGGATGAGAACGGGTGCCGAAGCAAAACATCTTTTTAAAGAGGAAAAGGCTTGGCAAGCTTTGTCCGACCACTTAGTAAAATCCGTCCCTTTTCTCGTCATGTCAGTGAGAGGTTTGACGACAGACGAGAAATTACAAATAAATTTCCGGTAGTAATTAGCAAACCCCAAAAAACGCTGCAGAGCCTTAAGATCCCCTGGCTGATCCCATTCAAGCACTGCTCTCACCTTTTCAGGGTCCATCCGGAAACCGGAGGCTGACACCAAAAAACCCAAAAACTGAAGTTCCTGTACGGCAAAAACACACTTCTCCAGTTTGGCGTATAGTTTATTGTCTCGCAAGATCTGCAACACCTGTCTCACATGCTCCTGGTGAGACACAAGATCTGGCAAGTAAATTAAAATGTCATCCAAATATACGACCACAAACACCCCCACAAGGTGACGAAAAATGTCATTAACAAAATGTTGGAATACTGCTGGAGCAGTAGTCAGACCAAAAGGCATGACCAGGTTTTCATAATGTCCCTCCGGCGTGTTAAACGCCGTTTTCCACTCATCCCCCTTTTATCCTAATCAGATTATACGCCCCCCTGAGATCCAATTTAGAGAACCATTTGGCGCCAACAATTTGATTGAAGAGATCAGGAATAAGAGGGAGTGGATACGGATCTCGAACAGTAATCCGATTAAGTTCGCGGAAATCCAAGCAAGGGCGTAGGCCTCCATCTTTTTTCTTCACAAAGAAGAACCCCGCGGCCACAGGGGAAGATGAAGGTCTAATATGCCCTTTGGCCAGACTTTCAGAATATAATCTTTCATAGCCTGTCTTTCAGGACCAGAAAGATTATACAACCTAGCTTTAGGCAACTTAGCATCAGGAAATAGATTAATAGAGCAGTCATACACGCGATGAGGAGGCAACTCCCGACACCCCTCCTCAGAGAAAACATCCCCAAAATCCTCCAAAAAAGGAGGCAATGTACTAGGCACGACCGCACTGATGACTGTGTTCATGCAGTTGCTTTTGCAAAACTCACCCCATTGACTTATCTCTCTGGACTGCCAATTAATCACAGGGTTATGTTTAACCAGCCAAGGAAGTCCCAACACAATGGGAGTAGGTAGACCCTCCAACACATAACAAGATAATTGTTCCCTATGTATTGCCCCTACCCGAAGGTCAATGTTATGAACCTCATGAACAAAGCTACCTTGGCCGAGAGGCCTGGCGTCAATGGAGAAAATAGGGATCGGTTTGACCAATACTCTCAGATGCATACCTTGAGCCTGAGCAAACTGAGCGTCAACCAGATTAGCCCCAGAACCACTATCCAGAAGAACAGACAATCTCTTCACTCTAGTACCAACCACCACCTCCACTGGTACAAGGAACTGAGAAGAACCGGCGGATGAAATACATACTCCCAGGTTGTCATCCACCACACAACCTGGGATTAGCAGTTTTCCGGCGACTTTTTACTTAACAAGACACGGGATGGACATTCTCCAACAAAATGTCCCTCTTTCCCGCAGAAAAAACACCTTCTAGTCCTGCGGCGTGCCGCCAATCCCCTACTACGAAAAGATGTCCCTCCCAACTGCATAGGCTCATCCGAACAGACAAGGGGAACCTCAACATAAGGGACTTTAGTAGTAGGTGGAGAAACAACAGGGAGTGGAGTTACCTCACCCCTCTCCCGAAGTCGTCTATCAGTACGGATAGCTAGGGCCATAGCAGCCTCCAGAGAAGGAGGAGACTCATACTGAGCCAAAACGTCTTTTAATTTGTCAGAAAGCCCATGACAAAACTGGCTCCTAAGAGCTGGGTCATTCCACTGAGTATCCATGGCCCATCTACGAAACTCAGAAGCAAATTCCTCCCCGGACGATCTCCCTGCTGTAACTTACGTAATTTGGTCTCAGCAAGAGAGACCCGATCTGGGTCATCATATACCAATCCCAGAGCAGTAAAAAATTGATCTACAGACTGTAGAGCCGGGGATCCCGGAGGAAGGGAAAATGCCCAGGATTGAGGGTCCCCTTGAAGAAGTGAGATAACAATTCCCACTCTCTGCTCATCACTCCCCGATGATCGCGGCCGAAGCCGAAAATACAATTTACATGCCTCCCGGAAGGTAAAAAATTTGTCTCGCCCACCAGTGAACCTATCTGGAAGAGCTACTTTAGGTTCAACTCTGGTTTGCTCCAGGGGAGACAAAACTTTGGACTTAATGTCCGTCAGCTCCATGGATAATCCCTGCAACTGCAGAGCCAGCTGAGCTACTGGATCCATGGTAACTAGAGATAATTTTTTAAGGCCAGTGAAAATGTCACGCTGTCTAATGATATGAATACAATGTCAGTAAACTATTTATACAGGAACCACACTCTATACAACATATAGTTTAGCAACATCAGAATGTAAGTATAAAATAGATTTACCTGACACAATCTCTGCAGAACTTAGGGTTAATCTTGAGGACTTGATGTGCAGAAACGATATAGTTGAACTCAGGTTTAATCTTGAGGACTTGATGAGCTTGTAACAGGAAAGAGGAGGACCGGGGTCTAACCTGACCCTACACTGGGGTCCTAACTAATCCCTTACCTTGGAGGTACTGATAATGGTTCAGAGGTCCAAGTCTCCAGCCTAACCCTGTCTCCTGTCAGACCCTGAACCCTGTAATCAGTCCTAAGAAGGATCCTGATTACCACCAAAGGGATATGGGCTGATCTCAGCTAAATACACAGATTAGACATATAAGACAGACAGGATAGCACTCACTTGCATACACACTCAAACACCGAAGGAACATAAATGGTCTGGGAAATAAACTCTAAGTAAGTTGAGCTTAAAACAGCTAAGGAGCTCTCAACTTAAGTCTATACAGATTCATTCCTATCTGTGGTCTGCATGAAGGATTTCACTGGCAACTCCAAAGCAGACAACCAGGAATTTAAAGGAAACCAATCAACAAATAATCAATTGCAGCCGGGAGAAACTGCACCCAGTCCCAGCACCGAGCACAGACAGAATTAACTCCCTAGCTGCCAAACACAAAGAAACAGCAACTCAGCTGTGAGAAGTCAAAATGTGCAACCGCGACGATCTTCGTGGCAATGCACACATGACACACTTATATGACACATGTATAGCTTCTGAATGCTTTCTACTTTTTAGAAAGAGCCATTCATTTGAATGGGCAAAAATGATCTGAGAATCCATACAAAAAAGCGAATCAGGCCACAAAATAAACTGCCATGTGAACACTCCCCTAGACTATAACGGGTATGTGTTTTATTCAAGAAAAATATGGATTGAACATATACATGAAAATTGGACACCTGATTCCTAAACCAACAATCACATACGTGGGAGTTGGGACACATTCCTTCCCCCTGAATCTATAATTTTGCCATACACTTTGTCTTGGTATTAAACGAAGAAATATTTCTGTGTAACACATTTTATATCCCAAAATTGTCTACTGTCAGTAAGTAATGAAAGTGATACCATGGGGATATGTTCTCTTTTTTATTTGTGTACTTATTGACTTGTGGGGGCACCTGTGGATAACCCCTGGCTTCTAACCTTGGGTGTAATTGTTGTGATTAAAAAATGGCTGTTGTTGAAAAAATTGTTTCTCAACCTCATCTATTCCCCAGGGGGATATAACTGATAATATGAGGATGCTGAACTTATTTCAGTACTAAAGCTCTTTAATTTGATATCCAGTAAGAACACTTCTTAAACTTCAGATGTTGGGAATGAAATTAATGTAATTTTTGTTATTTAAAACCAACACCTAGAATGCCTTCTCTTCCTAAATAAATAGCAGGTCACCAATGTATTATTTATTATTATTATTATTATTATTATTATTATTATAGCACCATTTATTCCATGGCACTTTACATGTGAGGAGGGGTATACATAATAAAAACAAGTACAGTAATCTTAAACAACACAGGTCATGACTGGTACAGGAGGAGAGGACCCTGACCACAAGGGCTCACAATCTACAAGGGATTGGTGAGGATACAGTAGGCGAGGTAAGACCTGGTCATGCAGTGATTTGGTGGATCGGTGGTTACTGCAGGTTGTAGGCTTGTCGGAAGAGGTAGGTCTTCAGGTTCCTTTCGAAGGTTTCCAGGGTAGGTGAGAGTTTGATATGTTGGGGTAGAGAGTTCCAGAGTAGGGGGGATATGCGGGAGAAATCTTGTATGCGATTGTGGGAAGGGGAGATAAGAAGAGAGTCGAGAAGGAGATCTTGTGAGGATCAGAGGTTGCGTGCAGGTAAGTACGGGGAGACTAGGTCACAGATACATGACGGAGACAGGTTGTGGATGGTTTTGTATGTCATGTTTAGGGTTTTGAACTGGAGTCTTTGGGTAATGGGGAGCCAGTGCAGGAATTGACAGAGAGGGGAGGCTGGGGAATAATTGGGGGACAGGTGGATTAGCCGGTCAGCAGAGTTTAGAATAGTTTGGAGGGGTGTAAGAGTGTTAGAGGGGATGTCACAGAGCAGGAGGTTGCAGTAGTCAAGGCGGGAGATGATGAGTGCATGGACTAGAGTTTTTGCAGATTCTAGGTTGAGGAATGTACGGATCCAGGAAATATTTTTGAGTTGAAGTCGGCAGGATGTGGAGAGGGCAAGGATATGTGGTTTGAAGGAGAGATCAGAGTCAAGGATTACCCCAAGGCAGCGAGCTTGTAGGACTGGGGAGAGTGAGCAGCCAAATCTGAAATGTATCCACCAAAGCATTGAATGGACAAAATGGAAACACATCACACAAACTTTTACTTTTAGCATCAGGGAGGGTCCTAATTTTCTAATATTCTTTGCCTGTATGCAGATTTATAGGAGTAATGACATGTTTTTTTTTGTAATTTTATTTTAAGGGCTGAGGCTGCGTGCAGAGTTTGCAAGTCAATTGGAGAAGTACTATGGGAATAAGCCCAGAGTTCTGTCAGGAAATTCTCGTCTTGATCTATCCGAGGCCAATGACTTTGTGCAGAAGAGAACTGACGGCAAAGTAGTGAAGTTCTTTAGCGAAGTGCCTTCAGGAGTTAGTATCCTCCTGCTTGGTGCTGCATATTTTAAAGGTAAATGTTTGGAAAAATGATAACATTATCTACTGTAGGTAAGCAGCTAGGTCCAGAAATATTTGAACAATGACACAAGTTTTGACATTTTAGCTGTTTAGCAAAACATGTTCAAGATACAGTTACATAATTAATATGGGCTTAAAGTGCAGACTCTCCACTTTAATATGAGGGTATTCACATCCTAATTGAAGCAACAGTTTAGGAATTACAGTTTTTCAATATGTAGCTGCCTCTTTTTTTAAAGGGACAAAAAGTGATTGGACAATTATCTTAAAAGTCCTTTAATGGGCTGCATGAGCTTTTCCCTCTTCAATTTATCATCAATTAAGCAGGCAAAAGGTCTGGAGCTGATTCCAGGTGTGGCATTTGCATTTGGAAGCTGTTGCTGTGAACCAACAACATGCGAGCAAAGGCGCTCTCAATGGCAGCGACACAGGCTATCATTAGGCTGGAAAAAAAAGGAGAAATACATCAGAGATAAAGCAGAAATGTTGGGAGTGGCCAAATCAACAGTTTGGTACATTCTACACAAAAAAAGCGCACTGGTGACTTTGGGAACTCAAAAAGGCCTAGACGTCCACGGAAGACAACAGTGGTAGATGATCGCAGAACCCTTTCCATTGTGAAGAAAAACTTCTTCACGACAGCCACCCAAGTGAAGAACACTCTTCAGGAAGTAGGTGTTTCAGTATTTAGGTCTATCATAGAGAGATGACTTCATGAAAGCAAACACAGAGGGTTCATCACATGGTGAAAACCATTATTCAGGCTTAAAAATAGAAAGGCCTGCTTATACTTTGCAAAAAAAATCACTCTAAAGCCAGACCAGTACTGGAAAAACATTCTTTGGACAGAGTGAACTAAGACCAACCTGTACCAGAATGATAGTAAGACGAAAGTATGGAGAAGGCTCATGATCCAAAGCATACCACATCCTCTGTAAGGCCGGGGTCACACACACCGTCTAAAAAATCAGACCTTTTTAGTTGTTTCGATTATCGCACAAAACTTTCATGAACATTCATCCGTCTGTTATGTGATTTTCCGGGAAGGATGCGATTTAGTCGCATCTGAGCGTAGGTTTCACATCCGACTGACATCTGACTTGAGAGATTTTGTCGGTGGCTAGCTAAACCGACCTATAATGGATCCAAATAAATAGTTTTAAAATCACAAAAGAAAGAATAGATATATACACATAGAATACATATATATATATATATATATATATATATATGTCATTGAGACATATATATACATATATTTATAGTTCATGCACTTCTACATAGTATAATAGCCGCTAATTCAATTGCCTGGTTTTGTGAAATTACAGCCACGACATGAAATGACACATGGTTTACATACAGTTAACCATGTCATTTCATGTAGTTTGATATATGGTTTTCACTTACAATTACATGAGTGTATGTGTGCAAAATTTCATAAATGTAGGGGTTAATTAAAGGTGTAAATTCGTTGAAAAAAATGCATGGGCTCCCACGCTATTTTCTCAACCAGATAGACAAAGCCAGCGAGTGGGGGCAGATAATAATAGCCTAGGGAGGGTGCATTTATTTTGTGCCCCCCCTGGCTACTAACATCTACCCCCAGTCACCCCAGAAAAGGCAAATCTATAATTAGATGTGCCCTTTCTGGCACTTAGCCCGTCTATTCCCATTGCCCTGTAGTGGTGGTTAATGGGTTAAAAATGGGTTAAAGCCACCTTGCTATTGAAAGGTGACTTTAAGCCAGGTTAATAATTGAGAGTTGTCAATTAGACAACTCTCAATTATTAATCCTATTGTATGAAATAAAAAGAAAACACACACACTTTAATTAAAAATCATTTTAATGAAATAATCAGTTTTTGACCATCTTTTATTTTACAGGTAATCCGTGTGAAGCCCTTGTTCTCCTGTAATAAAAATAAAATAATAAAGCAACATTATTCTTACCTATCCGGTGCTCTGTCAGGTCTCACGCTGTAATCCTTCACAAAGGGTTAATTAATGCTGGCTGCTCAGCTAGTGTTGAGCGATACTGCTCGATATCTAAAAATATCGGATCGGAATGGTATCGCCGATATCACTAAAATATCGGCGATACCCGATACCGATACCGGAAGTCCCATGTAAGTCTATGGGAACCAAATATCGACATTAAAAAAAACCCATTCTTGCCTTGTTGGTTAATTGTACATGAAGGAAAACAACAAAGAGTAATGTAGAATGTATTGGGGGAGGTTGAGGAGACAATAAAGGCATACATGTTTAACCCAATGCATTGGAATAGCATTAATATATATTTTTTTTTGGAAAAATGTTTGGATTGACGAACAAATTGACAATGTTGTTAACCTTTTTTCTATTTTGGCAAATATGTATGTTTCACAACTTCCATGCTCTTCACCTTTTTAACTTTTGACACACTTTCTCCTTCATAATCTTCAGCAGCATCATCTTTCTCATCAAATTATTCTTCATCTTCACCTTCTTAATCTTCTTCTTAAACTTCTTGCTATTCATGTTTTTGTTTACATTACTCATATTGTTATTATTAAACTATTAATCTTCTTCATATTCAAATTCTTCATCTTCTTCCTCTTCATCTTCTTCATCATATTCTTATTTGTGACAGAGATTCCTGTACTTGTAATCTGTAAAAGTATGAATTTTTCATTCTTCCGTTCTTGCTGTCACAAAAGATTTAAATTACAACAGTATTTGTCCGTGTTCAGTTTAGCCTGCAGCAGCAGGCATTTTCCAGGGGCACCACGAGGAGGAACGGACTCACCCCCATACACTGCTTAGTCTTCTTCTGCTTAGAATTTAGAGCATATATTTTGCTCTTCATTTTGGTCTTATACTTCATGTTCTTCTGCTTTTTGATCTTCTGCTTATTGTTCTTCTGTCTCTTGTTCTGTATCTTGTAGTTTGTCTTAACCTTCTTTGTCCTGTTGGTGATCTTCTTCTGGGTAATCTTTTATTTTTTCTTTGTGATGGTGTTCAGGCTGGTTGGCTTCATGCTCGTCGTCCTTGTTGTCGTCATCTTCTTCTGGGTGGTCTTTAAGGTCGTCTAATTTCCGAGAACCAGCTGACGTTACTGGAACCCGGACGGGTATCAGATGGAGCAAGAGACTAATGGGTGACAGCTGAACGCGAGGAAAACACAGTCTGACGTGTGCGGGGTGGGGGGGGGGGGGGGGTGGGAAACCCGGAGGGGCAGCAGAAGGAAAAGAGGCAATGTCACAACCGAGTACCAGCTGACGTTCTGTGACACGGTTACTAAGCAGGAGGTACCTGTGCTCCAAAGCACTACCAAGGACCAGCAGACGTTGGTGGAACTGGATACGGAGATGGAGGCACCTAGGCCAAAGGCACTGGGGAGAACCAGTTGACGGTACTGGACCCCGGACGGGTAGCAGAAGGAAAAGAGGCAATGTCACAACCGAGTACCAGCTGACGTTACTGTGACACGGTTACTAAGCAGGAGGTACCTGTGCTCCAAAGCACTACCAAGGACCAGCAGACGTTGGTGGAACTCGGATACGGAGATGGAGGCACCTAGGCCAAAGGCACTGGGGAGAACCAGTTGACGGTACTGGACCCCGGACGGGTAGCAGAACGCACCCATGAAAATGTAAGTTGACTGGACGCAAGCCGTCCGCAGTTACCGAATCACACAGTCCTACAGTGGGTGCTTGTCCTATTGTCACAATGGAAACAGCCTTTATTTACATATCCCACAGCACACATAGGAATCACCTAAACTGCAGGCACCATAGAGTCGGCTAACCTGAATGCAACACGACAGCACAACTTATTGGAGGATAATTGACGTTCACACTGCCAGGAAACAGCTGTCGTGCTGTAACCAGGCTGGCCAGGAGTCAGTACCCCTGCCAATTACTTACGAGCAACAAATGGCGGTGTTGTAGCCCAGGGAGTAGAGTTCAGGTGGTAGAAAGATGAACATAACAGGAGACATGGAAAACGTTGCCAAACAGTTATTTAATCTGAAAACGGACAGGCAAATTCAGGTGAGATCCATGCCTTGTTCATTTTCAGAAAAGTAAGCCGGTCTACATTCTCTGAGGATAGTCGCATGCGACGGTCTGTTACTACACCACCTGCAGCACTAAAGACGCGCTCAGATACTACACTGGCAGCAGGGCAAGCCAGCACCTCCAATGCATACTGGCTAAGCTCTGGCCATGTATCCAACTTAGAGACCCAAAATTTGAAAGGGGAAGAGGCATCTGGGAGTACACGTAGAGGGAAAGCCAAGTAGTCTGTCACCATCTTACGGAAACGTTTCTTCCTGGTGACTGGAGCCGTCTCGGATGGTGTAGACCTTGCTGGCGCTGTCACAAAACTTCGCCACATTTGTAACATACAGCTCTTGCCCTGTGCAGAGGCGCTGCTTGTGCTCCCTCTTGTTGTAGAGGTGTCTACACTGCCTCGACGCACAGAGCTGCTTTGTAAAGCAGTAGCAGCAGCAGCTCTCTCGGCTGGAATGTACAACAGTATGGATTGCACCAGTGTGTCTTGGTACTCCTGCATTTTACGGTCCCGGTTCACCGGTGTGATGAGGGTTTGTAAGTTGTCCCGGTAGCGAGCGTCTAGGAGGGTGTACACCCAATAATCTGACGTGGTGAGAATGTGGGCGATGCGGTGGTCGTTTCTCAGGCACTGAAGCATGAAATCAACCATGTGCTGCAGACTCCCAACTGGCCAACAAAGGCTGTCCTCTGGAAGAGGCATCATCTCTGCCTCCTCTGCATCACCCCACCCTCGCTCTACATACTGACTAGAGCGTTGTGTACCTCCCTCTGTAGGGATTTCTTCCTCCTCCATTGACTCCTCCTCCTCCTCATCCTCCTCACAAAGTGAGCCCTGCCCAGCCCTTTGTGAGGAACCACGTTGCGCTGACTGTCCTGAAGGTAATTGAATTTGTGACTCCTCATCCTCCACCTCTTCCAAAACCTCTTCCTTTAGTGTTTTCAGTGATTTCTGAAGCAGGCAGATAAGGGGGACAGTCATGCTGACTAGTGCATCATCTGCACTCGCCATCCGCGTTGAGACATCAAACGCACGCAAAACGTCGCAGATGTCCTTCATAGAGGCCCACTCAGTAGTGGTGAAGTGTGAAGGGCGCAAATTGCGAGTTGATTGCGCCTGTTGCAGCTGATACTCCATTACTGCTGGCTGCTGCTCACACAACCGCTCCAACATATGTAACGTGGAATTCCACCTGGTGGGTACGTCACATATGATGCGATGTTCAGGAAGGCGAAATCTGACTTGCAGAGCTGCAATGCGCGATCTGGCCATGCTGGAACGTCGCAAGTGAGCGCACTCTAGGCGGACCTTGTGCAGCAGTGCATCAAGATCCGGATAGTCCCTCAAAAAACTCTGCACGACCAAGTTGAGCACATGTGCCAGACATGGTATGTGAGTGAGGTTGCCAAGGCCCAGAGCTGCCACCAGATTTCGGCCATTGTCACACACTACCAAGCCTGGCTGGAGATTAGCTGACAAAAACCACACGTCGCTCTCCTGCTTGATGGCATCCCAGAGCTCCTGCGCTGTGTGGCTTCGATTCCCCATGGAAATTAATTTCAGGACGGCCTGTTGACGTTTGGCCACGGACTGTGCTCATATCGGTCGCAACAGGTAAGCGTTCACGGGTCCATGTGGAGGTATACCGTGACGGCTCGTGCAGCGATGATTCTGAGGAACTGGAGTAGGAGGAGGAATCAATGTGTACAGACTGGATTCCTGCAATCCTTGGAGTTGGCAGAACACGTACAGCGCCACTGGCAAGATCTGTACCCGGCTCCACAACATTGACCCAATGGGCAGTGAGGGAAAGGTATCGTCCCTGGCCATGGGTACTGGTCCACGCATCGGTGGTCAGGTGGACCCTGCTACTGACGGCGTTTAGTAGCGCATGTTTAATGTTTCCCTCGACATGTTTTTGCAGAGCAGGGACGGCTTGCCTGCTGAAATAAAATCGGCTTGGCACATTATATTGTGGGACTGCCAATGCCATTAAGTTCCTGAAACTGTCAGTCTCCACCAGCCTGAATGACAGCATTTCAAGGGACAGGAGTTTTGCAATGCCAGCATTCAGAGCCTGTGCTCGTGGATGGTTTGCCGAGTATGGCCGTCTTTTATCCCATGCCTGTGGTACCGATGGCTGTTTTGTGGTCTGGGAGTGTGACGATGACTGTGAACTTGCTGCTGTGGGTGGAATAACAGTTTGTCTATGGACAACAGTGACCGAGGTTCTTCCATGGAGATCCTGTGAGGAAGCCGAACCAGGTGTGTGTGAGCTGGAGGTAGAGGCTCCAACACGACCTGAAGATGTAGGTGCTGCTGTAGGTTGGCCTACATCTCCAGTGTGTCTTTGTAACTCAGCTACGTGCTTTGTCCGTACATGTTTCCACATATTTGTGGTATTCAGGTTACTGATATTTTTACCTCTTTTAACTTTTTGCTTACACAGCTTGCATTGAACATAGCAAATATCATCTACAAGTCTGTCAAAAAAGGACCACGCAGTGCAAGTCATGGGAGCGCCAATTTTGACATTTGTAAGAGAACTGCTCCCAACACGTGCCAAACTGGAGGCTACAGGCAAGCGAGTCTGCAGCCTACCCCTCCCTCCTCTTTGTACCGTTGGGCCAATCTCTTCCTCAGAGCTGCTCCCACCACCTTCCTGTTGCTCACGCCATGTTGGGTCTCGGACTTCATCATCTCCACTACCCTCTTCCAACACCTGCTGCTGTTGGATGGTCTGGGCAGCACCATGCTCCACAAAACCTGGCACCTGAGTCTCATCATCATCATGAGATGCGTTCTGCGGTGTGCTGTCCATCGGCACTGGCTCACCCGCCTCTTCAGATTGAGAGAGACACAGCTGTTGCGCATCACTGCATACTCCCTCTTCTTCAAATTGCAGAATGCTGCTTGCCTGTGCCCGTGTTTGCGAGCCAACAGATTCTGAGAACAGAAGCAGAGACTCAGCTGGCTCCTGTACAGAACTCTCTGACTGCCTGGCCAATTTGACAGGCGGTGAATAGACAGATGGTTGCTCAACAGTGTTGTGTTCCTGAGAGGAGGTGGAAGGAATTGAAGTCGATGCATTGGCTGCCATCCAACCAACAACGGCTTCAATTTGTTCTTCCCGCAGCAGGGGGGCACGCCGAGCTCCTACCAAAGTGCGCATAAAGGAACGCTCACGGGGATAAATGGTGGATGCTGTGTCACTGAGGGCGGCAGCAGCCACAGAATCCCCACGTCCTCTCCCTGCTGAAACTCCACGGCCACGACCACGTGCCTTACTCACTGACTTCTTCATCTTGGTAGATTGATAAAGAAAGTCAGAAAAGTTATTATTCCTAAGTGTGGTTATTACGCAGAGACTGAAGTGAACACTGAAACACAACTGTTCACAATCTGTGAAAGGCTACTCCTTTGTCTACTTCTATAGTGTTTGCAACCAATGTATTGGATACGGATGGAAGCGCGTCACACTAATAGATTATATTTATTTTAAATGGAATGGAGCAGAACCAATTGGAGAGAAATGAAAAGGATGAGGCACTGAGACACGCTCAGCAGAGTACAAGCAGCAGTGCTTGAACAAGTAACTGGAGCGTGATGTGCACTCAAAAAATAAAAAACACAGACTGAAGTGAACACTGAAACACAACTGTTCACAATCTGTGAAAGGCTACTCCTTTGTCTACTTCTATGGTGTTTGCAACCAATGTATTGGATACGGATGGAAGCGCGTCACACTAATAGATTATATTTATTTTAAATGGAATGGAGCAGAACCAATTGGAGAGAAATGAAAAGGATGAGGCACTGAGACACGCTCAGCAGAGTACAAGCAGCAGTGCTTGAACAAGTAACTGGAGCGTGATGTGCACTCAAAAAATAAAAAACACAGACTGAAGTGAACACTGAAACACAACTGTTCACAATCTGTGAAAGGCTACTCCTTTGTCTACTTCTATAGTGTTTGCAACCAATGTATTGGATACGGATGGAAGCGCGTCACACTAATAGATATATTTATTTTAAATGGAATGGAGCAGAACCAATTGGAGAGAAATGAAAAGATGAGGCACTGAGACACGCTCAGCAGAGTACAAGCAGCAGTGCTTGAACAAGTAACTGGAGCGTGATGTGCACTCAAAAAATAAAAAACACAGACTGAAGTGAACACTGAAACACAACTGTTCACAATCTGTGAAAGGCTACTCCTTTGTCTACTTCTATAGTGTTTGCAACCAATGTATTGGATACGGATGGAAGCGCGTCACACTAAAATTTAAATTGCATGGAGCAGCAAGAATTACACTGAAGAAAAAAAAAAGAGTCTGTGAGTGACACGTGCAGATGCCTACAGACAGCGTTGCATGCAGAGCAAACTGCAGCGTCACCTGCACTCACACACACCTTGCAGAGCTGTTAAAACAACACTGCAGGAGGAAGCTTTACACAGCGGTTGGTGCTAGCCTGCCTAAAGCACACTACACTAAATCGCAATCTCTAACTGTCCCTCAGAGTCAGCAGAGCAGCGTTCTGTCCCTAACTGAATTCACAGCACAGTGACGCTAAAATGGCGGCGGCGCCTTTTATAGTGCATTCTGACATCATTTCAGCATCCAATCACAGCCATGCCATTAGTTAACATGACCGCAGCATTACAGGATGTGCCCACACTTCTTAGGATTCCTCATTGGCTGACTAAAATCACATTGCCTCTCAAAGAATTATGGGAACTTCCGATTCCGGTATACGATATATGGAAAATATCGAAACAAAGTATCGAAAGGCCGATACAGCTAATATCGGCCGATACCCGATACTTGCGGTATCGTATCGCTCAACACTATGCTCAGCTGTAAGCCCCCGAATGAATGAGTTCCTCTCCTTGCTTGCAAAGGATTAATTCTTTACAAAGTATTAAAAATAACATTTTATTTGTGGTAAAGTTAATTTATCCAATTACTTTTGAGCCCCTGAAATGAGGCGGATTTGTGGAAAATTGGTTGCAATTCCTAAACGTTTCACTGGATATTTTTGTTCAACTTCTTTAATTAAACCTGAAAGTCTCCACTTTAATAGCATCTCAGTTGTTTCATTTTATATATAAAGTGGTGGCATTACCAATTACCAAGATTCTGTCACTGTCCAAATATTTCTAGACCAAAATGTAAATAGAAAATTTTAGTAGAAATAAGCATTGTCCTTGTGTATGTTACATGTCATATGATATGAAAGATCATTCACAGTTGGTTTCAGGAGTGGCCACTGACAGAGCTATCATTACTCAGCTTCTCTACACAAGTACAATGTATTCGAAAAAAAGCCCTCAAGATGTGATTGCAGTATAGATTTGATCCAAAGGGTTTTATACAAAATGTTTTGGTGTTGTGACTGACCCCCTACGCAACAAGTAAACAATTGAAACAAGATATGTGACAAATGGAAAGAATGTGAGGGAGAGGTGTAAATTGTAAACATGCAAGGACTTCATTAAAGGGAATCTGTCATCCCATTTTAGCCATATCAGCTAAAGATACGACTGAATAGTGCGTCCCATAAGCAAACTATCGGTATGTAACTTATATCCAGATACCCCCGTTTTGATAGCAAAATACCTTTGTAAAGTTGGGATTCTTTTCTGTAAATCAGGGCGATCTGGTCCGGAGGGCGGAGTTTGCTCTCTTCTCCCCCCGCTCCTCTTGCGTTCTGCTTCCCGCGATTGCGCTTTTCAAATTACCCCCGCGCATGCGCAGTGTGCTTTGCCCAACAGTGGGCAAAGCATAAAATCATTACAGCGCATGCGCAACTCTTTCCTTGCCCCGGAAATGACTGCTTGCCTTGGACGACTTCCGGGGCAAGGAAAGTGAAGGACAATAATTGCGCGGGGGGTAATTTGAAAAGCACAATCGCGGGAAGCAGAACGCCGTCTGTGCGATTCACAGACGGCGATACGCAAGAGATGCAGAGGACCGGGGGGGGAGAAGAGAGAAGAAGCCGCCCTCCGGACCGCCCTGCCCTGATTTACAGAAAAGAATCCCAACTTTACAAAGGTGTTTTGCTATCAAAACGGGGGTATCTGGATATAAGCTACATACCGATAGCTTGCTTATGGGACGCACTATTCAGTCATATCTTTATCTGATATGACTAAAATGGGGTGACAGATTCCCTTTAAAGGGATTGTCCACTACTAGACCAACCCCTTCTTGAACTAAATGTTTGGCCCCGATAAAACAAAAAAACAGACTCACCTCCCATGCCGACGCCGTTCCTGCGATGTCGGCAATCGATCTCCCAGGGGCCCTCGTGCAGTGAAGTCCAGGCTGAAGCTGATTTCTGACTTTCTCTTCATTTTCAATCCGTACGCAGGCGTTGACAGTGATCCGGCGCTGATTGGGCGCAACACCGTCTGAGAGCCCCGAGAAGAGCGCCGGCATGGGAGATAAGTATAGGTTTTTTTATTTTATTGAGTCCTAGTAGTGGACAAGCCCTTTAAAAGACCCATTTAGGAAGAGGAGTCTTTCAGCTATACAAAATTTGACTGAATCTGACTGAATCTGAGCAGAAAGTATAGGTTTTTATCATTCATCCCCTTCTACCTGCAGTCCCTGCATGAGTACACACTCGTGACCCACTTCCATTGGAAGCCATACATTCCCATATTATACTGCTGCCCTCGCCATGTTTGATAGATGTGGAATACTTCAGATGATGCACCCTCCTTTCATTCTTCATACTTTTCTCATCCCATCACTCTGGGACAAGTTAATCTTGGTTTCAGCTGGCCATAGAATAAGTGTATTTTAAAGTAAAATCTCGCATTTGTTACCAATGGTTGCATCTTAAGGTAACCCCCTGGATTGTCATCCATAAAGTTGGTTCAGATTATACTTTGACAGTGGTCTCAACTTGGCTAAATTCTGTAAAGGGATTTTCTTTACCAAAGAAAGATTTCTGTGCTCATCCACTTTCCTTGTCTTCTGTGTTCTTCCAGTCCTTTTGATGTTGCTGTACGTATCTTTTAGAGAATGCACCGAATTGATGATCTGGCCAACTCCTAAAGTTTTTGTTATCTCTCTAATGATAAAATACTTAATGATGGCCTCTATCACTTACCTTGACATCTGTTTGGACCACATATTGACAGTTCCTATCAAATTCAATACTTGGATTCAGTTCCAGACCATTTATCTTCTTAATTTGTCATGAAATAATGAGGAAACTGGCCACAATAGGCCATGAAACTGCATATCAGTCACCTGTCCAATTACCTATCAGCTTGTGAAAATGACTGATTCCTAAATGATAAACCCCTTGAATTAAAAGTGAAATTCTACACTTCAATTGCATCTGGGTGGCTTTTCTTTCAAATTCATTGTCTTTGTTCATAGAGGCTAAATTATAATCTGTGTATGTGCAAATACACTGCTCAAAAAATAAAGGGAACACTTAAACAACACAATGTAACTCCAAGTCTATCACACTTCTGTGAAATCAACCTTTCCAGTTATGAAGCAACACTGATTGTGAATCAATTTCTCCTGCTGTTGTGCAAATGGAACAGACAACAGATAGAAATGACAGGCAATTAGCAAGACAACCCCTATAAAGGAGTAGTTCTGGAGGGGGTGACCATAGACCATTTCTATGTTCTCATCCATTTTGGCTGTTTTGGTCACTTTTGCATTACTCTCACCCCTGAGGTACAGTAGCATGAGGCGTTGTCTACTGTACAACCCAGAAAAGTTGCTCAGGTAGTGTAGCTCTCTAAGATGGCACATCATTGTGAGCTGTAGCAAGATGGGTAGCTGTGTCTTTCAGCACAGTGTCCACAGCATGGAGCAAATACCAGGAGACAGGCCGGTACACCAGGTGACTGATGCTTTAATCCAGGTCTGGTAGGAGATCCCTAAGGAGAACATGCCCAGGCGTTGTATGTAGGTCATACAGGCATGTGGAGGCCACATACACTACTGAGCATCATTTCCTTGTCTTGAGACATTTCCACTGAAGTTGGATCAGCCTGTAATTTAATTTTCCACTTTGATTTTGAGTATCATTCCAAATCCAGACCTCCATGGGATACTAATTTTGATTTGCATTGATCATTTTTATGTTTTATTCTCAACGCATTTCACTATATAATGAATAAAGATTTGCAACTGGAATATTTTATTCAGTGATTTCTGAGAAGTGGTATCTTAGTGTTCCCTTTATTTTTTTGAGCAGTGTACTTCTGGATGCAATTGTACAACACAAAAGCTTTTGTCTGTATCCTAATATCCATTATCAGATTTGTGAAGCAGCAGACTGTTTGAAATGTTTAAGAATACTAGCGGTCTTATGTACAATACAGTACATGATGGTTCCTCAAGGAAACAAAACAAGGAGGATTAAAGGAAATCTGTCAACAGGTTTATGATTCCCTACTAAGGACAGCATAAAATAGAGACATGGACCCTGATTATAGCACCGTCATCTTCAGGGTATTTCGCTGTAGTTTGGATATAATTTTTTTTTCTGCTGCAAATCTACTAGTCCTCTAAATGTTCTCTTTTTAATTTTCAGAACAGTTGGATGAACACTCCTGAGCCCCCCATATGAGAAATAGAAAGTTGAATAAAGTGATATCTTGATATCTGAGATATGTCTTATAAGAAAAACATGGATATGTAAATGAGCTATTAAGATCTATAGGCCGGACATTGATCTCCCTGAGAATCTGCCTCCAGAGTTAATTGTAACTGAAAGAGGGCGTTACCACTTTGAGAATGTAATGACTGACAGTCTGCACAACTGATCCACATGCCTCACACTGATAATGTCTCCTTTTGCTTAAAGTAAGCTCTGGAGGCACATTCTCGGGGACATTTGTATAAGGTCCAGAGATCTTAACAGCTCATTTATAGTGATGAGCGAGTATGCTCATTACTCAGGTTTTCCCGAGCATACTCGCTCATCACTACTCATTATTTATGTAAAAAATGTTTTTCTCTGGTATAATACATCAGATCGCAGATATCAAGGTATCATTTTCTCAGCTTCCTATGATCTGCATGCCCACGTAGATGGTTTAGGGGGGGGGGTGATCCTACTGACAAGATTTCCTTTAAAAAATATTTCATAAAGTGAATAATTTCACAATGTTCGCCTGTATCTTCTTTATCGTCAATGTAAACATGCTTGCAATTGTTCTTTGCCTGGGTGAGAATGGTTATAATATATTTTGAAAATTATGACAGGTCAGTGGGTTCACAAATTTAACCCTCGTGAAACTGCGCTGCGTGATTTCTACATAGATGAGCAAACGTCTGTTTCGGTTCCAATGATGTCAGCCAGCAATGTCCCCGTGAGATATGGCCTAGACTCTGATTTTAACTGCAAGGTGAGAAAAGTACCTTCTCTTACTCTCAGAAATTCATTGGAGAGTAATATGCCAAGTTCTTACGCTGCTTCAGCTCCTTTCCTGCTTAACTCATATTGTTAGCTTCCAATTAATGCGTACACTAGACCAGACGCTTGCCTCTTGTCCTTCAGGATCTCCTTCTAGCACCTTGTGATGATGACTGGCTGCATAAAATGAGGGACAAGCTGCCAAGTAATTGCTGCATGCACATACAAATCAAGTGTGGGATCACAAAGAATGATCTGTTTTGGAAACAATTGTTCTGTCTTTCATAAGCAACATGTCATTAAATGAGCAAAGGGGTTGTCCACTACTTGTGTCCTCCCTGAGTAAAATAAGAAACACTTGTACTCACCTCCCGCATTGTTCCAGAGATGTTGATGTTCTGTGCTCTATCTTCCGTCTGACAAATGTTGTGTCACGTGAGTGTTGCAGCCAATCAGTGACTGCTGCTCATTAATATTTCGTTAATAGACTTCAACTATGAATAGATAGTAAAGACAGCAGCCAGGCAGAGACAAAATAGGAGAGGCAGCACTCTGGCAGCGATTTTGAGGGCCTGTATGACAGAAAATACCCAAAAGTGACATCATTTTAAAAACTACACCCCTCAAAGTGCTTGAAACCACATTCAATAAGTTTATTAACCCTTTTGGTGTTTCACAGGAATTAAAGCAATTTAGAAGGAAAAAAATTAACATTTTACTTTTTTGCCACAAAAATGTTGCTTTATCCCCAAGTTTTGAATTTTAATGAGAGTAACAGGAGAAAAGGGATAGTATATTTTTTGTGCTATTTCTCCTGAGTACGCCGATATTCCATATGTAGAGGAAAACCACTGTTTAGGCAAACAGCAGGACTCAGAAGGGAAGAAGTGCCATTTAACTTTTGGAAAGCTAATTTGGCTGGAATAGATAGTGGATGCCATGTCACATTTGCAGAGCCCCTGATGTGCCAAAACAGTGGAAACCCCCCACAAGTGACCCCATTTTCGAAACTACATTCCTAAAGGAATTTATTTATATGTGGTCTAAAACTACTTTTGAGGCACAGTTCAAAGCTCAGAAGGGAAGGAGCGCCATATCGGAGTGCAGATTTTGCTGGAATGATTTGAGGGTGCCATGTCACATTGGCAGAGCCCCTGACATGCAGAAAAGCAGACCCCAACATAAGTGACCCACCCTACTTAACAAACTACGCCCTGTAATGAATTAATCCAGGGGTGTAGTCAGCATACTGAAACAACATGTACCTCAAAGACTTTTATACCATTGGGCGGTAAAGAAAGAATAATTACATTTTTACCACCAAAATTTTGTTTTAGCCCCATATTTTACAGTTTCACATGAGGAAATGGCTAAAAATGGCACCAAAATGTTTCACACAATTTCTGCTGAATGTGGCAATACAGTACTGCTTAGCCACACTGCGAAACTTGGGAGGGACTGAGGGCTATTTGTATCTTGGAGAACAAATTATTGTAGAATAGTTGGTGGACTCCATATGCAGAACCTATAAGTGCCAGAAGAGCAGAATTCCTCCTCAAGTGACATTTTGCAAATTACACCCCTCTGGGAATTTATCTACAGGTGTAGGGACAATTTTGACTCCATGGGTGTTTTCCACAAACAAGCAGCAATGAATGTAAAAATTGCAAATCTGCCATAGTAGGGCCAGTATGTTGTAGTGACCAGTATGTTGTAGTCCCCATACACTGTGCCCAGCTTGTGCTTCTGGAAACATGGACCCCATAAATGAAGCTGGCTATCATCACTACAGAAATTTCAAATGTGAATGCTAACAGCGGTTTAGACACACTGTAGAGCTCAGAATTGAGGGTGGAATATTAGGATTTAGGAGCTCAGAATTCGCTGAATTTCTTTTGGGGATGAGTAGTCATTTTGCTTTTCCAAAGCCTTTGTGCTACCAGTAACGTGGAAGCCGCTTATATTTCCTTATTGAGAGATGACGGAACTGAGTGAGGACTTGCTTTTTGTCGATTGAGTTGAAACTTTTATTGGGAATATTTTACATAAAATTTTGAATCACAGTCTATGCTGAGCAGTTACATAGGGGTTTCCATCTAAATCTCAGAATGATGAGATTCAGATGAAACCTGACTAATGAGGTAGTATAGTTACTCTGGACTCTGTCTCATCTCTGATCAGCGGTTCCGTATCGTCTCTGTTCAGCAGTGTCCTTCTTTTCAGACATACATACAACTGTTGCCGACCACACTTGTGCATGCCCAAAAAGACAGACACTGCCGGATAATAGGCCAGTGTCTCCATCTGCCTCATTATAGGGAATCTTCTGCCAGAGGTTCCGTCTGAATTACGTATATCAGAGAGTTACATGGAAACCCCAGTGCAAGTGCTCAACACAGAGCGCAGGATAAATCTGAGACGAGCCTTAGTGCGATCTTTGGGAGGCAGAATGAACAAATCAATAGTAGGTCAAGAATTAGTTTTATTTTTTTTTTTTTACAGAGTTCCTCATGCGGGATAAGTGATTAGATGACTTTATTCTCATGGAGCACATCCATACACGGAAAACGACAGAGATTGTGTCGCACTAAGCACGACGCACAAATTGTTCCATTATGTATGGCACTATAAATAACATAACACTATATAAAGCAGAGCAGGGGTGGGAGATTAATTTTTCCAAGGGGCCACATGGCCGACTGTGACTATTGTGGAGGCCAAACCAATAGGCTGAAATTAATTCTGCTCAATATTAATATAATATAAAAAAATTATTACTAATTGTATGACTTAATATTGAGTAGAATTATGTATACTGACATCCCCCTATATACAGTATGACCCACCACATAGCCCCCTCAATCAGCAGCCAAAGCAATCTACCTAAGGGGCCCTTATACATGTAAATAACAGCAATAAAAACCTTAAAACATTCTCTCTTTATTTATTTAGTTTACGAACCCAATTCATAAAGACATAAATGCATACACATTTGCACGCAAAAAGCAGTGATGTAAAAAAAGAGAAGAAATTAAGGGAGATGAGGATTAGATTTGCTCTTCACAATTTCCTTCCTGACAGCGGAGGTTGGCACCCTAAGTTGAAACGGTATGGTGCCCCTGGTCCTTTAGGACTGCCCTATTTATCTCGACCACTACTCTGACTGACCAGGCATCCTCAATAGGTGATCAGATAATATGTAATGAACATATATAAATACATATAATATAGATACTAGTGGGCTGAGGGGTTTATCAACAATATTTTTCTACAATCTGACACGAAAAAAACCACTAACAAAGTCCAAGAAGAAACATATATGATGTCATTGTTAAACAAAGAATAATCTTCAGATCATAAATGGCAGTCAAGTGGCAGAGCAATTAAAATCACGAAACATCCATATAACTCATAGTCACGTTTCTAAGGACATGAACTAATTATTGATATATATATAAAGACCCTTTATGGCCTGAACAGTTGTGTACTTAGCTTAATGGTATGTTCTTCCAACTCGTATCCCCAATGTTTTGGTCATTTAGGATTTTATCTGGGAATTCCTTCAATCAGGACAAGAAACGGAGACCATAAGCCGTACTGCAATGAGGATAACAGCTCACAGGCCAAGGCAATATGCCCCACATAGCCCCCTACATACAATATGAGCCGCCACACAGCCCTGAACATACAGTATTAATTCACACACATCACCTTACATACATGAGTGCACACACAGCCCCCTACATACAGTATGAGCCCCACATAGCTACCTATATACAGTATGAGCACTGACATAACTCCCTATATAGAATATAAGCCTCACATAGCTATTTACAGTATGAGTTCCATATAGCCTCCTATATACAGTATAAGAATGCACATTTGCCTCCTATATACAGAATGAGCCCCCAAATAGCCTCCTATATACATTGAGTCACTATATAGCCTACTATATACAGTATGAGCCTCCACATAGCCTCCTATATAATTCACAAAAAACCCCTTTACCAAGATAATAGTAAATAATGGAGGATGCTGAACTAGAAAAATACAAATTTTTATTGAAAAAAATAAATTTAAAATAGTAACATGGAATGCTGAATCAGCAGAAAAACCAGGGACAAACGACCATAGACATCACACGAAAAAACAACTCAAAGGACTGAAAATATACAGACAAAAAGACCCACAGCCTGCTAAGTGCCTGTTTACTCATAAGCTACTTAGCACATGTATAAACGCTGATCAAAGTGAAAATATCTGGTGCTCATAATACAACCAGCTGATCATGCAGCAACATGAGTAAATACGGCATAACGAATAGGGCAAATGCCCGTATGAGAGGCTATAAAGGCCAACATGAGTTTTTACCTAAAAGTTGTCCGTGGGTGTCCTGGCGTCCCTGCTGCCCCGACGCGCATTTCGTAAACCTTCTTCGAGAGGCGTGTCAGGGTAGGGAAACGCCAGGTTTAAATACCCCAAAAAGTCATTCCTATTGGTGGAGTAATTAAGAATCAGTATTGTCCCATAGGCTATCGTTCCACCACCTTAATTTAGTTCACTCCCCTAGTAAAAGTCACGTACTTTACCACACCCCTAGAGCTTATTGGTATAGGAGAGAAGGGGGGCGTCGCTTAATAAAACGGCATGGGGAAGGAAAATACACTCCATAGGCCATACGGCGCATGCGCAGGCTAATCAGACCCATATAGCCAATAGAGAGCAGGAGGCGCGGTCATGGGAGGAGGCATGTAGCGTCATCAATGACGCACATCTACCAACTACACCATCTGACCGCACATCCCACCCCAGACAGGTCTGCAGCTCACGGATGCGCACAGCCGACGAAGGATGTTCTAATCTCCTGAAGTCTCAAGTTCTAGTCCCACTCTCTTTCAAGATAATATATTGAGACCATAAAGGCATCTAAGGGGGTAAGCGGTACCGGTACTACATTGAACTGGGACATACATTCAAAAAACAACCCCATAAACCTCTATACAAACATAGTGGTGGGACAATATATTTTTTAGGGGTAAATATATAACTCACTACAGTGTATAAATAGCAATATATGAAAAGAAAAAGAAAAATAATAACAGTGACACAACAAGATTCACTTCATAAGACATAATACATATTATAGTGTAACAAAATTATCATTCTCCATAAAGTTTCATTCATAGTGGTGAATAGATAAATCCATCCAGATAGTGGTATCCTTCTTCTGTTGTTAGATCCTCCGACCTCTTCATTATTCAAAAAAAGGGGCCAACACCACATGAAATCATATCGAAGAAATGAATTGTTCTAAAAAACTAGAACAAACAATAATTAATGCAAAATAAACACACATAGGATAAAAAAACAACCTAAAAAACTAATAAAAATTCCCTACCCAAACCACTACCAATTTATACCAATGCAATTCACATAGGAAAAAGCCATGTTCAGCCTCAAAGAAAAGCTCCAAAACGAAAGCTTTAATTTAACCCTTGCGGGGCCACTGTCCCCAACCGATAGATCCACTGACATTCTTTTTTTGCTAATCTCTTTTGGATGTCTCCACCCCTAATGCCCAAATCCACTATATCAATGCCCTTGACCGACAAGAGATTAGGGTTACATGCATGCAGTTTTCTGAAATGTCTAGGAAGTGTTTTCAATGAAGAAAGATCCTGAATATTTTTAGCTTTGGTTATGTCTATACAATGTTCGCGTACCCTTATTTTTAATTCCCGGCTTGTCAGGCCAATATAAATTTTCGGACAAGGGCATTCAGCGTAGTAGATAACCCCTTTGCTAGAGCATGTAATATGCGTTCTAATTTTAAATGTCCTAGTATTGTCATAGTTGTTAAACGTTAGGCTTTTTTTCATATTAGCACACCCTTTGCATAACCCACAGGGGAAAAAGCCTTCCCTCCCTCTACATCTCTGATGATCTCCTCCTCTCTTAGGGTCATATGTACTATGGGCAAGCATATCTTTCAAATTTGGTGAACGTTTTGCGGTCATCAAGGGTTGTTTCGGTAAGATATTTTTCAGGGCATGATCAGTGAACAAAATTTGCCAATGCTTTTGCATAATTTTCCTGAGATCATACCAATTATTTGAAAAGTGGGTAATAAATCTTACCTGGTTATCAGAGGTTCCAGATCCATGATTAGGCGTTTTACTCTGTAGCAATTGGTTACGAGGAGTGTTTTTGGCTCTAGTATATCCTTTATCAATTGTTCTACGGCTGTATCCGCGTTCCAGAAATCTTCTCTTCAAAATTCTAGATTGTTGTTCAAATTGCGAATCCTCAGAACAAATTCTTTTTATTCTTAAAAACTGGCCTATAGGTATCCCATTGATGGTTGCTTTAGGATGTGATGAAGAGGCATAGAGAAGTGAGTTTGTGGCAGTTGGTTTTCTATATAAGGTTGTACTAATAGTACCCTCTGGGGACGCTGAAATCAACAAATCAAGAAACTCAATGTTCCTTCCAAATTTGTGCATCAACCGAATGTTTAAATCATTGTTATTGAGCCTTATCATAAATGCCTGCAACTCCTCCACTGATCCTTCCCAGATGAACATAATGTCGTCAATAAATCTGACCCAATTTTGGACATGTTCAACACCTTGGATTTCATTTGCTTGAAATATATCCCATTCCCATGCCCCCATAAACAGGTTGGCATATGAGGGGGCACAGGCCGCCCCATAGCCGTACTTTGTAATTGAAGGTAGATTTTACCATTGAAAGAAAAGGCATTGTGTGTCAACACAAATTCCAATAGGGACACAATCAGTTCAGACATTCCTTGTCCATATTACTTGCTGATAAGTATCTTGCCACAGCTCGTAGGCCATCAGAATGTCTTATCGAGGAATAAAGAGCTTCCACGTCAGCAGTAACAAACATCATGTTACTGGATAGTTGTAAACCCTCAAGATGTCTAAGGGCTGCCGTGGTGTCTTTTATAAATGCCGGAAGTTGTGTAACCAGGGGATGCAAAAAATGATCAAGGACCTTACAAATTACCTCACATAGGACTTCATTGGCCGCCACGATGGGTCTCCCCGGGGGATCCAACAGATCCTTATGGATCTTGGGAATGAGGTAAAAGGTGGCCAGTCTTGGACACAATTTTTGGTGAAGGTCCAGTAATCTTTTTGGGATGATGTTGTTTTCATAGGCGGCTGTAAGAATATTCAATAGTTCAGTTTGAAATTTGGGCAAAGGGTTGAAGGTAAAAATCTTATACTCTTTTTATTTTGTAATAGCTTATCAGCCTAGGCCTCATACATCAAGTTGGGCCAAATGACCACATTACCCCCTTTATCTGCCACCTTGAAAACAACATCATCCCAAGCAGACATTTCTTCCAAGGCTTTCCTCTCCTCATAAAGTTTTTTTTGTGAATTATACTGTCTATATAGGATGTTATCCCCAATTGGTTAGGAGAATTGTTTACTTTATTTGGACCCAGTTGTGATTAAGTTATTGATTTCCTGTTGTTAAACAGAGTCCGTTTTTCATGGATTTTAAGGCCAAAGAAACTTCTTGGCAAGTTAGAGCGTCTGATATTTTTAAAAGGGGATCGGATTCAGCATCCTTTTCCACTACCAATGTACATCAAGATGTTATTAAAAAGTATAGGAATGCCTCTCACAAAAAGATGAAAATATGGTGGACTAAAGTGACTCTAGAAAATTATGTGGCACAAAAGATTATCCCTAGGGGATTAAGAATAAATGCCTTCCCTACTTTTGATCTTGAGGATGAAGATCTCATCAATAGATGGATCAGGGCAGCTAATAACTGCTCACTTGAATTTATCAATATCATCATTGAAAAAAATGTTACCACCTTGAAAAAAGTGGAAAGTGAAATTGAATTACTGCAAAAACAACTTTTACAAGAATTGAAAGCTGATAATTTTCAGGAAATGGTTAAGATTTGGAAAAGGATTTGGAGAGATGGGAAGGGGCAATTTGCCAAGATAAGAAGAAGAAATATGATCGAGATCTTAATGATTTTCAAACTAATCGAATATTTCGTTGGCAAATCCGTAAAACTACCACGCCAAATAATGTATCCAGAAGCGCTTCATCTGTTTCATTGTCTTCCATGAGTGAGAATGGTGATATATACAGGGAGGATGTTCGAGGTCCTAGGACACGACAGTTTTATAAGAGGAGGAATCCAGGAAGATCCTATCGTCATGATGAAGAACATAGGAATGATTCCGTTAAGGTAATAAATTTATCCAATCATGTTCTTTCAGTTCCCCAGAGAGAAATTCTGCAAAAGGGGTTTACCTTTTCCCCCTCATCCAATCTAGACACGTTCAATACGATAAAAGATCTCCATTTGTTTGCGAGGAAGCTGGTCCTAAAGATGTTGCATTATAGAAGAGATCGAGATGATAGTGAGTTCAGTCATGAAGAAAGAGAGGCCTTGGAGACCCTTGAATCGCTATTGGAAGAAAATATTACTCCTGTAAGTAGATTCCTTTTGGAATTAGTGGGTAAACCTAAGAAGTTCCCGCCCTTATCTTTAGTTCCAGCGGTGGATACTTTCACCAAAATGGTCTCCCATGACATTGAGGAATTAACAAAAACTAAATCGGGTAGGCCCCATAATAATCTGTCTTATGAGGAGAGGAAAGCCTTGGAAGAAATGTCTGCTTGGGATGATGTTGTTTTCAAGGTGGCAGAAAAAGGGGGTATATGTGGTCATTTGGCCCAACTTGATGTATGAGGCCCAGGCTGATAAGCTATTACAAAATAAAAAAGAGTATAAGATTTTGACCTTCAACCCTTTGCCCAAATTTCAGACTGAACTATTGAATATTCCTACAGCCGCCTATGAAAACATCATCCCAAAATGATTACTGGACCTTCACCAAAAATTGTGTCCAAGACTGGACACCTTTTACCTCATTCCCAAGATCCATAAGGATCCGTTGGATCCCCCGGGGAGACCCATCGTGGCGGCCAATGAAGTCCTATGTGAGGTAATTTGTAAGGTCCTTGATCATTTTTTGCATCCCCTGGTTACACAACTTCCGGCATTTATAAAAGACACCACGGCAGCCCTTAGACATCTTGAGGGTTTACAACTATCCAGTAACATGATGTTTGTTACTGCTGACGTGGAAGCTCTTTATTCCTCGATAAGACATTCTGATGGCCTACGAGCTGTGGCAAGATACTTATCAGCAAGTAATATGGACAAGGGAATGTCTGAACTGATTGTGTCCCTATTAGAATTTGTGTTGACACACAATGCCTTTTCTTTCAATGGTAAAATCTACCTTCAATTACAAGGTACGGCTATGGGGGCGGCCTGTGCCCCCTCATATGCCAACCTGTTTATGGGGGCATGGGAATGGGATATATTTCAAGCAAATGAAATCCAAGGTGTTGAACATGTCCAAAATTGGGTCAGATTTATTGACGACATTATGTTCATCTGGGAAGGATCAGTGGAGGAGTTGCAGGCATTTATGATAAGGCTCAATAACAATGATTTAAACATTCGGTTGACGCACAAATTTGGAAGGAACATTGAGTTTCTTGATTTGTTGATTTCAGCTCCCCAGAGGGTACTATTAGTACAACCTTATATAGAAAACCGACTGCCACGAACTCACTTCTCTATGCCTCTTCATCACATCCTAAAGCAACCATCAATGGGATACCTATAGGCCAGTTTTTAAGAATAAAAAGAATTTATTCTGAGGATTCGCAATTGGAACAACAATCTAGAATTTTGAAGAGAAGATTTCTGGAACGCGGATACAGCAGTAGAACAATTGATAAAGGATATACTGGAGCCAAAAACACTCCTCGTAACCAATTGCTACAGAGTAAAACTCCTAATCATGGATCTGGAACCTCTGATAACCAGGTAAGATTTATTACCAACTTTTAAAATAATTGGTATGATCTCAGGAACATCATGCAAAAGCATTGGCAAATTTTGTTCACTGATCATGCCCTGAAAAATATCTTACCGAAACAACCCTTGATGACCGCAAAACGTTCACCAAATTTGAAAGATATGCTTGCCCATAGTACATATGACCCTAAGAGAGGAGGAGATCATCAAGATGTAGAGGGAGGGAAGGCTTTTTCCCCTGTGGGTTATGCAAAGGGTGTGCTAATATGAAAAAAAGCCTAACGTTTAACAACTATGACAATACTAGGACATTTAAAATTAGAACGCATATTACATGCTCTAGCAAAGGGGTTATCTACTACGCTGAATGCCCTTGTCCGAAAATTTATATTGGCCTGACAAGCCGGGAATTAAAAATAAGGGTACGCGAACATTGTATAGACATAACCAAAGCTAAAAATATTCAGGATCTTTCTTCATTGAAAACACTTCCTAGACATTTCAGAAAACTGCATGCATGTAACCCTAATCTCTTGTCGGTCAAGGGCATTGATATAGTGGATTTGGGCATTAGGGGTGGAGACATCCAAAAGAGATTAGCAAAAAAAGAATGTCAGTGGATCTATCGGTTGGGGACAGTGGCCCCGCAAGGGTTAAATGAAAGCTTTGGTTTTGGAGCTTTTCTTTGAGGCTGAACATGGCTTTTTTCCTATGTGAATTGCATTGGTATAAATTGGTAGTGGTTTGGGTAGGGAATTTTTATTAGTTTTTTAGGTTTGTTTTTTTATCCTATGTGTGTTTATTTTGCATTAATTATTGTTTGTTCTAGTTTTTTAGAACAATTCATTTCTTCGATATGATTTCATGTGGTGTTGGCCCCTTTTTTTGAATAATGAAGAGGTCGGAGGATCTAACAACAGAAGAAGGATACCACTATCTGGATGGATTTATCTATTCACCACTATGAATGAAACTTTATGGAGAATGATAATTTTGTTACACTATAATATGTATTATGTCTTATGAAGTGAATCTTGTTGTGTCACTGTTATTATTTTTCTTTTTCTTTTCATATATTGCTATTTATACACTGTAGTGAGTTATATATTTACCCCTAAAAAATATATTGTCCCACCACTATGTTTGTATAGAGGTTTATGGGGTTGTTTTTTGTATGTATGTCCCAGTTCAATGTAGTACCGGTACCGCTTACCCCCTTAGATGCCTTTATGGTCTTAATATATTATCTTGAAAGAGAGTGGGACTAGAACTTGAGACTTCAGGAGATTAGAACATCCTTCGTCGGCTGTGCGCATCGTGAGCTGCAGACCTGTCTGGGGTGGGATGTGCGGTCAGATGGTGTAGTTGGTAGATGTGCGTCATTGATGACGCTACATGCCTCCTCCCATGACCGCGCCTCCTGCTCTCCATTGGCTATATGGGTCTGATTAGCCTGCGCATGCGCCGTATGGCCTATGAAGTGTATTTTCCTTCCCCATGCCGTTTTATTAAGCGACGCCCCCCTTCTCTCCTATACCAATAAGCTCTAGGGGTGTGGTAAAGTACGTGACTTTTACTAGGGGAGTGAACTAAATTAAGGTGGTGGAACGATAGCCTATGGGACAATACTGATTCTTAATTACTCCACCAATAGGAATGACTTTTTGGGATATTTAAACCTGGCGTTTCCCTACCCTGACATGCCTCCCGAAGAAGGTTTACGAAATGCGCGTCGGGGCAGCAGGGACGCCAGGACACCCACGGACAACGTTTAGGTAAAAACTCATGTTGGCCTTTATAGCCTCTCATATGGGCATTTGCCCTATTCGTTATGCCGTATTTACTCATGTTGCTGCATGATCAGCTGGTTGTATTATGAGCACCAGATATTTTCACTTTGATCAGCGTTTATACATGTGCTAGGTAGCTTATGAGTAAACAGGCACTTAGCAGGCTGTGGGTCTTTTTGTCTGTATATTTTCAGTCCTTTATTTGAGTTGTTGTTTTTTCGTGTGATGTCTATGGTCGTTTGTCCCTGGTTTTTCTGCTGATTCAGCATTCCATGTTACTATTTTAAATATATATTTTTTCAATAAAAATTTGTATTTTTCTAGTTCAGCATCCTCCATTATTTACTATTATCTTGGTAAAGGGGTTTTTTTGTGAATTATACTGTCTATATAGGATGTTATCCCCAATTGGTTAGGGGAATTGTTTACTTTATTTGGACCCAGTTGTGATATAGCCTCCTATATGCAGTATGAGCCCACACATAGCCTCTTATATACAGTATGAGCCTGCACATAGCCTCCTATATGCAGTATGAGCCATTTTAAAGCCTCCTATATACAGTATGAGCCCACACATAGCATCCTATATGCAGTATGAGCCCATACATAGCATCCTATATACAGTATGAGCACAACATAGCCTCCTATATACAGTATGAGCAATCACATAGCCTCCTATATACAAAGCCTACTATATACAGTATGAACCCCCACATAGCCTACTATATACAGTATGAGCCTGCACATAGCCTCCTATCTACAATATGAGCCCACACATAGGCTCCTGTAAACAGGGTGAGCCTGCACATAGCCTCCTACATACAGTATGGGCCACCCACATGGCCTCCTATATACAGTATTTTCCTGCACATAGCCTCCTGTAGATTCCTATGTACAGTGTGAGTCCTCACATCCCATACACATATTAAAAAATACATACTCACCTCGCTCCCGTTCCCATAGGCTCCACTTCTACTGAAAATAAGCAAAATACCAGCTCCACTTCTACTGTCTAACGCGTACATGCTAGCGCAATGACGTCATCTTGCTGGCGCCAGCTGATGACGTCATTGAACTGGCACATCACAGCAGAGGTGAAGGGAGATCCCCCCTGGAGCAGCGCTACCATTCTGCATCGTTGACAGTGCAGCGCCAGGAAAGCTTCCTGTCAGGTATTAATGAGGGCAATCTGTCGATGGCCTCCCGGAGCCTCGGGCCTCGAGCAGTGCTCCAGATTGCTCTCATTATAATCCGCCTGATTGCAGTGCACAAGCATTGCAATTCTTTAGGGTGAGTTTCCACGTCAGAAACGCTGCGTGTTTGGCGTGTGCGCTGGCGCAGCGCCAACACAGCAGCGTCCAGATGTTACAGCATAGTGGAGGGGATTTCAAGAAATCCCGTCTCCACTATGCGTAAACAATACGCAGGTGGCAAACCTGCGTAAACGGACATGCGGGCGTCTTTTTAGACCGCAGCATGTCCTCGCGTATTGCGGCGACGGTGCGTCGCCGCAACAGAATATTACACAGGGCTATGTAGCCCTGCGTTCTTTCCGGAGGTGTTCCGGAGGTGTCCTGAACACCTCCGGAAAGATCGCGCGTCAGAAAGGGGCGGGGCTTAGACGGAGCGGAATTTCCGCTCCGTCAAAAGCGCTATGGTTCCGGACCGTGGAACCATAGCCTTATACCTGTCAATGATGCACTGACAGAAGCCTCTTAAAATAGCTGGCAGACCCAGAGGCAACGATTGGGCCTTCGCCATGACATCGCAGGGGCGTCGATCGGAAAGGAGAAGCAGCCCTCCTCTCCTAGCCTCCTAAATGTTGCGATCAATATCGATCGTGGCATTTAGGTGGCTAAATTGACCGGGTTTGGTGCGCGCACCACTCTGGGCAGTGACAGACGGGTCTCGGCCATTGCTTACGCAGAGCTCCCACCGGCGATAGCGCAGGCATGGCTGAGGTATCCGCACGATCACCAAGACGTAAGTTTACGTCAAAGGTCATGAATCACTATCCGACCGTGATGTAAAGTTGCGTCAAAGTTCGTAAAGGGGTTAAAAATAAAGCAATAAAAAAAATACAATACATATGTGGTATCTTCATGTCTGTAAGAATTATTCTATTTGTACCTTTTTTTAAAGTCTATTTGATATGTGTTAACCTCTTTTTTGATTTTCAGCTTTATGTGAAGTTTTTAAAGTCGCAAAAGTTTTGAGTATGCCAGTATTTTTCTGCCATTTTGCAAAACGTGTGACTTTTGGTGCTAAAAAGTTCAAAGCTGAAAAAAAAAGTATTTTTGATTGCGTGCCATTTTGAAGAATTTGGTGCTAAAAGCGACAAGTAATATCACAAGAAAAAAAGGAAAGTGACTTAACCCTTCACGACATATGACGTATTATTACATATGTCGTGTCTTCCCCTTTAATGCAGGCTCCAGCGCTGAGTCCGCATCTTTTCTGCCACATGACAGCTGATTTAATCAACTGACATAAGCCCCTAACAGCCACGGGTGGAATCACGATCCACCTGCTGCTATTAACATGTTAACGCTGTTAATCATTGACAGCGGCATTTAACATGATCATGTCGGAAGCGCGTCACTTGCTCCGCCCATCGAGAACCCAGTGTCTGCAGAAGACCTCGGTCTTTGTCATTGCCGATCTGCTATGAGCGCTGCCCCGAGCAGATGATCAATTCTGTTACACATAATGTGTAGCACTAGTGATCAAGTCTCCTAAGGAGACTATTGATGCCAGAATAAAGTAGAAAAAAATGTTTTTTAAAAAATGTAAAAATATATTTTTAGTTCAAATCACCCCCTTTTGCCTCATTCAAAATAAAAAATACACATATTCGGTAAACGGCGTAACGAGAAAGAATTTCAAAACACCAGAATGAAGGGGTTTTTTTTGCTGCAACTTTGCAAAAAATGCAATAGCAAGTGGTCAAATCGTATCTACCCCAAAATGGTATGAATAAAAATGTCAGCTCGGCACGAAAAAATAAGCCCTCACCCAGCCCGAGATCTTGAAAAATGGAGACACTACTTGTTTTGGAAAATGGTGCTTTTTTTTTTTTAACAAACTTTGGATTTTTTTTCACCACTTAAATAAAAAAGTACCCATATATGTTTGGTATCTGCGAACTCATAATAACCTGGATTATCATAATGGCAGGTCAGTTCTAGCATTTAGATAACATGGTAAAAAAACAAAAACAAAAAGCAGTTGTGGAATTGCACTTGTTTTGCAATTTCACCACACTTGGAATTTTTTTCCAGTACATTATATGGTAAAATCAATGGTTTTCGTTCAGAAGTACAACTCCTCCCCACAAAAAAGCCCTCATATTGACGGAAAAATAAAAAAGTTATGGCTCTGGGAAGAAGGGGAGCAAAAAACAAAAAAAAAAACAACAGAAAATGGCTTTTGGGTGACAATGCATCAATGATATGCCTGGTCCGTGGTTAAATCTACTTGAGCACATAGTGTGCCATGTCAAGTAGCCTATCCCAGCAAATGGCTGTAGGGGACAGGGCCCTTTTTACCTCCAAAAAATTGATTGGTAGTTCGAGTATCTGGGAGATTAAAAAACAGTTTAAAAGGGGTTGTCCAGAACTTTTATATTGATGACATATCCTTCCAATGGGTCATCGGGATTACATTGGTAGGAGTCTGACACCCGACTCCCCCACTGATCAGCTGTTTGCAAGTCTCCATTAGTAGACATTGTATGAAGCCAACACACAGCTCTGTACACGGTGGCAGCCGTTCTCAGCTGAGCTTTCATTAATGCCTTATTGAAGCATCTAATTTTTTCGCATACAGAAAAAAAAAAAAAAAAAAAAAATCGGACCATTATTCTGATTAGACTCTGATCAGACTTTGATCAGAGAGTGGTACGAGTGTCAGCAGTTCCTTTCATACTGGAGAAATTTTAAAAAAGAAACTTCCTTATTCTGACAGTCCGTGAAAATCGGACCGCACTTGTGGTCCAATTTTTTTCACTGACCCACTGACTTGCATTGATTTTGATTCGGCAGTTGAATCAAAATCTGACTTGTCTTCAATATTTTCCGCAGACCACTTGGCCCCATAGACTATCCCAGGTACAAATGCTATCAGTGAGAATCACGGATAGCACTCGTATGCAAAAATTGAACGTCTGAAAGAGGCCTAACTTGAATAGGTGATATGCAGAATCCAAGAACAGCCATGACACAGACCTCCACCGATCTAATATTGATGACAACACTGAAGAAAGGCCAGGGATTATCTGAGTCCTGGATACTCTTTAAAGAGAACCTGCCAGCAGGATTGTGCACAGTAACCTACAGACAGTGTCAGGCTGCTGCCGTTATACTGATTACAATGATACCTTGTTTGATGAAATCCGTCTTGTGGTTGTTGTTTAATCTTTATTTTCAGCTTTCAGTTAATGATATGCTCGTGCTCTGGGTGGCCGGTGGTGGTGATTGTGGGGGGGGGTCTTTATATGGCGCTCTGCTTTCAAATTCATCTGTATGGCTTATGACAGGTCACTGATCTCTCGCTGACCTGCGCCTATTTTACATACTGAATATAATATGGTTTGAAAGAAAAAAAAAAAAATTACATTTAGAAGGCAGGCGCCACCGGCACCATTTTGCTAGAGGAAAACAAAAAATTGCCTCCACCAAGACAGATGCTGCGCAGGAGTCACTTGCGCTATCGGCGAGCATCACATAAACACCCCCCCACCGGCCGCCCCGAAGAACGAGAATCTCATTAACTGAAAACTACAAATAAAGATTAAACAACAACCACAAGACGGATTTCATCAACTAAGGTATCATTGTAATCAGTATAACGGCGCCGACCTGACACTGTCTGTAGGTTACTGTGCACAATCCTGCTGACAGGTTTCACTTTAAAGGATCTTCCCTTTTGAACTATCTAATTTAAAAAAAAAACACATTTTAGGTTAAATCTGCATGGGACCTATCTGCTGCGGCACTATATTGTTCGAATGTTCCTCGCAGAATTCTTTATGTTGCGAAAAGTGAAATACGCAGTTAAAATCTGCAGCATAAGACACTGAATGTAATGATCTACAGTACTGGTTTGGCAGAACAGTAAGTCCTACCACTGGTAGGTAGCAAATACGATGCAGTACCTTGCCTTACAGCATAAGAATAAGAGCACAGCTACAGGAAAAATGTTCTGAAATTCTTGTCACTTTGTCTCCAGAACAATTTGACACTTGTTATTTTACACTGCTGTTGCATTAACTGATTAAAACCCTATCACACTGAGAAGTAACGCTCTTTAGATCAGCAATTCTCAAACATTTCCTTGGTGTATATGAGCAGACTGCTTGGAGGCAAACAAGAACTAAAACACTATTTATTCACATTTACTGAAGAATAAACGATTCTGTATTTCGAGTAATCAAATGATAATTACCAAAATATGTTCCAGGAAGTAATTCTCTGGGCAGCTATTTATGCAGCACAAAAAAATTCACCCAATATTTCATTTTTGCACAGAATCATCTCATACAGCCAGCGGGTGTGCAAAATATTTTGTAGGCTTTTATTCTGCATCTACTGTGCAGTAAATAATGAGACATTGCGTGCTTGTCACATTCCAAAACATGTGAAAAAAATATATTAGAACATGATAAAAGTTTCCTGGGAGCTATAAAAACTAAGTATAATGCAAATTGACTTAATGAGAAACAATGCATAATGCAACTTACCAAATGTGACACCAATTGTCTCTTTATAACTTTAAAGCACGAAGGAAGTCTGGTTCTTGTATGTAAAGTTCCAACTGTTGTCTAGTTCTAATAGTGGATGTGCCATGAGACTATGTTTTTTTGATTAAAAGGAACCCATCAGGTCCCCCATGCCCTCCAATCCAGCTTTCAGCTGTGTCATTACACTCCCTCCCTAACCAGCCCTGTATAACACAACTCGTTAAATAAATGCTTTAAAAAAGCCTTTATAATCTCCGCTTTTCCTATACTAATGAGGGCTTTGACTAGTCGATGGAGCGTTAGTGGACCAGATTAGTCAGCCATCTTTCCATGTTATCATGCCCCTATAGGCGTGATAACATAATTTGCACGAGGCGGCGTCATCCTCGCTCATGCAAATCTGCACAAGCAGCGTCAACGTGTCTCTGAAGCCAGGTGTACGCTTACCGGCTTCAGAGGCGCACTGTGCATGTCTGGAACTTTAGAAGATGGCTTCCGGACACGCGATGTGCCTCTGAAGCCGGGAAGCGTACATCTGGCTTCAGAGATGCTGCCGGAATCAGCGACGCGCATGCGCAGATTTGCATGAGCGGGAATGAGGCCGGCTTGTGCAAATTATGGTATGTTAACATGACTATAGGGGTGTGATAACATGGAAAGAGGGCAGACTAATCTGGTGAACTAACACTCCATTGACTAGTCAAAGCCCTCATTAGGATAGGAAAAGCAGAGGTTATAAATTTATTTAATTGGTTATACAGGGCTGATTAGGGAGGGCGTTGATCACACATAGCTGAAAGCTGCTGGATTGGAGGCCATGGGGACCTGACAGGTTACCTTTAAGGGCCAATTTAGAGGCCGATATTTGGGAAACCAGCGCTTATGGTAACTATTGTTCTCAATTATTGGCTGGTCTAATCAGGGCATCAAATACCCGATGAAGGAGCAAAATGCTTGTTCTGGGCCCTATAGATTTATGTACATGACTAATCTTCATAGCATGCTTCCCTTAAACACGACAGCATAGAATCGGACCTGTTGCATTGGGCCCTTTTTCTACAGGCTGTCTCTGCTCTTGTAGCTCGGCACTGGTCCCGCCAATTGGTCGTAGCTGCGACAACAGCTTCAGAAACCAGTTGGGAAAATGAACTGTCTTTTTCCTACAAACTGCTTTTATTGCATTTCTGCTCTTTTCCTAGATTGTCCAGCTGCCTTTGACTGGAGGAGTCAGCATCATGTTTTTCCTCCCCCTCACAGTCACTCAGAACCTGACACTGATCGAGGAGGGTCTGACATCAGAGTTTGTACATGACATAGATCGGGCGCTACAGACCGTCACCATAACATTAAGCATACCAAAGCTGAAGGTGGACTACGCTGCTGAGCTTCAATCCATACTTCAGGAGATGAGTATGTTCTGTTTTTCTTTAGTTTTATTCTTCTTAATACTGTTGCCATATATTTTGATGTTTTGAGCTCCCTTAATTTAATCAGCCTCTTTTATATTGGTATGTAGTAGACCATAAAAAATATCCTAACAGTTTTAGCTAGAAAATTATTCTAAACCTATGTGGGATATCCTTTCTCTACTGGTGATGCTCAAATAGCCCTGGTAACAGATCTCATGTAAACTGCACGTAAAATGTGGTAACTATGAACACTTGAATGAAGCCAAAGAATTCAGTTCGTAATTCTCCCCCAGGACCAAAATACTATTTTTTCCTTTAAAGTATTTACAGGTCTTCCAGACAGAAGCTCATATTTTCAACAGTTTGGTTGGATTTAAAACCTCTACATCTTTATTTTTTGGAGTGAAATGGAGGGAACATACGCTCATGGCAATACTCGTATATCAGGGGTCTCAAACTAACATGGGGTCTGAAGCAACTTGAAAAAATCTTGTTAAGGCACGAGCCATATTGTTAAATTTAGGCTAGGGTTACACAGCGCAATAGAGCTCTTGCGGCCAATGTTCGTTCTGTGTAACTACTACAGTAGGTATGGAAAGTATTCAGACCCCTTTAAATTTTTTACTCTATTTCATTGCAGCCATTTGGTAAATTCAAAAAAGTTCATTTCTTTCTCATTAATGTACACTCTGCACCCCATCTTGACAGAAAAAAAACAGAAATGTAGAATTTTTTTGCAAATTTATTTAAAAAAACCTGAAATATCACATGGTTTTTAAGTATTGAGATCCTTTGCTCAGACACTCATATTTAAGTCACATGCTGTCCATTTCCTTGTGATCCTCCTTGAAATGGTTCTACTCCTTCATTGGAGTCCAGCTGTGTTTAACTAAACTGATAGGACTTGATTTGTAAAGGCACACACCTGTCTTTATAAGACCTCACAGTGCATGTCAGACCAAATGAGAATCATGAGGTCAAAGGAACTGGCCAAGGAGCTCAGAGACAAAAGTGAGGGACACACATCTGGCCAAAGTTACAAAAGAATTTCTGCAGTACTCAAGCTTCCTAAGAGCACAGTGGCCTCCATAATCCTTAAATGGAAGAAGTTTGGGACCACCAGAAGTCTGCCTAGACCTGGCCGTCCAGCCAAACTGGGCAATCATGGGAGAAGAGCTTGTTCATTGTGAGAGAGGTAAAGAAGAACCCCAAAATCACTGTGGCTGAGCTCCACAGATGCAGTAGGGAGATGGGAGAAAGTTCCACAAAGTCAACGGTCACTGCAGCCTTCCACCAGTCAGGCCTTTATGGCAGAGTGACCCGACGGAAGCCTCTCCTCAGTGCAAGACATATGAAAGCCCGCATAGAGTTTGCTAAGAAAACACATGAAGGACTCCCAGACGATGAGAAATAAGATTCTCTGGTCTGATGAGACGAAGATAGAACTTTTTGCTGATAATTCTAAGCGGTATATGTGGAGAAAACCAGGCACTGCTCATCACCTGCCCAATACAATCCCAACAGTGAAACATGGTGGTGGCAGCATCATGCTATGGGGGTTTTTCATCTGCAGGGACAGAATGACTGGTTGCAATTGAAGGAAACATGATTGCAGCCAAGTACAGAGATATTCTGGATGAAAACCTCTTCCAGAGTGCTCTGGACCTCAGACTTGGCCGAAGGTTCACCTTCCAATAAGACAATGACCCTAAGCACACAGCTAAAATAACAAAGTTTTGACTTCAGAACAACTCTGCACCATTCTTGACTGGCCCAGCCAAAGCCCTGACCTAACCAAATTGAGCATCTCTGGAGAGACCTGAAAATTACTGTCCACCAACGTTCACCATCCAACCTGACGGAACTGGAGAAGATCTGCAAAGAAGAATGGCAGAGGAGGATCCCTAAATCCAGGTGTGAAAAACTTGTTACATCATTCCCAAGAAGACTAATGGCTGTACTAGCTCAAAAGGGTGCTTCTACTCAATACTGAGCAAAGGGTCTGAATACTTATGACCAAGTGATATTTCAGTTTTTCTTTAATAAATTTGCAAAAATTTCTACATCTCTCATTTTTATCAGTCAAGATGGGGTGCAGAGTGTACATTAATGAGAAAAAAATGAACTTTTTTGAATTACCAAGTGGCTGCAATGAAACAAAGAGTCAAAAATGTTAAGGGGTCTGAATACTTTCTGTACCCACTGTATGTACAGCATGATAGCACCACAGCCCCCTATATACACTATGATGGCCACAAAACTCTTCTATATACAATATCAATGTTCCATAGCTCCCCTATACACAGTATGATGGCCACACAGTTCCTTTATATGTATAGTAAGTATAATGGTCCCACATCTCCCCACAACACCCTATATACAGTATAATGACCACACAATTCCTCTATACACAGTATGATGGTCTCACAGCCTCCTATGATTCCCAACAAATCCTAAATTCAGTATGATGGCCACCACAGCCCCCTACATACAGTAGAATGGCCAGTACAACCCCCTTACAGAATGCTGGCCCCACAGCATCCCACTCCTCGCCTACATACATTAGAAGGACCCACAGCCTGCTACATACAGTACTGTGGCCACTATAGCCGCCGTTACATACAGTATATGATGGCCCCACAGCCCCCTATACACCACATAGTACAATGCCCCCACAGCTTCCCTACATACAGTATAATGCTCCTCCAAATCGCTTACCTTGTGCCGTATGGCTCCTCTTTCATCTGGTTCTGTTGTTTGGCGATTCTCACTGTCGGGTAAAGGTAGGGCCAGGCATTCTGCGTAACATCATTCAGCAGACGAGGCCACATTCGCTATTCTGTGATGAGGCTGGAATGGTACCCGGCGAAGTTAAGGTCACTGTGTTGGCCTGGCTGATAGCTGCCCCTTTTCACCCAGGCCCAGCTTGTGGGCCGCAAAAATTTGCTTTGGGAGCCATATACAGCCTGCGTGTTTCAGAAAGCAATGCAATATACCTTACCACCTTACCTGCATGGAGATTAAAATACTAAGCAAGGAAACCAGTCTTATTCTAACAAAATCTATTTTTATTAAAAAAAAAATGATAAGATGTAATATATTCTGTGCAGTATTTAGCCTCCAGGAGCAGATCCTCTTACAAGGAGTGCAGCTATGGATGAGGATTGTAACATGGGATCTGTGTATGTACTGCTCCTCAGTGGATGCTCTGGGTAGGAACATACTGTAAACTGCGCTCTGCTCTCGGGAACACATTGCACATCAATACATTTTATAAACTTTATTTCATGCTCCCAGAGAGCTTTATTGAGTGATATTAAAAAAAATATAATTTTTCAGCACATAGCGTTTTGATAAAATACAGTGAATGCCCAGCTCATGCTACTTCCAACTTCTGACGCATCATAGTGCTACTTATTTCTCCTATGTAGAATGTCCAATATGACCATCTTTTATATAATGAATATTGTTATTTCAGAGCTTCAACCTCTCTTCTCAAGTCCTGACTTCAGTAAGATCTCCGCCAAATCTGTGAAGCTCACTCATGTTATGCACAAGGCTGTCCTGGAACTGAATGAAGATGGAGTGGAAAGTGCACCAAGCGTGGACCCCAGCACCCGCCAACATTTTCCACTGGAGTTCCACCTGAATCACCCATTCCTGTTCGTTCTCCGATCTGAAAGCAATGGCGCTCTCCTGTTCATTGGAAAAGTAATGAATCCCAAAGAAGTTTCCCGTTAAGCACCACGTATCCTACCTTAATAATTCGCCTTACAATGAAGTCTGGATTCTGTTAATTGCCACTGTGACTATTTTGCATGGTAGCGTAGATGACTAAAATATAACAGATCGGGTTCGGAATTGTGTTTTTATGAGATAAAAATGTCTCAGGTTCGGGGAAGTAGATTTACGCACCAGAATCCGTCTTCACTTGTGCCAAAAAAAACAGTCTTTCATGCTTAGCGCCACAGTTATATGTTTCAGACACGCTCTAGACGTGCCGAGTGCTGACGTGTGGCCGACCGGAAAGTGGGTGAAGAATGGGGAGTAGTGATGCCGTCCACCAAAATTGTGTAAAAAAACAAATGTCATAACTTTGTGGACCAAAGTAAGCCAGCTAACAAATAGTATCAACTACCAGATGGTCGCAAGATGCGCAATGTGTAAAAGTTAGGCGGCTTTAATAAATCAGCACTAATATCTTTTATTTGTGTACTGAAACTTTTTGCCCCAAGATTGTATTTTACAATAAAAATGGCCATACTGCCTCTGCTTCTAAATAGGTCTTAAAGGTGGGCTACATATTTATCCAAACGTTTCTGTAATAATCTCCCCAAAACAACACACGCTTTCTTCAGAGATGATTGTGGAAGGCTACTTTAGAGTATTATCAAATCTCTGCATCTTCACGTTTAGGTTTTCAATTAGAAGCGATTATTTCACCTCCAAAAATTAAATTCTATTACACCTAATATCTATTTGCAACCCAAGAAACCCTACATGGTGTTCTGTTATATACTGGTGATGTCACGGCTGAACTTAACCTCTGCTATATGCTAGAACAATCCCATGCAATAAAGTCTGATTTACTTATTGCTCAGGAATCATGTCTCTCGTTTTATTACTCTGCTAGAAAATTAACCCAGTCGTGGAGTTATTCCATTTATAAAAAAAACAAAAAAAACAACGACTGCGAAGGGGAATAGCAACATCCCCAGAATGTGTAACAAGTCTAATTAGTCAAGAACGTTCCCTTAGCAGTGGCTTCACAAAGATACATTAATTGCAAGTGTGTCCTGGGAGTTCACAAGTGCTGAGAGATGCAGTCATATAAAAGTGCTGCTTTTTGTGAAGTACGTGAATATTTGAAGCTTTAGGAAGTTAATTCAAGTCAAACAAATTAATTCTCCCAGACAATACGCATCCCAGGAATCTCCAGTAGACACGTCCTCATTTCTTGCAGCTCTTGCACCATGCTATTGTCACGTCCGTAGTGCACCGATAGAACGTCCCGTGCTCTCAGAATAATTCCCATAGCATCATCTACTTCGCGTCTGCAAAACACGATGTGCAAAGAGACTTTAAAACTTGACTGACAAAACAACTGATATGTAGTAAAACAAAATCCACAAATCAGGCTAGTATTACACCAATGGATACGAAACCAACTTACCCATTGAATAATATCTGAGCCAGCTTAAAAAGTTCATGGCCAACCTCTATGCTGGACGAACCATAACGTAGGCTTACAAGCTGAATACTTTTCTCAGGTGCTTTGCAGCTGCAGCCCAATCACCTACAAAGGAAAGTATACATCAAAGGAAAATATACATCAAATGAAATTAGAAAGCAAAAACCATTCACCTGTAAAACAACACAGACATTTAACAGAGAAAAAAAACATACCCCTAGAAGCCTCAGCCTGAGCCAGATGATCCATGATCTGTCCAAAAAGCATGTGATTCTGAGAGAGAAACTCCTTGCCCTCTGATAGACATGACGTCAGCCTCTTTATCGCAGCATCTGAAGATGAAAAAATGACGTAGATGTGATATTTGGGAGAACCAGTGCAGAGGGACTGGCACCACAAAGTAACTTATGGTAATGCAGATAATGTGGCTTTTATGTATGCGGCTTTTTCTGTGAGAATCAATTTTAGCTAAATGGTGAAATAAAACCATGTATTATCTCATCGAAGATTACACAGCATCAAATGCTTTGTTAAATGAGGACTCAAGGGAAAAACTGGTCCAGTGTTTTATGACTCAAACGCTACACTGGAAATAACACCCCGTATCATTTTTTTCTGAAGTGCTCCTTCAGATGGACAGATTCTTTAGATCAAGCCTTCTTGGTTTCCCCACCCAAAAGTCAGTAGGGTCTGCATAATTCAGTTCTTTCAAATTCCTCATCAAATGGTCTTTAAAGTGGATCTGTCTGTCATGTTAATTCCTACTTCTCCACAGATAGAGTTTCTGTAATGCAAACAATTTGTTGAAGGATCTACCAATCATAAGATATTGTGTAAACAGCAAGGTAGAAGTACAGGCTTAAAATAACAGGATTTTGGTTGCTTACCGTAAAATCCGTTTCTCGGAAGCCTTCATTGGGGGATACAGATAACCATGGGTGTATGCTGCTGCCACTAGGAGGCGCTGACACTATGCATATGCAAAAATAAAGGTTGGCTCCTCCTCTGCAGTATACACCCCACCGACTGCAAGAAGCAAATCAGTTAGTGAGAAAGCAGTAGAACAACATGATAGAATAACCAACGGACAACTCAACTTAACAATAGCACATAGAAGAAGAAACAGGAGTTGTAGAAAAAAACATGGGAGGGTGCTGTGTCCCCCAATGAAGGTTTCCGAGAAACGGATTTTACGGTAAGCAACCAAAATCCTGTTTTCTCTATCGCTTCATTGGGGGACACAGATAACCATGGGACGTCCCAAAGCAGTCCATGGGGAGGGAAACAGCAGAAAACTCTATTGCGATCAAAGAGCTTACCACTGCCACCTCTGCATAGGCTGGCGTCCACCGAAGCGTAGGTATGGACCCGAAACATTTTGGCACACCTGTGGATGGAAGACCGGGTTGCCGCTTTGCAGAGTTATAGGGCGGATGCCCCATGTGTACTGGCCAGGAGGCGCCCACTGCACGGGAAGAGTGAGCCTCTTCTTAACCAGTGAGCCTCCAAACTTGCGGACCTGATACAGCGCGCAATCGTAGCCTTGCAGGCGTGCGTCATCTGGATGACATAAGGAGATCCGACTTCCTAAGGGAAGCGGTCTTAGTGAGATAGATCCTCACTGCCCTGACCAGGTCTAGCCTGTTCAGTGAATGTTTCGGAGAATGAGTCGGAACTAGGCAGACGGAAGGGATGACAAAGTCCTCAATCAGGTGAAAAAAGGGTGGATACCACCTTGGAAAGGAAAGAAGGCGGAAGGTCTGGCCCCTCTGGTAGCTTCTAGGAGTGTCCGCCAGGAGATTGACGAACGCAGAACTACTGGGCCAATGTGGTGTGATCACAAAGACCAGCACCTCTTCCGCTTTGATCTACTTCAAAGGCCTGGGAAGAAAGGTAAGGGAGAGCGCGAAGAGCGACCAGGCAATGGCTGTAGCATCGGCGACCCCGTGAGGGGAATGCGGGACTTGGACACGAATCGTGGAACCTTTTTTTTTTTTCTTTGTACAGCCGGGAAGGGCATGAGATCCACGTCCGGAGTTCTCCCTTGAAGACAGGACAGATGGAAGACGTCCTGATGCAGGGACCAGTCTCCAGCAACGAGAAGCTCGCGGCTGAGAAAACGGCCGTCTAGTTGACCCGCCGGAAATATGAGCTGCGGATATTGTCGGAAACGTCGTCTCCGCTCAGAGAAGAATCATGGATATCATGACCATCGCCAGGGGACTCCTGGACCCTCCTTGGTGATTGATGGATACCACCGCTGTGGCGTTGTCTGACCGAATTCGCAGACGAACGGCACTGAAGATGTCAAGGTACTGGATATGTACTAGGTCCCTAATCCTCAAAAAAGGCCCTGAACGCCGTCATGATCTTTATGAAGTCCCTGGGAGCGGTCGCAAGCTCGAACAGAAGGGCAGGAAACTGGACGAGATGCCGCTGTACTGCGAAACGCGGGAACCCCTGATGAGTTGGGCAAATCGGAACATGAAGGTAAGAGTCTTGGATGACTCTGGATAATTCGGAAAAGGATTCTGCGTCCCTATGGAAGTAAATACTGAGCAGGGGGACTCCATCCTGAAAAGATCCAGGAGGACTCTCAAGATCAGAAAACTGGAGATCAGGAAACAACCACCTGGCTTGGGAGATACGGTGGGCTCTGGACCAAAGTGATGCCGAGGAAGGACCTGACAGGTCCGGAGCTGGTGGGGCTACCGTGGGAGCTATGAGAGTGCCAGGGAAAGAGCCTGAAGGAAGCCTTCTTCCTGACTTGACAGATCTGCGGCAAGCGCTGACCGAAGGGATCCTCCGTCGCCTGTGAAAAGGTAGCGGGGAGCTGAACTGGCGCTACGCTACAGGAGGGCTGCGAGGTAGGACTGAGGAAGGAGAGAACTGGTGGCTCCAGATGCCTCCTTTAATGATCTAGTCCAATCGTGGAACCAAACCGGCGTTCTCCCTGAAAGGGGGGACAGGTAAGAGACCTTTCCGATGAAAGGTCCGCTTGCCATGCTTTGAGCCAAATGTTCCTACAGATGGCCTCCATATTGCCAAATATGTGTCTGCATAGGGAATCTGGTCTGCAAAGACCTTGGAAGGTGGTTTTGGATCGTCTAAACAAAACCGCCTGATCTGCGGATTTCGTAGCAGTATCTTTGATGCCTAAGGTCTGGCTGACTGGAACAATCAGGCTCTGCACCATATCCGTCCAGCTGGAGGCCTGTTCTGAATCCAGGTTCGCCTCATCCTCCGAAAGTGCGTCTGAAGAAGCCTCGCCTGATCCCGGAGAAGAGGAAGCTAGAGAGGGATCGCGCAGTGAAAAAAGTCGTCTAGAATGGTGCTCCAGTCTAGTTTTCTTACGGCCTGAATTGGACGGACCAGGTCGAAGACTTGTGATCCGTTGACGAATTCTGGTGAACAGTCCCACAAACTGGTGCCGGACGGTTGGGGGACAGAAGGGAAGATAGAGGAGAGTGTCAGCTCTGCAGGGCAGAGTAACTCACGGTTCCTGAAGCTGTCCCACAGACTGGAAGAAGTTGCCCTGCATGTGGCAAGGATGGCGTCCGGCTGTGGAAAAAACCTCAAGGCCGCGGCGGTGGCCCCAGACAAGGCCGCGGCGGCGGCTTGTAAACAAAGGCCGCGGCTGCGGCTCCCTAGCGAGGCCGTGGCGGCCGCCACAAAGGAAGGCCCCGGCGCGCAGGCAGGGCCGCGGCGCTGGCAGAGCCGCGGTGGCGGCTTCAGACAAGGCCGCGGCTCGAAACAAGGCCGCAGCCGCTGCTACCAGACAACGCCGCGGCCAGCTTCCAGACAAGGCGGTAACAGGATCGCTCCGAACAAGGCCGCGGCAGCTCCCCGACAAGGCCGCAGCGGCGGCTCCCAGCCGAGGCCGCGGCCCGATAGAAGACCGCGGTGGCGGCCCCCAGAGGTTTTTATGGTAATTGTTGCAACTTTATTGAACCAATTGGTTCTTTTTAAAGGCATATAATAAATGTTATATTTTAAGCCTGTACTTCTACCTTGCTGTTTACACTGTAATGCAATCTACATAATCTCACTATACCTCTGGATTTGAAAATGGGACGGAGTCTAGTCACAAATATGCTGAAGCTGCATCATGACAAGTATATCTCCCTGTCAGATCTTTCAGTCATGAGGCTTCAGAAGCAATGTGAAGCAGCATCTCATAGGAATACAGAAGAGAATCTGCACATAGCATTTAAATATTATTATTATTATTATTATTAATATTTATTTCTATAGCACCATTGATTCCATGGTGCTGTACATGAGAAGGGGTTACATACAAATTACAGGTATCACATACAAATTACAGGTATCACTTACAGTAAACAAACTAACAATGACAGACTGATACAGAGGGGAGAGGACCCTGCCCTTTCGGGCTTACATTCTACAGGATTGTGAGTTATTATATAACTAGTACATAAACTGGAACTGGTAGGGAAGATTTATTATTCTGCTGCTAATCAAGGTATGAACTAGTATACCAATGCTTTTTTATATAAAGAAGAAACACGGATTTTGGTAAGAACTTACCTGTAAAATCCTTTTCAGCGAAGGAAGGAAGAGAGACACAGTAATTCATTACTGATGGGTAGGCGGAGCCCCAGATCAGGATGACACCTCAGATCAAAAGCGTGTTGACTGGCTGGCTCCTCCAGCTCGGGCTCCTCCTACTCAGCTCCTTCAGTCGTACCAAAGCTTTAGGGAAGAACCAAGATCACCAGCGGAGCAACATGACCCCTTCTGAAGGAACTTCAGAGAAAACACAAGAATACAGGTTATGCATGCAAAGTAAGCCAAAAAACCACAGAGTTCCAGGTACTACTCACGGAACCTGACTACTGTGATGAGCTGGCGATGCTGGAACAGAGCCTTAGCGCGCTGACCTCAGCCCAGATATCGCAATCAGATAAGGGTCGCGCTGCATCTGAAAACATCAACACACTTCTGCCTTGGAAGGGTGCTGTGTCTCTCTTCCTTCGCTGAAAAGGATTTTACAGGTAAGTTCTTACCAAAATCCGTGTTTCAGCTGCAGATGGAAGGAAGAGAGCCACAGTAATTCATTACTGATGGGACGTCCCAAAGCAGTTCAAAAATAAGGGTGGGAAAAAAACCAACAAAAGGCAGAAACCCAACAACCTTAACAAAAAAGCGCAACCAGCGCTAAACACAAGTTCATCTAGAACTTTAAACTACAGCTGCCTGCAGGACCCTACGTCCGAGGGCTGCATCAGCGGAAGCACTGACGTCCACTTTATAAAACTTTGTAAACGTGTGGACAGAGCGCCAAGTTGCCGCCCGGCAGAGCTGCATTGCCGAGGCGCCTTGATGAAAAGCCCACGATGAAGCCACAGCTCTCGTGGAATGGGCTCGAATCTTAACCGGGCAAGATTCACCCCCAAGACGGTAAGCTTCCAAAATAGCTGACCGGATCCAACGAGCTATAGAATCCTTGGAAGCTCGTTGACCACGCCGACGACCTGCTGGAATCACAAACAGGGAGTCCGTCTTACGAAAACCTTGAGTAATAGAGAGATAAAACTTCAAGGCCCGCACTAAATCCAATGTATGCAAAGCTCGCTCTTTCGCATTCTTCGGATCCGGACAGAGTGAAGGCAACACAATATCCTGGTTAACATGAAATTGTGACACCACTTTAGGTAGAAAATCACCCCGAGTGCGAAGCACTACACGATCCGGAAAAAACTCCAGAAAAGGAGGCGAGCAAGAAAGAGCTGCTAACTCAGAAACTCTCCTCAAAGAGGTGACCGCTACTAGGAAGGCCACCTTCCAAGAAAGTAAAGAAAGGCTAGCAGAATCTATAGCTCAAAAGGTTTATGCTGAAGAGCTTCCAAGACAAGGTTGAGCCGCCAAGGAGACACAGGTGCCTTCCGCGGCGGAAACTTACGAGCTATACCGCGGAAAAAGGAAAGTACGTCCCTATGCGAGGCAATGGTTCTCCGAAACAATAAGGACAGAGCAGAAACCTGACCTTTCAGGGTGCTGACTGCCAAACCCTTGTCTAACCCATGTTGCAGAAAAGCCAACAGATTGGGAATGGAAAATTTTCTCGGGTTCCGAGAGGATCCCAAACACCACGAAAAGAAGGTTTCCCAAGTTTTGTGGTAAATCCTAGTAGTAGCCGGACTTCTTGCAGCTCGAAGAGTAGCAATGACCTCGGCTGAAAAACCTCTACGGGTTAAGATTTCGGTCTCAAGAGCCACGCCGTCAAACGCAGAGACTTCAGGTCCGGATGACAAACGGGCCCCTGAGTCAACAAGTCCGGTCGAAGAGGAAGTGAAAGAGGAGATGCCGCCAACAGCGACATTATTGTCGAGAACCACATCCTTCTTGGCCAATCTGGAGCTATCAAAATAGCTGGAATTCTCTCTAGTCTGATCCGACGCAGTACTAGAGGAAGTAAGGATATCGGCGGGAATACATAGATTAGCTCGAACTGATCCCACTGAGCAACTAGAGCATCCACCGCCACAGCCTTTGGGTCCTTGTACCTGGACATGAACGTCGGTAACTTGGCATTGGACCTGGATGCCATCAAATCCACTTGGGGAGTTCCCACGGGAGCACAGTAGTGCAAAAACTTCCGGTGGAGACTCCATTCTCCGGGATCCATCTTCTCGCGACTGAGAAAGTCCGCTGTAACATTCTGAACCCCTGGAATGTGAATCGCAGAAATGGCTGGTACTTTGGCCTCGGCCCAAATCAGAATCCGGGACACCTCCACCATGAGTCTGGAGCTCCTTGTCCCGCCCTGGTGATTGATATACGCGACAGCCGTCGCATTGTCTGTCTGCACTCGGACTGGCTGACCGCTCAAAGGGACCGTCCAATGCTGGAGGCAAAGGAAAATCGCCCTCAATTCCAGGATGTTGATCGGAAGAACAGACTCGTCCGATGACCATACCCCCTGAATCCAGAGATTGTTCCAAACACCCCCCCAGCCCGTCAGGCTGGCATCGGTGGTTATGACTGACCACTTCGGAGGGAGGAAGGACTTCCCCAGGGCAAATGCCCCTGGACGTAACCACCATCCTAGAGAATCTCGCACCGCGCGAGAAATGGTGACACTGCAATCCAGCGATTGCGACCGATTCCATTGACTCAGGATGAACCTTTGGAGGACCCTGGAATGAAACTGGGCAAAAGGAATCGCCTCCATGGAAACCACCATCAGTCCCAGAAGACGCATACACTTCCGTAGGGACATTGCTGTCGAGGATTTCATAATCTGCACATGTCGAAGAAGACATGCCTGTTTGTCTGGCGGTAGAGAAACTACTGTCTGAATCGTGTCGAAATGCATCCCCAAAAAGAGGATTGCCCTCGATGGTTCCAGGAACGACTTCTCCCAATTGACCAGCCAACCGAAGTCCTTCAGAAGCTGAAGAGACAAATCGCGAGCCGTCACTGCCTCCTCTTCCGAGGAAGCCACTATCAAAAGATCGTCCAGATAAGGAAGAATCGTAATCCCCTGTCTTCGAAGGATTGCCATGAGGGGCGCCAGAATTTTTGTAAAGACTCTGGGCGCTGAGGCTAAGCCGAAAGGCAGAGCCACGAACTGATAGTGATCCTGTCCTATGGCAAACCGAAGAAAGCGCTGATGAGCCCTTCCGATGGGAACATGCAAATAGGCGTCGCAAATGTCGATTGACACCAGAAAATCGTTCTGTGACAGAGCTGCTACAACGGAGCGAAGTGACTCCATGCGAAAATTCCAGGTGTGGACATGCGGTTTAATCGCTTGAGATCCAGAATCGGGCGAAATTTGTTCTCCTTTTTGGGAACCACAAAAAGGTTGGAATAAAAACCTTTTCCTCGGTCCTCTGACGGAACCGGTATTACTACACCCTTTTGTAGCAGAAATTGGACCTCTCGCTGTAGAGCGACAAAAAGCTCGGGTTCTGACGGAATGCGAGACTGACAAAAAATATTTGGGGGTCGAGAAGAAAACTCTATGAAATAGCCTGCCGACACTACCCGCGTCACCCAGGAATCTGGAACGCGAGAAATCCAAGTCGCCTTGAAATGAAGCAGGCGACCCCCCACTCGAGTCCTCGAGTGGACCCCTGGCGTCAGTCTGACTTGGCGGGCTTCTTGTCAGATTCCCGCTTGTCCTGACGGAAATTCTGCTTCCAGGGAGTACGAGCTTTCTGAGAGGGCTTCTTTCCCGAGGAAGAAGAACGACCCGATCCCCACGAGGAGTGACCGAATCGTCCTCGGCCCCGAAAGGACCGCCGACCGCTATAGACACCAGGCTTGCTAGACACCGAAGCCATGGCCCTACGCTGTGGCAATGCTGTTTCCTTCGCCTTTGCCTTGGAAATCAGCTCTGTGAGGTCGGATCCAAAAAGGAGGCCACCCTTGTAAGGTAAGGCCAATAAACCTTGTTTGGAAACTGCGTCTCCGGCCCACTGTCTGAGCCATAAGGCTCTTCTGACTGTGACCGCTGTAGCTTGCGCTCTGGCCAGAAGGGATGCCGTATCCAGATCGGCATCAAAGATATAACAGGCTGCAGTTTCTAACCATTCGCAAATTTCCTGTATATCAGATAACGGAGATCCATCTTGCAACGCCGTCTTTAGACGTGCCAACCAGCCTAGAGAAGCTCTAGAAGCACACATGGATCCTAGCACTGCTCGGAATCCATGACCCGCGGCCTCATAGCTTGATTTTGCCGCCACCTCTGTCTTTCTGTCCAACGGCTCCTGCAAACTCGCCTTCCCTTTAACAGGGAGTAAGGAGGATTTACTAAGCTGGGATAAGGAAACATCCACTTCAGGAGCAGAAGTCCAATTATCCTTTAACTCCGCAGAGCAAGGATAAAGTGCATCAAAGAAACGCGTTCCGTGAAAACGCTTATCTGGACACAGACGTTCCTCTTCTATTACACTATTAAGCTCCTCCAGAGCTGGTAATGTTGTACGCGAAGTACGGTACTCCTGGAACATATGTGCTGATTTACCAGGACGACTAGTTACCACCTCCGGTAACTGTAAAACCTCTCTCATGGCGTCAATCAATGCCTCCGTACGTTTCGCCAGAGAAGAACGCCCCTGCCGTTCGTCCTCATCTGAATCGGATCTTTCTCCATCCGAACTTAAAGGGGAACCCTGTCCACCATCCAAATCAGATACATCTGACTCGCTTCGTGTAGAGGCCGGTAACGGCCTGTGTCGCTTCCTATGAGAGGAATTAGCAGACACATATTGACCTAAAAGGTCAGACAAGCTGTTAAGCGAGCGAGCGATATCATCCAATTTTGCACCACTGTCAACCGCAGCGCTAGACGCTGTTGAGGTCTGCGTATCAGATTGCCGCAGTGGCACTGGGACATGGTAAGCGGCTTCTGAACTCTGTTCAGACATGCCTCACCTGTATAGCAGGTCAAAGCGGCAGCACCAGCAAAATATGCGTTTTTTTTTTTTTTATAAATCGCTGAAGGGTTAAAGCTCTCTTCAGGTAGAGCTACCCCAGCGGTTTTCAGTAAAAACGCTGGTAGAAATAACCCTCAGAAGGGTTAATGTCGCAAACTCCCCACAATATATATTGTGTGGCCCCAGCTAAATATACAGGTCTCCAGTGAGACCGCAGCTGCAGGATAGCGATCGCTGCGCTGCGGGGTGAGGAATTAGCACTCACCCAGCTGGCCGTGGTGTCTATGAGGAGAGGAGCGGTCTGAGGAGCCCAGGAGCCTGGTAATGGCCGCCGCAGTGAGGGAGTCGGAAGAGAAGCGCCAGAGCGCGCGTCTTCCTGCACAAAAGACCGGGAAGCGTTAGGCCACGCCTCCCGCCAGCTCAAATATTGAGCGCGAACTCCCTCGCTCCTGCTCCCTCTCTGTCCTGCAGGTATCTGCCTGCGGACAAAAGTTCACCACATCTACATGTAACGGCGCTGTCACCGCAGCGCTGAAGCATACTGATATACATGTAATAGCGCTGCCACTCTCAGACGCTAAAGCACTCACACATTATT
>JARQOD010000002.1:566196497-566257020 GCA_033576555.1 Oophaga sylvatica | reverse complement strand
GGGTGCTGCTCCATTTAGGGAAAAAAAACTAACTTTTAGTGTGACGCGCTTCCATCCTATAAAATCCTTGGTTTGCAAACACTATAAACTCCCAAAAAGGAGCTTTTCACAATATAATAGTTGTGTTTCAGTGTTATGTATCGTGACTTTTCTTTTGTGAGTGCGATTACGCTCCATTTTGTACTTCAACCACTGCCGGTTGTATCTGCTGGCGTGTGTCACTGCCTCTCCTTCACATTTTTCTCAATTGGTGCTCTCCATTTTATGAAAAAATCAATCATTAGTGTGACGCGTTTCCCAAACCGATACAAAACTTTGGGTTGAAAAACTATAGAACTACAAAAAGGGGGCCTTTCACAGATACTGAACAGTTGCTGCAGGGTTCACGTGTCTGTGGGGAAAAACCACACTTGGGGCTTAATTTTTCTGACTTTCTTTATAAAACTCCAAGATGAAGAATCAGGGTAAACGTGGTCGGGGTCGAGGCCGTGGATTTGCAGCAGGGAGAGGACGGGGGATTCTGTGGCTGCTGCCGCACCCATGACACAGCACCCCATTTTCCCCGGACGTTCCCTTTTAGCGCATTTTTGTGGACTCACGTACCCCCCTGCTGCGTGAAGAACAAATTGAAGCCGTTTTTGGGTTGGATGGCAGCCAATGCATGACTTAAATCCTTTTCCACCCCCTCTCAGGCCCACGCACTTTTTGAAAACCTCATCCTTTTCACCGCCCCCAAATTGCCCAGCGTCAAGAGCTTACGGGGCCAGCTGAGTCCTGCTTCTTTTCTCAAAATTTTGTTTTGGAACAGGGGCCCACCCAAAGCGCATTCTGGAATGTAAGAAGGGGCAGAGCATGTCGCAAAGCTGTGCCTCAAAATCTAAAAGGGGCGGTGGCCGTGCCAATGGTAGCACACCGCAGAACGCATGATGATGATGAACTCTTTGCCATTTTCTGTTCATGGTGCGGGCCAGACCCCCCAACACAGCATGTTGGAAAGGGTAGTGGGGAGATGAGAGGCCCAAAGACCCAACAGGCTGGGGAACGGGAAGGTGGTGGGGCATCTGAGGAAAGAGCACCAACGTCCAAACAGTAGGGAGAGGTGGCTCAGACTCCTTGCCTGTAGCCTCCTTTGGGCACCCTTTCGGAGCTTTTCTTTTACAACACCCAAAACCCGGGCCTCCCGGGACTTGTCTGCGGGGTCCTTTTTTTACAGTTGCAGATATTTTGCTGTCAAATGCAAGCTGTGAATTTTAAAAAATTTAAAAAAGAGGTAAAAGTGTCAGTAACCTTAATACAACAAATATGTGGAAACATGTGCGGCAAGCATTTTTGAGTTACAAAGCACATGGAGATGAGGCCAACCTACGCACACCCACATCTTCAGCTCCTGTTACCCTTCCTCCCGTTTCCCCACCAGCTGGAAAGGGTTCCCTAAAGGATCGCCTGGGAAAAACCCCTGTCCGTTGTCCAAACACAGGTTTTTCCACCCACAGGGGCAAGTTTCCCCGTCATCCTCACACACCCAGGGCCCCAAAAAAGCCATCGGGGCAAGGGAGGGATAAAAGACGGGCCCTACTGGGGAAACCACCACGAGCACAGGCCTGAATGCGCATTGCAAAAATCCTGTCCCTTAAAGCGTCATTTAGTGGGGGAGACTGACATTTCCCTAATTAATGGTTGGCAGTCCCAAATAAATTGCCCAGCCGATTTTTTTTCAGAGGCAACCGTCCTGTCGCAAAAACAGTTTAGGCAAAAATTTAAAAATGCCTACTAAAAGCCCCAGTAGCAAGGTCCCCCTGACCCCCGATGCGTGGGCCAGTACCCCTGGCCAGGGGCATACCTTTTACCATGCCCATTGGGTTTAATGTTGTGGAGCCGGGGACCGATCCGAGTGGGGCGTACGTTTTCGCCAAAACCAAGGATTTCCGAATCAAGTCTGTCCACATTGACTCCTCCTCCTACCCATTCCTTTAAACTCGTGCAGACCGTCACGGTCTCCCCCCTGGCCCGTACGCTTACCTGATGCACCGATATGACACGCCGGGGCCAAACGGAAACGGGCCGTTCTAAATTTAAATTTCCCCGGGGAATCGAAGCCCACAGCGCAGGAGGTCTGGAATGCCACAAGCAGGAAGCGACGGGGGGTTTTTTTTGCCAGCGAACTCCACCAGGTTTGGATGTGTGACAATGGCCGAAATCTGTGGCAGCTCTGGTTGGCAACCTCACTCACATACCTTCGGCACGTCTCAACTTGGTCTGCAGATTTTTTGGGGGGGGGACTACCCGGGATCTTGTGCACTGCTGCAAAAGGTCCCCTAGAGGCGCTCACTTGCACTTTCCCAGCAGGCCAGATCGCGTTTGCACTCTGCAAAGCGATTTCGCCTTCCTGAACATCGCATCAATGTGACTATCCACCATTTTAATTTAAGTTCATTGTGGGGCGGTTGTTGAGCACAGCCGCGTTATGGAGTATCAGCTGCATCGGCCTCAACACCAATTTGCGCCGCCAACTTCACATTAAGAGTGGGGCCCTATGAAGGGACATGTGCCACTTTTTTTTTGCGTGCGTTTATGATAAGCGGATGGAGTGCAGATGAGCACTAGTCACCTGATTTCCCCCCCTTACTGCCTGCTTCAAAAAACACTGAAAGCAAAAAGGGGATGAGTTTTGGAAGAGGTGGGGAGAGGGAGTCCAAATTCCTCCCCTTTTGGAAAGTCAGCGCAACGGGTTTCCCTCAAAAAGGGGGCGGGCGGGCTCACTTGTGAGGAGGATGAGGAGGAGGAGTCAAGGGAGGAGGAAGACATCGCTCCAGAGGGGGGTCACAACGCTTATTCTTATGTAGAGCGAGGGTGGGGTGATGCAGAGCAGGAAAGATTAACCCCTTTTCAGGGACAGTTTCTTTGCCGTTGGGAGTCGCAGCACATGGTTGATTTCAGCTGCAGTCCCAAAGAAACACCGCCCCGCTCGCCCACTTTCTCACGAGGTTTTTTGGGGTGTACACCCTCCAGACCCCGCTACCGGGACAACGTCAAAAGCCTATCACCCCGTTGAACCCGGGAGCGTAAAATGGGGAGTACCAAAGAACATGGGCAACCCCCTAATGTTTACCTTTTCTGCCAGAGCACTGCTGCTGCACGTTTTACAAAAGCAGCTCTGGCGTCGAGGCAGTGTAAGGCTCTGAAAACAAGGGGGAGCACACGCAGTCTCTGCACAGGGAAAACCATTTTGCAAAAGTGGCAATTTTGTGGCAGGCCAAAAATGTCTACACATCCAGGGGCTCCATCAGGGGAGGCAACTTTCCTCGAGGTGACAGACATTTGGCTTTCCTCTCAGTGTACCCCCAGATGGCTTTCCCCCATTCAAGTTTTGGGTCTCAAGTGGATACATGGCCAGAGCTTTGCCCGTATGCATTGGAGGTGCGGGCTTGCCCTCTGCCGTGTTTTGGGGCGCTCTTTGTGCTGAGGTGGTGTACTAAAACCGCGCATGCGACATCCTCCGTAATGAGCCCCGGTTTACTTTTTCTAAAATTAACAAGGCATGGATCTCCCCAAAAAATTTGTTGTCCTTTTCAGATTAAATAATGTTCGCAACGTTATCCATGTCTCCTGTTTTTTCTTTTTTTTCCCCCCAAACCGAACTCTACTCCCTGGGCTCCAACACTCATGCTGTCGAAGTGTCGTGTCCACAGAACAAAACAAAAGCTCTACTTTTTAGGGGGGTTCAAACCCCAGCTGTTCCCCTCTGTGTCAACGGCAAAAGTGTCCTGTTCCCCACCAGGGGACAAAAAAACATGCCCAACATGCCCCAAAATAGGGAAGGCCGTCACCCGCTTTTTTTTGCTGAAAACATGAATTTGGTGAATTTTTGAGGCCTAGAATGATAAATTTTTAAAAAAAATTGGACAAATAATAATTTGTCATCACAGGCTATCTGCCATGAAATTAAAAAAGGTAACAAAAATAAAACATAGTCTACTCTTCACATTTTAAATTAATGCAAAAATACATTTCAACTTATAATTTAAATGCTTTTAAAGGAACTTTATCTGTCCCTGTAAATAATGCCCCAAATGGATGTACGAATCATTACACCCTCATATCACATCAGATTTTATTTATGACAACTTTATAAAATACACATACGTTCCAACTGAACCAAACACCAAATGAAAAAGGGCCCCATGAAACATGGGAATAAGTCCAATAAAAAATTATTACATCAAAAAGTGCATCGCATACTGCAATAGGAAATTTAACTGCAAGTGCTGTTGAAACAACCACAAGAATATAAAAATAAGGTATATAGGATCACAGTGCATAGTTTTCCAGGAAATTTTGATGAATATGTATTCCAATTAATCACGCAACCTTTGGGTTGTTAGTTTTGTACATTGTTAAAGAGGGAACAAATTTTTGGTTTGTCATAGGTGTATATTAACTTTAAATTTTTAAAGCTGTATTTTTTTTGCGCCCTAGTGCGCAAAAACGCGCCAACCTCACATTTGATAGTCAGCAAATTGCCACACGCTACCCTAACCCTACGCGTGACAGTGGGAAAGTTAGTGTTGACGGTAAAGTTTTGCGCAAACAACATTCTTTTACCCTTTCAACACTCTACAAGCAAAAAATGCATGTTTTCACCCGCAGACTTTATTACAAATAAAACATGGGCATTACCCATAGAGGCTGCCACTGTGTGATCAGACATAGAAAAAACCCTTTTTGCTATCCTACCTTTTGTTTCCCCTCACTTGCAGGCACAAAACAAAAATTGACAAACAATGCCTAAGTTTTTTTAAAGGGTTATTTTTTATTGTACTTTATTGTGTCATAAATCACATTGAGGTCCATGCTGGACATGTCATACATGCATAGAAATTACGTTTTTATGAATTTAAAAAATTTTAAATTTCTGTGACGCACATAAAATTTGCGATATGATGATAGTGACATTAAAAAATCCTTTTGTTTTCACTTTTTAAAGGGTTTAACTTTGCTTCCCTTAAGCTTTATTCATAAAAAAAAAAAGACTTTATTCTTAAATTTCAACACTATATTTTACCAATTTTTTGGGTGTTGTGTTGCCATTTTTTTTTTGGGCATGCATATTGCTTATATTTGTATTTTTTTTATTTTTCCTTTTTTGAAATTAAAAACATGTGTACTTTGTACCGTGTTAGCCCAAAAAAAAAATATTTAGACTTCGAGTCAGCAGTGGTTCATACCTTTTATGGGTAACTGAAAAATGGAAAAAAAATGCAAGCTTTCAGCTACTCCGCTCTTCACAGGAAAAACTAAATAAAAAAAAAAATTGCACACATACTTAAAAACAAACGGGCACGGAAATTTCAATAGGAAGGGCAATAAGTATTTTCAAACCATTTCCACAGGAAAAACAAAAATTTAAAAAAGTCCAGAAAAAGGGTAGAAAGTTGAAATGCCCTCTCATTGGCGTATTTTGGGGGTTTTTAGACCCGGGAAAGGGCATAGACCAGATTTCCCTTATTTAAAGAATACATAAACCATGTGACTATTCATTCCCCACAACATGTCAAAGGTCATGATGACTTAACTGAAACCCTTTTTAAATTTTCTCATATTGAAGTTTAATTTTTAAAACATAATTCCAATCCATATGCTTGCCGGGCAAAAAATCTTTTTCCACGCAAAATCATTTAAATTTATCGTGATTGTGTGGCGTGAAATTCATCCTTGTTCTCCCTTTTTTTTTCCGGTTCCCCCTCACTTGTCCTCCCTCACTTGTCTTAGATTCCTGTGCCGTTTTGGGTTAGAAAAAGTATTCTTCATTTTTTGGGTTTACTCTTTGCCTGATGAAACACCTGAGTGTCTCGAAAACTTTGAATTTGTTACCATTTTCAGTTACCATTAAAGTTATCAACCCAGAGGGCTTAAGTATAAATATTTTTCTATTTGAATTGAAATTATCATTTTGTTGTAGTAAAACTTATTTATTCTTTTTGAAGTACATACATTTTCAAAGGACTAACAAGGCAATAACTCAAAATTTTTTGCCTACACCCTCCCTTTACCCTGGCCCAACACCGCCAGTTGTTCTTGGAATGCTGGAGCCAGTCACACTTTCCCTGTGTTTTCTGGGGGTTTAGTAAATGCACTGTTCCCCCGCTGGTGAAAGGGAAAAAGTCCTGCTGCCTCCACCATTCTGTTTTTCATCCCTGGGGTTTCAACACCCCCGTTGTTTCTCGGAAGTGCTTTTAGCACAGTTAACACTTGCTCCCGTGTTACTGGGGTTCAGTAATGTCAGCTGTTCCCCTGCTGTGTGAACGGCAAAAAGTCCTGCTGCCTCCACCATGTTCTGTTCTCATCCCTGGGTTACAACACCGCCAGTTGTTTCTCGGAAGTGCTGTTAGCACAGTTAACACTTGCTCCTGTGTTACTGGGGTTCAGTAATGTCAGCTGTTCCCCTGCTGTGTGAACGGCAAATAGTCCTGCTGCCTCCACCCTGTTCTCTTCTCATCCCTGGGTTACAACACCGCCAGTTGTTTCTCGGAAGTGCTGTTAGCACAGTTAACACTTGCTCCCGTGTTACTGGGGTTCAGTAATGTCAGCTGTTCCCCTGCTGTGTGAACGGCAAAAAGTCCTGCTGCCTCCACCCTGTTCTCTTCTCATCCCTGGGTTACAACACCGCCAGTTGTTTCTCGGAAGTGCTGTTAGCACAGTCTACACTTGCTCCCGTGTTACTGGGGTTCAGTAATGTCAGCTGTTCCCCTGCTGTGTGAACGGCAAAAAGTCCTGCTGCCTCCACCATGTTCTGTTCTCATCCCTGGGTTACAACACCGCCAGTTGTTTCTCGGAAGTGCTGTTAGCACAGTTAACACTTGCTCCTGTGTTACTGGGGTTCAGTAATGTCAGCTGTTCCCCTGCTGTGTGAACGGCAAATAGTCCTGCTGCCTCCACCCTGTTCTCTTCTCATCCCTGGGTTACAACACCGCCAGTTGTTTCTCGGAAGTGCTGTTAGCACAGTTAACACTTGCTCCCGTGTTACTGGGGTTCAGTAATGTCAGCTGTTCCCCTGCTGTGTGAACGGCAAAAAGTCCTGCTGCCTCCACCATGTTCTGTTCTCATCCCTGGGTTACAACACCGCCAGTTGTTTCTCGGAAGTGCTGTTAGCACAGTTAACACTTGCTCCCGTGTTACTGGGGTTCAGTAATGTCAGCTGTTCCCCTGCTGTGTGAACGGCAAAAAGTCCTGCTGCCTCCACCATGTTCTGTTCTCATCCCTGGGTTACAACACCGCCAGTTGTTTCTCGGAAGTGCTGTTAGCACAGTTAACACTTGCTCCCGTGTTACTGGGGTTCAGTAATGTCAGCTGTTCCCCTGCTGTGTGAACGGCAAATAGTCCTGCTGCCTCCACCCTGTTCTCTTCTCATCCCTGGGTTACAACACCGCCAGTTGTTTCTCGGAAGTGCTGTTAGCACAGTCTACACTTGCTCCTGTGTTACTGGGGTTCAGTAATGTCAGCTGTTCCCCTGCTGTGTGAACGGCAAATAGTCCTGCTGCCTCCACCCTGTTCTCTTCTCATCCCTGGGTTACAACACCGCCAGTTGTTTCTCGGAAGTGCTGTTAGCACAGTTAACACTTGCTCCCGTGTTACTGGGTTCAGTAAATGTCAGCTGTTCCCCTGCTGTGTGAACGGCAAAAAGTCCTGCTGCCTCCACCATGTTCTGTTCTCATCCCTGGGTTACAACACCGCCAGTTGTTTCTCGGAAGTGCTGTTAGCACAGTCTACACTTGCTCCTGTGTTACTGGGGTTCAGTAATGTCAGCTGTTCCCCTGCTGTGTGAACAGCAAACAGTCCTGCTGCCTCAACTTTAATTTCCATGGGTACCTTCTGCTACCCATCCGGGTTCCAGTACCGTCAGCTGGTTCTCCGCAGTGCCTTTGGCGTAGGTGCCTCCATGTCGGTATCCGAGTTCCAGCAACGTCTGCTGGTCCTTGGTAGTGCTTTGGAGCACAGGTACCTCCTGCTTAGTAACCGTGTCCCAGTAACGTCAGCTGGTCCTCGGTTGTGCCATTGGCTCTTTTCCTTCTGCTGACCCTCCGGGTTCCAGCACAGTCAGCTGGTCCTCGTTACTTTCATTGGCTCTTGTACCTTCTGCTACTCATCCGGGTTCCAGTACCGTCAGCTGGTTCTCCGCAGTGCCTTTGGCGTAGGTGCCTCCATGTCGGTATCCGAGTTCCAGCAACGTCTGCTGGTCCTTGGTAGTGCTTTGGAGCACAGGTACCTCCTGCTTAGTAACCGTGTCCCAGTAACGTCAGCTGGTCCTCGGTTGTGCCATTGGCTCTTTTCCTTCTGCTGACCCTCCGGGTTCCAGCACAGTCAGCTGGTCCTCGTTACTTTCATTGGCTCTTGTACCTTCTGCTACTCATCCGGGTTCCAGTACCGTCAGCTGGTTCTCCGCAGTGCCTTTGGCGTAGGTGCCTCCATGTCGGTATCCGAGTTCCAGCAACGTCTGCTGGTCCTTGGTAGTGCTTTGGAGCACAGGTACCTCCTGCTTAGTAACCGTGTCCCAGTAACGTCAGCTGGTCCTCGGTTGTGCCATTGGCTCTTTTCCTTCTGCTGACCCTCCGGGTTCCAGCACAGTCAGCTGGTCCTCGTTACTTCCATTGCTTTTGTACCATCACCAACAGGACAAAGAAGGTTAAGACAAACTACAAGATACAGAACAAGAGACAGAAGAACAATAAGCAGAAGATCAAAAAGCAGAAGAACATTAAGTATAAGACCAAAATGAAGAGCAAAATATATGCTCTAAATTCTAAGCAGAAGAAGACTAAGCAGTGTATGGGGTGAGTCCGTTCCTCCTCGTGGTGCCCCTGGAAAATGCCTGATGCTGCTGCAGGCTAAACTGAACGCGGACAAATACTGTTGTAATTAAAATCTTTCGTGACAGCAAGAACGGAAGATGAAAATTCAGAGTTTTACAGATTACAAGTACAGGAATGTCTGTCACAAATAAGAATATGATGAAAAGGATGAATAGGAAGAAGATGAAGAAGTAGAATATGAAGAATAATAACTGTTTAATAAGAACAATATAAGTAATGTTAACAAAAAGATGAATAGCAAGAAGTTTTAGAAGATTAATAAGGTGAAGATGAAGAATAATTTGATGAGAAAGATGATGCTGCTGAAAATTATGAAGGAGAAAGTGTGTGAAAAGTTAAAAAGGTGAAGACCATGGAAGTTGTGAAACAGACATATTTGACAAAATAGAAAAAAGGTTAACAACATTGTCAATTTGTTCGTCAATCCGAACGTATTTCCTAAAAAAAAATAAATAATGCTATTCCATTGGATTGGGTCAAACATCTATGCCTTTAATGTCTCCTCAACCTCCCCCAATACATTCTACATTACTCTTTCTTGTTTTCCTTCATGTACAATTAACCAACAAGGCAAGAATGGGTTTTTTTTAATTTCGATATTTTGTTCCCATAGACTTACATGGGACTTCCGGTATCGGTATCGGGTATCGCCGATATTTTAGTGATATCGGCGATACCATTACGATTCCGATACTTTAGGATATCGGAAAGTATCGCTCAACTCTACTCAGGACTAACACAAGCAAGCAGTGATGTGTAGGTAACCTGCTAAATATCCACGCTGCTGGGAAACATGACTAATACTAAAAATATAGTCTAATGATGTATGCAAGGAAGTGCTAATAATACAGAGGCGAGCAGAAGGAAGAGCCGTCAGATTACAACGCATCAACCACGTCAACAAGCAACGTCACAGTCCATATCCAAAATCAACATAAGCTACACTTCTCATGCAGGCAGATGGCTGTGAACAACAGAAATAGTAATACACAGACAGGACAATTCACAGATTAATTATCGTGGGGTTCAGAATCAATACATAATCACATCCGTTATATTGCAGTGATCAGGAGCAGGAATACTGACAGAGCAACTATTCCATCAGACTTGTAAATCAGATTAATGGTCGTAAGCATTTTTCTGCACAGGTGGTAAATATCTTGAATTACTACCGGCTCAGAGGCAGGCAGTGAAATAATGACAATAGTCCTAATAAAATGATACATAATAATGGCATAATGATTATTAAGGAAGGAAAAAGTAACAGTACAGTTGTATTATATACAATTCAATAGCTTTATAATCCTGCTAGCCCAATGTCTGAAATACAATGTCCAGAAGAATGAGCTCCAGGAGGTATTTTGTCCAATGGACTGTAAAAGGACCATCCATGACTATTACATTTTTTCACTATGGGCCGAAGAACTTACAGGTAGGTAGCTGCTACCTACCTGGCTGCTTGCCCAGCGCCAACCTCTGCTGACACAGACATAGCAGCTGCTTTTTCTCCACTCTGCTGACAGGACGGGACTGCTAACGTCATGCTGTGACAGCTGGCTCCCCGCTGCATATCTGCAGGGAGCTAGTCGTCAATCAGCATGACTTCAGCTGTCACGCCCATGTAAACAAAATAGGCCAGAAGTATAGCTGCCCTACTGACGTGGAGGAGCCGAATCGCCAGTAGAAGTAGCGTGTGACAGCTGAGTCGGGTTGAATGGCAACTGCCAGTCTGTTTTTTTGTTTTTTTTTTACCTATGAGCCTAAAAAAAAACCCTATCTCCTGGATATAAAATTGGACCTTAAAAGAATATTGACACTTTGGGGTGTGGGTTGGGGATGGGCGGGTTTTTTATTTAATTTCACATATGGGAAAATGCCTTTACAATTAAGTAAAAATAAATGCCTCAAAATATCTCGACTTGAGAGTCCTCAGTGGTTGATACCTTTTAATGGCTAACTGAAAAGATGGTAACAAATTGCAAGCTTTCGAGACTACGCAGGTCTCTTCATCAGGCAAAAACTAAAACAAAAGCTGAAGAATCACATATTTATATACACAAGAGGACACAGGAATAATGCAATAGGTAAGACAAGTGACGTGAAGCAGAACTGTCATTATGGCAGAGGGATGAACATAAATATGACTAGTTCATAGATAAGGAGTGAAAGTTTTATTACCCTCTGATTGGGGTCTGGTATTGTGTTGTGATGACCCTAAAAGGTCAGGGAAGCAGATTCCTTAATTGTTGTAGAAAAATATTTAGACTTGAGAGTCCTCAGTGGTTGATACCTTTTAATGGCTAACTGAAAAGATGGTAACAAATTGCAAGCTTTCGAGACTACTCCGGTCTCTTCATCAGGCAAAGACTAAAACAAAAACAGAAGAATCACATATATATATATATATATATATAACACAAGAGGACACAGGAATAGTGCAATAGGTAAGACAAGTGACGTGAAGCAGAACTGTCATTATGGCAGAGGAATGAACATAAATATTGGAACAGATCATAGATAAGGAGAGAGTTTTATTACCCTCTGATTGGGGTCTGCTATTGTGTTTTGATGCCCCTAGAAGGTCAGAGACGCAGATTCCTTAATTGATATAGAATGACATGAATCCATGTGACACGTTCATTCCAGCACTAAGAGTGTCAAAGGTCATCATAAGTTTGTATTCCCAAACCTTTCTATCTTTCTCAGATTTGAAGTTAGATTTTAATACCAGCCGGGTATGCATTGTCTCCTCATTCCTGTCCTGCTCTGTGTGGCTCTCCCCACTCCCATCCTTCTACATATGGCTCAGCTCCTTGTCCTCCCCCATCCTCCTCCATGCTCCCCCCCCCCCCCCCCCCCCCCGTCATACTCACCCTCCTGTACAATCGCTGAACATCCCCTGCAATCCTCCGCTGTCCCGGCTTCCTGCAGCTCTCCTGTGCTGAGCGGTCACTCTCAAGTCTAAATATTTTTCTATCTACTGGCTAACACGTACGAAGATACACATCTTTCCTATATCTTAATTGTTGTAGAAAGACATAAAACTCTGGTATCAACCACTGAGGACTCTCAAGTCTAAATATTTTTCTATCTACTGGCTAACACGGTTCGAAGATACACATATTTCCTATATCAAAATATCTCCACATTTAGGTTTGTTGATCAAATTTTGCAGATTAAGGGTATGTGAATATCTTTTTCAGGCGAGTCCGCTCCAAAGGCCCCCCCCCCCACAGAGAAAGTGCTACATAGACACTAAAATGAATGACCATCCAACTCCAATACAAAAACTATGCTGTTCACATATTCAGTCTTTTGAGTCTCATTAACCAGTTTTACATTTCCAAAGATGCCAAGTGGTGAAAGAAAGAGACCTGACCATTCTCCTGAAGACTCCTCTTTGGAAGCCGCTCAATAGTTTATTCAGTACAAAGGAATTTTTTTTGCTTGTTTTTTAAAAAGCCAGAGACAAAAAAAAAAAACAGCAGTGTGTCCTAAAGCACATGTTTACAAGAAAGCAGTCCGGGGAACATATCTTTATAGTATTTATTTAACTAAAATATTGAGTGGATTAACCAAGACATAAAGCAAAGAAAGACTCCCTTTTTCATTTTTTATTGTTGGAAAAAGGCAACAGATACGCATTGTGTGAAAGCAGCCTTAACTATCTGCAAAACGACAAATAACTTAAAACCTAAAGCTGCTCCGAATGACATTTCAATGACATTTTAGAACATAAGTGCCGTCAGCAACTGCATGGAGGTAACATTGGTGGCGCTCAGAGACAGCTGGACTTTGCACAGAAAAGGCAGAGGAGGTTTACTACCATCTCTGTATACACAGCACAGAATTAGGTAGAATATGCCAGCTCAGCTCCAGTTACCGGGATAATTAGCAATAATAAAAATGTATTTAAATGTTGAATGCCCACAAATTGTCTTCTATGACCTTATGGGGGACACAATGTGTGGTAAAAAACAAAGACAACAAATTAGGCACCCACATAACATAAAAAAGGGAAAAAAATTGAATAATTTTAGAAAAAGAATGAATAAAATAATCCTGCTCATGCCTAGGAAAATGGTCCAAGAGTCAACTGGCAAAACTAGTTTCTTTTAACTGCTCCAGAATACATCTACAGGCACCATGTTGAGAAGCTAGGTACTAAAATCATTACCATCATTGTAAGGTTGAGGATTTCCAATCTTTCCATAGACAGAATCCGCTGGCTTCAGCACATTCATTTCCATTATTATAATCACTCGCCTACATAAACAGAAAACGGAAGAAGGGAAAAAATATTGCAAAATGTTACTCCCACATTAGGTCTTTTTATTACCATAGTCTTTAAGCTTTAGTTACTTTGTAATAAGAGAAATCACACACACCCCTTATCTATCATCCTAATAAACACATTACATAACTTCAGAAAGAAACAATTGTGGCAAAATCACATCTTGGTATACATGGCCCCCCTCATCCCTATCCTGGCAGCATGCATGGCACTCTCATACCTATCCTTTTATGCATAGCCCCCTCATCACTTACCTGGTTGGAATGTCCCCCCTTAACCCTAGACTGGTGGGCATGGCCCCCTCAACCCTAGACTGGTGGGCATGGCCCCCTCAACCCGACTGGTGGGCATGGCCCCCTCAACCCTAGACTGGTGGGCATGGCCCCCTCAACCCTAGACTGGTGGGCATGGCCCCCTCAACCCTAGACTGGTGGGCATGGCCCCCTCAACCCTAGACTGGTGGGCATGGCCCCCTCAACCCTAGACTGGTGGGCATGGCCCCCTCAACCCTAGACTGGTGGGCATGGCCCCCTCAACCCTAGACTGGTGGGCATGGCCCCCTCAACCCTAGACTGGTGGGCATGGCCCCCTCAACCCTAGACTGGTGGGCATGGCCCCCTCAACCCTAGACTGGTGGGCATGGCCCCCTCAACCCTAGACTGGTGGGCATGGCCCCCTCAACCCTAGACTGGTGGGCATGGCCCCCTCAACCCTAGACTGGTGGGCATGGCCCCCTCAACCCTAGACTGGTGGGCATGGCCCCCTCAACCCTAGACTGGTGGGCATGGCCCCCTCAACCCTAGACTGGTGGGCATGGCCCCTCAACCCTAGACTGGTGGGCATGGCCCCCTCAACCCTAGACTGGTGGGCATGGCCCCCTCAACCCTAGACTGGTGGGCATGGCCCCCTCAACCCTAGACTGGTGGGCATGGCCCCCTCAACCCTAGACTGGTGGGCATGGCCCCCTCAACCCTAGACTGGTGGGCATGGCCCCCTCAACCCTAGACTGGTGGGCATGGCCCCCTCAACCCTAGACTGGTGGGCATGGCCCCCTCAACCCTAGACTGGTGGGCATGGCCCCCTCAACCCTAGACTGGTGGGCATGGCCCCCTCAACCCTAGACTGGTGGGCATGGCCCCCTCAACCCTAGACTGGTGGGCATGGCCCCCTCAACCCTAGACTGGTGGGCATGGCCCCCTCAACCCTAGACTGGTGGGCATGGCCCCCTCAACCCTAGACTGGTGGGCATGGCCCCCTCAACCCTAGACTGGTGGGCATGGCCCCCTCAACCCTAGACTGGTGGGCATGGCCCCCTCAACCCTAGACTGGTGGGCATGGCCCCCTCAACCCTAGACTGGTGGGCATGGCCCCCTCAACCCTAGACTGGTGGGCATGGCCCCCTCAACCCTAGACTGGTGGGCATGGCCCCCTCAACCCTAGACTGGTGGGCATGGCCCCCTCAACCCTAGACTGGTGGGCATGGCCCCCTCAACCCTAGACTGGTGGGCATGGCCCCCTCAACCCTAGACTGGTGGGCATGGCCCCCTCAACCCTAGACTGGTGGGCATGGCCCCCTCAACCCTAGACTGGTGGGCATGGCCCCCTCAACCCTAGACTGGTGGGCATGGCCCCCTCAACCCTAGACTGGTGGGCATGGCCCCCTCAACCCTAGACTGGTGGGCATGGCCCCCTCAACCCTAGACTGGTGGGCATGGCCCCCTCAACCCTAGACTGGTGGGCATGGCCCCCTCAACCCTAGACTGGTGGGCATGGCCCCCTCAACCCTAGACTGGTGGGCATGGCCCCCCTCAACCCTAGACTGGTGGGCAAGGCCCCCCTCAACCCTAGACTGGTGGGCGTGGCCCCCTCAACCCTAGACTGGTGGGCATGGCCCCCTCAACCCTAGACTGGTGGGCATGGTCCCCTCAACCCTAGACTGGTGGGCATGACCTTCAACCCTAGACTGGTGGGCATGGCCCCTTCAACCCTAGACTGGTGGGCATGGCCCCTTCAACCCTAGACTGGTGGGCATGGTCCCCTCATCCCTATCCTGGTAGGCATGGTCCCCCTCATCCCTATCCTGTTATGCAGGGAACCCATCTCTGTCCTGGTGTGCATGGCCCCTCATCCCTATCCTGGTGTGCATGGCCCCCTCATCCCTATCATGGTATGCATGCCCCCCTCATCCCTATCCTGGCATGCATGGCCTACTCATCCCTATCCTGGTATGCAGGGACCCCATCTCTGTCCTGGTATGCATGGCCCCTTCATTCCTATACTGGTATGCATGGCCCCCTCTTCCCTATCCTTTTATGCATGGCCCCCTCACACCTATCCTGGTATGCACAGCCCTCTCATCACTATCTTGGTATGCAGGGACCCCATTTCTGTCCTGTTGTGCATGGCCAAAATCCCTATCCTGGTATGTAGGACTACCATCCCCATTCTGGCATGCAGAGCTCCTATCCCCATCCTGATATGCCAGGGCCCCTTATCCCTATCCTGGTATGCAGGTACCCCATCTCTGTTCTGGTATGCATGACACAAATCAATATCCTGGTATGCATGACCCCCATCAGAAAAACACACAGAAACAAAAAAAAAACACATACTCCTTTGCAGCGTCTTGTTCCGATGCCAGCAGCTGCTTTATGCTTGTAAGAAGCTCATGGCATGGCCCAAATCCCTATCCTGGTATGCAGGGCTCCCATGCCCATCCTGGTATGCAGGGCTCCCATGCCCATCCTGGTATGCAGGGCTCCCATGCCCATCCTGGTATGCAGGGCTCCCATGCCCATCCTGGTATGCAGGGCTCCCATGCCCATCCTGGTATGCAGGGCTCCCATGCCCATCCTGGTATGCAGGGCTCCCATGCCCATCCTGGTATGCAGGGCTCCCATGCCCATCCTGGTATGCAGGGCTCCCATGCCCATCCTGGTATGCAGGGCTCCCATGCCCATCCTGGTATGCAGGGCTCCCATGCCCATCCTGGTATGCAGGGCTCCCATGCCCATCCTGGTATGCAGGCTCCCATGCCCATCCTGGTATGCAGGGCTCCCATGCCATCCTGGTATGCAGGCTCCCATGCCCATCCTGGTATGCAGGCTCCCATGCCCATCCTGGTATGCAGGGCTCGCATGCCCATCCTGGTATGCAGGGCTCCCATCCCCATCCTGGTAGTGCCTGCCCCTCATCCCTATCCTGGTTTGCAGGGACCCCATCTCTGTTCTGGTATGCATGGCCCCCTCATCCCTATCCTGGTATGCATGGCCCCCATCAGAAAAACACAGAAAAAAACACATACTCCTTTGCAGCGTCTTGTTCCGATACCAGCAGCTGCTTTATGCTTATAAGAAGCTCATGGCAGGGACGTCATGCACTGCTTACAATCCGAAGACAGCTGCCGGAATACTCACTGCTCTTTAGTAGCGAACACAGTGGTAACCGCAGCAGCCGGCTTCCTGCAGATGCTGGGCGTTCATGTTTGCCCACTACTAAAGGGAATGAATAATCACTGTATTCCACGCCGATGGGAGTGGAGAGCAGTGAATATTCATTGCCTTAAGTAGCGCGCGCACACGCGAATGCCCAGCAGCTGCAGGAAGCCGGCTGCTGAGGGTAATAGGGTCTACTAATAAACAGAAATGAATATTAGTTGGCCTCCACTACCATGGGTGTTGAATGCAGTGAATATTCATTTGTGGCCACTGCTAAACAGAAGAGTTAGCCACAGCCGAATGCTCCTGCCTCCTGTGACCTCTGCAGCTCCCTAACCTCCCCACCACAGCAGGTATATCCGGACTATAAGACGTACCCTAAATTTTCCTTCACAGTTTTGGAGTAAAAAAGTGTATGTTATAGCCCTAAAAATATGGTAGACGCACAAGCATGCACCAGTACAAATATAGATTAGGCTTCATATATTCATCCTATAGACTACATCCACATGTGAGGCACAGTTTAAAAACCCCAACACGATTAATATTAATAACCAGCAAAAAAAAAAAAAAATCAATGAATTTCTGCAGCTATACATGCGCAAACTGAACAGTTGAAAATGGCTTAAAAAAAGGCAGGGTAAAGCTAAGTAATGTACTGATTAATAAAGACAATGCAGTAACAAGGGGCTAAATACCTTCCATCTTTCAAGTTGTTCACAATATATCGGGAGACCTGACAGATGCAGTTAGCTGCAAGGAGGTTGTCGTCCACAAGAGAGTTCAGCTGCGTTGCCAACATAAAAGCTAAAACATGAAAAATGTACAAACTTTGATAACTGCTGCATGTTTGTAGAATATTTATGTATAGACAAAAATTAGAGCACTTTGTAAGACAAAACTGTGTACATCAGGTTGGCCAAGCTGAATGACCACTATATATAGATGGGCTGTTACAACGCATTTACAGCCACAGGTCTGTACTAGTAGACAAAACGGCACAAAAACACGGATTTTGGTAAAGACTTACCTGTAAAATCCTTTTCAGCGAAGGAAGGAAGAGAGACACAGTAATTCATTACTGATGGGTAGGCGGAGCCCCAGATCAGGATGTTACCTCAGATCAAAAGAGTGATGACTGGCTGGCCCCTCCAGCTCGGGCTCCTCCTACTCAGCTCCAGTCGTATCAAAGCTTTTAGGAAAAGAGCCAAGATCACCAGCGGAGCAACATAACCCCTTCTGAAGGAACTTCAGAGAAAAAACACAAGGATACAGGTTATGCATGCAAAGAAAGCCAAAAACCACAGAGTTCCAGGTACTACTCACGGAACCTGACTACTGCGATGAGCTGGCGATGCTGGAACAGAGCCTTAGCGCGCTGACCTCAGCCCAGATAATCGCTATCAGATAAGGGTCGCGCTGCATCTGAAAACATCAACACACTTCTGCCGTGGGAGGGTACTGTGTCTCTCTTCCTTCCTTCGCTGAAAAGGATTTTACAGGTAAGTCTTTACCAAAATCCGTGTTTCAGCTGCAGATGAAGGAAGAGAGCCACAGTAATTCATTACTGATGGGACGTCCCAAAGCAGTTCAAAGATAAGGGTGGGAAAAAACCAACAAAAGGCAGAAACCCAACAACCTTAACAACAAAGCGCAACCAGCGCTAAACACAAGTTCATCCAGAACTTTAAACTACAGCTGCCTGCAGGACCCTACGTCCGAGGGCTGCATCAGCGGAAGCACTGACGTCCACTTTATAAAATCTTGTAAACGTGTGGACAGAGCGCCAAGTCGCCGCTCGGCAAAGCTGCACTGCCGAAGCACCTTGATGAAAAGCCCACGATGAAGCCACAGCTCTCGTGGAATGGGCTCGAATCTTAATCGGGCAAGATTCACCCCGAAGACGGTAAGCTTCCAAAATAGCTGACCGGATCCAACGAGCTATAGAACCCTTGGAAGCTCGTTGACCACGCCGACGACCTGCCGGAACCACAAACAGGGAGTCCGTCTTACGAAAACCTTGAGTAATAGATAGATAAAACTTCAAGGCCCGCACTAAATCCAATGTGTGTAAATCTCGCTCTTTCGTATTCTTCGGATCCGGACAGAGTGAAGGCAACACAATATCCTGGTTAACATGAAATTGTGACACCACTTTAGGCAAAAAATCACCCCGAGTGCGAAGCACTACACGATCCGGAAAAAACTCCAGAAAAGGAGGCGAGCAAGAAAGAGCTGCCAATTCAGAAACTCTCCTCAAGGAAGTGACTGCAACAAGGAAAGCCACCTTCCAAGAAAGTAAAGAAAGGCTAGCAGAAACCATAGGTTCAAAAGGTTTATGCTGAAGAGCCTCCAAAACAAGGTTGAGCCGCCAAGGAGACACGGGTGCCTTCCGCGGCGGAAACTTACGAGAGATACCTCGGAAAAAAGAGATCACGTCTCTATTCGAAGCAATGGTTCTCCGGAATAATAAGGACAGAGCAGAAATCTGACCTTTCAGAGTGCTAACTGCCAAACCTTTGTCTAGCCCATGCTGCAGAAAAGCCAACAGGTTGGGAATGGAAAATTTTCTCGGGTTCCGAGAAGACCCCAAACACCACGAAAAGAAGGTTTCCCAAATTTTGTGGTAAATCCTAGAAGTAGCCGGACATCTTGCAGCACGAAGGGTAGCAATGACCTCGGCTGAAAAACCTCTACGGGTCAAGATCTCGGTCTCAAGAGCCACGCCGTCAAACGCAGGGACATCAAGTCCGGATGACAAATGGGCCCCTGAGTCAACAAGTCCTGTTGAAGAGGGAGTGGAAACGGAGGTGCCGCCAACAGCGACATTATTGTCGAGAACCACACCCTTCTTGGCCAGTCTGGAGCTATCAGAATAGCTGGAATTCTCTCTAGTCTGATCCGACGCAGCACTAGAGGAAGTAAGGATATCGGCGGGAATACATAGATCAGCTTGAACTGATCCCACTGAGCCACTAGAGCATCCACCGCCACCGCCTTCGGGTCCTTGTACCTGGACATGAATGTCGGTAACTTGGCATTGGACCTGGAAGCCATCAAATCCACTTGGGGGGTTCCCCAGCGAGAGCACAGTAGTGCAAAACTTCCGGGTGGAGGCTCCATTCCCCGGGATCCATCCTTCTGCGACTGAGAAAGTCCGCTGTAATATTCTGAACCCCTGGAATGTGAATCGCCGAAATGGCTGGTACATTGGCCTCTGCCCAAATCAGAATTCGGGACACCTCTACCATGAGTCTGGAACTCCTTGTCCCACCTTGGTGATTGATATACGCGACAGCCGTCGCATTGTCTGTCTGCACACGGACTGGCAGACCGCTCAAAGGGACCGTCCAATGTTGGAGGCAAAGGAAAATCGCCCTCAATTCCAGGATGTTGATCGGAAGCACAGACTCTTCCGGTGACCATACCCCCTGAATCCAGAGATTGTTCCAAACACCCCCCCAGCCCGTCAGGCTGGCATCGGTGGTTATGACTGACCACTTCAGAGGGAGGAAAGACTTCCCCAGGGAGAATGCCCCTGGACGTAACCACCATTCTAGAGAATCCCGCACCGCGCGAGAAATGGTGACACTGCAATCCAGCGATTGCGACTGGTTCCATCGACTCAAGATGAACCTTTGAAGAGTCCTGGAGTGGAACTGGGCAAAAGGAATTGCCTCCATGGACGCCACCATCAGTCCCAGAAGACGCATACACTTCCGTAGGGACATTGCCATTGAGGATGTCATAATCTGTACATGTCGAAGAAGACATGACTGTTTGTCTGGTGGTAGGGAAACTACCGACCGAAACGTGTCGAGATGCATTCCCAAAAAGAGAATTGTCCTCGATGGTTCCAGGGACGACTTCTCCCAATTGACCAGCCAACCGAAGTCTTTCAGAAACTGAAGAGACAAATCCCGAGCCGTCAATGCCTCCTCCTCCGAGGAAGCCACGATCAAAAGATCGTCCAGATAAGGAGAATCGTAATCCCCTGTCTTCGAAGGAGTGCCATGAGGGGCGCCAGAACTTTTGTAAAGACCCTTGGCGCTGAGGCTAAGCCGAACGGCAGAGCCACGAACTGGTAATGATTCTGACCTATGGCAAATCGAAGAAAGCGCTGATGAGCCTTTCCGATGGGAATATGCAAATAGGCGTCGCGAATGTCGATTGACACCAGAAAATCGTTCTGTGACAGAGCTGCCACAACGGAACGAAGCGACTCCATGCGAAATTTCCGGGCATGGACATGCCGGTTTAATCGCTTGAGATCCAGAATCGGGCGAAATTTGTTCTCCTTTTTGGGAACTATAAAAAGGTTGGAATAAAAACCTTTCCCTCGGTCCTCTGACGGAACCGGTATCACTACACCCTTTTGTAGTAGCGATTCGACCTCTCGCTGTAGAGCGACAACAAGCTCGGGTTCCGACGGAACGCGAGATTGACAAAAAACATTTGGGGGTTGAGAAGCAAACTCTATGAAATAGCCTGCCGACACTATCCGCGTTACCCAGGAATCTGGAACGCGAGCCATCCAAGTCTCCTTGAAAAGAAGCAGGCGACCCCCCACTCGAGAATCCTCGAGTGGACCCCTGGCGTCAATCCGACTTTGCGGTTTTCTTGTCAAGTTCCCGCTTGTTCTGGCGGAAACTCTGCTTCCAGGGAGTACGAGTTTTCTGAGAGGATTTCTTTCCTGAGAAAGAAGGACGACCCGATCCCCACGAGGAGTGACTAGATCGTCCTCGGCCCCGAAAGGACCGCCGACCACTATAAACACCAGGCTTACTGGACAACGAGGCCATGGCCCTTCGCTGTGGTAATGCTGATTCCTTTGCCTTAGCCTTGGAAATCAGCTCTGTGAGGTCGGATCCAAAAAGATGGCCACCCTTGTAAGGTAAGGCCAACAACCCTTGTTTGGAAACTGCGTCCCCGGCCCACTGTCTGAGCCATAAAGCTCTTCTGACTGTGACCGCTGAAGCTTGCGCTTTGGCCAGCAGAGATGCCGTATCCAGACCGGCATCAAAGATATAACAGGCTGCCGTTTCTAACCATTCACAAGGTTTCCCGTATCTCAGATAACGGAGATTCATTTTGCAACTCCGTCTTCAGACGTGCCAACCAGCTTAGAGAAGCTCTAGCAGCACACATGGATCCTAGCACTGCTCGAAATCCATGACCCGCAGCCTCATAGCTTGCTTTTGCCGCCAATTCTGCCTTTCTATCCAAAGGCTCCTGTAAGCTCGCTTTTCCCTTAATAGGGAGTAGTGAGGATTTATTAAGCTGAGATAAAGACACATCCACTTCAGGAGCAAGGTCCAATTAGCCTTTAACTCCGTAGAGCAAGGATAAAGTGTATCCAAGAAATGCGTTCCATGAAAACGCTTATCTGGACATAGACGTTCCTCCTCTATTACACTATTAAGCTCATCCAGAGCTGGCAATGTTGTGCGCGAAGCACGGGACTCCTGGAACATGCGTGCTGATTTACCAGGACGACTAGTTACCTCCTCCGGTAACTGTATATATCTCTCATGGCTTCAATTAATGCCTCCGTACGCTTCGCCATAGAGGAACGCCCCTGCGGCTCGTCCGCATCTGAATCGGATATTTCTCCATCCGAATATAAAGGGGAACTCTGCCCAATATCAGATACCTCTGACTCGCTCCGTGTAGAGGCCGGTAACGGCCTGCGTCGCTTCCTCTGAGAGGCATTAGCAGACACATATTGACCTAAAAGGTCAGATAAGTTATTAATCGATCGAGCGATATCATCCAATTTTCCATCGCTGTCGACCGCAGCGCTAGACGCTGTGGAGGTCTGCGTATCTGATTGCCGCAATGGCACTGGGACGTGATCCGCGGCATCTGAACTCTGTTCAGACATGTCTCATCTGTATGAGCAGGTCAAAGCGGTAATACCAGCAAAAAACTATGCGGTTTTTTTTTTTTTTTTTTTTTCAAACGCTGAAGGGTTAACGCTCCACCAAGCAGAGTTACCCCAGCGGTATTCAGTCAGCAAATTTTGCAGGTAGAAATAACCCTCAAAGGGGTTAATATTGCAAACTCACCAAAATATATATATATTTGTGAGTCCCAGCCAATTTTTATGTCTCTGATGAGACTGCAGCTGCAGGATAGCGATCGCTGCGCTGCGGGGTGAGGAATCCACACTCACCCAGCTGGCCGTGGTGTCTATATGAGGAGGGGAGCGGTCCGAGGAGCCCAGGAGCCTGAGTAATGGCCGCCACAGTGAGGGGGTCGCAGGAGAAAAGCCAGAGCGCGCGTCTTCCTGCTCAAAAGACCGGGATCGATAGGCCACGCCCCCTGCTAGCTCAAATAATGAGCGCGAACTCTCCCCGCTCCTGCTCCCTCTCTGTCCTGCAGCTATCTGCCTGCGGACAAAAAATCACCACATCTTCATGTAGTAGCGCTGTCACAGTAGCGCTGAAGCATACTGACATTACATGTATTAGCGCTGTCACAGCAGCGTTGAAGCATACTGACATTACATGTAGTAGCGCTGTCAGAGTAGCGCTGAAGCATACTGACATTACATGTAGTAGCGCTGTCACAGCAGCGCTGAAGCTTACTGACATTTACATGTAGTAGCGCTGTCACAGCAGCGCTGAAGCATACTGACATTACATGTATTAGCGCTGTCACAGCAGCGCTGACGCATACTGACATAGTAACGCTGACATTAGTAATAGCGCTGCTCATTCAGACGCTAAAGCACTCACACATAATTATTATTAAAATTTGTGTGGAGTACTCACCAGCCAAGGCGCCACAGGGACCCTCAGGGGTTTCTGGCGCAGTGCCCATGCTTCCCTCCAGGGCGAAGAACGCAGTGACCGCACGTGTGGTTTGCGTTCCCGCCAGAGAAGCTCTCCTCATCCCCCAGGGCCGGCAAGGATTCTGCAGGGACTTTGAGTAAATACAGATCCGCCAAGGGAGAGGTTGGGGTACAGCAGCGCTGATACCCCTGAGACCTCTAGACCAACTAGTGATCCAAGTCTCCTGTCCGAATATTAAAATAATAAAATTTTCTGAGGAGCTGCATTAGCAGCGACCATCCTCTGGACCTCAAATCTTAGACTGGAGCTGAGTAGGAGGAGCCCGAGCTGGAGGGGCCAGCCAGTCATCACTCTTTTGATCTGAGGTAACATCCTGATCTGGGGCTCCGCCTACCCATCAGTAATGAATTACTGTGGCTCTCTTCCTTCATCTGCAGCTGAAAAGGAGATTTTTGTGTACTCACCGTAAAATCCTTTTCTCCGAGACGCTCATTGGGGACACACAGACCGTGGGTGTTATGCTGCTGCCACTAGGAGGACACTAAGCAATACATTAAGCACAAAAGATTAACTCCTCCTCCTGCAGTATACACCTCCTGTTGGCTCAATCCTGAACCAGTTCGGTGCCAAAGCAGTAGGAGCTCATAACAGAGTGCAATATGTCACAAATCAAATAACTACTTACAACTATACAACGAGGCTTGAAATTAAACAAGGGTGGGAGCTGTGTCCCCCAATGAGCGTCTCGGAGAAAAGGATTTTACGGTGAGTACACAAAAATCTCCTTTTCTCCTTCGCCTCATTGGGGACACACAGAACGTGGGACGTCCCAAAGCAGTCCCTGGGTGGGAAGCCATCAACAGATGGAGCCTCGTGAAAAACTTATGCATACAAAACGCTTAACTGGTTAACGGTCAACTTACAGATGCGCAACAGCTGATTGCAGAATTTGTCTGCCAAGTGCCGCATCTGAAGAAACCTGAGCATGAATTTGATAATGCTTGACGAAAGTATGAAGACTGGACCAAGTCGCAGCCTTGCACACTTGTTGTGCCGAAGCCTGGTGCCGAATGGCCCAGGAGGCCCCCACAGATCCAGTGGAGTGTGCCTTAATCCCAGCCGGGATAGGCTGACCTTTAACACGATACGCCTCTTGGATCGCAGAGCGAATCCATCTGGCTAACGTGGCCTTGGAAGCAGGAAGACCCTGCCTGCGTCCTTCCGGAAGCACAAACAGAGCGTCCGATTTTCGGAAAGGTGCCGTTCTTGAAATATACCTTCGGAGAGCTCTCACCAAATCCAGGGTGTGAAGAGCTTTTTCAGTACGGTGAATCGGCGCCGGACAGAACGAAGGCAAAACTATCTCCTCATTGATGTGAAAATCCGAAACGACCTTAGGCGTGAAAGAAGGAGACGTTCTAAGAACTACCTTGTCCTGGTTAAAAATAAGGAAAGGAGATTTACAAGATAAGGCTGCCAACTCCGATACCCGTCTGATAGAGGTAATCGCCACTAGGAAGACAACCTTCCAGGAGAGAAACGATAAGGACACTTCAGACAAAGGTTCGAAGGGTGATTCCTGTAAGGCACTGAGGACCAAATTAAGGTCCCAAGGCTCTAAAGGCCTCTTGTAGGGCGGAACAAGACGTGACACTCCCTGGATAAAGGTCCTGACCTGAGACTTAGATGCGATCCGCCATTGGAAAAGGACGGACAACGTAGAAATCTGTCCCTTGAGAGAGGAGAGAGCTAACCCTGAATCCATTCCTGTTTGAAGAAACTCTAGAATGGATGGGATAGAAAAAAACCAAAGGGGAACGACCCTTGTCTTTACACCAGGAAAAAAATGTCTTCCAGACTCGATGATAAATGCGTGCGGAAGCCGGCTTCCTGGCATTGATCATTGTTGAAACCACGTTGTTAGAGAAACCAGCCTGACTTAAGATCCAGGCTTCAATGGCCATACCGTCAAATTCAGCGCTTTCGAATTGTGATGGTAAATTGGACCCTGTGAAAGAAGGTCCGGACGATCTGGTAATCTCCAGGGAACGTCTGCGACTAGACGTACTAGTTCCGCATACCACGGACGGCGAGGCCAGTCCGGAGCGACCAGAATGAGAGGAACGCCTTCCGCTTTGATCTTCCGAATCACCCTGGGGATTAACGGAAGAGGTGGGAAGATGTAAGGAAGGCGAAATTGACTCCAAGGGAGAACTAGCGCATACGAACCGATGGCTAATGGATCGCGTGATCGACTTATGAAAGTCTGAATTTTTGCATTCAATCTGGATGCCATGAGATCCACATCCGGAATTCCCCAACGCTGGCAAATGAGTTGAAACATTTCCGGGTGAAGGGACCATTCCCCTGAGTCTAAGCCTTGGCGACTGAGGAAGTCGGCCTCCCAATTGTCCACTCCCGGGATGTGAACCGCGGAGATGGGCGAGCGGTTTGCCTCGGCCCAGCGCAGGATGTGCGATACCTCGAGCATAGCTGTTCTGCTCCGAGTGCCCCCCTGGCGGTTGATATACGCCACGGCCGTGGCGTTGTCTGACTGAATCCGGATGGGACGTCCGGCCAGTAGATGATGGAACTGCACGAGAGCTAACTTGATAGCTCTGATCTCCAGGATGTTGATCGGAAGACGGGCCTCTGATAGAGACCATCGGCCTTGAGCTGTGTGATGGAGGAACACTGCTCCCCATCCGAGGAGACTGGCATCGGTGGTCACCACCAGCCAATGGATCGGCAGAAAGGATTTTCCCTGATTCAGTGATGAAGCCTTTGTCCACCATTTTAAGGAGCTTCTGACTGTGGGAGACAGACGGAAGCGGCGACCTAAAGACGCAGGGTTCCTGTCCCAAAACGATATTAGTTCCTGTTGAAGAGGACGAAGGTGGAACTGAGCGAATGGTACTGCCTCGATGGACGCTACCATTTTCCCCAGGACCTGCATCGCGCTCCGCAGAGAGTGCGAGTGGCCTAAAAACAACAGGAGTACTCCCCGTCTCAGAGAGTTGATCTTCTCTGGCGGGAGAGATACCAACCCTTGGAAGGTGTCCAGAATCATTCCCAGAAAAGGCATCTTCTGAGAAGGAATGGGAAGAGACTTGTCCAAATTGATTAGCCAGCCCAAGCGAGAAAAGGGTGTCGATAATGATCTCGACACTTTCTGCGCAGGCCTGAAAAGACGGACCTTTGATGAGTAGGTCGTCCAGATACGGGAGGACTACCACACCCAGAGAGTGTAAAATTGACATGGCGGCCGCCATGACCTTTGTGAACACTCTGGGGGCGGTTGCGAGACCGAAAGGCAGAGCGGCAAATTGAAAATGATCCTCTCCGACAGCAAAACGCAGAAACTTTTGATGACCTCTGAAAATTGGAATGTGTAGATACGCATCCTTGATGTCTATAGACGCCAAGTATTCTTTCCTTTCTAGAGATGCGACCACAGAACGGAGGGATTCCATCCTGAAATGACGGATTCTGATGAACTTGTTTAGTAATTTGAGGTCTAGAATAGGACACAAGGAGCCGTCCTTCTTGGGAACCACAAAGAGGTTTGAGTAAAACCCTTGGAATCTTTCCCTGTGAGGAACTGGGACGATGACGCCGCTGGAACGAAGTATGTCCAGAGCCTGAAGGAAGGGAACTATGAGATCCTTGGACTTGGGGGACGTGACTGAAAGAAACGTGTTGGGGGGAGGACAAGAATTCGATCTTGTAGCCGGAGTGTACCAGATCGAGGACCCACCGGTCCTGAATGACCGACCCCCAGACCTCGCGAAACAAGAGTAGGGCGCCGCCTACCTTGTTTGGGACCCCCGTCCTTGGTAAGGAGTCATTGGGAAGACTGTTTGCGAGAAGAGGAGCTCCTATTACCCGTCTGAGAAAATCTGTTTCTCCAGGGCTGAGAGGACCTGGACGATGGTTGCGAGCCCCTATCTCTGCGAGCTGGACGGGGTGCTCGAGACGAGGTCGAGGTGGAGGACCAATTAAAGGAGCTACGAAATGGCCGGGAACGACCTTGGTATTGATACCGAAAAGGTCGATTGATTCTGCGCTGCGGAAGAAATTTGCTCTTGCCCCCAGTGACGTCAGAAATAATTTGATCAAGACGGTCTCCAAAAAGACGTCCTGAAAGATAAGGCAGCGAAGTCAAAGTTCTCTTTGAAGCAGCATCTGCACGCCACTCTCGGAGCCAGAGGGATCTCCGAATAGCGATAGCATTGGCTGCTGTGAGTGCAGCGCAATTAGCTGCATCTAGGGACGCATGAACCATGTAGTCACCTGCCCGAGTAATCTGATAGGCCAGATTACGTGCCTCGGGTGAAAGGGAGATATCACTAGTTGTTTTAACTAGGTCCTCAACCCAAGCCACCATGGCCCTTGCTACCCAGGTGGCCGCAAAGGAGGGGGAGAGAGAGGCTCCAGCCGCCTCAAAAATTGATTTTGCGAGGTTGTCAATTTGTTTGTCAGACGGGTTCCTAATGGATGAACTATCTGACACAGAGAGCAGGGTTTTTGAAGCTAAGCGAGATACTGGAGGATCTACCACTGGAGATTCAGTCCACTCTTTCGCTACTGTTGCTGAAAATGGGTAACGAGCTTTCAGAGACTTCAGCCCTGAAAAACGTTTGTCTGGACGCTCCCTCTGTCCCTGAACAATTTCCGTAAATTCAGGGTGATTACCAAACACCTTGTGAGTACTTTAGCTCTTTTGAAAGAGATAGGGTGATTTGGTTGAGACCCGGGTTCTTCATCTAGTTTGAGGATTTTATTAATTGCCTCAATGAGAGAATCTAACGATTCCTGAAATTCTGGCGAGTTGGGGTCATCACCAATGTCCGACTCGTATTCCGAGTCATGATCACTACGATATCTGGGCGAGGGGGAGCGAGAGCCTGAGCTCGCCGATGCCGAACCGCTGGATGGATTAGGAGACGCATTATGGCGGCGTTTTCTGGACGACCGCTTTGCGGACGCCGAAGGTCGGCCCCTGTCGGATGAGGCCTCTCTGAAGGCTAACGGGCCCCTTTCTGGAAAAGGGACGCCCTGGGAAGAAGCGGAGCCGCGGAAAGTATCCAAGGCCCTAGTCAGAGAATCCATGGAATGCGCCAGAAATTCTGGCCATCCTGAAGGACCTGGCTCAATGGGATCAGGAATAGGCAGAGGCTCAATGGGATCAGGAATAGCAGAGACTCCTGAACGGTAGTAGGGGGCTCCTGAGCGGCAGAAGCAGTGGGCTCTTGGGCACATGATGTACAGAATTGGGAACCATGCTTTGACGGCAGTGGAGCGTTGCATGCAATGCAGGCGGCATATACTACAGTGTAGTTTTTAGCCTTTTTAGCGTCCTTTGATTGCGACATATTTTCTGCAATTTTTGGAGCCTGCTGCAGTAGAAGGGTTAATCGCTTTGCCGACCTAGTCGCAGCGTGCAGCTACCCAGGTCCTGTGCAGGGAAGGAGAACAGCGTCCCAGCGCTGCTCCACAGAAAAGATGGCGCCCGAGATTATAGCAGCGCTTCTCGTGTGGTACGAGAAGCACCAGAGGCAGTGGGAGGAACCCAGGAGAGAGACCCATGTAATCTAACGCTGGCCAATAGCGTTAGAGATGGGCGGAGCCGTTCGGCCCGCCCTTCCCTTGAGGCCTATCCCGGCCTGAAGCCGGGGACTAAATTTGGAAAATGCGGCCTATGCCGGCCCGAAGCCGGGGCCTAAATTTTTTGCGGCCTACCCCGGAGCCGAAGCGGATATATTTAAGGCCGAGGCGCGATTGTAGCGCTAGCGGCGCGGCGCAAAGACACGGCGGCGCAACACCGCTGCGGCCGCGATGCGATGCCAAAGCGGTCGCGGCGACATGAGGCAAAATCGCCCTCCTGATATACTCACTGCGGGGGCCCGAAGATGGAGACCGCAGGACTACAGCATTTATGGCCGTACTTCCTCGATCCACCATCCCCTTTCATTAGGGGGGGTGGAGAGGGATCTTTCATGCATCAGACCGCCACCGCTTCAGGAGAGGTGAGCGGGATATTCAATCAAAGGTGCCACGCGAATCCATCATCTACCTCGTGGGATATCTCATGGGGAGAGCGGCCCATTCCAGGGATCTGTCGCCCCATGGTAGCGTGGCAGGAGGGGTACGTGGAGGCGACACTCGCACGATGCCGCCTGTTGTTGGTTTTTGGGAGATCGTGACTTTTCGTACAAGTCCCGTCGCCCATCCGTGCGTGAAGAAAGTAAAAATAATAAAAAGTTTAAAAATCAGAAAAAAATCAGAAAAAAGTGGGGTCTGAGAGCAGACCCTAGTGCCTCCTACAGACACTAAGCAAGAACTGGTTCAGGATTGAGCCAACAGGAGGTGTATACTGCAGAGGAGGAGTTAATTTTTTGTGCTTAATGTATTGCTTAGTGTCCTCCTAGTGGCAGCAGCATAACACCCACGGTCTGTGTGTCCCCCAATGAGGCGAAGGAGAAAAATATAGAATAAAGGAAAAACTCTGCGCAAGTTGTCTAATAAGAATGTGTAGAGAACACAGAACCTACTCTAGATCATAGCAGCCATAAATTTCTGACCGATACATGGGTAGACGAATGGTGCACCAAATTCATGAAGAGTCCTGAGCCTGTGAAAAGGTTTCTGTACTAAAAACAATGTTCACCAAGGACTTGGATTCTCTGAAAATAAAATCTGCCACACTAAACTGCTGTCACTCCTTTGGCCTTAGATTAGCTGCAGCGGTCAGGCGGCTTGAACAGCATTGCATCAAATGTTTCTATGGCATTGCGCTGTGTAAATCACTGGACAGTTTCAGCCAATCACAGGGCTGTGGAGTTGAAGTCTGTGTCCATTTTGGTGGAGTTGGAGTCTGTATAAAATGGACCACCGACGTTGACTGCTAAAATATGTAATAAATTGGGTACAGTACAATGCAGGATGTGCTGTAATGGTTTCACAAGAATTTGGAAAAGTTCTGAAATGTCCTATAAATGTCTGTTCTGTTCCTGATCTAAGGATCTGGGCTTTTAGTTGAGATGAATCTGTGCTGCACTTTATGTACATGCTCAGTAGTGACCAGTGCTGTCACTGCTGTGGGGTCATAGATGAGATGAATCTGTGCTGCACTTTATGTACATGCTCAGTAGTGACCAGTGCTGTGGAGTCATAGATGAGATGAATCTGTGCTGCACTTTATGTACATGCTCAGTAGTGACCGATGCTGTGGAGTCATAGATGAGATGAATCTGTGCTGCACTTTATGTACATGCTCAGTAGTGACCGGTGCTGTGGAGTCGTAGATGAGATGAATCTGTGCTGCACTTTATGTACATGCTCAGTAGTGACCAGTGCTGTGGGGTCATAGATGAGATGAATCTGTACTGCACTTTATGTACATGCTCAGTAGTGACCAGTGCTGTGGGGTCATAGATGAGATGAATCTGTGCTGCACTTTATGTACATGCTCAGTAGTGACCAGTGCTGTGGAGTCATAGATGAGATGAATCTGTGCTGCACTTTATGTACATGCTCAGTAGTGACCAGTGCTGTGGGGTCATAGATGAGATGAATCTGTGCTGCACTTTATGTACATGCTCAGTAGTGACCAGTGCTGTGGAGTCATAGATGAGATGAATCTGTGCTGCACTTTATATACATGCTCAGTAGTGATCAGTGCTGTGGAGTCATAGATGAGATGAATCTGTGCTGCACTTTATGTACATGCTCAGTAGTGACCAGTGCTGTGGGGTCATAGATGAGATGAATCTGTGCTGCACTTTATGTACATGCTCAGTAGTGACCAGTGCTGTGGGGTCATAGATGAGATGAATCTGTGCTGCACTTTATGTACATGCTCAGTAGTGACCAGTGCTGTGGAGTCAGGGAAAATGAGGAGTCGGAGGTTTGGCTTACCGACTCAACAGCCCGGGTACTGGATCCATGGGGATAAATAACGGCAGGTGAATATGGCAGGCAGCATTGTTTTTTCACCTGGTCAACAAGTTTAACAAATTTAGTACATATTAAAACTCTTGATGAATTGCTCCCATATCTTCATAATACCACTAGGGTCAGGTCCACACGGGGCTGTGAAGTCGGTAGAGCGGTGTTCTAATTCTGCATCCTCAATTTTCCTACTAACTGCTTCATAAACTGACAATAATTAGTAATAAAGTGACTTGACTCTGGTAAAATGGTCACATCAATATCAGTTTTTTGTTTTGATAAATAAGTTTCTTAGACTGATGCAACATGAAATATACTTATATTAACATTTCTAAATGCTAAATTCCCATGAACGCTAATAAATTAAAAGACCAAGTTTTATTTTTATCTTTTGAAAGCAAAACTGCAGCGTTTTTTTTTTTATTTCAGCACTGGAGGGTGATCTTAACACAAGATCCCTGCACCTAACATTAAACTCACCAGCTATCTTCAGCTCTTCTCAACACCGAAACTATTGACTGACTGCGAGACAGAGGTAACTTTCAAAAGCTCTCAATTTAGGTCTATGAGCGCCAGAACAAAGCTCTCATAGACTTACATTGTAAAGTGACCTCCGGATCGCTCCAGAAAACCCTGGAGTGATTGGCAGATCACAAACTGTTGGTGACTGATGGGAGAGGAGCGGATAAAAGATGAAGACAGCAGCTTGTATGAGTGATGGGGTAGGAAACGTACATTAGTAGCATCACTCCACAACTGCTATTAAAGGGAACCTGTCAGCTCGTTTTTCACCTATAAGTTGCGGCCACTGCCTTTCGGGGCTCATCAACAGCATTCTATAATGCTGTAGGTAAGCCCCTGATCTAACCTGAATGAGAAGAAAAACAAGTTTTATTATACTCACCCGGGGGGGCGGTCCGATCCGATGTGCGTCGCAGGTCCGGGTCCGGCGCATTCCATCTTCATGTGATGACATCCTCCTCCTTACTTTGTGTCGCGGCTACTGCGCAGGCGTACTGATCTGCCTTGTAGAGGGCAGAGCAAAGTACTGCAGTGCGCATGCGCTAGACCTCTGACCTTTCCCGATGCCTGCACACTGCAGTACTTTGCTCTGCCCTCAACAGGGCAGATCAGTACGCTTGCGCAGGAGCGCGACACGAAGCAAGGAGGACGTCATCACAAGATAGGAGGCGCCGGACACGGACCTGCGACGCCTATCAGACCGGACCGCCCCCGGGTGAGTATAATATAACTTGTTTTTCTTCTCTTTCAGGTTGGATCGCGGATGATCAGAATGCTGTAGAGAAGGCCCGAAAGGTAGTGGCCGCAGCTTATTGCGGAAAAACGAGCTGACAGGTTCCCTTTAAAAAAACATGCTGCAGTGGTGCTTTAAAGCAGAAGTAGGAACATTACTGCCAATCTTAACTCCACAGCCTTGCATCCACACAAGAAAAACGGTGTGCAAATTCACAGCAGTGTTAAGTTCCAGGCACGTAAATGACATTTTAAGGCTATCTGCACACGATGCGTTTTCACAGCTTTTTTTTTACTTGCGTAAATGCTCCAAAAACACAATGGAATACAATGACAATCCTGAAGTGTTGTGCACATGATACGTAAAATTCCGTCCGTATTTGCTGCGTTTTATTTTCTGCAGCATGACAATTCTTTTTACATTTCTGACTCATTGACTTCAATTGAGTCAGTCAAATCTGCAACAAAAACGCAGGTGTAAAAAGGTTGGCGTCTTTGCTGCGCATTTACTGCTTATTTGATGTAGATTTGCTGCCAAATACGCTGCTTATTGTCAAAGGAAATGATGTCAGAAAGAGGAAGAGTGTGTGGGCGGAGAATACATCTGCCTGCGCGCCTGTCTGATGGGACTACTACTCCCATCCGGCTCCATCTTTTGTCACATATAACAGAGACAGCATGAGCCGATGACGGGAGGATAGTCACATCATCCGGCGCCTGTGTTCAAATGTAAAAAAAAAACAAAAACAAAACATTTAACATAATCACATACAATACACATACTCACCAAACACCTAATCCCCGACGCCTGCATCTCCTGCAAACAATCGAAAATAATAAACCAACATATAATCCCTGTCTGCCGTAGTCCATTTAATACAGAATGACCCACGTTGATCTCACCTGGTCGCCAGCGATACACTGGGGGAGCGATTACTTCCTGTCAGTGTATCCCTGCGCTGCCATGAGAGTTCACCAGAGATCATCAGCTGATCAGCTCCGATGCTCTCAATTGCGGCACCACTGCGTGAGAAAATTCTCATGCAGAGGTGCCGTGAGAGCACCGGAGCTGATAAACTCTGGTGAGAGTTGGTGAACTCTCACGGCAGAGCAGTGATACACTGACAGGAAGTAATCGCTCCACCAGTGTATCGACGGAGGCCGGGTAGAGCAGTCACATCTTCAGATGTGACTGCTCTACACATGAGATCATCGTGGGACACTCAGTATTAAATGGACTACATCAGACAGGATAGTATTATATGTTGGTTTGTTATGTTTTGATTGTTTGCAGGAGACAAGGGCGTCGGGGATTAGGTGTTCAGTAAGCATGGTAAATTTAGATTCAATAAAGGAGTCTGTGTGATTATTTCAAATAAAGGACTTTATTTTTTGGGTGTGTTTTACACAACATCACTATGGGGCTAGTAATGAGCACGTCTTATAAACGCCACCGGTACAGGGCAGGTGGAAAAAGCGAGGCTAAGTGCCAGAATTGGCGCATATATAAGATGCGCCATTTCTTGGGCAGCTGAGAGTTGATGTTTTTAGCCAACCTGGGGGGTGCCAATAGCCATGGCCCCTACCCAGGCTATTAATATCAGCCCACAGTAGTCTGCCTATCCTTTGCTGATTCGATTTTCTAGGGGGACGCCGTGTCAATTTTTTTCTGAGGTTCCCCTGTAAACTAGCCAGTAAAGGCTAAGCAAACAGCTGTGAGCTAAAATTAATAGCCTCGGAACCTTTATGCTATTGGCTCCTTCCCAGAACATTAACATCAGCCCTCTGCCATCGGCTTTCCCTCTGCTGGCTATGCAAATTACGCTGGAGCCCACGCAATTTTTTTTTAAAAACCACATAAACGCGAGTATTTTCCACTGCGTTTTTCTTCCAAGAGATACAGAAAGCTTGCAAAAATTTCTGCAAGCGAATAAGCAACGTGCGCACATAGCCTTAAAGTGTTGTCTGGTCTCAAAAGAGAAGTCTCCAGATCTTCTTTGTGACTGCTGAATTATGAGTGAGTGATGAACACACTTTCATTCCCGTGTATTTTCCATGTGTGTGGCCAATCAAATGAACGTCATTTACATAACTGCACTAATGTGACAACTAGTCTCATCCAGTTCCTCTCAATAGAAGAGAAGTGAGAGAAGCCGGGTAAGACAAGGTGGCACGTGGCCACACTTGTGCACATCGCATACAATGCAGTCCTGTGACCGCCCAGTTACACTTCAGGAGTCACTGAATGTTTGTTTGCAAACCTTTCTCCTGAAACTGGACAACACGTTTAACATTTCTCACTTACAAACGTTAAAGAATGATCAGTGGTGAAGATTTTTAAAGCTGCAGTGTCACTTTTTGTCGATATTTCCAGAATATACATGCATATTCTAGGAAGATTTTTCTGTCCCATGTAGACGCACACCAAATAAAACCTAAACACATAGGTACTTACAGAACAGTGCCAAAAGCAATGACAACTATATAGGTTTAAAAACAAAAACTTAATAAAAAATACCTACAGGAAAGCGTATTTAATCCATCGCTCATCAGTAGTCGGTAACGCGGAGGCCCATTAGCAGTGCTGATTGGACGTGTATTCTAAAATAAAAAGGTTTTATTTCAGATGGTGATCAATTATTGCTTACTCTTACATAGTCATTAAAGGGGTATTGCCCTCAAATTAAGTGATGATATTTTGCTAGGGTATGCCATTACTTTGTCAGTAAAAGTGCAACCGGTTTCAGCACTGCATTCTCTTTACTCTCACAGATATCGATGGGCTCGACCACCAGTCTGTGTAAGGCCGGGATTACACATGCGAGGAATACGGCCGAGTCTCGCATGTTAATTCCCGGCACTGCCGCCAGCCTCAGGAGCGGAGCGTGTGGCTCCATGTATTGCTATGCGGCCACACGCTCCACTCCCGAGGCCGACGGCAGTGCCGGGTATTAACATTCGAGACTCGGCCGTATTCCTCTCATGTGTGATCCCGGCCTAAGGGGGAGACCGTCAACTGATTGAGGAAATGTCAATTGGGAATGTCTGATTTCAGACAGCTGATCGCTTTGTTCTCCCAGAGATAAGCCGCTGCCTTGTCTCAGAAAACAGGAACGCTCCGACTAACCATCGCTTTGCCGACAGTCGCGTTAATATGTCCTCAAGATCAGACCCTCACGGTCATAAAACTGTGAGGTATCGTAGCAATTAAAAGAAAGGGAAAAGAAATTTAAGGTACCACTTAAATAAAGTCCTGGGGAGTGGAGTGCCACAACTGAAGCAAATTCTGTCTAAATATTAAGCCAGCATCAGGGTTCATTTGGATAAAATTAATATCTTCCTAATTTCAACATACTGAAATTATGGTACACCACGGCATAAGCAATAAAACAACAGATGTGCTGCTGAGCGAGCTGTCAGACAAAGTGCCGATGCGTATTTATAGTCGCCGGTCACAAATATTATTAATGTTCCTCTGAGCAGCGCTTGCTCTGTCGGTCACATTATGTTGGGGCTGAGATTACACACTTCTTGAGGTCACATCAATTCTAGCCTTGTCCCAAAATCTGAATTTCAACATGATGCAGACTGACTGCAGCCACATGACCTTTTGATTCTTTTGGTGGTGACTGTTGTCAGGGCACATCATAGTCTGAAAGCATCACTGTGGCGATGTTCAATGAGTATCTCCCTACTCTAAACTGATAGAAGTGTTCATAACTAATGAGCTTTCATCAAAGGGAGCGGAGACTCGCTCACTGGTAGTATGATACAGGAGGACAGAGAGCAGGGAATGAGGCTGACATAACGCACTGCTCCCCCATCCCGTTTTAGGCCAGGTGCTGCCAGTGAGTCCACAACACACATCCTGCCTTCACTCGCTGCCCTGCTCCTCATACAGCCCACACGGTGTCCTGTTACTCCACTGTCCTGACACACATGGCCCCAGTGATCTCCACACGTTTGCAGTCTGCTGTACAGCAAAAAGATAAAACACAGAGTAATGGAGAATAGGTGATAAGAAGAAAAAGTGAGGAAATGAACACACCTAGAGAGGCCAGGAGAATGAGATAAAGAGAATGATCAGGTATTATAAAATGAGGGGACAGAGGGAGGACCAAGCTGGCACCACTAACACCATCTCTACATACAATACAGATGTAGAAGAGTTTAATTTGTGAAATTCAGCTGTTACACTATCTAAGCTCTGCTATATCAGACCAGCATACAAGGTAACTGATGTAATCAATGATGCAAGGGTCAGGAGGAGTCATTTTAAGAGTGTGTGTGTACACACACACACACAGGGTGTGCAGACGTTTTTCTTCTATGTGTGTTTTTTTTTTCTTCTCCAGTACGTTGCTGCCAGTCGGATTGGTCAATTTCATACAGGGGAAGAAGCACACGCTTCAGGGAAATCTCTGGCATAAGAGTACGTGCCCACGATCGGGAATAGCAACATTTTGGACGCAGCTCGCCTGCGCTGCGTCCAAAACGCTGCACTCTAGGTTACAAGCACGTGGATGTGATTTATAGAAGTCAGATTCCCACTGTGCTTCTATTTGATGCTGCGCACACTAACCCGCGGTGCAGGTCTACGGGCTGCAGCACGTCACTTATCTGCAGCGGAGACATTAGTCTCCGCTGCAGTCTCACTCATAGCCATTCATTAGATGCAGTAAATCCGCATGGTTCACTGAACACATGCAGATTTACCTCCGTGATTTGAACGCAGCATTTTGGATGCAGTGAAAATACGCTACATCCAAAACGCTGCTACACCCTGATCATGGGCACATAGCCTAACAAATGATAACGAACTTTACAAGCTAATATCTCTGCATCATTATCGTGGCCGATCGTTTTTCCGGAAGCCATCAGGGGCGTTGGTGCGGCTGAGCCCTCAGTGTTCTCTAAACATGACTGCTTATCTCTGAAAGAAAAACAATGGGCAGTCCGAAATCAGACACACCCAATGGACATCCCCTCCAACAATCAGTTGTCCAGGCCCCCATAGACACAAACTAGCGTCAGCCGAATCTATCAATATCGGCTGACATCAGTCTAATGTGTATGGCGGCTTTAGGATGTCAGAAACAATCAGATGCAGACATGGGATCAGATCTGGCATCAGTTTCCACAAACCCACAGACGGCCTGGTGTGCAGGAGCGCAGGATTGGGGCGTACTTTATGTCCTGTGTGATTACCGGGACGGCCGACATTCAATCAGACATATAAGATGCTGTGAGACGGGTCAGGAGGCCGCGGACGGGACATGAAATACTGCCTAAGGCCACGTGCACACTATCAGTATCTGTAAGCCAAAACCAGGAGTGGGTGATAAATACAGAAGTGGGGACATGTCTCTATTTCCTCTGATTGTTCCTCTCCTGGTTTGGCCTTAAGGGTATGCCACACTAAGCGAGATCGCAAACGAGATCGCAATTGCGTCACCATTTATGATGCAGCAGCGATCTCGTTAGCAACTTAGCTGTGTGTGACATGTAGCAGCGATGTGGCCCCTGCTGAGATGTCGCTGATCGCTTATGAACGTTCTGAGGCGTTTTTTGGTCGTTGGTGTCCCACTGGTGAGCCTGAATCGCTGAGTGTGACACCCTTTATGAACGACTTCACCAGCGTCGCAGGCGGGACTAGATTTTCCCAACGACCGCAGAGGTCGTTATACAGATCGCTGATGAGACGTGTTTGGAATCTAACAGCTAAGTCGCTAACGAGATCGCTACTGCGTCATAAAATGGTGACGCAATTGCGATCTCGCTTAGTGTGGCATACCCTTTACAGATACTGAGGTAAAATACTGCAGGTGTGCACATGGCCCGATACTGAGGAATGACCGGCCAGGCACAGCGGACATCCCCGGACTGATAAGAGGTGAGGCGGATACTCACTATGACCTGCAGCACCGGCTTGGACGAGGCATCGCCTTGTAAGATGGCCTGGAAGAGAAGAGGCAGGGTAACAGCCGGTACAATACACCGCGCACCCGCCATGTGACCCCCGGCCGGAGTGATGGCCCCGCACCGCACTCACCGCTATTGCGCCCTCGCTGAGCTGTGGTAGCGCCATAGTGACCCAGCACCGGTGTCAGCCGCTCACTACGCGCGCAGTCCTCACTTTTCCGGCGCCAAATCCCACGTCCACTCACGTTCAGATTGACAATGACGTAGTATCGGAACTATGGGGACTGCCTCGGCCATCTTTGCTTTGGGCAGAATCAGATTTTCCTACAATGCCTTGTACATGAGCAGGCGCCGTGCACTAAGCGTCTAGTTCTGACTTGCCCACAGTAATGATGGCGGCACGGAAATAACCGGAGCTGTTCACCTCCCGCTGTGTACTGGGCAGAAGACTGCTCGCCAAATCTACCACGTGACAAGAGCTGCAATGGAGCGAGACCGTGGCGGCTGCGCTGTGGTAGGGGCCGGCAGGGAGACGTGTCCGGGCTTGTCGTGAGGGAGGCTCACAGGCCTGGAGTAATGGCCGGTGTCAGGGGGCTCTGGGCTGCAGACACCGCTCGGCCGTGTCACCCTCCTCAGCACAGTGTACAGGAGAGGGGCACAGTTCATTTTCTCACCAGCTCTGCTTGCTGTCACTGAGTAGCTGCGTTTCTTGGGCTTAGAATAAGATGGCATATGATGTGGGTGATGGCGGCTTAGTCTGGGGCAGATTTTGCTCTTGAGGAAACTCCACAGTGGATGTGTCCTGAGTGGAGGGGCCCTCAGACTATACTGTGGCTTTATAGGGCTTATCAGGGGGTATGTTGCTGACTGATTTAGTGCGATATTGGTGGTGGGCAGACCCCCAGCCCCTCACTGATCTGCCCTTATGGGCTCCTGTAATCATAAAAGGCAGCTGTCACCAGAGCCTGGCAGTGACCGCTGCCTGGGTGTACAAATGGCAATGCTTAAGCTGTGATGTTTCACAATAAAACCTGGCTTAAAAGGGTAGTCTGGTCTAAAATGACAAGGCTGCAGTCATAATTTTATTTGTATAGGGCCAACATAATCTGCAGCACTTTACAATTAAGCGGGGACATGTGCAAAGACCTCACAAAGCTCACCAGTCACAGGAGGAGTGCAGGCTGCTTACATGCTATAAGGAAACGTGGGGAGACACTAGGTAAGAAGTCCTGCCATCATTATCTTAAATGAGGGGTTTCATATAAAGCTGCATGTTCCGGTCATCAGTCAGTATCTAAGGGCGTTTATTGGCATTCCATTTCCAGTACTTGTTCTCACCCACAAAGCTCTCCACAGTGCAGCACCCCCCTACATCTCCTCCCTCATTTCTGTCAATTGGCCTAACCGTCTGCTGCGTTCTGCAAACGACTTTCGACTAACATATGCACTAATCCGTACCTCCCACTCCCAGACTTCTCCGGCGCTGCGCCTATCCTCTGGAATGCTCTACCCCAAGAAGTTGGGACTATCCACAATTTGCATGGTTTCAGGCACTCCCTCAAAACACATTTGTTCAGAGCGGCCTATCACGTTCACTAATCAAAGTCATTCTAGGTGTAAGTGCGTGTGTGTAGCCCATTCACTATCTCCATCCATCCCTCCCTCAAGATGGCTGGACCATCATTGTAAATACACCATTGTATATACACACCTGTACTTTGTATCTCCCCCACCTCATTGTAGATTGTAAGCTCTCACGAGCAGGGTCGTCTTATTTTCCTTTATCATATTGTTAACGTTATTTATGACTTGTGTTTTGAAACTGTTAAACTGTAAAGTGCTGCGGAATATGTAGGTGCTATATAAGTAAATATTATTATTAGGTGCAAGGAAGTGGGCACATTAATAGGATGGAGCAGGTTCTTGGTAAAATTTAGAATAGGGGAAAGTTAGGGTGAGGTGATAAGCCTGTCTAAAGAGATTGGTTGTTTATTAGTCTAGTGCAGCATAAGAGAAGTCATGGAGGTGCAAGATTTGTATTGTGGAGGCTGTTGATCTTAGATCAGTTGCACGATAAGGTGATGGACAGATGAGGGAGGAGATATATGGTGGTGCAGAAGAGTGGAGGGCCTTGCGAGTGAGAGGTTTGTATTGTATTCTGTAGCGCAGGGTTCGACAAACCCGGTCGCCGGTGGCGCCTAGAAAATCAAGCCTGGCGCCCGGGGAATTAAAGAGGAGACAGGGCCGGCGTCAGCACCCGGCATACACGGGCAAGTGCCGGGGCCCTGAGCAGGTACTCGCCGTCGGCCACCCCGGCGCCAGTTAGCGGAGGAGAGCGGTGTCAGCGCCGCCACTGGCTCCTCCCTCCCCCCCCCCCCCGCTTGCTCAGGGCCTCGGCAGCAGCTGCGCTTCCTCTCACAGCAGCGCCGCTGAATGACGTCATCATTCAGCGGCCGGCTGTGGCAGAGAGCGCGCGGACGCCGGACAGGTGAGATGTATGTGAGAGATTGCTTGTGTGCTGTGGTGCTGTCTGTGTGATGGTGGTGGGGGGAGGGCAATGATGATGATGGGAGGACATGATGATGATGGGAGGCAATGATGATGAAATGAAAAAAAAATTCTGGCTCCTAAATTTTTTGGCTGGCTCCTAGATTCTGAACAACTTTGTCGACCCCTGCTGTAGCGGATCGGTAACCAATGCAATGACTGGTAAAGAATGGTGGCATCGGTGTAGCGGCTGGACAGAAATATGACCCTGGCTGCCACATTCAGGACAGATTGGAGAGAATGTTTGTTTAGAGGAAGACCTATTAGAGAGTTGCAGTAGTCTGGATGAAAATGAATAAGAGCAACAGTAAGAGTTTTTGTATTTTCAGAGGTCAGATTCTAGAGGTTTTTAAGACGCAGGTAACATGAGCGATTGGATATAGGGAATAAAGGAAAATTCTGTATCAAATATAACCGCAAGACAGTGACCATGCCCTTTGGGAGGTATGGTTGAACCATCCAAGTCAATTGCTGTATCAGGTATGAGTTGATTACTAGAAGGAGGCAGTGTGAAGTTCAGTTTTGAAGGGGATCGGTTTCGCATGGAGAGAGGATGTGATGTTAGAGACAGCAGACAGACTATCCCTGGTATCTTGTACAAAGGTAGGGGTAATGTCAGTAGAAGAGGTGTATGATTGGGTGTCCTCAGCTTAGAGATGTTACTGGAAACCAAATTTGCTGATGGCTTGTCTAATATGGAAGAAAGAGAAACGGGGGCCTAGGACTGAGCCTTGAGAGACCCTGATAGTAAGGGCAAGATTAGAAGAGTAGGAGACTGCAAAAGATACAGTGAAGAAGAGAACAGAACCAGGTGAGAACGATGCTCTTGAGGGCGATAGCACGGACCATGGTGAGGAGGAGCTGTGGAGATCCACAGGGTCGAATGCTGCAGAGAGATCCAGGAGAATCAGCATGAAATAGCGGCCATTAGACTTGGCTGTTACTAGATCATTAGATGCTTTAGTGAGGGCCGTTTCAAGTAGAGTGCAAAGAGGAGAAGACAGATTGTAAAGCGTCAAGAAGAAAGTGATCTGAGATTTAACGGGTCAGTAAAGAGTGGACCCAGCTTTTCCAGGAGTTTAGAATTGAAGGGGAGCTTAGAGATCGGTCTATAGTTGCATTTCTGTTCGAGAGCTGTTTTTTAACCCCTTCATGACCTTGCCATTTTTTGCAATTCTGACCAGTGTCCCTTTATGAGGTAATAACTCAGGAACGCTTCAACGGATCCTAGCGATTCTGAGATTGTTTTTTCGTGACATATTGGGCTTCATGTTAGTGGTAAATTTAGGTTGATAATTTTTGCGTTTATTTGTGAAAAAAATGGAAATTTGGCAAAAATTTGGCAATTTTCAAATTTTGAATTTTTAATCTGTTAAACCAGAGTTATGTGACACAAAATAGTTAATAAATAACATTTCCCACATGTCTACTTTACATCAGCACAATTTTGGAACAACATTTTTTTTTGTTAGGAAGTTATAAAGGTTTAAATTTGACCAGCGATTTCTCATTTTTACAGCAAAATTTACAAAACCATTTTTTTAGGGACCACCTCACATTTGAAGTCACTTTGAGGGGTCTATATGGTAGAAAATACCCAAAAGTGACACCATTATAAAAATTGCACCCCTCAAGCTACTCAAAACTACATTCAAGAAGATTATTAACCCTTCAGGTGCTTCACAGTAACTAAAGCAACGTGGAAGGAAAAAATGGACATTTTAATTTTTCCAACAAAAATTTTATTTTAGCATCAATTTTTTCATTTTTGCATGGGCAACAGGATAAAATGGATCCTAAAATTTGTTGGCCAATTTCTCCTGAGTACACAGATACCTCATATGTGGTCATAAACCACTGTTTGGGCGCACGGAAGGGCTCAGAAGGGAAGGAGCGCCATTTGACTTTTTGAATGGAAAATTAGCTCCAATCGTTAGCGGACACCATGACGCGTTTGGAGAGCCCCTGTGTGCCTAAACAGTGAAAAAAAAACACATGTGACACAATTTTGGAAACTAGACCTCTTATGGAACTTATCTAGATTTATTGTGAGCACTCTGAACCCCCAAGTGCTTCACAGAAGTTTATAACGCAGAGCAGTGAAAATAAAATAATTTTTTTCCTCAAAAATGATTTTTTTAGCCCGCTATTTATTATTTTCACAAGGGTAACAGGAGAAATTGGACCACAAAAGTTGTTGTGCAATTTGTCCTGAGTACACCAATACCCCATATGTGGGGGGGAACCACTGTTATGGCGCATGGGAGAGCTCAGAAGGGAAGGAGCGCCATTTTGGAATGCAGACTTGATGGAATGTTCTGCGGGCGTCATGTTGCGTTTGCAGAGCCCCTGATGTGCTTAACAGTAGAAACCCCCACAAGTGACCCCATTTTGGAAACTAGACCTCCCAAGGAGCTTATCTAGATGTGTAGTGAGCACTTTGAACCCCCAAGTGCTTCACAGAAGTTTATAAACTCAGAGCAGTGAAAATAAAAAAATCATTTTTTAGCCCGCTATTTTTTATTTTCCCAAGGGTAACAGGATAAATTGGACGCCAAAAGTTGCTGTCCAGTTTTTCCTGAGTACGCTGGTGCCCCATATGTGGGGGGAACCACTGTTTGGGCGCACGGCAGGGCTCAGAAGGGAAGGAGCGCCATTTGACTTTAATGGAAAATTAGCTCCAATCGTTAGCGGACACCATGTCGGCTTTGGAGAGCCCCTGTGTGCCTAAACTTTGGAGCGCCCCACAAATGACCCCATTTTGGAAACAAGACCCCCTAAGGAACTTATCTAGATGCACAGTGAGCACTTTGAACCCCCAGGTTCTATACAGAAGTTTATAACGCAGAGCCCTGAAAATAAAAAATCATTTTTTTTTTCTCAAAAAATTCGTTTTTAGCCCCCTATTTTTTATTTTCACAATGGTTACAGGAGAAATTTGACCCCAAAAGTTGTTGTCCAGTTTGTCCTGAGTACGCTGATACCCCATATGTGGGGGCTAACCACTGTTTGGGCACACGGCAGGGCTCGGAAGGGATGTAGTGACGCTTTGAAATGCCGACTTGATGGAATGGTCTGCGGGCATCTTGTTACATTTGCAGAGCACCTGATGTGCCTAAACAGTAGAAACCCCCCACAAGTGACCCCATTTTGTAAGCTAGACCCCCCAAGGAACTTATCCAGATGTGTGATGAGCACCTTGAACCCCCACGTGCTTCACAGAAGTTTATAATGCAGAACCGTAAAAATAAAAAATAATTTTTTTCCTCAAAAACTGATTTTTTTAACTCGCAATTTTTTATTTTCACAAGGATAACAGGAGAAATTGGACCCTAAAAGTTGTTGTACAGTTTGTCCTGAGTACACTGGTACCCCATATGTGGGAGAAAACTACTGTATGGGCACACGTCGGGGCTCGGAAGGGAAGTAGTGACGTTTTGAAATGCCGGCTTGATGGAATGGTCTGCGGGCGTCATGTTACGTTTGCAGAGCCCATGATGTGCCTAAACAGTAGAAACCCCCCCAAGTGACCCCATTTTGGAAACTAGATCCCCCAAGGAACTTGTCTAGATGTGTGGTGAGCACTTTGAATCTCCAAGTTCTTCACAGAAGTTTATGACGCAGAGATGTAAAAATAAAAAATCTTTTTTTCCACAAAAATAATTTTTTTAGTCCCCAATTTTTTTTCCCAAGGGTAACAGGAGAAATTAGACCCCCGAAGTTGTTGTGCAATTTTTCCTGAGTACGCTGATACCCCATATGTGGGGGTAAACCACTGTTTGGGCACACGTTGGGGCTCGGAATAAAGAGAGCACTGTTTTACTTTTAACAGCCAATCAGAGCTATCGTAGCCACGTGGGGGTTAAGCCAACCCCCCTGTGGTGAAGCACAAAGGGTCTTGTGCCTGCTGGTCGGGTGACCTTTCAGTGACCCCGGTCACCCGACCTGCAGGAACGCTATCCTTTCATGACACATACGCTGTGTCACAGGTCTTGAAGGGGTTAAGTTATGACAGCATGTTTGAATGAAGAGGGAAAGGGAGGGTTTAGCTGTCTTAGGTAGGTAGTGCCACCTGGGGAGAGAGACTGGAGATGTGAGTCATTGGAGTTACTGATGCAGTTGTAGAGTGAGAAGAAGCAAAGAGCCCGATCACTTATTCTGTGACAGACTCGAAGATGGAAACTGAGTGTGAGGTGGGGTAAGGAACGTGATCCAGGCTCTGAGCAAAAATGTCCTGATGGAATTCGTTGATTTTTTTCTAGGAAACAAATGACCAGATAGCGGTCAGGTTGGTGAACGGAACCTGTACTTTAGGGCTCAGGAGGGAGTGAAAAGTTTCCAAGAGTTACTTTGGATTGTCTGATAGTAACGTGATTTGGGTGGCGCAGTAGACTTGTAGATATAATGAATATCCTATGTATTAAAAAAAAAAATCACCTGCAGTAGGCAGGTGGTGGCACCAGTGCTGCAGCATGATTGCATGTGTAATGTGCAGTTAATTCTTTTATTTCATGCTATAAATAAATTAATTTTAAAGTCTCAAAATGGCAACGGCCGCGCCTGAGCAGTAGAAGATATCGGCGATACTTAGCTGCTACTGCGCTGGTGCCGTGGCGCCATCTTGCTAGAGAAAAAAAATTGCCTCCATGATTTTTCTTTCTCAATGTACAGTGCCTAAAAGTAGTATTCAACCCCCTGCAGATTTAGCTGGTTGACACATGCGGAATTAACTTGGCATTGTGACATTTGTACTGTAGATCAGCCTGGAAGTGGGAAATGCACTGCAGCAAAAAATTTTGTTTTAATTTTTTATTTTTTTTAAAAAAAAAATGTTAAAAGTTAATTCAGAGTGTCATTTATTATTCAACCCCTCAAACCACAAGAATTCTGTTTGGTCCCCCTAAAGTATTAAGAAGTAGTTCAGGCACCAAGAATAATGAGCTTCACATGTGTGGATTAATGATCTCTTTTGCCAGCCTTTTCTGACTATTTAAGACCCTCCCCAAACTTGTGAACACCACTCATACATGGTCAACATGGGAAAGACAAAGGAGCATTCCAAGGCCATCAGAGACAAGATCGTGGAGGGTCACAAAGCTGGCAAGGTGTACAAACTCTTTCCAAGGAGTTGGCCCTACCTGTCTCCACTGTTGGGAGCATCATCCGTAAGTGGAAGGCTTATGGAACTACTGTTAGCCTTCCATGGCCTGGACAGCCTTTGAAAGTTTCCTCCCGTGTCGAGGCCAGGCTTGTCCGAAGAGTCAAGGCTAACCCAAGGACAACAAGGAAGGAGCTCCGGGAAGATCTCATGGCAGTGGGGACATTGGTTTCAGTCAATACCATAAGTAACGTACTCCACCGCAATGGTCTCCGTTCCAGACGAGCCCGTAAGGTACCTTTACTTTCAAAGCGTCATGTCAAGGCTCGTCTACAGTTTGCTCATGATCACTTGGAGGACTCTTGAGACAGACTGGTTCAAGGTTCTATGGTCTGATGAGACCAAGATCGAGATCTTTGGTGCCAACCACACATGTGACGTTTGGAGACTGGATGGCACTGCATACGACCCCAAGAATACCATCCCTACAGTCAAGCATGGTGGTGGCAGCATCATGCTGTGTGTAGCGCCGGCGTCCTCTGCCAGGCAGGGACGCTGTTCCCCTGCGCCAGCGTCCTCTGCCAGGCAGGGACGTCGCTCCCCTTACCCTCACACAGCGTCCTCCTTCCGCCCTGCTGAGGCTGCGCGCTCCTTCCCTGCCACTGGGCTTAGGGCGCGCGCGCGTGCACGCCCCCGCTCTTAAAGGGGGCGCGCGCATCTTTCAAAAAAGGTCCCCGGCCAATGCCGGAGGACTCCACCCTATATAAAGTACTTCCTCCTTAATGGAGGTGCCCGAGCAATGTTGTTGTTGCACTGTTTACTCTGCTTCAGCCCTCAGGGTCCGTTACCAGTTACCTGCCTGTTTCCTGCCAGTTTGCTGTCTGCTACCTGCCCGCAAGCCTGCCTGGAGGTTCGGCCGTCACATGCGGTGACCATCGGCAATTCCAGAGACTCTCGCCTGCTCACTTGGGGGCGCTCATCTGCCATCTGCCTGCAAGCCTACCTGGAGGTTCGGCCATCACCCGCGGTGTCCATCGGCTATTCCAGAGACTCTCGCCTGCTCACTTGGGGGCGCTCATCTGTCATCTGCCTGCTAGCCTACCGGGAGGCTCCACCGTCTCAGGTCGTATATACCTGTCCATTCAGAGACTGCCCCGGCCCCTTGCCTGCCTGTTTATCCAGAGACTGCCCCGGTCACTTGCCGTGACTACCTGCCTGTCTACCCAGAGACTGCCCCGGTCACTTGCCGTGACTACCTGCCTGTCTACCCAGAGACTGCCCCGGTCACTTGCCGTGACTACCCGCCTGTTTATTCAGAGACTGCCCCGGTCACTTGCCGTGACTACCTGCCTGTCTACCCAGAGACTGCCCCGGTCACTTGCCGTGACTACCCGCCTGTCTGTCCAGAGACTGCCCCCGTCACTTGCAGTGACTTCCTGTCCGTCTCCCCGGGCGCCACCCACTCCTTTACAAGGAAAGCCTCCTTGTATAATAAAGCTCAGAGGTTCCGCCTCCCAGACCCGTTACAGTTTGCTCGGGCCATGGAACCCGGTGGCACCCAAACTCCCTCGCTCTCTGACCTGTGTCATGAACTGTCTCGTCAGAGGTCTCAACAGGAGTCCATCCTGGGTCACCTGCGGAATGTTAATTCCCGCCTGGACACCCTGACTACTTCACCAGCAACCACCGCGGGCGCCATGACTCGCAATCCGGCAGTTCCGCTGCTTACCAATTCCGTGGTTTCCGTTCCTGGACCTCGACTTTCAGCTCCTCCTCGGTTTGGAGGCGACCCTGCTCTGGCTCGGGGTTTCATTAACCAGTGCACCCTGCATTTTGAACTCCTGGCACACCAGTTTAACTCCGACCGGGCCAAAATTGCCTTCATCATGTCCCATCTCACCGGAGAGGCCCTGGCCTGGCTAAATCCTCTTTGGGAGAGAGAAGATCCTCTGGTGTCTGACCTGTCTGCTTTTCTCTCAGCCTTCCGGAAGGTATTCGACGAACCCGGACGGAGGACCTCCTCTGCATCATCTCTGCTGCGTCTCCGTCAGGGAAGTCTCACCGTGGGTCAATATGCCATACGGTTCCGTACCCTTGCCTCGGAGCTGGCTTGGGATAATGACGCTCTGATATCTGTCTTCTGGGAGGGTCTGTCCGGCCGTATTAAAGATGAACTTGCCGGTCGGGACATTCCAACCTCTCTCGATGACCTAATGACTCTTGCCAATCGAATTGATCTACGGTTCCAGGAGCGCGCTAAAGAGGTCACCCGTGAGAGAAGGTTTCCTCGTCTAGCTCCTTTTCAGAGACCTGTAACTTCTTCCGTTTCTCCTCAGGTACACTCTTCTGAGCCTATGCAAGTCGACCAGACCAAGATGGTCAAAGCCCGTCTGTTGTGAATGTGTTTGAGATGAGTTCTGAGCAGAGGCTCCCTCTGGTGGTTACAAGCGGTACTAGTGAGGATTGTGAGGACTGGGAATCAGGTGTTACTGATTGGTCTTATATAAGGAGTCATTTTCCCATCAGGGTTGCCGGTGATCAATTGTTCTGGTCTGAATCCTTCTTTCCAGTTTCCCTTGTAGCCTGCTGTGTCGTGTCTGCATCTCCTGCTATCAGATAAGACAATTTCTTATTTTGTGTTTTTGCTATATTTTTGCATTTTGTCCTGCACTTCTGTAGGGGCCTTCAGGGTCCCCTCCGGGGGCTTTTGCCCTCTCAGTTTAGTTCAGCCACTGAGTTTTTTTCTTTTGCTTTTTCCAGTTTTTTCAGTGGCTGCTGTTTTGTTTTTGTTACACCAGAGAACTAATTTAGGTGGTAGAGGTCGTGTGATCTCAGGTGATTTTGAAATTAGTAGAGTTGGTGTTTTTTCAGGGTTTTCTGAGATTGCAGTAAGTACCCTTCCTATCCTTTTCTATTTAGATAGTTTGGGCCCCAGCGTTTGCTCATACTATTTTCTTTCTGTGTCAGTATTTCCTCTTGTCTAACCGCCATTACATGTTTGGGGGCTTTCTATTATCTTTGGGGTTCTGCTCCGGGGCAGATAGCTTTCCTATTTCTATCTTTAGGTGTAGTTAGTTTCTCAGGCTGTGACGAGGCGTCTAGGACCAACGTAGGAACGCTCCACGGCTGCCTCTAGTTGCGGTGGTTAGTCAGGGTACTGCAATCTCATAGATTCCAACTGCTCTGGTGTATTTCCTTTTTTACCTGCACTCCTCAGCTACCGTAACATAACAGTATCACCGGCCATAAAAATTGTATGGTACTCACAGAAGGGAAAAAATATTTTGAAGGAAAAAAAGTTGTCAGAGATATTTTTCTGTTTGTTGCATTTTTTTTTTTTTTTTCCCTCTGTATCTCTGGGTGCTGGGGAGGATCTTTTCTCCCAATGGAGTTTGCACAGTTGTCTGGCCGTGTGGATCAGCTTGCCACTGAGGTTCAGAGTATTGCTGCATATCTTGCTAGGTTGCCTGTTGTGGAACCTAGGATCCCCATGCCAGATTTGTTTTTAGGGGATCGAGCTAAGTTTCAGAATTTCAAAAATAATTGTAAATTGTTTCTTGCCTTAAAATCTAAGTCCTCAGGAAACGCAGCGCAGCAGGTTCAAATTATCATCTCTCTCCTGCGCGGCGATCCTCAGGATTGGGCTTTTTCCCTGATACCTGGGGATCCTGTTTTGAGTGATGTTGATGCATTTTTTCAGGCTTTGGGGTTATTGTACGATGAGCCTAATGTCACTGATCAAGCTGAAAAAGCCTTGTTGGCATTAAATCAGGGGCTTGATGACGCTGAGTTATACTGTCAGAGATTCCGTAGGTGGGCAGTCCTGACCAAGTGGAATGACGACGCTTTGGCGGCCCTTTTCCGGAAGGGTCTGTCTGATAATGTAAAGGATGTTATGGTGGGATTCCCTGTCCCCTCTGGTCTCAATGATTCTATGTCATTAGCGATTCAAATTGACAGACGTTTGCGTGAGCGGAGAAGTATGCGTGGAGTGGTGTTGCCTTGTGAGCCAGCTGCTGAGCCCATGCAGTGTGATGGAGTGGTGTCTGGGGCACAGCGTCATGAGTTTCGAAAGCGCAATGGGTTATGTTTCTACTGTGGTGATGCCTCTCATGCTATTTCAGTCTGCCCTAAGCGGGGAAGACGTTTTGCACGCTCAGTTGTCTTGGGTAGTGTTCAGACTAAGTTTTTATTAACTGTCACTCTGATATGCTCTCTGTCCTCATTTTCTGCTCAGGCTTTCGTTGATTCTGGAGCAGCTATTAACCTGATGGATTATGATTTTGCTAAACGTTGTGGGTTTCCCTTGATACCCCTACAGAAGTCTATTCCTTTACTGGGGATCGATTCTACCCCTTTGGCTGAGAATAAACCCCAGTTTTCTACTCAGGTGATAATGAGGGTTGAACCTGATCACCAGGAGTGCTGCAAATTTTTGGTTCTATATAATCTGCATGACATTATAGTGCTGGGTTTCCCTTGGTTACAGTCTCATAATCCTGTTTTGGATTGGAAATCTGTGTCTGTAACCAGTTGGGGCTGCCAATGTGTTAATACCAACAATCCTGTTTTTTCTGCCTCCCCCCAGGCTGAGGATGTTCCTGACTTTTTGTTTGATTTTTCTGATGTGTTTAGCGAAAGTAAATCTGCATCCTTACCTCCCATAGGAGCTATGACTGCGCTATTGAATTAGTGCCAGGTAGTAAATTCCCTAAAGGTCGCCTTTTTAACTTGTCTGTACCTGAACATGACGCTATGCGGTCTTATATCAAGGAATCATTGGAGAAGGGTCATATCAGACCATCCTCTTCACCCTTAGGTGCCGGTTTTTTCTTTGTGGCCAAAAAAGATGGTTCATTAAGGCCGTGTATTGATTATCGTCTCTTGAACAATATTACTGTGAAATATCAATACCCGTTACCCTTGATTTCTGACCTGTTTTCCAGGGTGAAAAACGCTACTTGGTTTACCAAGCTTGACCTCAGGGGGCGTATAACCTTATTCGCATTAAGCACGGGGATGAATGGAAGACGGCATTTAACACCCCTGAAGGGCATTTTGAGTACCTTGTGATGCCCTTTGGGCTCACTAATGCTCCTTCCGTCTTCCAGTCCTTCATGAATGACATTTTCAGGGATTTTGTGGACAAGTTTCTGATTGTTTATTTGGATGATATCTTGATTTTTTCTAATGACTGGGACTCTCATGTGAAACATGTTCGAACTGTATTCCAGATTTTGAGAGAGAATGCTCTGTATGTGAAGGGATCAAAGTGTCTTTTTGGCGTACAGAAGATCTCATTTCTGGGATTCATTTTGTCCCCATCTGTTATTGAAATGGACCCGGTCAAGGTTCAGGCCATCTGTGATTGGGTCCAACCTACTTCATTAAAGGCTCTTCAGAGTTTTTTGGGTTTTGCCAATTTTTATCGTAAATTTATTGGTAATTTCTCGGTTATTGTTAAACCATTAACTGATTTGACCAGAAAGGGTTCTGATGTGGTGAATTGGCCTCCTGAGGCAGTCTCTGCGTTTCAGGAACTTAAGCAGAGATTCACTTCTCCTGTTCTACGGCAGCCTGATGTTTCTCTGCCATTTCAGGTGGAGGTTGATGCCTCTGAAATTGGGGCAGGTGCCGTTTTGTCCCAAAAAGATCCAGAGACCTCTAAAAGTAACCCTTGTGCCTTTTTCTCTCGAAAATTTTCTCCTACTGAACGTAATTATGACGTGGGTAATCGGGAGTTATTGGCCATGAAGTGGGCTTTTGAAGAGTGGAGACATTGGCTGGAGGGAGCCAAACATCAGGTGGTGGTCCTTACGGACCATAAGAATCTGGTCTATCTGGAATCTGCCAAGCGACTCAATCCTAGACAGGCCAGGTGGGCCTTGTTTTTCACACGTTTTAATTTTGTGGTTTCCTTTCTTCCTGGCACTAAGAATGTTAAGGCGGATGCCCTCTCGAGGAGTTTCCTTGCGGACTCTCCTGAGCTATCTGATCCCTCTGTTATTTTGAAGGAGGGTGTAGTTCTTTCCGCCATCTCGCCCAATTTGAGACTTGCTCTGGGGGGGTGTCAGGAGGATAGGCCCGAGCGCTGCCCTGTTGGAAAATTGTTTGTCCCAGACCAATGGAAAAAGAGTGTGATGTCTGAGATTCATTGTTCCGCATTGGCTGGGCATCCCAGAATTTTTGGTACCAGAGACTTGGTTAGTCGGTCCTTTTGGTGGCCTACCTTGTCTCGCGATGTCAGGGAATTTGTGCAGTCCTGCGGGACTTGCTCTCGCTCCAAGCCTTGCTCTCGCTCTAGTGGTTTGTTGATGCCATTGCCTGTGCCCAAAGAACCATGGACCCATATCTCTATGGATTCATTTCCGATCTTCCTGTTTCTCAAGAATGACCACCATCTGGGTAATTTGTGATAGGTTTTCCAAAATGATACATCTTGTGCCATTACCTAAGTTGCCTTCCTCCTCTGAATTGGTGCCGTTGTTCCTTCAGCACGTGTTCGTTTACAACGGCATCCTGAGAACATTGTGTCTGACAGAGGAGTCCAGTTTGTTTCCAGATTTTGGAGGACTTTTTGTTCTAAACTGGGTGTTCAATGTCTTTCTCCTCGGCATTTCATCCTCAGACCAATGGTCAAACTGAGAGAACAAACCAGACATTGGAGACTTATCTAAGATGCTTTGTGTCTGCTGATCAGGATGACTGGGTCTCTTTTTTTGCCTTTGGCTAGTTTGCTCTTAATAATAGGGCTAGCTCTGCCACTTTGATGTCTCCGTTTTCTGTAATTCTGGGTTTCCACCCTCGATTTTCTCAGGACAGACGGAGGCTTCTGTCTGTCCAGGTGTTGACTCTGTTGTTGAGCGTATGCAGCAGATTTGGGACCAGTAGTGGAGAGGTTGTCCCTCTCTCAGGAGAAGGCCCAGCGTTTGCTAACCGCATAGGACTGATGGTCCCTCGGTTTAAAGTGGGGACTTGGTCTGGTTGTCCTCAAAGAATATTCCTATGAGAGAGACATCTCCTAAATTTAAGCCTAGGTTTCATTGGACCTTATAAGATCATGGAGATTATTAATCCTGTTTCTTTTCGTTTGCTTCTTCCAGGGACATTAAAGATCCATAACGTGTTCCACAAGTCCCTTGTTGAAGAGGTTGTTGAGCCAGGGGTTCCTGCTGCTGTGCCTCCTGACCCGTTTTGGTTGAGGGCAATCTGGAGTATGTGGTTGAGAAAATATGGATTCTCATTTTTCTAGACGAAGACTCCAGTATTTGGTTAAATGGAGAGGTTATGGTCAGGAAGACAATTCTTGGGTGTTTGCTTCGGACATCCATGCTAGAGACTTATCCGTGCGTATCATAGAACTCATCCTGACCGACCTGGTTGCTCAAATGAGGGTTCGGTGACCCCTCCTCAAGTGGGGGGTACTGTTGTGAATGGGTTTGAGATGAGTTCTGAGCAGAGGCTCCCTCTGTGGTTACAAGCGGTACTAGTGAGATTGTGAGGACTGGGAATCAGGTGTTACTGATTGGTCTTATATAAGGGAGTCATTTTCCCATCAGGGTTGCCGGTGATTAATTGTTCTGGTCTGAATCCTTCTTTCCATTTCCCTGTAGCCTGCTGTGTCGTGTCTGCATCTCCTGCTATCAATAAGACAATTTCTTATTTTGTGTTTTTGCTATATTTTGCATTTTGTCCTGCACTTCTGTGGGGGCCTTCAGGGTCCCCTCCGGGGCTTTTGCCCTCTCAGTTTAGTTCAGCCACTGAGTTTTGTTCTTTTGCTTTTTCCCAGTTTTTTCAGTGGCTGCTGTTTTGTTTTTGTTTACACCAGAGAACTAATTTAGGTGGTAGAGGTCGTGATCTCAGGTGATTTTGAAATTAGTAGAGTGGTGTTTTTTCAGGGTTTTCTGAGATTGCAGTAAGTACTCTTCCTATCCTTTTCTATTTAGATAGTTTGGGCCCCAGCGTTTGCTCATACTATTTTCTTTCTGTGTCAGTATTTCCTCTTGTCTAACCGCCATTACATGTTTGGGGGCTTTCTATTATCTTTGGGTTCTGCTCCGGGGCAGATAGCTTTCCTATTTCTATCTTTAGGTGTAGTTAGTTTCTCAGGCTGTGACGAGGCGTCTAGGACCAACGTAGGAACGCTCCAACGGCTGCCTCTAGTTGCGGTGGTTAGTCAGGGTACTGCAATCTCATAGATTCCAACTGCTCTGGTGTATTTCCTTTTTTACCTGCACTCCTCAGCTACCGTAACATAACACCGTCAGGACTTACGTCGTGCCGAGGGGAGTTGCTTCTACTGTGGCAGTAAGGAGCACCGGATCCGTACCTGCCCAGAGAGGTCGGGAAACGCCTGTGTCTAGGTTCGCTCGAGAGGTCCACCTAGACAAAAATAAATCCTCTTCATCTCTGCTGCTGTCAGTCTCAATTCTCCTCGGTGAGAACCGTTATTTCGAACTAGCCCAACTTGATTCTGGAGCAGCCGGGAATCTTGTTTCACAGGCTCTAGTAGAAAAATATCGCATTCCTACCAAACCTCTGGTTGAACCAGTATCTGTTGCTGCTGTGGATGGGGTCTCCTACCACGTCCCATCCAACTTATCACTGAAGCCATAACCCTGCAGGTGGGAATGTTGCATTCTGAGAGCATCTCGTTTCATGTTCTGCCTGGACTCTCTCACGCTTTCTTACTAGGTCTGCCTTGGCTCCAAAGCATGCACCCGTGCTCGACTGGCAGACTGAGAGATCCTTCGCTGGGGACAGGACTGTCATAAAACGTGTTTGGTTCCTGTTCATCCCTCCATCCTTCTCCTACACCAACTAATCTACCAGGGCTCCCGATTCCATATTGGTCATTCGCTGATGTCTTTAATAAAAAGGAGCAGAGACATTACCCCCTCACAGACCGTATGATTGCCCGATCGACCTGCTACCCGTACTACGCCTCCCCGTGGGCGTATTTACCCATTGTCCGCTGCTGAGACCAGGTCGATGTCCGAATATATCGAGGAGAATTTTGGCCAAGGGATTCATCCGGAAATCCAGCGGGAGCAGGTTTCTTCTTCGTAAAAAAGAAAGACGCTCTCTCCATCCCTGTATTGACTACAGAGGCCTAAATTTGATCACGGTGAAGAGTAAGTACCCTCTTCCGCTCATTCCAGAATTGTTTGATCGTCTGAGGGGGGCTAGAATCTTCACCAAACTGGATCTTCGTGGGCATATAACCTAGTCCGTATCCGTCGGGGAGATGAATGGAAGACGGCATTCAACACCCGGGACGGCCACTACGAGTATTTGGTGATGCCCTTTGGTCTCTGTAATGCTCCAGCAGTCTTTCAGGAGTTGGTCAATGACATCTTCCGGGACCTTCTCTACTCCTGTTGTGGTGTACCTAGACGACATCTTGGTCTTCTCTCCGGATCTCCAGTCTCACCGGAGGGATGTTCGTCAGGTTCTGCTCAGGCAGAATCACCTCTTCGCCAAATATGAAAGTGCCTCTTTGAGCAGACCTCGCTTCCGTTTTTGGGCTACATCATTTCTCAGACAGGCCTACGAATGGATCCGGAGAAACGTCTGCCATCGAGAAATGGCCCCGACCGAGGGTTGAAGGCCATTCAAGCGGTTCCTGGGATTCGCCAATTATTACCGCATTTTCATACCGCACTTCTCTTCCTGGACGGCTCCAATCTCCGCGCTCACCCGCAAGGATGCTAATCCCAAACAGTGAACGCCCGAAGCAGAGGAGGCCTTTCTTTCTTAAAACAGGCCTTCTCTTCCGCTCCAGTGCTGCATCACCCGGACGGCAACAAGCAGTTCTTCCTGGAGGTGGACGCTTCCTCTTCTGAGCCGGACGGTACTTACTCAAAAATCTTCATCCGGGAGGATGGTATCTTGCGGCTACTTCTCCAAACTCTTCTCCTCTTCAGAGCGCAATTACTCCATAGGAACCGAGAGTATTGGCCATCAAGCTGGCATTGGGAGGAGTGGCGTTACCTACTCGAGGGGGCTCTCATCCGGTAATCATTTACACTGACCACAAAAATCTGGCTTACCTCCAGCATGCCAGAGACTTAACCCTCGCCAAGCCCGGTGGTCCTTGTTTTTTGCCCGCTTTGATTTTCTCTTACATTTTCGCCCGGCTGACAAAACATCAAGGCGGACGCCTTGTCCCCGTCCTTCCTGGTGTCGGATCTCGAGGAGGAACCTAAACATATCATCGATCCCGCCAGAGTGATGCAGGTGGCCCCGTGAGTTTAAATCGTCTCCCTCCTGGTAAGACGTTCGTATCGGTAACCGATCGGGAGAGAATCCTACACTGGGTCATTCGTCTAAACTACTGGCCACGCTGGTCAGAAAAAGACCCTCCAGCTCATTACTCGCATTACTGGTGGTCTAACCCTGCACAAGGACGTAATAGACTTTGTTTCTGCCTGTGTCTCCTGTGCCCACAACAAAGTTCCAAGACACCTGCCTGCCGGCCGTCTTCTTCCGCTTCCTGTACCCGCTGCCCCCTGGCAGCATATAGCCATGGACTTCATAACAGATCTGCCCGTCTCTGCCGGTTGTACGGTCATTTGGGTGGTCGTTGACCGATTTTCCAAGATGGCTCACTTCATTCCCCTGCCAGGGCTTCCGTCTGCACCCGAGTTTGGCTAAAGACTTTATCTGCCACATCTTCCGTCTTCATGTCTGCCTCGTCACATGTGTCGGATCGTGGGGTACAGTTTCACCTCACGTTTCTGGAGAGCCACCTGTAAGTTGCTAGACGTCACCTTGGATTTCTCCTCCGCTTACCACCCACAGTCCAATGGACAAGTCGAGCGAATCAATCAGAATCTGACCAGTTATCTCCGACACTTCGTTAATGCCCACCATTCTGACTGGGGATCTCCTGCCTTGGGCCGAATCTCTTACAACAATCACGAGAGCGAATCTTCCTCCAAATCTCCGTTTTTGTAGTCTTCGGTCAACACCCTCGGATCCCTGTTCCTGTCTCCATCTTTGTGGACAATCCAGCTTCGGAATCTCTGGTTAACGAATTTTCCTCCATATGGGAGAGTACCCGTCCGCACTCATTCTGTCATCCGAGCGCATGAAGAAACATGCTGACAAAAAACGTCTGGATCCTCCTCAATTCCGTCCGGGGGTAAGGTCTGGCTTTCGTCCAAGTATGTCCGGCTCAAGATTCCTTCCTACAAGTTAGGCCCTCGTTCATCGGTCCTTTTGAGATCATCAGTCAGATCAACCCGGTGTCCTATAAATTGAAACTCCCGGCCAATTTGCGATTCCTAACTCCTTCCAAGTATCTCCTCCTCAAACCGGTGGTACTTAACTCTTTTGTCAAGTCTACAGGTACACCTCCTGCTCCAGTGTCTGCTGAAGACGAATTTGAGGTAGAGAACATTCTGGCCACCAAAAGGGTAGGAAAAAGACCTATTTTCTGGTGGATTGGAAGGGGTTTGGTCCTGAGGAGAGAACGTGGGAGCCTCGGAGAACATCCATGCCCCTCTCATCCTAGCTAAATTTCTTTCTGGCCTAAAAAAGGGGGGGCCTAAAGGGGGTGTACTGTACGCCCGGCGTCCTCTGCCAGGCAGGGACGCTGTTCCCCTGCGCCAGCGTCCTCTGCCAGCAGGGACGTCGCTCCCCTTACCCTCACACAGCGTCCTCCCTTCCGCCCTGCTGGGCTGCGCGCTCCTTCCCTGCCACTGGCTTAGGGCGCGCGCGCGTGCATGCCCCCGCTCTTAAAGGGGCCGCGCGCATCTTTCAAAAAAGGTCCCCGGCCAATGCCGGAGGACTCCACCCTATATAAAGTACTTCCTCCTTAATGGAGGTGCCCGAGCAATGTTGTTGTTGCACTGTTTACTCTGCTTCAGCCCTCAGGGTCCGTTACCAGTTACCTGCCTGTTTCCTGCCAGTTTGCTGTCTGCTACCTGCCCGCAAGCCTGCCTGGAGGTTCGGGCCGTCACAATGCGGTGACCATCGGCAATTCCAGAGACTCTCGCCTGCTCACTTGGGGGCGCTCATCTGCCATCTGCCTGCAAGCCTACCTGGAGGTTCGCCATCCCGCGGTGTCCATCGGCTATTCCAGAGACTCTCGCCTGCTCACTTGGGGGCGCTCATCTGTCATCTGCCTGCTAGCCTACGGGAGGCTCCACCGTCTCAGTCGTATATACCTGTCCATTCAGAGACTGCCCCCGGCCCCTTGCCTGCCTGTTTATCCAGAACTGCCCCGGTCACTTGCCGTGACTACCTGCCTGTCTACCCAGAGACTGCCCCGGACACTTGCCGTGACTACCTCCTGTCTACCCAGAGACTGCCCCGGTCACTTGCCGGACTACCTGCCTGTCTAACCCAGAGACTGCCCCGGTCACTTGCCGTGACTACCTCCTGTCTACCCAGAGACTGCCCCGGTCACTGCCGTGACTACCCGCCTGTTTATCCAGAGACTGCCCCGTCACTTCCGTGACTACCTGCCTGTCTACCCAGAGACTGCCCCGGTCACTTGCCGTGACTACCCGCCTGTCTGTCCAGAGACTGCCCCCGTCACTTGCAGTGACTTCCGTCCTCTCCCCGGGCGCCACCCGCTCCTTTACAAGGAAAGCCTCCTTGTATAATAAAGCTCAAGGTTCCGCCTCCCAACCCGTTACACTGTGGGGCTGTTTCTCAGCCAAGGGGCCTGACCATCTGGTCCGCATCCATGGGATGGATAGCACGGCCTACCTGAGATTTTGGGCCAAGAACCTCCGCTCCTCCATCAAGGATCTTAAGATGGTCGTAATTTCATCTTCCAACAAGACAACGACCCAAAGCACCACAGCCAAGAAAACAAGGCCTGGTTCAAGAGGGAAAAAGTCAAGGTGTTGGAGTGGCCTAGTCAGTCTCCTGACCTTAACCCAATTGAAAACTTGTGGAAGGAGCTCAATTAAAGTCCACATGAGACAACCCAAATAACCTAGATAACTTGGAGAAGATCTGCATGGAGGAGTGGCCAAGATAACTCCACAGACCTGTCCGGCCTGATCAGTCTTATAAAAGACGATTATTAGCTGTAAATGCAAACAAGGGTTATTCCAACGAAATATTAAACATAGGGGTTTGTATTAAAATTGACCCACACTTTTATTTTTAAAAAATTATATTAAAAATTCAACTGAGGGCAACATAACTTTTTGTTTTGTAAGCTTATGCTTCTGTTAATAAATCCTACTCTCTTTGCATTGAAGGCTCTACTATTTGCATCTTATCAAACCAGCAAATCTCAGGGGGTTTTAATACTACTTGTAGGCACTGTATATAATATTCATTATATAAACTAGGGGGGTGGTCACTGAGGGATCAGTGACCTGTCAGAAAGCCATGCTGTGAATACCTAATCACGCACCACATGAAGACCCCCCACAGGCCGCCCCAGATTATGAGCATATAATTAACTCAAAACTGAAAATAACGATTAAACAACAACCATAAGACGGGTTTCATCACCCAGGTATTATTTTAATCAGTAAACAGCCGCGTGGATTTTGATTTAAATCAAACTGATTTAAATCACTATCAGTAAAGGCTTGATTTAATCAGTGATTTAAATCAAAGTTTCCTACTCTAAACTATTCTTGCTACTTTAACATGCAAGTAATGAAGATGTTTAGAATCACTTTTTATATTACTTTTTTCTCCCCATTTAATGGGTTAATCATATTGGACACCACTGTTCTGTTGTACTAGGAGGAGAAAAAATAATCCTGACCTTAATAACAATTTAAATACATTTATTCAACTGAAACAATAACAACATTACAGCATAAGTTATTTGCTTAAACAAACATCCATGTTTGTTAACTAATTTGGCTAAACAAAATATATATAATATTTTAAGAAACTTAGACTGTCAGCCCAGCCACACATGAAAAAACTTAAATACTACGTCCCTGCTGTCCCTGAGCTCACTCGTCGTCATCTTCATCATCATCTTCTTCTTTTTCCTATTCATAATCTGGAAAAGAAAAACAGCTTTCCTGCTTTATTGGGTCCCACCGATTTCTCAATTTAGAATGAATGATCCAAAGGAAGAAATATTCTTTCAAACCTGCAAAGAAGCTACTGCTGTTAAAAGTGAAATCATTACTTCAACAGTCTCTAAATCCAAGCGCTTAAGTCTTCCACCAGTTTACTGTGTGACCTTCCTTAAAATATCTTCACAAACATAAATTTCTTGAATGGTTCCCCCTTAGCTCTAAGTTATTATAGTTGGCATTAAAGATGGATGATTGCTGGATACCCATGTCATAGCTAACACCTCTTCCCACACTTAGGTTTTGACCCCTGATATTGGATATTGACAAATTTTGCCAAAAAAA